>OW285241.1:93299845-94499845 GCA_935421215.2 Melolontha melolontha
CTCATTAATTATTTATTCAATGGAATATTTACAATAAATTTAGAAAATACACACTTTTGAAATTTTGACATACTCGATATAATTTTGACTATATTTCGAAACGGTACTAATTTTTTCGTCGTCGGAGAAGCAACGCCATATTCTTGCGCCTTCAGCTGCTATTTCAGCAGCATTCCATCCACTATTTCCATATAGATTTCGACACGTTTTACATTTTGCTTAGTTATGACTTATAAAAACCAGCTATCTACTCATTAATTATTTATTCAATGGAATATTTACAATAAATTTAGAAAATACACACTTTTGAAATTTTGACATACTTGATAAAATTTTGACTACATTTCGAAACGGTACTTATTTTTTTCGTCGTCGGAGAAGCAACGTCATATTCTTGCGCCTTCAGCTGCTATTTCAGCAGCATTCCATCCACTATTTCCATATAGATTTCGACGCGCTTTACATTTTGCTTAGTTATGACTTATAAAAACCAGCTATCCACTCATTAATTATTTATTCAAGGGAATATTTACAATAAATTTAGAAAATACACAGTTTTGAAATTTTTACATACTCGATAAATTTTTGACTACATTTCGAAACGGTACTTATTTTTTTCGTCGTCGGAGAAGCAACGCCATATTCTTGCGCCTTTCAGCTGCTATTTCAGCAGCATTCCATCCACTATTTCCATATAGATTTCGACACGCTTTACATTTTGCTTAGTTATGACTTATAAAAACCAGCTATCCACTCATTAATTATTTATTCAATGGAATATTTACAATAAATTTAGAAAATACACACTTTTGAAATAAAATTTTGACTACATTTCGAAACGGTACTTATTTTTTTCGTCGTCGGAGAAGCAACGCCATATTCTTGCGCCTTTCAGCTGCTATTTCAGCAGCATTCCATCCACTATTTCCATATAGATTTCGACACGCTTTACATTTTGCTTAGTTATGACTTATAAAAACCAGCTATCCACTCATTAATTATTTATTCAATGGAATATTTACAATAAATTTAGAAAATACACACTTTTGAAATTTTGACATACTCGATAAAATTTTGACTACATTTCGAAACGGTACTTATTTTTTTCGTCGTCGGAGAAGCAACGCCATATTCTTGCGCCTTTCAGCTGCTATTTCAGCAGCATTCCATCCACTATTTCCATATAGATTTCGACACGCTTTACATTTTGCTTAGCTATGACTTATAAAAACCAGCTATCCACTCATTAATTATTTCTTCAATGGAATATTTACAATAAATTTAGAAAAACACACTTTTGAAATTTTGACATACTCTATAAAATTTTGACTATATTTCGAAACGATACTAATTTTTTTCGTCGTCGGAGAAGCAACGCCATATTCTTGCGCCTTCAGCTGCTATTTCAGCAGCATTCCATCCACTATTTCCATATAGATTTCGACACGCTTTACATTTTGCTTAGTTATGACTTATAAAAACCAGCTATCCACTCATTAATTATTTATTCAATGGAATATTTACAATACATTTAGAAAATACACACTTTTGAAATTTTGACATACTCGATAAAATTTTGACTACATTTCGAAACGGTACTTATTTTTTTCGTCATCGGAGAAGCAACGCCATATTCTTGCGCCTTCAGCTGCTATTTCAGCAGCATTCCATCCACTATTTCCATATAGATTTCGACACGCTTTACGTTTTGCTTAGTTATGACTTATAAAAACCAGCTATCCACTCATTAATTATTTATTCAATGGAATATTTACAATAAATTTAGAAAATACACACTTTTGAAATTTTGACATACTCGATAAAATTTTGACTACATTTCGAAACGGTACTTATTTTTTTCGTCGTCGGAGAAGCAACGCCATATTCTTGCGCCTTTCAGCTGCTATTTTCAGCAGCATGTCCATCCACTATTTCCATATAGATTTCGACACGCTTTACATTTTGCTTAGTTATGACTTATAAAAACCAGCTATCCACTCATTAATTATTTATTCAATGGAATATTTACAATAAATTTAGAAAATACACACTTTTGAAATTTTGACATACTCGATAAAATTTTTGACTACATTTCGAAACGGTACTTATTTTTTTTCGTCGTCGGAGAAGCAACGCCATATTCTTGCGCCTTCAGCTGCTATTTCAGCAGCATTCCATCCACTATTTCCATATAGATTTCGACACGCTTTACATTTTGCTTAGTTATGACTTATAAAAACCAGCTATCCACTCATTAATTATTTATTCAATGGAATATTTACAATAAATTTAGAAAATACACACTTTTGAAATTTTGTCATACTCGATGAAATTTTGACTACATTTCGAAACGGTACTTATTTTTTTCGTCGTGGGAGAAGCAACGCCATATTCTTGCGCCTTTCAGCTGCTATTTCAGCAGCATTCCATCCACTATTTCCATATAGATTTCGACACGCTTTACATTTTGCTTAGTTATGACTTATAAAAACCAGCTATCCACTCATTAATTATTTATTCAATGGAATATTTACAATAAATTTAGAAAATACACACTTTTGAAATTTTGACATACTCGATAAAATTTTGACTATATTTCGAAACGGTACTAATTTTTTCGTCGTCGGAGAAGCAACGCCATATTCTTGCGCCTTCAGCTGCTATTTCAGCAGCATTCCATCCACTATTTCCATATAGATTTCGACACGTTTTACATTTTGCTTAGTTATGACTTATAAAAACCAGCTATCTACTCATTAATTATTTATTCAATGGAATATTTACAATAAATTTAGAAAATACACACTTTTGAAATTTTGACATACTCGATAAAATTTTGACTACATTTCGAAACGGTACTTATTTTTGTCGTCGTCGGAGAAGCAACGTCATATTCTTGCGCCTTCAGCTGCTATTTCAGCAGCATTCCATTCACTATTTCCATATAGATTTCGACACGCTTTACATTTTGCTTAGTTATGACTTATAAAAACCAGCTATCCACTCATTAATTATTTATTAAATGGAATATTTACACTAAATTTGGAAAATATACACTTTTGAAATTTTGACATACTCGATAAAATTTTGACTACATTTCGAAACGGTACTTATTTTTTTCGTCGTGGGAGAAGCAACGCCATATTCTTGCGTCTTTCAGCTGCTATTTCAGCAGCATTCCATCCACTATTTCCATATAGATTTCGACACGCTTTACATTTTGCTTAGTTATTACTTATAAAAACCAGCTATCCACTCATTAATTATTTATTCAATGGAATATTTACAATAAATTTAGAAAATACACACTTTTGAAATTTTGACATACTCGATAAAATTTTGACTACATTTCAAAACGAAATTTTGACATACTCGATAAAATTTTGACAACATTTCGAAACGGTACTTATTTTTTTCGTCGTCGGAGAAGCAACGCCATATTCTTGCGCCTTCAGCTGCTATTTCAGCAGCATTCCATCCACTATTTCCATATAGATTTCGACACGCTTTACATTTTGCTTAGTTATGACTTATAAAAACCAGCTATCCACTCATTAATTATTTATTCAATGGAATATTTACAATAAATTTAGAAAATACACACTTTTGAAATTTTGACATACTCGATAAAATTTTGACTACATTTCGAAACGGTACTTATTTTTTTCGTCGTCGGAGAAGCAACGTCATATTCTTGCGCCTTCAGCTGCTATTTCAGCAGCATTCCATCCACTATTTCCATATAGATTTCGGCGCGCTTTACATTTTGCTTAGTTATGACTTATAAAAACCAGCTATCCACTCATTAATTATTTATTCAAGGGAATATTTACAATAAATTTAGAAAATACAGTTTTGAAATTTTTACATACTCGATAAAATTTTGACTACATTTCGAAACGGTACTTATTTTTTTCGTCGTCGGAGAAGCAACGCCATATTCTTGCGCCTTTCAGCTGCTATTTCAGCAGCATTCCATCCACTATTTCCATATAGATTTCGACACGCTTTACATTTTGCTTAGTTATGACTTATAAAAACCAGCTATCCACTCATTAATTATTTATTCAATGGAATATTTACAATAAATTTAGAAAATACACACTTTTGAAATTTTGACATACTCGATAAAATTTTGACTACATTTCGAAACGGTACTTATTTTTTTCGTCGTCGGAGAAGCAACGCCATATTCTTGCGCCTTTCAGCTGCTATTTCAGCAGCATTCCATCCAGTATTTCCATATAGATTTCGACACGCTTTACATTTTGCTTAGTTATGACTTATAAAAACCAGCTATCCACTCATTAATTATTTATTCAATGGAATATTTACAATAAATTTAGAAAATACACACTTTTGAAATTTTGACATACTCGATAAAATTTTGACTACATTTCGAAACGGTACTTATTTTTTTCGTCGTCGGAGAAGCAACGTCATATTCTTGCGCCTTCAGCTGCTATTTCAGCAGCATACCATCCACTATTTCCATATAGATTTCGACGCGCTTTACATTTTGCTTAGTTATGACTTATAAAAACCAGCTATCCACTCATTAATTATTTATTCAAGGGAATATTTACAATAAATTTAGAAAATACACAGTTTTGAAATTTTGACATACTCGATAAAATTTTGACTAAATTTCGAAACGGTACTAATTTTTTTCGTCGTCGGAGAAGCAACGCCATATTCTTGCGCCTTTCAGCTGCTATTTCAGCAGCATTCCATCCACTATTTCCATATAGATTTCGACACGCTTTACATTTTGCTTAGTTATGACTTATAAAAACCAGCTATCCACTCATTAATTATTTATTCAATGGAATATTTACAATAAATTTAGAAAATACACACTTTTGAAATTTTGACATACTCGATAAAATTTTGACTACATTTCGAAACGGTACTTATTTTTTTCGTCGTCGGAGAAGCAACGCCATATTCTTGCCCCTTCAGCTGCTATTTCAGCAACATTCCATCCACTATTTCCATAAAGATTTCGACACGCTTTACATTTTGCTTAGTTATGACTTATAAAAACCAGCTATCCACTCGTTAATTATTTATTCAATGGAATATTTACAATAAATTTAGAAAATACACACTTTTGAAATTTTGACATACTCGATAAAATTTTGACTACATTTCGAAACGGTACTTATTTTTTTCGTCGTCGGAGAAGCAACGCCATATTCTTGCGCCTTCAGCTGCTATTTCAGCAGCATTCCATCCACTATTTCCATATAGATTTCGACGCGCTTTACATTTTGCTTAGTTATGACTTATAAAAACCAGCTATCCACTCATTAATTATTTATTCAAGGGAATATTTACAATAAATTTAGAAAATACACAGTTTTGAAATTTTGACATACTCGATAAAATTTTGACTACATTTCGAAACGGTACTTATTTTTTTCGTCGTCGGAGAAGCAACGCCATATTCTTGCGCCTTTCAGCTGCTATTTCAGCAGCATTCCATCCACTATTTCCATATAGATTTCGACACGCTTTACATTTTGCTTAGTTATGACTTATAAAAACCAGCTATCCACTCATTAATTATTTATTCAATGGAATATTTACAATAAATTTAGAAAATACACACTTTTGAAATTTTGACATACTCGATAAAATTTTGACTACATTTCGAAACGGTACTTATTTTTTTCGTCGTCGGAGAAGCAACGCCATATTCTTGCGCCTTTCAGCTGCTATTTCAGCAGCATTCCATCCACTATTTCCATATAGATTTCGACACGCTTTACATTTTGCTTAGTTATGACTTATAAAAACCAGCTATCCACTCATTAATTATTTATTCAATGGAATATTTACAATAAATTTAGAAAATACACACTTTTGAAATTTTGACATACTCGATAAAATTTTGACTACATTTCGAAACGGTACTTATTTTTTTCGTCGTCGGAGAAGCAACGTCATATTCTTGCGCCTTCAGCTGCTATTTCAGCAGCATTCCATCCACTATTTCCATATAGATTTCGACGCGCTTTACATTTTGCTTAGTTATGACTTATAAAAACCAGCTATCCACTCATTAATTATTTATTCAAGGGAATATTTACAATAAATTTAGAAAATACACAGTTTTGAAATTTTGACATACTCGATAAAATTTTGACTACATTTCGAAACGGTACTAATTTTTTTCGTCGTCGGAGAAGCAACGCCAATTCTTGCGCCTTTCAGCTGCTATTTCAGCAGCATTCCATCCACTATTTCCATATAGATTTCGACACGCTTTACATTTTGCTTAGTTATGACTTATAAAAACCAGCTATCCACTCATTAATTATTTATTCAATGGAATATTTACAATAAATTTAGAAAATACACACTTTTGAAATTTTGACATACTCGATAAAATTTTGACTACATTTCGAAACGGTACTTATTTTTTTCGTCGTCGGAGAAGCAACGTCATATTCTTGCGCCTTCAGCTGCTATTTCAGCAGCATTCCATCCACTATTTCCATATAGATTTCGACACGCTTTACATTTTGCTTAGTTATGACTTATAAAAACCAGCTATCCACTCATTAATTATTTATTCAATGGAATATTTACAATAAATTTAGAAAATACACACTTTTGAAATTTTGACATACTCGATAAAATTTTGACTACATTTCGAAACGGTACTTATTTTTTTCGTCGTCGGAGAAGCAACGCCATATTCTTGCCCCTTCAGCTGCTATTTCAGCAACATTCCATCCACTATTTCCATATAGATTTCGACACGCTTTACATTTTGCTTAGTTATGACTTATAAAAACCAGCTATCCACTTATTAATTATTTATTCAATGGAATATTTACAATAAATTTAGAAAATACACACTTTTGAAATTTTGACATACTCGATAAAATTTTGACTACATTTCGAAACGGTACTTATTTTTTTCGTCGTCGGAGAAGCAACGCCATATTCTTGCGCCTTCAGCTGCTATTTCAGCAGCATTCCATCCACTATTTCCATATAGATTTCGACACGCTTTACATTTTGCTTAGTTATGACTTATAAAAACCAGCTGTCCACTCATTAATTATTTATTCAATGGAATATTTACAATAAATTTAGAAAATACACACTTTTGAAATTTTGACATACTCTATAAAATTTTGGCTATATTTCGAAACGGTACTAATTTTTTTCGTCGTCGGAGAAGCAACGCCATATTCTTGCGCCTTCAGCTGCTATTTCAGCAGCATTCCATCCACTATTTCCATATAGATTTCGACACGCTTTACATTTTGCTTAGTTATGACTTATAAAAACCAGCTATCCACTCATTAATTATTTATTCAATGGAATATTTACAATAAATTTAGAAAATGCACACTTTTGAAATTTTGACATACTCGATAAAATTTTGACTACATTTCGAAACGGTACTTATTTTTTTCGTCGTCGGAGAAGCAACGCCATATTCTTGCGCCTTCAGCTGCTATTTCAGCAGCATTCCATCCACTATTTCCATATAGATTTCGACACGCTTTACGTTTTGCTTAGTTATGACTTATAAAAACCAGCTATCCACTCATTAATAATTTATTCAATGGAATATTTACAATCAATTTAGAAAATACACACTTTTGAAATTTTGACATACTCGATAAAATTTTGACTACATTTCGAAACGGTACTTATTTTTTTCGTCGTCGGAGAAGCAACGCCATATTCTTGCGCCTTTCAGCTGCTATTTCAGCAGCATTCCATCCACTATTTCCATATAGATTTCGACACGCTTTACATTTTGCTTAGTTATGACTTATAAAAACCAGCTATCCACTCATTAATTATTTATTCAATGGAATATTTACAATAAATTTAGAAAATACACACTTTTGAAATTTTGACATACTCGATAAAATTTTGACTACATTTCGAAACGGTACTTATTTTTTTCGTCGTCGGAGAAGCAACATTCTTGCGCCTTTCAGCTGCTATTTCAGCAGCATTCCATCCACTATTTCCATATAGATTTCGACACGCTTTACATTTTGCTTAGTTATGACTTATAAAAACCAGCTATCCACTCATTAATGTATTCAATGGAATATTTACAATAAATTTAGAAAATACACACTTTTGAAATTTTGACATACTCGATAAAATTTTTGACTACATTTCGAAACGGTACTTATTTTTTTCGTAGTCGGAGAAGCAACGCCATATTCTTGCGCCTTCAGCTGCTATTTCAGCAGCATTCCATCCACTATTTCCATATAGATTTCGACACGCTTTACATTTTGCTTAGTTATGACTTATAAAAACCAGCTATCCACTCATTAATTATTTATTCAATGGAATATTTACAATAAATTTAGAAAATACACACTTTTGAAATTTTGACATACTCGATAAAATTTTGACTACATTTCGAAACGGTATTTATTTTTTTCGTCGTCGGAGAAGCAACGCCATATTCTTGCGCCTTTCAGCTGCTATTTCAGCAGCATTCCATCCACTATTTCCATATAGATTTCGACACGCTTTACATTTTGCTTAGTTATAACTTATAAAAACCAGCTATCCACTCATTAATTATTTATTCAATGGAATATTTACAATAAATTTAGAAAATACACACTTTTGAAATTTTGACATACTCGATAAAATTTTGACTACATTTCGAAACGGTACTTATTTTTTTCGTCGTCGGAGAAGCAACGCCATATTCTTGCGCCTTCAGCTGCTATTTCAGCAGCATTCCATCCACTATTTCCATATAGATTTCGACACGCTTTACGTTTTGCTTAGTTATGACTTATAAAAACCAGCTATCCACTCATTAATTATTTATTCAATGGAATATTTACAATAAATTTAGAAAATACACACTTTTGAAATTTTGACATACTCGATAAAATTTTGACTACATTTCGAAACGGTACTTATTTTTTTCGTCGTCGGAGAAGCAACGCCATATTCTTGCGCCTTTCAGCTGCTATTTCAGCAGCATTCCATCCACTATTTCCATATAGATTTCGACACGCTTTACATTTAGCTTAGTTATGACTTATAAAAACCAGCTATCCACTCATTAATTACACAAGTTTACAAATTCCGGTCAACTTTTGGACCAGAGCAGATGAGAACAAATCTTGACGTTATTTGAGGTGCTGAATTCAAATCCGGGTTTCGTTTTTCAAAGTTGCTTCTACTTTGTGAGTTCGCGCATGTTGGCAGCACTGCGCTATCATAATGACAGTCAGCTGTTGGCGTCGCTAGAAACATTATTTAATTTGTATTTTTAAAGTTTTTTTTTTAATCCAAAACCTGTAAAATGCAAAGACAGAATTGTAAAGTTGATTCAAAGTGTTTTTGCTATGTTTGCGGATGTTATATGATCGGAAAAAGTGGCAAAGTTATTACTAATGTGATCAGAAATGCATATTTTTATTATTTTGGTTTCTCTGTATCAAACACTCACAAGCCGTGGGTACCGAAATTGTTTTGTAACGCGTGTAGCACAATATTATACAAGTGGTCACGCGGTAAAAAAGTATGTTTTTCATTTTCATTGCCAATGTTATGGAGAGAGCCGAAAAATCATGTAGATGATTGTTACTTTTGCTTGATGAATGTCGTCGGTGTAAATGCAAAAAAACTATCAAAATATAAATATCCTGAAGTATCATCAGTGTCTAAGCCAGTTCCCCGTGCGAGCAATGATCCTTTGCCAATTTGGCCTTATCAAAAACTTTGTCAAAGCGCTCGACCGTGAAGGACCGGCTTTTGAGTACTTGACCAAGTTATTTCCCAAGTTGTCGTACGCCAAAATCAAAGAGGGAATATTTGTCGGACCTGATATTCGAAAATTAATGGCCGACAGAAACTTTACAAAATGTTTAACACCCAATGAAGCAGCAGCATGGGTATCATTTCAAGATGTTGTTTACAACTTTCTCGGTAACCGCAAATCCCCGGATTTCAAGCAGATAATCGACAGTTTGTTGCAAAATTATTGCAAGATTGGAGCTCGAATGTCTCTCAAAATACATTTTCTGCATTCCCATCTCGAATTTTTTCCTGAAAACTTGGGTGATACAAGCGACGAGCAAGGAGAGCGACTACACCAAGATTTGGCGAAAATCGAAAAACGATACCAAGGATTTTGGGACGAGGGCATGATGAGCGACTACTGTTGGACTTTAATGCGTGAAACAGATCCCAAACAGTACAAGCGACTCAGTTCGACTGCTCTTCATTTCTAATTTAACACTTTTTAATGAATAAAATGGAGATTAATTGTCAAAAATTAAAAATTGTGTTTATTTAATATCTCGAAAACTAGAACCAAAATCAAAAACGGAGTGCAGATTCGAATTCAGCGCCCCAAATAACCATAGAAACAGCTTTTGGTTGCTTAGATCCAAAACCGTGTATACTTGTGTTATTTATTCAATGGAATATTTACAATAAATTTTGAAAATACACACTTTTGAAATTTTGACATACTCGATAAAATTTTGACTACATTTCGAAACGGTACTTATTTTTTTCGTCGTGGGAGAAGCAACGCCATATTCTTGCGCCTTCAGCTGCTATTTCAGCAGCATTCCATCCACTATTTCCATATAGATTTCGACACGCTTTACAATTTGCTTATTTATGACTTATAAAAACCAGCTATCCACTCATTAATTATTTATTCAATGGAATATTTACAATAAATTTAGAAAATACACACTTTTGAAATTTTGACATACTCGATAAAATTTTGACTACATTTCGAAACGGTACTTATTTTTTTTGTCGTCGGAGAAGCAACGCCATATTCTTGCGCCTTTCAGCTGCTATTTCAGCAGCATTCCATCCACTATTTCCATATAGATTTCGACACGCTTTACATTTTGCTTAGTTATGACTTATAAAAACCAGCTATCCACTCATTAATTATTTATTCAATGGAATATTTACAATAAATTTAGAAAATACACACTTTTGAAATTTTGACATACTCGATAAAATTTTGACTACATTTCGAAACGGTACTTATTTTTTTCGTCGTCGGAGAAGCAACGCCATATTCTTGCGCCTTCAGCTGCTATTTCAGCAGCATTCCATCCACTATTTCCATATAGATTTCGACACGCTTTACATTTTGCTTAGTTATGACTTATAAAAACCAGCTATCCACTCATTAATTATTTATTCAATGGAATATTTACAATAAATTTAGAAAATACACACTTTTGAAATTTTGACATACTCGATAAAATTTTGACTACATTTCGAAACGGTACTTATTTTTTTCGTCGTCGGAGAAGCAACGCCATATTCTTGTGCCTTTCAGGTGCTATTTCAGCAGCATTCCATCACTATTTCCATATAGATTTCGACACGCTTTACATTTTGTTTAGTTATGACTTATAAAAACCAGCTATCCACTCATTAATTATTTATTCAATGGAATATTTACAATAAATTTAGAAAATACACACTTTTGAAATTTTGACATACTCGATAAAATTTTGACTACATTTCGAAACGGTACTTATTTTTTTCGTCGTCGGAGAAGCAACGCCATATTCTTGCGCCTTTCAGCTGCTATTTCAGCAGCATTCCATCCACTATTTCCATATAGATTTCGACACGCTTTACATTTTGCTTAGTTATGACTTATAAAAACCAGCTATCCACTCATTAATTATTTATTCAATGGAATATTTACAATAAATTTAGAAAATACACACTTTTGAAATTTTGACATACTCGATAAAATTTTGACTACATTTCGAAACGGTACTTATTTTTTTCGTCGTCGGAGAAGCAACGCCATATTCTTGCGCCTTCAGCTGCTATTTGAGCAGCATTCCATCAACTATTTCCATATAGATTTCGACACGCTTTACATTTTGCTTAGTTATGACTTATAAAAACCAGCTATCCACTCATTAATTATTTATTCAATGGAATATTTACAATAAATTTAGAAAATACACACTTTTGAAATTTTGACATACTCGATAAAATTTTTGACTACATTTCGAAACGGTACTTATTTTTTTCGTCGTCGGAGAAGCAACGCCATATTCTTGCGCCTTCAGCTGCTATTTCAGCAGCATTCCATCCACTATTTCCATATAGATTTCGACACGCTTTACGTTTTGCTTAGTTATGACTTATAAAAACCAGCTATCCACTCATTAATTATTTATTCAATGGAATATTTACAATAAATTTAGAAAATACACACTTTTGAAATTTTGACATACTCGATAAAATTTTGACTACATTTCGAAACGGTACTTATTTTTTTCGTCGTCGGAGAAGCAACGCCATATTCTTGCGCCTTTCAGCTGCTATTTCAGCAGCATTCCATCCACTATTTCCATATAGATTTCGACACGCTTTACATTTAGCTTAGTTATGACTTATAAAAACCAGCTATCCACTCATTAATTACACAAGTTTACAAATTCCGGTCAACTTTTGGACCAGAGCAGATGAGAACAAATCTTGACGTTATTTGAGGTGCTGAATTCAAATCCGGGTTTCGTTTTTCAAAGTTGCTTCTACTTTGTGAGTTCGCGCATGTTGGCAGCACTGCGCTATCATAATGACAGTCAGCTGTTGGCGTCGCTAGAAACATTATTTAATTTGTATTTTTAAAGTTTTTTTTTAATCCAAAACGTGTAAAATGCAAAGACAGAATTGTAAAGTTGATTCAAAGTGTTTTTGTTATGTTTGCGGATGTTATATGATCAGAAAAAGTGGCAAAGTTATTACTAATGTGATCAGAAATGCATATTTTTATTATTTTGGTTTCTCTGTATCAAACACTCACAAGCCGTGGGTACCGAAATTGTTTTGTAACGCGTGTAGCACAATATTATACAAGTGGTCACGCGGTAAAAAAGTATGTTTTTCATTTTCATTGCCAATGTTATGGAGAGAGCCGAAAAATCATGTAGATGATTGATACTTTTGCTTGATGAATGTCGTCGGTGTAAATGCAAAAAAAACTATCAAAATATAAATATCCTGAAGTATCATCAGTGTCTAAGCCAGTTCCCCGTGCGAGCAATGATCCTTTGCCAATTTGGCCTTATCAAAAACTTTGTCAAAGCGCTCGACCGTGAAGGACCGGCTTTTGAGTACTTGACCAAGTTATTTCCCAAGTTGTCGTACGCCAAAATCAAAGAGGGAATATTTGTCGGACCTGATATTCGAAAATTAATGGCCGACAGAAACTTTACAAAATGTTTAACACCCAATGAAGCAGCAGCATGGGTATCATTTCAAGATGTTGTTTACAACTTTCTCGGTAACCGCAAATCCCCGGATTTCAAGCAGATAATCGACAGTTTGTTGCAAAATTATTGCAAGATTGGAGCTCGAATGTCTCTCAAAATACATTTTCTGCATTCCCATCTCGAATTTTTTCCTGAAAACTTGGGTGATACAAGCGACGAGCAAGGAGAGCGACTACACCAAGATTTGGCGAAAATCGAAAAACGATACCAAGGATTTTGGGACGAGGGCATGATGAGCGACTACTGTTGGACTTTAATGCGTGAAACAGATCCCAAACAGTACAAGCGACTCAGTTCGACTGCTCTTCATTTCTAATTTAACACTTTTTAATGAATAAAATGGAGATTAATTGTCAAAAATTGTAAAAATTGTGTTTATTTAATATCTCGAAAACTAGAACCAAAATCAAAAAACGGAGTGCAGATTCGGATTCAGCGCCCCAAATAACCACAGAAACAGCTTTTGGTTGCTTAGATCCAAAACCGTGTATACTTGTGTTATTTATTCAATGGAATATTTACAATAAATTTTGAAAATACACACTTTTGAAATTTTGACATACTCGATAAAATTTTGACTACATTTCGAAACGGTACTTATTTTTTTCGTCGTGGGAGAAGCAACGCCATATTCTTGCGCCTTCAGCTGCTATTTCAGCAGCATTCCATCCACTATTTCCATATAGATTTCGACACGCTTTACAATTTGCTTATTTATGACTTATAAAAACCAGCTATCCACTCATTAATTATTTATTCAATGGAATATTTACAATAAATTTAGAAAATACACACTTTTGAAATTTTGACATACTCGATAAAATTTTGACTACATTTCGAAACGGTACTTATTTTTTTTTGTCGTCGGAGAAGCAACGCCATATTCTTGCGCCTTTCAGCTGCTATTTCAGCAGCATTCCATTCACTATTTCCATATAGATTTCGACACGCTTTACATTTTGCTTAGTTATGACTTATAAAAACCAGCTATCCACTCATTAATTATTTATTCGATGGAATATTTACAATAAATTTAGAAAATACACACTTTTGAAATTTTGACATACTCGATAAAATTTTGACTACATTTCGAAACGGTACTTATTTTTTTCGTCGTCGGAGAAGCAACGCCATATTCTTGCGCCTTCAGCTGCTATTTCAGCAGCATTCCATCCACTATTTCCATATAGATTTCGACACGCTTTACATTTTGCTTAGTTATGACTTATAAAAACCAGCTATCCACTCATTAATTATTTATTCAATGGAATATTTACAATAAATTTAGAAAATACACACTTTTGAAATTTTGACATACTCGATAAAATTTTGACTACATTTCGAAACGGTACTTATTTTTTTCGTCTTCGGAGAAGCAACGCCATATTCTTGTGCCTTTCAGGTGCTATTTCAGCAGCATTCCATCACTATTTCCATATAGATTTCGACACGCTTTACATTTTGCTTAGTTATGACTTATAAAAACCAGCTATCCACTCATTAATTATTTATTCAATGGAATATTTACAATAAATTTAGAAAATACACACTTTTGAAATTTTGACATACTCGATAAAATTTTGACTACATTTCGAAACGGTACTTATTTTTTTCGTCGTCGGAGAAGCAACGCCATATTCTTGCGCCTTTCAGCTGCTTTTTCAGCAGCATTCCATCCACTATTTCCATATAGATTTCGACACGCTTTACATTTTGCTTAGTTATGACTTATAAAAACCAGCTATCCACTCATTAATTATTTATTCAATGGAATATTTACAATAAATTTAGAAAATACACACTTTTGAAATTTTGACATACTCGATAAAATTTTGACTACATTTCGAAACGGTACTTATTTTTTTCGTCGTCGGAGAAGCAACGCCATATTCTTGCGCCTTCAGCTGCTATTTCAGCAGCATTCCATCCACTATTTCCATATAGATTTCGACACGCTTTACATTTTGCTTAGTTATGACTTATAAAAACCAGCTATCCACTCATTAATTATTTATTCAATGGAATATTTACAATAAATTTAGAAAATACACACTTTTGAAATTTTGACATACTCGATAAAATTTTGACTACATTTCGAAACGGTACTTATTTTTTTCGTCGTCGGAGAAGCAACGCCATATTCTTGTGCCTTTCAGGTGCTATTTCAGCAGCATTCCATCACTATTTCCATATAGATTTCGACACGCTTTACATTTTGCTTAGTTATGACCTATAAAAACCAGCTATCCACTCATTAATTATTTATTCAATGGAATATTTACAATAAATTTAGAAAATACACACTTTTGAAATTTTGACATACTCGATAAAATTTTGACTACATTTCGAAACGGTACTTATTTTTTTCGTCGTCGGAGAAGCAACGCCATATTCTTGCGCCTTTCAGCTGCTATTTCAGCAGCATTCCATCCACTATTTCCATATAGATTTCGACACGCTTTACATTTAGCTTAGTTATGACTTATAAAAACCAGCTATCCACTCATTAATTACACAAGTTTACAAATTCCGGTCAACTTTTGGACCAGAGCAGATGAGAACAAATCTTGACGTTATTTGAGGTGCTGAATTCAAATCCGGGTTTCGTTTTTCAAAGTTGCTTCTACTTTGTGAGTTCGCGCATGTTGGCAGCACTGCGCTATCATAATGACAGTCAGCTGTTGGCGTCGCTAGAAACATTATTTAATTTGTATTTTTAAAGTTTTTTTTAAATCCAAAACGTGTAAAATGCAAAGACAGAATTGTAAAGTTGATTCAAAGTGTTTTTGTTATGTTTGCGGATGTTATATGATCAGAAAAAGTGGCAAAGTTATTACTAATGTGATCAGAAATGCATATTTTTATTATTTTGGTTTCTCTGTATCAAACACTCACAAGCCGTGGGTACCGAAATTGTTTTGTAACGCGTGTAGCACAATATTATACAAGTGGTCACGCGGTAAAAAAGTATGTTTTTCATTTTCATTGCCAATGTTATGGAGAGAGCCGAAAAATCATGTAGATGATTGATACTTTTGCTTGATGAATGTCGTCGGTGTAAATGCAAAAAAAACTATCAAAATATAAATATCCTGAAGTATCATCAGTGTCTAAGCCAGTTCCCCGTGCGAGCAATGATCCTTTGCCAATTTGGCCTTATCAAAAACTTTGTCAAAGCGCTCGACCGTGAAGGACCGGCTTTTGAGTACTTGACCAAGTTATTTCCCAAGTTGTCGTACGCCAAAATCAAAGAGGGAATATTTGTCGGACCTGATATTCGAAAATTAATGGCCGACAGAAACTTTACAAAATGTTTAACACCCAATGAAGCAGCAGCATGGGTATCATTTCAAGATGTTGTTTACAACTTTCTCGGTAACCGCAAATCCCCGGATTTCAAGCAGATAATCGACAATTTGTTGCAAAATTATTGCAAGATTGGAGCTCGAATGTCTCTCAAAATACATTTTCTGCATTCCCATCTCGAATTTTTTCCTGAAAACTTGGGTGATACAAGCGACGAGCAAGGAGAGCGACTACACCAAGATTTGGCGAAAATAGAAAAACGATACCAAGGATTTTGGGACGAGGGCATGATGAGCGACTACTGTTGGACTTTAATGCGTGAAACAGATCCCAAACAGTACAAGCGACTCAGTTCGACTGCTCTTCATTTCTAATTTAACACTTTTTAATGAATAAAATGGAGATTAATTGTCAAAAATTGTAAAAATTGTGTTTATTTAATATCTCGAAAACTAGAACCAAAATCAAAAAACGGAGTGCAGATTCGGATTCAGCGCCCCAAATAACCACAGAAACAGCTTTTGGTTGCTTAGATCCAAAACCGTGTATACTTGTGTTATTTATTCAATGGAATATTTACAATAAATTTTGAAAATACACACTTTTGAAATTTTGACATACTCGATAAAATTTTGACTACATTTCGAAACGGTACTTATTTTTTTCGTCGTGGGAGAAGCAACGCCATATTCTTGCGCCTTCAGCTGCTATTTCAGCAGCATTCCATCCACTATTTCCATATAGATTTCGACACGCTTTACAATTTGCTTATTTATGACTTATAAAAACCAGCTATCCACTCATTAATTATTTATTCAATGGAATATTTACAATAAATTTAGAAAATACACACTTTTGAAATTTTGACATACTCGATAAAATTTTGACTACATTTCGAAACGGTACTTATTTTTTTTTGTCGTCGGAGAAGCAACGCCATATTCTTGCGCCTTTCAGCTGCTATTTCAGCAGCATTCCATCCACTATTTCCATATAGATTTCGACACGCTTTACATTTTGCTTAGTTATGACTTATAAAAACCAGCTATCCACTCATTAATTATTTATTCAATGGAATATTTACAATAAATTTAGAAAATACACACTTTTGAAATTTTGACATACTCGATAAAATTTTGACTACATTTCGAAACGGTACTTATTTTTTTCGTCGTCGGAGAAGCAACGCCATATTCTTGCGCCTTCAGCTGCTATTTCAGCAGCATTCCATCCACTATTTCCATATAGATTTCGACACGCTTTACATTTTGCTTAGTTATGACTTATAAAAACCAGCTATCCACTCATTAATTATTTATTCAATGGAATATTTACAATAAATTTAGAAAATACACACTTTTGAAATTTTGACATACTCGATAAAATTTTGACTACATTTCGAAACGGTACTTATTTTTTTCGTCGTCGGAGAAGCAACGCCATATTCTTGTGCCTTTCAGGTGCTATTTCAGCAGCATTCCATCACTATTTCCATATAGATTTCGACACGCTTTACATTTTGCTTAGTTATGACTTATAAAAACCAGCTATCCACTCATTAATTATTTATTCAATGGAATATTTACAATAAATTTAGAAAATACACACTTTTGAAATTTTGACATACTCGATAAAATTTTGACTACATTTCGAAACGGTACTTATTTTTTTCGTCGTCGGAGAAGCAACGCCATATTCTTGCGCCTTTCAGCTGCTTTTTCAGCAGCATTCCATCCACTATTTCCATATAGATTTCGACACGCTTTACATTTTGCTTAGTTATGACTTATAAAAACCAGCTATCCACTCATTAATTATTTATTCAATGGAATATTTACAATAAATTTAGAAAATACACACTTTTGAAATTTTGACATACTCGATAAAATTTTGACTACATTTCGAAACGGTACTTATTTTTTTCGTCGTCGGAGAAGCAACGCCATATTCTTGCGCCTTCAGCTGCTATTTCAGCAGCATTCCATCCACTATTTCCATATAGATTTCGACACGCTTTACATTTTGCTTAGTTATGACTTATAAAAACCAGCTATCCACTCATTAATTATTTATTCAATGGAATATTTACAATAAATTTAGAAAATACACACTTTTGAAATTTTGACATACTCGATAAAATTTTGACTACATTTCGAAACGGTACTTATTTTTTTCGTCGTCGGAGAAGCAACGCCATATTCTTGTGCCTTACAGGTGCTATTTCAGCAGCATTCCATCACTATTTCCATATAGATTTCGACACGCTTTACATTTTGCTTAGTTATGACTTATAAAAACCAGCTATCCACTCATTAATTATTTATTCAATGGAATATTTACAATAAATTTAGAAAATACACACTTTTGAAATTTTGACATACTCGATAAAATTTTGACTACATTTCGAAACGGTACTTATTTTTTTCGTCGTCGGAGAAGCAACGCCATATTCTTGCGCCTTTCAGCTGCTATTTCAGCAGCATTCCATCCACTATTTCCATATAGATTTCGACACGCTTTACATTTTGCTTAGTTATGACTTATAAAAACCAGCTATCCACTCATTAATTATTTATTCAATGGAATATTTACAATAAATTTAGAAAATACACACTTTTGAAATTTTGACATACTCGATAAAATTTTGACTACATTTCGAAACGGTACTTATTTTTTTCGTCGTCGGAGAAGCAACGCCATATTCTTGCGCCTTCAGCTGCTATTTCAGCAGCATTCCATCCACTATTTCCATATAGATTTCGACACGCTTTACATTTTGCTTAGTTATGACTTATAAAAACCAGCTATCCACTCATTAATTATTTATTCAATGGAATATTTACAATAAATTTAGAAAATACACACTTTTGAAATTTTGACATACTCGATAAAATTTTGACTACATTTCGAAACGGTACTTATTTTTTTCGTCGTCGGAGAAGCAACGCCATATTCTTGTGCCTTTCAGGTGCTATTTCAGCAGCATTCCATCACTATTTCCATATAGATTTCGACACGCTTTACATTTTGCTTAGTTATGACTTATAAAAACCAGCTATCCACTCATTAATTATTTATTCAATGGAATATTTACAATAAATTTAGAAAATACACACTTTTGAAATTTTGACATACTCGATAAAATTTTGACTACATTTCGAAACGGTACTTATTTTTTTCGTCGTCGGAGAAGCAACGCCATATTCTTGTGCCTTTCAGGTGCTATTTCAGCAGCATTCCATCACTATTTCCATATAGATTTCGACACGCTTTACATTTTGCTTAGTTATGACTTATAAAAACCAGCTATCCGCTCATTAATTATTTATTCAATGGAATATTTACAATAAATTTAGAAAATACACACTTTTGAAATTTTGACATACTCGATAAAATTTTGACTACATTTCGAAACGGTACTTATTTTTTTCGTCGTCGGAGAAGCAACGCCATATTCTTGCGCCTTTCAGCTGCTATTTCAGCAGCATTCCATCCACTATTTCCATATAGATTTCGACACGCTTTACATTTTGCTTAGTTATGACTTATAAAAACCAGCTATCCACTCATTAATTATTTATTCAATGGAATATTTACAATAAATTTAGAAAATACACACTTTTGAAATTTTGACATACTCGATAAAATTTTGACTACATTTCGAAACGGTACTTATTTTTTTCGTCGTCGGAGAAGCAACGCCATATTCTTGCGCCTTCAGCTGCTATTTCAGCAGCATTCCATCCACTATTTCCATATAGATTTCGACACGCTTTACATTTTGCTTAGTTATGACTTATAAAAACCAGCTATCCACTCATTAATTATTTATTCAATGGAATATTTACAATAAATTTAGAAAATACACACTTTTGAAATTTTGACATACTCGATAAAATTTTGACTACATTTCGAAACGGTACTTATTTTTTTCGTCGTCGGAGAAGCAACGCCATATTCTTGCGCCTTCAGCTGCTATTTCAGCAGCATTCCATCCACTATTTCCATATAGATTTCGACACGCTTTACGTTTTGCTTAGTTATGACTTATAAAAACCAGCTATCGACTCTTTAATTATTTATTCAATGGAATATTTACAATAAATTTAGAAAATACACACTTTTGAAATTTTGACATACTCGATAAAATTTTGACTACATTTCGAAACGGTACTTATTTTTTTCGTCGTCGAAGAAGCAACGCCATATTCTTGCGCCTTTCAGCTGCTATTTCAGCAGCATTCCATCCACTATTTCCATATAGATTTCGACACGCTTTACATTTAGCTTAGTTATGACTTATAAAAACCAGCTATCCACTCATTAATTACACAAGTTTACAAATTCCGGTCAACTTTTGGACCAGAGCAGATGAGAACAAACCTTGACGTTATTTGAGGTGCTGAATTCAAATCCGGGTTTCGTTTTTCAAAGTTGCTTCTACTTTGTGAGTTCGCGCATGTTGGCAGCACTGCGCTATCATAATGACAGTCAGCTGTTGGCGTCGCTAGAAACATTATTTAATTTGTATTTTTAAAGTTTTTTTTTTAATCCAAAACGTGTAAAATGCAAAGACAGAATTGTAAAGTTGATTCAAAGTGTTTTTGTTATGTTTGCGGATGTTATATGATCAGAAAAAGTGGCAAAGTTATTACTAATGTGATCAGAAATGCATATTTTTATTATTTTGGTTTCTCTGTATCAAACACTCACAAGCCGTGGGTACCGAAATTGTTTTGTAACGCGTGTAGCACAATATTATACAAGTGGTCACGCGGTAAAAAAGTATGTTTTTCATTTTCATTGCCAATGTTATGGAGAGAGCCGAAAAATCATGTAGATGATTGTTACTTTTGCTTGATGAATGTCGTCGGTGTAAATGCAAAAAAACTATCAAAATATAAATATCCTGAAGTATCATCAGTGTCTAAGCCAGTTCCCCGTGCGAGCAATGATCCTTTGCCAATTTGGCCTTATCAAAAACTTTGTCAAAGCGCTCGACCGTGAAGGACCGGCTTTTGAGTACTTGACCAAGTTATTTCCCAAGTTGTCGTACGCCAAAATCAAAGAGGGAATATTTGTCGGACCTGATATTCGAAAATTAATGGCCGACAGAAACTTTACAAAATGTTTAACACCCAATGAAGCAGCAGCATGGGTATCATTTCAAGATGTTGTTTACAACTTTCTCGGTAACCGCAAATCCCCGGATTTCAAGCAGATAATCGACAGTTTGTTGCAAAATTATTGCAAGATTGGAGCTCGAATGTCTCTCAAAATACATTTTCTGCATTCCCATCTCGAATTTTTTCCTGAAAACTTGGGTGATACAAGCGACGAGCAAGGAGAGCGACTACACCAAGATTTGGCGAAAATCGAAAAACGATACCAAGGATTTTGGGACGAGGGCATGATGAGCGACTACTGTTGGACTTTAATGCGTGAAACAGATCCCAAACAGTACAAGCGACTCAGTTCGACTGCTCTTCATTTCTAATTTAACACTTTTTAATGAATAAAATGGAGATTAATTGTCAAAAATTGTAAAAATTGTGTTTATTTAATATCTCGAAAACTAGAACCAAAATCAAAAAACGGAGTGCAGATTCGGATTCAGCGCCCCAAATAACCATAGAAACAGCTTTTGGTTGCTTAGATCCAAAACCGTGTATACTTGTGTTATTTATTCAATGGAATATTTACAATAAATTTAGAAAATACACACTTTTTAAATTTTGACATACTCGATAAAATTTTGACTACATTTCGAAACGGTACTTATTTTTTTCGTCGTGGGAGAAGCAACGCCATATTCTTGCGCCTTCAGCTGCTATTTCAGCAGCATTCCATCCACTATTTCCATATAGATTTCGACACGCTTTACAATTTGCTTATTTATGACTTATAAAAACCAGCTATCCACTCATTAATTATTTATTCAATGGAATATTTACAATAAATTTAGAAAATACACACTTTTGAAATTTTGACATACTCGATAAAATTTTGACTACATTTCGAAACGGTACTTATTTTTTTTGTCGTCGGAGAAGCAACGCCATATTCTTGCGCCTTTCAGCTGCTATTTCAGCAGCATTCCATCCACTATTTCCATATAGATTTCGACACGCTTTACATTTTGCTTAGTTATGACTTATAAAAACCAGCTATCCACTCATTAATTATTTATTCAATGGAATATTTACAATAAATTTAGAAAATACACACTTTTGAAATTTTGACATACTCGATAAAATTTTGACTACATTTCGAAACGGTACTTATTTTTTTCGTCGTCGGAGAAGCAACGCCATATTCTTGCGCCTTCAGCTGCTATTTCAGCAGCATTCCATCCACTATTTCCATATAGATTTCGACACGCTTTACATTTTGCTTAGTTATGACTTATAAAAACCAGCTATCCACTCATTAATTATTTATTCAATGGAATATTTACAATAAATTTAGAAAATACACACTTTTGAAATTTTGACATACTCGATAAAATTTTGACTACATTTCGAAACGGTACTTATTTTTTTCGTCGTCGGAGAAGCAACGCCATATTCTTGTGCCTTTCAGGTGCTATTTCAGCAGCATTCCATCACTATTTCCATATAGATTTCGACACGCTTTACATTTTGCTTAGTTATGACTTATAAAAACCAGCTATCCACTCATTAATTATTTATTCAATGGAATATTTACAATAAATTTAGAAAATACACACTTTTGAAATTTTGACATACTCGATAAAATTTTGACTACATTTCGAAACGGTACTTATTTTTTTCGTCGTCGGAGAAGCAACGCCATATTCTTGCGCCTTTCAGCTGCTATTTCAGCAGCATTCCATCCACTATTTCCATATAGATTTCGACACGCTTTACATTTTGCTTAGTTATGACTTATAAAAACCAGCTATCCACTCATTAATTATTTATTCAATGGAATATTTACAATAAATTTAGAAAATACACACTTTTGAAATTTTGACATACTCGATAAAATTTTGACTACATTTCGAAACGGTACTTATTTTTTTCGTCGTCGGAGAAGCAACGCCATATTCTTGCGCCTTCAGCTGCTATTTGAGCAGCATTCCATCAACTATTTCCATATAGATTTCGACACGCTTTACATTTTGCTTAGTTATGACTTATAAAAACCAGCTATCCACTCATTAATTATTTATTCAATGGAATATTTACAATAAATTTAGAAAATACACACTTTTGAAATTTTGACATACTCGATAAAATTTTTGACTACATTTCGAAACGGTACTTATTTTTTTCGTCGTCGGAGAAGCAACGCCAAATTCTTGCGCCTTCAGCTGCTATTTCAGCAGCATTCCATCCACTATTTCCATATAGATTTCGACACGCTTTACATTTTGCTTAGTTATGACTTATAAAAACCAGCTATCCACTCATTAATTATTTATTCAATGGAATATTTACAATAAATTTAGAAAATACACACTTTTGAAATTTTGACATACTCGATAAAATTTTGACTACATTTCGAAACGGTACTTATTGTTTCGTCGTCGGAGAAGCAACGCCATATTCTTGCGCCTTTCAGCTGCTATTTCAGCAGCATTCCATCCACTATTTCCATATAGATTTCGACACGCTTTACATTTTGCTTAGTTATGACATAAAAACCAGCTATCCACTCATTAATTATTTATTCAATGGAATATTTACAATAAATTTAGAAAATACACACTTTTGAAATTTTGACGTACTCGATAAAATTTTGACTACATTTCGAAACGGTACTTATTTTTTTCGTCGTGGGAGAAGCAACGCCATATTCTTGCGCCTTTCAGCTGCTATTTCAGCAGCATTCCATCCACTATTTCCATATAGATTTCGACACGCTTTACATTTTGCTTAGTTATGACTTATAAAAACCAGCTATACACTCATTAATTATTTATTCAATGGAATATTTAGAACAAATTTAGAAAATACACACTTTTGAAATTTTGACATACTCGATAAAATTTTGACTATATTTCGAAACGGTACTAATTTTTTTCGTCGTCGGAGAAGCAACGCCATATTCTTGCGCCTTCAGCTGCTATTTCAGCAGCATTCCATCCACTATTTCCATATAGATTTCGACACGTTTTACATTTTGCTTAGTTATGACTTATAAAAACCAGCTATCTACTCATTAATTATTTATTCAATGGAATATTTACAATAAATTTAGAAAATACACACTTTTGAAATTTTGACATACTCGATAAAATTTTGACTACATTTCGAAACGGTACTTATTTTTTTCGTCGTCGGAGAAGCAACGTCATATTCTTGCGCCTTCAGCTGCTATTTCAGCAGCATTCCATCCACTATTTCCATATAGATTTCGACACGCTTTACATTTTGCTTAGTTATGACTTATAAAAACCAGCTATCCACTCACTAATTATTTATTAAATGGAATATTTACACTAAATTTGGAAAATACACACTTTTGAAATTTTGACATACTCGATAAAATTTTGACTACATTTCGAAACGGTACTTATTTTTTTCGTCGTGGGAGAAGCAACGCCATATTCTTGCGTCTTTCAGCTGCTATTTCAGCAGCATTCCATCCACTATTTCCATATAGATTTCGACACGCTTTACATTTTGCTTAGTTATGACTTATAAAAACCAGCTATCCACTCATTAATTATTTATTCAATGGAATATTTACAATTAATTTAGAAAATACACACTTTTGAAATTTTGACATACTCGATAAAATTTTGACTAGATTTCAAAACGAAATTTTGACATACTCGATAAAATTTTGACTACATTTCGAAACGGTACTTATTTTTTTCGTCGTCGGAGAAGCAACGCCGTATTCTTGCGCCTTCAGCTGCTATTTCAGCAGCATTCCATCCACTATTTCCATATAGATTTCGACACGCTTTACATTTTGCTTAGTTATGACTTATAAAAACCAGCTATCCACTCATTAATTATTTATTCAATGGAATATTTACAATAAATTTAGAAAATACACACTTTTGAAATTTTGACATACTCGATAAAATTTTGACTACATTTCGAAACGGTACTTATTTTTTTCGTCGTCGGAGAAGCAACGTCATATTCTTGCGCCTTCAGCTGCTATTTCAGCAGCATACCATCCACTATTTCCATATAGATTTCGACGCGCTTTACATTTTGCTTAGTTATGACTTATAAAAACCAGCTATCCACTCATTAATTATTTATTCAAGGGAATATTTACAATAAATTTAGAAAATACACAGTTTTGAAATTTTGACATACTCGATAAAATTTTGACTACATTTCGAAACGGTACTTATTTTTTTCGTCGTCGGAGAAGCAACGCCATATTCTTGCGCCTTTCAGCTGCTATTTCAGCAGCATTCCATCCACTATTTCCATTTAGATTTCGACACGCTTTACATTTTGCTTAGTTATGACTTATAAAAACCAGCTATCCACTCATTAATTATTTATTCAATGGAATATTTACAATAAATTTAGAAAATACACACTTTTGAAATTTTGACATACTCGATAAAATTTTGACTACGTTTCGAAACGGTACTTATTTTTTTCGTCGTCGGAGAAGCAACGCCATATTCTTGCGCCTTTCAGCTGCTATTTCAGCAGCATTCCATCCACTATTTCCATATAGATTTCGACACGCTTTACATTTTGCTTAGTTATGACTTAGAAAAACCAGCTATCCACTCATTAATTATTTATTCAATGGAATATTTACAATAAATTTAGAAAATACACACTTTTGAAATTTTGACATACTCGATAAAATTTTGACTACATTTCGAAACGGTACTTATTTTTTTCGTCGTCGGAGAAGCAACGCCATATTCTTGCCCCTTCAGCTGCTATTTCAGCAACATTCCATCCACTATTTCCATAGAGATTTCGACACGCTTTACATTTTGCTTAGTTATGACTTATAAAAACCAGCTATCCACTCATTAATTATTTATTCAATGGAATATTTACAATAAATTTAGAAAATACACACTTTTGAAATTTTGACATACTCGATAAAATTTTGACTACATTTCGAAACGGTACTTATTTTTTTCGTCGTCGGAGAAGCAACGCCATATTCTTGCGCCTTCAGCTGCTATTTCAGCAGCATTCCATCCACTATTTCCATATAGATTTCGACACGCTTTACATTTTGCTTAGTTATGACTTATAAAAACCAGCTATCCACTCATTAATTATTTATTCAATGGAATATTTACAATAAATTTAGAAAATACACACTTTTGAAATTTTGACATACTCTATAAAATTTTGACTATATTTCGAAACGGTACTAATTTTTTTCGTCGTCGGAGAAGCAACGCCATATTCTTGCGCCTTCAGCTGCTATTTCAGCAGCATTCCATCCACTATTTCCATATAGATTTCGACACGCTTTACATTTTGCTTAGTTATGACTTATAAAAACCAGCTATCCACTCATTAATTATTTATTCAATGGAATATTTACAATAAATTTAGAAAATGCACACTTTTGAAATTTTGACATACTCGATAAAATTTTGACTACATTTCGAAACGGTACTTATTTTTTTCGTCATCGGAGAAGCAACGCCATATTCTTGCGCCTTCAGCTGCTATTTCAGCAGCATTCCATCCACTATTTCCATATAGATTTCGACACGCTTTACGTTTTGCTTAGTTATGACTTATAAAAACCAGCTATCCACTCATTAATTATTTATTCAATGGAATATTTACAATAAATTTAGAAAATACACACTTTTGAAATTTTGACATACTCGATAAAATTTTGACTACATTTCGAAACGGTACTTATTTTTTTCGTCGTCGGAGAAGCAACGCCATATTCTTGCGCCTTTCAGCTGCTATTTCAGCAGCATTCCATCCACTATTTCCATATAGATTTCGACACGCTTTACATTTTGCTTAGTTATGACTTATAAAAACCAGCTATCCACTCATTAATTATTTATTCAATGGAATATTTACAATAAATTTAGAAAATACACACTTTTGAAATTTTGACATACTCGATAAAATTTTGACTACATTTCGAAACGGTACTTATTTTTTTGGTCGTCGGAGAAGCAACGTCGTATCCTTGCGCCTTCAGCTGCTATTTCAGCAGCATTCCATCCACTATGTCCATATAGATTTCGACGCGCTATACATTTTGCTTAGTTATGACTTATAAAAACCAGCTATCCACTCATTAATTATTTATTCAATGGAATATTTACAATAAATTTAGAAAATACACACTTTTGAAATTTTGACATACTCGATAAAATTTTGACTACATTTCGAAACGGTACTTATTTTTTTCGTCGTCGGAGAAGCAACGCCATATTCTTGCGCCTTTCAGCTGCTATTTCAGCAGCATTCCATCCACTATTTCCATATAGATTTCGACACGCTTTACATTTTGCTTAGTTATGACTTATAAAAACCAGCTATCCACTCATTAATTATTTATTCAATGGAATATTTACAATTAATTTAGAAAATACACACTTTTGAAATTTTGACATACTCGATAAAATTTTGACTTCATTTCGAAACGGTACTTATTTTTTTCGTCGTCGGAGAAGCAACGCCATATTCTTGCCCCTTCAGCTGCTATTTCAGCAACATTCCATCCACTATTTCCATATAGATTTCGACACGCTTTACATTTTGCTTAGTTATGACTTATAAAAACCAGCTATCCACTCATTAATTATTTATTCAATGGAATATTTACAATAAATTTAGAAAATGCACACTTTTGAAATTTTGACATACTCGATAAAATTTTGACTACATTTCGAAACGGTACTTATTTTTTTCGTCGTCGGAGAAGCAACGCCATATTCTTGCGCCTTCAGCTGCTATTTCAGCAGCATTCCATCCACTATTTCCATATAGATTTCGACACGCTTTACGTTTTGCTTAGTTATGACTTATAAAAACCAGCTATCCACTCATTAATTATTTATTCAATGGAATATTTACAATAAATTTAGAAAATACACACTTTTGAAATTTTGACATACTCGATAAAATTTTGACTACATTTCGAAACGGTACTTATTTTTTTCGTCGTCGGAGAAGCAACGCCATATTCTTGCGCCTTTCAGCTGCTATTTCAGCAGCATTCCATCCACTATTTCCATATAGATTTCGACACGCTTTACATTTTGCTTAGTTATGACTTATAAAAACCAGCTATCCACTCATTAATTATTTATTCAATGGAATATTTACAGTAAATTTAGAAAATACACACTTTTGAAATTTTGACATACTCGATAAAATTTTGACTACATTTCGAAACGGTACTTATTTTTTTCGTCCTCGGAGAAGCAACGCCATATTCTTGCGCCTTCAGCTGCTATTTCAGCAGCATTCCATCCACTATTTCCATTTAGATTTCGACACGCTTTACATTTTGCTTAGTTATGACTTATAAAAACCAGCTATCCACTCATTAATTATTTATTCAATGGAATATTTACAATAAATTTAGAAAATACACACTTTTGAAATTTTGACATACTCGATAAAATTTTGACTACGTTTCGAAACGGTACTTATTTTTTTCGTCGTCGGAGAAGCAACGCCATATTCTTGCGCCTTTCAGCTGCTATTTCAGCAGCATTCCATCCACTATTTCCATATAGATTTCGACACGCTTTACATTTTGCTTAGTTATGACTTAGAAAAACCAGCTATCCACTCATTAATTATTTATTCAATGGAATATTTACAATAAATTTAGAAAATACACACTTTTGAAATTTTGACATACTCGATAAAATTTTGACTACATTTCGAAACGGTACTTATTTTTTTCGTCGTCGGAGAAGCAACGCCATATTCTTGCCCCTTCAGCTGCTATTTCAGCAACATTCCATCCACTATTTCCATAGAGATTTCGACACGCTTTACATTTTGCTTAGTTATGACTTATAAAAACCAGCTATCCACTCATTAATTATTTATTCAATGGAATATTTACAATAAATTTAGAAAATACACACTTTTGAAATTTTGACATACTCGATAAAATTTTGACTACATTTCGAAACGGTACTTATTTTTTTCGTCGTCGGAGAAGCAACGCCATATTCTTGCGCCTTCAGCTGCTATTTCAGCAGCATTCCATCCACTATTTCCATATAGATTTCGACACGCTTTACATTTTGCTTAGTTATGACTTATAAAAACCAGCTATCCACTCATTAATTATTTATTCAATGGAATATTTACAATAAATTTAGAAAATACACACTTTTGAAATTTTGACATACTCTATAAAATTTTGACTATATTTCGAAACGGTACTAATTTTTTTCGTCGTCGGAGAAGCAACGCCATATTCTTGCGCCTTCAGCTGCTATTTCAGCAGCATTCCATCCACTATTTCCATATAGATTTCGACACGCTTTACATTTTGCTTAGTTATGACTTATAAAAACCAGCTATCCACTCATTAATTATTTATTCAATGGAATATTTACAATAAATTTAGAAAATGCACACTTTTGAAATTTTGACATACTCGATAAAATTTTGACTACATTTCGAAACGGTACTTATTTTTTTCGTCGTCGGAGAAGCAACGCCATATTCTTGCGCCTTCAGCTGCTATTTCAGCAGCATTCCATCCACTATTTCCATATAGATTTCGACACGCTTTACGTTTTGCTTAGTTATGACTTATAAAAACCAGCTATCCACTCATTAATTATTTATTCAATGGAATATTTACAATAAATTTAGAAAATACACACTTGAAATTTTGACATACTCGATAAAATTTTGACTACATTTCGAAACGGTACTTATTTTTTTCGTCGTCGGAGAAGCAACGCCATATTCTTGCGCCTTTCAGCTGCTATTTCAGCAGCATTCCATCCACTATTTCCATATAGATTTCGACACGCTTTACATTTTGCTTAGTTATGACTTATAAAAACCAGCTATCCACTCATTAATTATTTATTCAATGGAATATTTACAATAAATTTAGAAAATACACACTTTTGAAATTTTGACATACTCGATAAAATTTTGACTACATTTCGAAACGGTACTTATTTTTTTCGTCGTCGGAGAAGCAACGTCGTATCCTTGCGCCTTCAGCTGCTATTTCAGCAGCATTCCATCCACTATGTCCATATAGATTTCGACGCGCTATACATTTTGCTTAGTTATGACTTATAAAAACCAGCTATCCACTCATTAATTATTTATTCAATGGAATATTTACAATAAATTTAGAAAATACACACTTTTGAAATTTTGACATACTCGATAAAATTTTGACTACATTTCGAAACGGTACTTATTTTTTTCGTCGTCGGAGAAGCAACGCCATATTCTTGCGCCTTTCAGCTGCTATTTCAGCAGCATTCCATCCACTATTTCCATATAGATTTCGACACGCTTTACATTTTGCTTAGTTATGACTTATAAAAACCAGCTATCCACTCATTAATTATTTATTCAATGGAATATTTACAATTAATTTAGAAAATACACACTTTTGAAATTTTGACATACTCGATAAAATTTTGACTTCATTTCGAAACGGTACTTATTTTTTTCGTCGTCGGAGAAGCAACGCCATATTCTTGCCCCTTCAGCTGCTATTTCAGCAACATTCCATCCACTATTTCCATAGAGATTTCGACACGCTTTACATTTTGCTTAGTTATGACTTATAAAAACCAGCTATCCACTCATTAATTATTTATTCAATGGAATATTTACAATAAATTTAGAAAATACACACTTTTGAAATTTTGACATACTCGATAAAATTTTGACTACATTTCGAAACGGTACTTATTTTTTTCGTCGTCGGAGAAGCAACGCCATATTCTTGCGCCTTCAGCTGCTATTTCAGCAGCATTCCATCCACTATTTCCATATAGATTTCGACACGCTTTACATTTTGCTTAGTTATGACTTATAAAAACCAGCTATCCACTCATTAATTATTTATTCAATGGAATATTTACAATAAATTTAGAAAATACACACTTTTGAAATTTTGACATACTCTATAAAATTTTGACTATATTTCGAAACGGTACTAATTTTTTTCGTCGTCGGAGAAGCAACGCCAAATTCTTGCGCCTTCAGCTGCTATTTCAGCAGCATTCCATCCACTATTTCCATATAGATTTCGACACGCTTTACATTTTGCTTAGTTATGACTTATAAAAACCAGCTATCCACTCATTAATTATTTATTCAATGGAATATTTACAATTAATTTAGAAAATACACACTTTTGAAATTTTGACATACTCGATAAAATTTTGACTTCATTTCGAAACGGTACTTATTTTTTTCGTCGTCGGAGAAGCAACGCCATATTCTTGCCCCTTCAGCTGCTATTTCAGCAACATTCCATCCACTATTTCCATATAGATTTCGACACGCTTTACATTTTGCTTAGTTATGACTTATAAAAACCAGCTATCCACTCATTAATTATTTATTCAATGGAATATTTACAATAAATTTAGAAAATACACACTTTTGAAATTTTGACATACTCGATAAAATTTTGACTACATTTCGAAACGGTACTTATTTTTTTCGTCGTCGGAGAAGCAACGCCATATTCTTGCGCCTTCAGCTGCTATTTCAGCAGCATTCCATCCACTATTTCCATATAGATTTCGACACGCTTTACATTTTGCTTAGTTATGACTTATAAAAACCAGCTATCCACTCATTAATTATTTATTCAATGGAATATTTACAATAAATTTAGAAAATACACACTTTTGAAATTTTGACATACTCTATAAAATTTTGACTATATTTCGAAACGGTACTAATTTTTTTCGTCGTCGGAGAAGCAACGCCATATTCTTGCGCCTTCAGCTGCTATTTCAGCAGCATTCCATCCACTATTTCCATATAGATTTCGACACGCTTTACATTTTGCTTAGTTATGACTTATAAAAACCAGCTATCCACTCATTAATTATTTATTCAATGGAATATTTACAATAAATTTAGAAAATGCACACTTTTGAAATTTTGACATACTCGATAAAATTTTGACTACATTTCGAAACGGTACTTATTTTTTTCGTCGTCGGAGAAGCAACGCCATATTCTTGCGCCTTCAGCTGCTATTTCAGCAGCATTCCATCCACTATTTCCATATAGATTTCGACACGCTTTACGTTTTGCTTAGTTATGACTTATAAAAACCAGCTATCCACTCATTAATTATTTATTCAATGGAATATTTACAATAAATTTAGAAAATACACACTTTTGAAATTTTGACATACTCGATAAAATTTTGACTACATTTCGAAACGGTACTTATTTTTTTCGTCGTCGGAGAAGCAACGCCATATTCTTGCGCCTTTCAGCTGCTATTTCAGCAGCATTCCATCCACTATTTCCATATAGATTTCGACACGCTTTACATTTTGCTTAGTTATGACTTATAAAAACCAGCTATCCACTCATTAATTATTTATTCAATGGAATATTTACAGTAAATTTAGAAAATACACACTTTTGAAATTTTGACATACTCGATAAAATTTTGACTACATTTCGAAACGGTACTTATTTTTTTCGTCCTCGGAGAAGCAACGCCATATTCTTGCGCCTTCAGCTGCTATTTCAGCAGCATTCCATCCACTATTTCCATTTAGATTTCGACACGCTTTACATTTTGCTTAGTTATGACTTAGAAAAACCAGCTATCCACTCATTAATTATTTATTCAATGGAATATTTACAATAAATTTAGAAAATACACACTTTTGAAATTTTGACATACTCGATAAAATTTTGACTACATTTCGAAACGGTACTTATTTTTTTCGTCGTCGGAGAAGCAACGCCATATTCTTGCGCCTTCAGCTGCTATTTCAGCAGCATTCCATCCACTATTTCCATATAGATTTCGACACGCTTTACATTTTGCTTAGTTATGACTTATAAAAACCAGCTATCCACTCATTAATTATTTATTCAATGGAATATTTACAATAAATTTAGAAAATACACACTTTTGAAATTTTGACATACTCTATAAAATTTTGACTATATTTCGAAACGGTACTAATTTTTTTCGTCCTCGGAGAAGCAACGCCATATTCTTGCCCCTTCAGCTGCTATTTCAGCAACATTCCATCCACTATTTCCATTTAGATTTCGACACGCTTTACATTTTGCTTAGTTATGACTTAGAAAAACCAGCTATCCACTCATTAATTATTTATTCAATGGAATATTTACAATAAATTTAGAAAATACACACTTTTGAAATTTTGACATACTCGATAAAATTTTGACTACATTTCGAAACGGTACTTATTTTTTTCGTCGTCGGAGAAGCAACGCCATATTCTTGCGCCTTCAGCTGCTATTTCAGCAGCATTCCATCCACTATTTCCATATAGATTTCGACACGCTTTACATTTTGCTTAGTTATGACTTATAAAAACCAGCTATCCACTCATTAATTATTTATTCAATGGAATATTTACAATAAATTTAGAAAATACACACTTTTGAAATTTTGACATACTCTATAAAATTTTGACTATATTTCGAAACGGTACTAATTTTTTTCGTCGTCGGAGAAGCAACGCCATATTCTTGCGCCTTCAGCTGCTATTTCAGCAGCATTCCATCCACTATTTCCATATAGATTTCGACACGCTTTACATTTTGCTTAGTTATGACTTATAAAAACCAGCTATCCACTCATTAATTATTTATTCAATGGAATATTTACAATAAATTTAGAAAATGCACACTTTTGAAATTTTGACATACTCGATAAAATTTTGACTACATTTCGAAACGGTACTTATTTTTTTCGTCGTCGGAGAAGCAACGCCATATTCTTGCGCCTTCAGCTGCTATTTCAGCAGCATTCCATCCACTATTTCCATATAGATTTCGACACGCTTTACGTTTTGCTTAGTTATGACTTATAAAAACCAGCTATCCACTCATTAATTATTTATTCAATGGAATATTTACAATAAATTTAGAAAATACACACTTGAAATTTTGACATACTCGATAAAATTTTGACTACATTTCGAAACGGTACTTATTTTTTTCGTCGTCGGAGAAGCAACGCCATATTCTTGCGCCTTTCAGCTGCTATTTCAGCAGCATTCCATCCACTATTTCCATATAGATTTCGACACGCTTTACATTTTGCTTAGTTATGACTTATAAAAACCAGCTATCCACTCATTAATTATTTATTCAATGGAATATTTACAATAAATTTAGAAAATACACACTTTTGAAATTTTGACATACTCGATAAAATTTTGACTACATTTCGAAACGGTACTTATTTTTTTCGTCGTCGGAGAAGCAACGTCGTATCCTTGCGCCTTCAGCTGCTATTTCAGCAGCATTCCATCCACTATGTCCATATAGATTTCGACGCGCTATACATTTTGCTTAGTTATGACTTATAAAAACCAGCTATCCACTCATTAATTATTTATTCAATGGAATATTTACAATAAATTTAGAAAATACACACTTTTGAAATTTTGACATACTCGATAAAATTTTGACTACATTTCGAAACGGTACTTATTTTTTTCGTCGTCGGAGAAGCAACGCCATATTCTTGCGCCTTTCAGCTGCTATTTCAGCAGCATTCCATCCACTATTTCCATATAGATTTCGACACGCTTTACATTTTGCTTAGTTATGACTTATAAAAACCAGCTATCCACTCATTAATTATTTATTCAATGGAATATTTACAATTAATTTAGAAAATACACACTTTTGAAATTTTGACATACTCGATAAAATTTTGACTTCATTTCGAAACGGTACTTATTTTTTTCGTCGTCGGAGAAGCAACGCCATATTCTTGCCCCTTCAGCTGCTATTTCAGCAACATTCCATCCACTATTTCCATAGAGATTTCGACACGCTTTACATTTTGCTTAGTTATGACTTATAAAAACCAGCTATCCACTCATTAATTATTTATTCAATGGAATATTTACAATAAATTTAGAAAATACACACTTTTGAAATTTTGACATACTCGATAAAATTTTGACTACATTTCGAAACGGTACTTATTTTTTTCGTCGTCGGAGAAGCAACGCCATATTCTTGCGCCTTCAGCTGCTATTTCAGCAGCATTCCATCCACTATTTCCATATAGATTTCGACACGCTTTACATTTTGCTTAGTTATGACTTATAAAAACCAGCTATCCACTCATTAATTATTTATTCAATGGAATATTTACAATAAATTTAGAAAATACACACTTTTGAAATTTTGACATACTCTATAAAATTTTGACTATATTTCGAAACGGTACTAATTTTTTTCGTCGTCGGAGAAGCAACGCCATATTCTTGCGCCTTCAGCTGCTATTTCAGCAGCATTCCATCCACTATTTCCATATAGATTTCGACACGCTTTACATTTTGCTTAGTTATGACTTATAAAAACCAGCTATCCACTCATTAATTATTTATTCAATGGAATATTTACAATAAATTTAGAAAATGCACACTTTTGAAATTTTGACATACTCGATAAAATTTTGACTACATTTCGAAACGGTACTTATTTTTTTCGTCGTCGGAGAAGCAACGCCATATTCTTGCGCCTTCAGCTGCTATTTCAGCAGCATTCCATCCACTATTTCCATATAGATTTCGACACGCTTTACGTTTTGCTTAGTTATGACTTATAAAAACCAGCTATCCACTCATTAATTATTTATTCAATGGAATATTTACAATAAATTTAGAAAATACACACTTTTGAAATTTTGACATACTCGATAAAATTTTGACTACATTTCGAAACGGTACTTATTTTTTTCGTCGTCGGAGAAGCAACGCCATATTCTTGCGCCTTTCAGCTGCTATTTCAGCAGCATTCCATCCACTATTTCCATATAGATTTCGACACGCTTTACATTTTGCTTAGTTATGACTTATAAAAACCAGCTATCCACTCATTAATTATTTATTCAATGGAATATTTACAATAAATTTAGAAAATACACACTTTTGAAATTTTGACATACTCGATAAAATTTTGACTACATTTCGAAACGGTACTTATTTTTTTCGTCGTCGGAGAAGCAACGTCGTATCCTTGCGCCTTCAGCTGCTATTTCAGCAGCATTCCATCCACTATGTCCATATAGATTTCGACGCGCTATACATTTTGCTTAGTTATGACTTATAAAAACCAGCTATCCACTCATTAATTATTTATTCAATGGAATATTTACAATAAATTTAGAAAATACACACTTTTGAAATTTTGACATACTCGATAAAATTTTGACTACATTTCGAAACGGTACTTATTTTTTTCGTCGTCGGAGAAGCAACGCCATATTCTTGCGCCTTTCAGCTGCTATTTCAGCAGCATTCCATCCACTATTTCCATATAGATTTCGACACGCTTTACATTTTGCTTAGTTATGACTTATAAAAACCAGCTATCCACTCATTAATTATTTATTCAATGGAATATTTACAATTAATTTAGAAAATACACACTTTTGAAATTTTGACATACTCGATAAAATTTTGACTTCATTTCGAAACGGTACTTATTTTTTTCGTCGTCGGAGAAGCAACGCCATATTCTTGCCCCTTCAGCTGCTATTTCAGCAACATTCCATCCACTATTTCCATAGAGATTTCGACACGCTTTACATTTTGCTTAGTTATGACTTATAAAAACCAGCTATCCACTCATTAATTATTTATTCAATGGAATATTTACAATAAATTTAGAAAATACACACTTTTGAAATTTTGACATACTCGATAAAATTTTGACTACATTTCGAAACGGTACTTATTTTTTTCGTCGTCGGAGAAGCAACGCCATATTCTTGCGCCTTCAGCTGCTATTTCAGCAGCATTCCATCCACTATTTCCATATAGATTTCGACACGCTTTACATTTTGCTTAGTTATGACTTATAAAAACCAGCTATCCACTCATTAATTATTTATTCAATGGAATATTTACAATAAATTTAGAAAATACACACTTTTGAAATTTTGACATACTCTATAAAATTTTGACTATATTTCGAAACGGTACTAATTTTTTTCGTCGTCGGAGAAGCAACGCCATATTCTTGCGCCTTCAGCTGCTATTTCAGCAGCATTCCATCCACTATTTCCATATAGATTTCGACACGCTTTACATTTTGCTTAGTTATGACTTATAAAAACCAGCTATCCACTCATTAATTATTTATTCAATGGAATATTTACAATAAATTTAGAAAATGCACACTTTTGAAATTTTGACATACTCGATAAAATTTTGACTACATTTCGAAACGGTACTTATTTTTTTCGTCGTCGGAGAAGCAACGCCATATTCTTGCGCCTTCAGCTGCTATTTCAGCAGCATTCCATCCACTATTTCCATATAGATTTCGACACGCTTTACGTTTTGCTTAGTTATGACTTATAAAAACCAGCTATCCACTCATTAATTATTTATTCAATGGAATATTTACAATAAATTTAGAAAATACACACTTTTGAAATTTTGACATACTCGATAAAATTTTGACTACATTTCGAAACGGTACTTATTTTTTTCGTCGTCGGAGAAGCAACGCCATATTCTTGCGCCTTTCAGCTGCTATTTCAGCAGCATTCCATCCACTATTTCCATATAGATTTCGACACGCTTTACATTTTGCTTAGTTATGACTTATAAAAACCAGCTATCCACTCATTAATTATTTATTCAATGGAATATTTACAATAAATTTAGAAAATACACACTTTTGAAATTTTGACATACTCGATAAAATTTTGACTACATTTCGAAACGGTACTTATTTTTTTCGTCGTCGGAGAAGTAACGTCGTATCCTTGCGCCTTCAGCTGCTATTTCAGCAGCATTCCATCCACTATGTCCATATAGATTTCGACGCGCTATACATTTTGCTTAGTTATGACTTATAAAAACCAGCTATCCACTCATTAATTATTTATTCAATGGAATATTTACAATAAATTTAGAAAATACACACTTTTGAAATTTTGACATACTCGATAAAATTTTGACTACATTTCGAAACGGTACTTATTTTTTTCGTCGTCGGAGAAGCAACGCCATATTCTTGCGCCTTTCAGCTGCTATTTCAGCAGCATTCCATCCACTATTTCCATATAGATTTCGACACGCTTTACATTTTGCTTAGTTATGACTTATAAAAACCAGCTATCCACTCATTAATTATTTATTCAATGGAATATTTACAATTAATTTAGAAAATACACACTTTTGAAATTTTGACATACTCGATAAAATTTTGACTTCATTTCGAAACGGTACTTATTTTTTTCGTCGTCGGAGAAGCAACGCCATATTCTTGCCCCTTCAGCTGCTATTTCAGCAACATTCCATCCACTATTTCCATATAGATTTCGACACGCTTTACATTTTGCTTAGTTATGACTTATAAAAACCAGCTATCCACTCATTAATTATTTATTCAATGGAATATTTACAATAAATTTAGAAAATACACACTTTTGAAATTTTGACATACTCGATAAAATTTTGACTACATTTCGAAACGGTACTTATTTTTTTCGTCGTCGGAGAAGCAACGCCATATTCTTGCGCCTTCAGCTGCTATTTCAGCAGCATTCCATCCACTATTTCCATATAGATTTCGACACGCTTTACATTTTGCTTAGTTATGACTTATAAAAACCAGCTATCCACTCATTAATTATTTATTCAATGGAATATTTACAATAAATTTAGAAAATACACACTTTTGAAATTTTGACATACTCTATAAAATTTTGACTATATTTCGAAACGGTACTAATTTTTTTCGTCGTCGGAGAAGCAACGCCATATTATTGCGCCTTCAGCTGCTATTTCAGCAGCATTCCATCCACTATTTCCATATAGATTTCGACACGCTTTACATTTTGCTTAGTTATGACTTATAAAAACCAGCTATCCACTCATTAATTATTTATTCAATGGAATATTTACAATAAATTTAGAAAATGCACACTTTTGAAATTTTGACATACTCGATAAAATTTTGACTACATTTCGAAACGGTACTTATTTTTTTCGTCGTCGGAGAAGCAACGCCATATTCTTGCGCCTTCAGCTGCTATTTCAGCAGCATTCCATCCACTATTTCCATATAGATTTCGACACGCTTTACGTTTTGCTTAGTTATGACTTATAAAAACCAGCTATCCACTCATTAATTATTTATTCAATGGAATATTTACAATAAATTTAGAAAATACACACTTTTGAAATTTTGACATACTCGATAAAATTTTGACTACATTTCGAAACGGTACTTATTTTTTTCGTCGTCGGAGAAGCAACGCCATATTCTTGCGCCTTTCAGCTGCTATTTCAGCAGCATTCCATCCACTATTTCCATATAGATTTCGACACGCTTTACATTTTGCTTAGTTATGACTTATAAAAACCAGCTATCCACTCATTAATTATTTATTCAATGGAATATTTACAGTAAATTTAGAAAATACACACTTTTGAAATTTTGACATACTCGATAAAATTTTGACTACATTTCGAAACGGTACTTATTTTTTTCGTCCTCGGAGAAGCAACGCCATATTCTTGCGCCTTCAGCTGCTATTTCAGCAGCATTCCATCCACTATTTCCATATAGATTTCGACACGCTTTACATTTTGCTTATTTATGACTTATAAAAACCAGCTATCCACTCATTAATTATTTATTCAATGGAATATTTACAATAAATTTAGAAAATACACACTTTTGAAATTTTGACATACTCGATAAAATTTTGACTACATTTCGAAACGGTACTTATTTTTTTCGTCGTCGGAGAAGCAACATTCTTGCGCCTTTCAGCTGCTATTTCAGCAGCATTCCATCCACTATTTCCATATAGATTTCGACACGCTTTACATTTTGCTTAGTTATGACTTATAAAAACCAGCTATCCACTCATTAATGTATTCAATGGAATATTTACAATAAATTTAGAAAATACACACTTTTGAAATTTTGACATACTCGATAAAATTTTTGACTACATTTCGAAACGGTACTTATTTTTTTCGTAGTCGGAGAAGCAACGCCATATTCTTGCGCCTTCAGCTGCTATTTCAGCAGCATTCCATCCACTATTTCCATATAGATTTCGACACGCTTTACATTTTGCTTAGTTATGACTTATAAAAACCAGCTATCCACTCATTAATTATTTATTCAATGGAATATTTACAATAAATTTAGAAAATACACACTTTTGAAATTTTGACATACTCGATAAAATTTTGACTACATTTCGAAACGGTACTTATTTTTTTCGTCGTCGGAGAAGCAACGCCATATTCTTGCGCCTTTCAGCTGCTATTTCAGCAGCATTCCATCCACTATTTCCATATAGATTTCGACACGCTTTACATTTTGCTTAGTTATGACTAGAGCTGAGGATGTTTGCGGTATAACCATGGTTATACCGCAAACATCCTCAGCTCTAGTTATGACTTATAAAAACCAGCTATCCACTCATTAATTATTTATTCAATGGAATATTTACAATAAATTTAGAAAATACACACTTTTGAAATTTTGACATACTCGATAAAATTTTGACTACATTTCGAAACGGTATTTATTTTTTTCGTCGTCGGAGAAGCAACGCCATATTCTTGCGCCTTTCAGCTGCTATTTCAGCAGCATTCCATCCACTATTTCCATATAGATTTCGACACGCTTTACATTTTGCTTAGTTATGACTTATAAAAACCAGCTATCCACTCATTAATTATTTATTCAATGGAATATTTACAATAAATTTAGAAAATACACACTTTTGAAATTTTGACATACTCGATAAAATTTTGACTACATTTCGAAACGGTACTTATTTTTTTCGTCGTCGGAGAAGCAACGCCATATTCTTGCGCCTTCAGCTGCTATTTCAGCAGCATTCCATCCACTATTTCCATATAGATTTCGACACGCTTTACGTTTTGCTTAGTTATGACTTATAAAAACCAGCTATCCACTCTTTAATTATTTATTCAATGGAATATTTACAATAAATTTAGAAAATACACACTTTTGAAATTTTGACATACTCGATAAAATTTTGACTACATTTCGAAACGGTACTTATTTTTTTCGTCGTCGAAGAAGCAACGCCATATTCTTGCGCCTTTCAGCTGCTATTTCAGCAGCATTCCATCCACTATTTCCATATAGATTTCGACACGCTTTACATTTAGCTTAGTTATGACTTATAAAAACCAGCTATCCACTCATTAATTACACAAGTTTACAAATTCCGGTCAACTTTTGGACCAGAGCAGATGAGAACAAATCTTGACGTTATTTGAGGTGCTGAATTCAAATCCGGGTTTCGTTTTTCAAAGTTGCTTCTACTTTGTGAGTTCGCGCATGTTGGCAGCACTGCGCTATCATAATGACAGGCAGCTGTTGGCGTCGCTAGAAACATTATTTAATTTGTATTTTTAAAGTTTTTTTTTGAATCCAAAACGTGTAAAATGCAAAGACAGAATTGTAAAGTTGATTCAAAGTGTTTTTGTTATGTTTGCGGATGTTATATGATCAGAAAAAGTGGCAAAGTTATTACTAATGTGATCAGAAATGCATATTTTTATTATTTTGGTTTCTCTGTATCAAACACTCACAAGCCGTGGGTACCGAAATTGTTTTGTAACGCGTGTAGCACAATATTATACAAGTGGTCACGCGGTAAAAAAGTATGTTTTTCATTTTCATTGCCAATGTTATGGAGAGAGCCGAAAAATCATGTAGATGATTGTTACTTTTGCTTGATGAATGTCGTCGGTGTAAATGCAAAAAAACTATCAAAATATAAATATCCTGAAGTATCATCAGTGTCTAAGCCAGTTCCCCGTGCGAGCAATGATCCTTTGCCAATTTGGCCTTATCAAAAACTTTGTCAAAGCGCTCGACCGTGAAGGACCGGCTTTTGAGTACTTGACCAAGTTATTTCCCAAGTTGTCGTACGCCAAAATCAAAGAGGGAATATTTGTCGGACCTGATATTCGAAAATTAATGGCCGACAGAAACTTTACAAAATGTTTAACACCCAATGAAGCAGCAGCATGGGTATCATTTCAAGATGTTGTTTACAACTTTCTCGGTAACCGCAAATCCCCGGATTTCAAGCAGATAATCGACAGTTTGTTGCAAAATTATTGCAAGATTGGAGCTCGAATGTCTCTCAAAATACATTTTCTGCATTCCCATCTCGAATTTTTTCCTGAAAACTTGGGTGATACAAGCGACGAGCAAGGAGAGCGACTACACCAAGATTTGGCGAAAATCGAAAAACGATACCAAGGATTTTGGGACGAGGGCATGATGAGCGACTACTGTTGGACTTTAATGCGTGAAACAGATCCCAAACAGTACAAGCGACTCAGTTCGACTGCTCTTCATTTCTAATTTAACACTTTTTAATGAATAAAATGGAGATTAATTGTCAAAAATTGTAAAAATTGTGTTTATTTAATATCTCGAAAACTAGAACCAAAATCAAAAAACGGAGTGCAGATTCGGATTCAGCGCCCCAAATAACCATAGAAACAGCTTTTGGTTGCTTAGATCCAAAACCGTGTATACTTGTGTTATTTATTCAATGGAATATTTACAATAAATTTAGAAAATACACACTTTTGAAATTTTGACATACTCGATAAAATTTTGACTACATTTCGAAACGGTACTTATTTTTTTCGTCGTCGGAGAAGCAACGCCATATTCTTGCGCCTTTCAGCTGCTATTTCAGCAGCATTCCATCCACTATTTCCATATAGATTTCGACACGCTTTACATTTTGCTTAGTTATGACTTATAAAAACCAGCTATCCATTCATTAATTATTTATTCAATGGAATATTTACAATAAATTTAGAAAATACACACTTTTGAAATTTTGACATACTCGATAAAATTTTGACTACATTTCGAAACGGTACTTATTTTTTTCGTCGTCGGAGAAGCAACGCCATATTCTTGCGCCTTCAGCTGCTATTTGAGCAGCATTCCATCAACTATTTCCATATAGATTTCGACACGCTTTACATTTTGCTTAGTTATGACTTATAAAAACCAGCTATCCACTCATTCATTATTTATTCAATGGCATATTTACAATAAATTTAGAAAATACACACTTTTGAAATTTTGACATACTCGATAAAATTTTTGACTACATTTCGAAACGGTACTTATTTTTTTCGTCGTCGGAGAATCAACGCCATATTCTTGCGCCTTCAGCTGCTATTTCAGCAGCATTCCATCCACTATTTCCATATAGATTTCGACACGCTTTACATTTTGCTTAGTTATGACTTATAAAAACCAGCTATCCACTCATTAATTATTTATTCAATGGAATATTTACAATAAATTTAGAAAATACACACTTTTGAAATTTTGACATACTCGATAAAATTTTGACTACATTTCGAAACGGTACTTATTTTTTTCGTCGTCGGAGAAGCAACGCCATATTCTTGCGCCTTCAGCTGCTATTTCAGCAGCATTCCATCCACTATTTCCATATAGATTTCGACACGCTTTACGTTTTGCTTAGTTATGACTTATAAAAACCAGCTATCCACTCATTAATTATTTATTCAATGGAATATTTACAATAAATTTAGAAAATACACACTTTTGAAATTTTGACATACTCGATAAAATTTTGACTACATTTCGAAACGGTACTTATTTTTTTCGTCGTCGGAGAAGCAACGCCATATTCTTGCGCCTTTCAGCTGCTATTTCAGCAGCATTCCATCCACTATTTCCATATAGATTTCGACACGCTTTACATTTAGCTTAGTTATGACTTATAAAAACCAGCTATCCACTCATTAATTACACAAGTTTACAAATTCCGGTCAACTTTTGGACCAGAGCAGATGAGAACAAATCTTGACGTTATTTGAGGTGCTGAATTCAAATCCGGGTTTCGTTTTTCAAAGTTGCTTCTACTTTGTGAGTTCGCGCATGTTGGCAGCACTGCGCTATCATAATGACAGTCAGCTGTTGGCGTCGCTAGAAACATTATTTAATTTGTATTTTTAAAGTTTTTTTTTTAATCCAAAACGTGTAAAATGCAAAGACAGAATTGTAAAGTTGATTCAAAGTGTTTTTGTTATGTTTGCGGATGTTATATGATCAGAAAAAGTGGCAAAGTTATTACTAATGTGATCAGAAATGCATATTTTTATTATTTTGGTTTCTCTGTATCAAACACTCACAAGCCGTGGGTACCGAAATTGTTTTGTAACGCGTGTAGCACAATATTATACAAGTGGTCACGCGGTAAAAAAGTATGTTTTTCATTTTCATTGCCAATGTTATGGAGAGAGCCGAAAAATCATGTAGATGATTGATACTTTTGCTTGATGAATGTCGTCGGTGTAAATGCAAAAGAAACTATCAAAATATAAATATCCTGAAGTATCATCAGTGTCTAAGCCAGTTCCCCGTGCGAGCAATGATCCTTTGCCAATTTGGCCTTATCAAAAACTTTGTCAAAGCGCTCGACCGTGAAGGACCGGCTTTTGAGTACTTGACCAAGTTATTTCCCAAGTTGTCGTACGCCAAAATTAAAGAGGGAATATTTGTCGGACCTGATATTCGAAAATTAATGGCCGACAGAAACTTTACAAAATGTTTAACACCCAATGAAGCAGCAGCATGGGTATCATTTCAAGATGTTGTTTACAACTTTCTCGGTAACCGCAAATCCCCGGATTTCAAGCAGATAATCGACAGTTTGTTGCAAAATTATTGCAAGATTGGAGCTCGAATGTCTCTTAAAATACATTTTCTGCATTCCCATCTCGAATTTTTTCCTGAAAACTTGGGTGATACAAGCGACGAGCAAGGAGAGCGACTACACCAAGATTTGGCGAAAATCGAAAAACGATACCAAGGATTTTGGGACGAGGGCATGATGAGCGACTACTGTTGGACTTTAATGCGTGAAACAGATCCCAAACAGTACAAGCGACTCAGTTCGACTGCTCTTCATTTCTAATTTAACACTTTTTAATGAATAAAATGGAGATTAATTGTCAAAAATTGTAAAAATTGTGTTTATTTAATATCTCGAAAACTAGAACCAAAATCAAAAAACGGAGTGCAGATTCGGATTCAGCGCCCCAAATAACCATAGAAACAGCTTTTGGTTGCTTAGATCCAGAACCGTGTATACTTGTGTTATTTATTCAATGGAATATTTACAATAAATTTAGAAAATACACACTTTTTAAATTTTGACATACTCGATAAAATTTTAACTACATTTCGAAACGGTACTTATTTTTTTCGTCGTGGGAGAAGCAACGCCATATTCTTGCGCCTTCAGCTGCTATTTCAGCAGCATTCCATCCACTATTTCCATATAGATTTCGACACGCTTTACAATTTGCTTATTTATGACTTATAAAAACCAGCTATCCACTCATTAATTATTTATTCAATGGAATATTTACAATAAATTTAGAAAATACACACTTTTGAAATTTTGACATACTCGATAAAATTTTGACTACATTTCGAAACGGTACTTATTTTTTTTGTCGTCGGAGAAGCAACGCCATATTCTTGCGCCTTTCAGCTGCTATTTCAGCAGCATTCCATCCACTATTTCCATATAGATTTCGACACGCTTTACATTTTGCTTAGTTATGACTTATAAAAACCAGCTATCCACTCATTAATTATTTATTCAATGGAATATTTACAATAAATTTAGAAAATACACACTTTTGAAATTTTGACATACTCGATAAAATTTTGACTACATTTCGAAACGGTACTTATTTTTTTCGTCGTCGGAGAAGCAACGCCATATTCTTGCGCCTTCAGCTGCTATTTCAGCAGCATTCCATCCACTATTTCCATATAGATTTCGACACGCTTTACATTTTGCTTAGTTATGACTTATAAAAACCAGCTATCCACTCATTAATTATTTATTCAATGGAATATTTACAATAAATTTAGAAAATACACACTTTTGAAATTTTGACATACTCGATAAAATTTTGACTACATTTCGAAACGGTACTTATTTTTTTCGTCGTCGGAGAAGCAACGCCATATTCTTGTGCCTTTCAGGTGCTATTTCAGCAGCATTCCATCACTATTTCCATATAGATTTCGACACGCTTTACATTTTGCTTAGTTATGACTTATAAAAACCAGCTATCCACTCATTAATTATTTATTCAATGGAATATTTACAATAAATTTAGAAAATACACACTTTTGAAATTTTGACATACTCGATAAAATTTTGACTACATTTCGAAACGGTACTTATTTTTTTCGTCGTCGGAGAAGCAACGCCATATTCTTGCGCCTTTCAGCTGCTATTTCAGCAGCATTCCATCCACTATTTCCATATAGATTTCGACACGCTTTACATTTTGCTTAGTTATGACTTATAAAAACCAGCTATCCACTCATTAATTATTTATTCAATGGAATATTTACAATAAATTTAGAAAATACACACTTTTGAAATTTTGACATACTCGATAAAATTTTGACTACATTTCGAAACGGTACTTATTTTTTTCGTCGTCGGAGAAGCAACGCCATATTCTTGCGCCTTCAGCTGCTATTTGAGCAGCATTCCATCAACTATTTCCATATAGATTTCGACACGCTTTACATTTTGCTTAGTTATGACTTATAAAAACCAGCTATCCACTCATTAATTATTTATTCAATGGAATATTTACAATAAATTTAGAAAATACACACTTTTGAAATTTTGACATACTCGATAAAATTTTGACTACATTTCGAAACGGTACTTATTTTTTTCGTCGTCGGAGAAGCAACGCCATATTCTTGCGCCTTCAGCTGCTATTTCAGCAGCATTCCATCCACTATTTCCATATAGATTTCGACACGCTTTACATTTTGCTTAGTTATGACTTATAAAAACCAGCTATCCACTCATTAATTATTTATTCAATGGAATATTTACAATAAATTTAGAAAATACACACTTTTGAAATTTTGACATACTCGATAAAATTTTGACTACATTTCGAAACGGTACTTATTTTTTTCGTCGTCGGAGAAGCAACGCCATATTCTTGTGCCTTTCAGGTGCTATTTCAGCAGCATTCCATCACTATTTCCATATAGATTTCGACACGCTTTACATTTTGCTTAGTTATGACTTATAAAAACCAGCTATCCACTCATTAATTATTTATTCAATGGAATATTTACAATAAATTTAGAAAATACACACTTTTGAAATTTTGACATACTCGATAAAATTTTGACTACATTTCGAAACGGTACTTATTTTTTTCGTCGTCGGAGAAGCAACGCCATATTCTTGCGCCTTTCAGCTACTATTTCAGCAGCATTCCATCCACTATTTCCATATAGATTTCGACACGCTTTACATTTTGCTTAGTTATGACTTATAAAAACCAGCTATCCACTCATTAATTATTTATTCAATGGAATATTTACAATAAATTTAGAAAATACACACTTTTGAAATTTTGACATACTCGATAAAATTTTGACTACATTTCGAAACGGTACTTATTTTTTTCGTCGTCGGAGAAGCAACGCCATATTCTTGCGCCTTCAGCTGCTATTTGAGCAGCATTCCATCAACTATTTCCATATAGATTTCGACACGCTTTACATTTTGCTTAGTTATGACTTATAAAAACCAGCTATCCACTCATTAATTATTTATTCAATGGAATATTTACAATAAATTTAGAAAATACACACTTTTGAAATTTTGACATACTCGATAAAATTTTGACTACATTTCGAAACGGTACTTATTTTTTTCGTCGTCGGAGAAGCAACGCCATATTCTTGCGCCTTCAGCTGCTATTTCAGCAGCATTCCATCCACTATTTCCATATAGATTTCGACACGCTTTACATTTTGCTTAGTTATGACTTATAAAAACCAGCTATCCACTCATTAATTATTTATTCAATGGAATATTTACAATAAATTTAGAAAATACACACTTTTGAAATTTTGACATACTCGATAAAATTTTGACTATATTTCGAAACGGTACTTATTTTTTTCGTCGTCGGAGAAGCAACGCCATATTCTTGTGCCTTTCAGGTGCTATTTCAGCAGCATTCCATCACTATTTCCATATAGATTTCGACACGCTTTACATTTTGCTTAGTTATGACTTATAAAAACCAGCTATCCACTCATTAATTATTTATTCAATGGAATATTTACAATAAATTTAGAAAATACACACTTTTGAAATTTTGACATACTCGATAAAATTTTGACTACATTTCGAAACGGTACTTATTTTTTTCGTCGTCGGAGAAGCAACGCCATATTCTTGCGCCTTTCAGCTGCTATTTCAGCAGCATTCCATCCACTATTTCCATATAGATTTCGACACGCTTTACATTTTGCTTAGTTATGACTTATAAAAACCAGCTATCCACTCATTAATTATTTATTCAATGGAATATTTACAATAAATTTAGAAAATACACACTTTTGAAATTTTGACATACTCGATAAAATTTTGACTACATTTCGAAACGGTACTTATTTTTTTCGTCGTCGGAGAAGCAACGCCATATTCTTGCGCCTTCAGCTGCTATTTGAGCAGCATTCCATCAACTATTTCCATATAGATTTCGACACGCTTTACATTTTGCTTAGTTATGACTTATAAAAACCAGCTATCCACTCATTAATTATTTATTCAATGGAATATTTACAATAAATTTAGAAAATACACACTTTTGAAATTTTGACATACTCGATAAAATTTTGACTACATTTCGAAACGGTACTTATTTTTTTCGTCGTCGGAGAAGCAACGCCATATTCTTGCGCCTTCAGCTGCTATTTCAGCAGCATTCCATCCACTATTTCCATATAGATTTCGACACGCTTTACATTTTGCTTAGTTATGACTTATAAAAACCAGCTATCCACTCATTAATTATTTATTCAATGGAATATTTACAATAAATTTAGAAAATACACACTTTTGAAATTTTGACATACTCGATAAAATTTTGACTACATTTCGAAACGGTACTTATTTTTTTCGTCGTCGGAGAAGCAACGCCATATTCTTGCGCCTTCAGCTGCTATTTGAGCAGCATTCCATCAACTATTTCCATATAGATTTCGACACGCTTTACATTTTGCTTAGTTATGACTTATAAAAACCAGCTATCCACTCATTAATTATTTATTCAATGGAATATTTACAATAAATTTAGAAAATACACACTTTTGAAATTTTGACATACTCGATAAAATTTTTGACTACATTTCGAAACGGTAGTTATTTTTTTCGGCGTCGGAGAAGCAACGCCATATTCTTGCGCCTTCAGCTGCTATTTCAGCAGCATTCCATCCACTATTTCCATATAGATTTCGACACGCTTTACATTTTGCTTAGTTATGACTTATAAAAACCAGCTATCCACTCATTAATTATTTATTCAATGGAATATTTACAATAAATTTAGAAAATACACACTTTTGAAATTTTGACATACTCGATAAAATTTTGACTACATTTCGAAACGGTACTTATTGTTTCGTCGTCGGAGAAGCAACGCCATATTCTTGCGCCTTTCAGCTGCTATTTCAGCAGCATTCCATCCACTATTTCCATATAGATTTCGACACGCTTTACATTTTGCTTAGTTATGACTTATAAAAGCCAGCTATCCACTCATTAATTATTTATTCAATGGAATATTTACACTATATTTGGAAAATACACACTTTTGAAATTTTGACATACTCGATAAAATTTTGACTACATTTCGAAACGGTACTTATTTTTTTCGTCGTGGGAGAAGCAACGCCATATTCTTGCGCCTTTCAGCTGCTATTTCAGCAGCATTCCATCCACTATTTCGATATAGATTTCGACACGCTTTACATTTTGCTTAGTTATGACTTATAAAAACCAGCTATCCACTCATTAATTATTTATTCAATGGAAGATTTACAATAAATCTAGAAAATACACACTTTTGAAATTTTGACATACTCGATAAAATTTTTGACTACATTTCGAAACGGTACTTATTTTTTTCGTCGTCGGAGAAGCAACGCCATATTCTTGCGCCTTCAGCTGCTATTTCAGCAGCATTCCATCCACTATTTCCATATAGATTTCGACACGCTTTACATTTTGCTTAGTTATGACTTATAAAAACCAGCTATCCACTCATTAATTATTTATTCAATGGAATATTTACAATAAATTTAGAAAATACACACTTTTGAAATTTTGACATACTCGATAAAATTTTGACTACATTTCGAAACGGTACTTATTTTTTTCGTCGTCGGAGAAGCAACGCCATATTCTTGCGCCTTCAGCTGCTATTTCAGCAGCATTCCATCCACTATTTCCATATAGATTTCGACACGCTTTACATTTTGCTTAGTTATGACTTATAAAAACCAGCTATCCACTCATTAATTATTTATTCAATGGAATATTTACAATAAATTTAGAAAATACACACTTTTGAAATTTTGACATACTCGATAAAATTTTGACTACATTTCGAAACGGTACTTATTTTTTTCGTCGTCGGAGAAGCAACGCCATATTCTTGTGCCTTTCAGGTGCTATTTCAGCAGCATTCCATCACTATTTCCATATAGATTTCGACACGCTTTACATTTTGCTTAGTTATGACTTATAAAAACCAGCTATCCACTCATTAATTATTTATTCAATGGAATATTTACAATAAATTTAGAAAATACACACTTTTGAAATTTTGACATACTCGATAAAATTTTGACTACATTTCGAAACGGTACTTATTTTTTTCGTCGTCGGAGAAGCAACGCCATATTCTTGCGCCTTTCAGCTGCTATTTAAGCAGCATTCCATCCACTATTTCCATATAGATTTCGACACGCTTTACATTTTGCTTAGTTATGACTTATAAAAACCAGCTATCCACTCATTAATTATTTATTCAATGGAATATTTACAATAAATTTAGAAAATACACACTTTTGAAATTTTGACATACTCGATAAAATTTTGACTACATTTCGAAACGGTACTTATTTTTTTCGTCGTCGGAGAAGCAACGCCATATTCTTGCGCCTTCAGCTGCTATTTCAGCAGCATTCCATCAACTATTTCCATATAGATTTCGACACGCTTTACATTTTGCTTAGTTATGACTTATAAAAACCAGCTATCCACTCATTAATTATTTATTCAATGGAATATTTACAATAAATTTAGAAAATACACACTTTTGAAATTTTGACATACTCGATAAAATTTTTGACTACATTTCGAAACGGTACTTATTTTTTTCGTCGTCGGAGAAGCAACGCCATATTCTTGCGCCTTCAGCTGCTATTTCAGCAGCATTCCATCCACTATTTCCATATAGATTTCGACACGCTTTACATTTTGCTTAGTTATGACTTATAAAAACCAGCTATCCACTCATTAATTATTTATTCAATGGAATATTTACAATAAATTTAGAAAATACACACTTTTGAAATTTTGACATACTCGATAAAATTTTGACTACATTTCGAAACGGTACTTATTGTTTCGTCGTCGGAGAAGCAACGCCATATTCTTGCGCCTTTCAGCTGCTATTTCAGCAGCATTCCATCCACTATTTCCATATAGATTTCGACACGCTTTACATTTTGCTTAGTTATGACATAAAAACCAGCTATCCACTCATTAATTATTTATTCAATGGAATATTTACAATAAATTTAGAAAATACACACTTTTGAAATTTTGACGTACTCGATAAAATTTTGACTACATTTCGAAACGGTACTTATTTTTTTCGTCGTCGGAGAAGCAACGCCATATTCTTGCACCTTCAGCTGCTATTTCAGCAGCATTCCATCCACTATTTCCATATAGATTTCGACACGCTTTACATTTTGCTTAGTTATGACTTATAAAAACCAGCTATCCACTCATTAATTATTTATTCAATGGAATATTTACAATAAATTTAGAAAATACACACTTTTGAAATTTTGACATACTCGATAAAATTTTGACTATATTTCGAAACGGTACTAATTTTTTTCGTCGTCGGAGAAGCAACGCCATATTCTTGCGCCTTCAGCTGCTATTTCAGCAGCATTCCATCCACTATTTCCATATAGATTTCGACACGCTTTACATTTTGCTTAGTTATGACTTATAAAAACCAGCTATCTACTCATTAATTATTTATTCAATGGAATATTTACAATAAATTTAGAAAATACACACTTTTGAAATTTTGACATACTCGATAAAATTTTGACTACATTTCGAAACGGTACTTATTTTTTTTCGTCGTCGGAGAAGCAACGTCATATTCTTGCGCCTTCAGCTGCTATTTCAGCAGCATTCCATCCACTATTTCCATATAGATTTCGACACGCTTTACATTTTGCTTAGTTATGACTTATAAAAGCCAGCTATCCATTCATTAATTATTTATTCAATGGAATATTTACACTATAATTGGAAAATACACACTTTTGAAATTTTGACATACTCGATAAAATTTTGACTACATTTCGAAACGGTACTTATTTTTTTCGTCGTGGGAGAAGCAACGCCATATTCTTGCGCCTTTCAGCTGCTATTTCAGCAGCATTCCATCCACTATTTCGATATAGATTTCGACACGCTTTACATTTTGCTTAGTTATGACTTATAAAAACCAGCTATCCACTCATTAATTATTTATTCAATGGAATATTTACAATAAATTTAGAAAATACACACTTTTGAAATTTTGACATACTCGATAAAATTTTGACTACATTTCGAAACGGTACTTATTGTTTCGTCGTCGGAGAAGCAACGCCATATTCTTGCGCCTTTCAGCTGCTATTTCAGCAGCATTCCATCCACTATTTCCATATAGATTTCGACACGCTTTACATTTTGCTTAGTTATGACATAAAAACCAGCTATCCACTCATTAATTATTTATTCAATGGAATATTTACAATAAATTTAGAAAATACACACTTTTGAAATTTTGACGTACTCGATAAATTTTGACTACATTTCGAAACGGTACTTATTTTTTTCGTCGTCGGAGAAGCAACGCCATATTCTTGCACCTTCAGCTGCTATTTCAGCAGCATTCCATCCACTATTTCCATATAGATTTCGACACGCTTTACATTTTGCTTAGTTATGACTTATAAAAACCAGCTATCCACTCATTAATTATTTATTCAATGGAATATTTACAATAAATTTAGAAAATACACACTTTTGAAATTTTGACATACTCGATAAAATTTTGACTACATTTCGAAACGGTACTTATTTTTTTCGTCGTCGGAGAAGCAACGCCATATTCTTGCGCCTTTCAGCTACTATTTCAGCAGCATTCCATCCACTATTTCCATATAGATTTCGACACGCTTTACATTTTGCTTAGTTATGACTTATAAAAACCAGCTATCCACTCATTAATTATTTATTCAATGGAATATTTACAATAAATTTAGAAAATACACACTTTTGAAATTTTGACATACTCGATAAAATTTTGACTACATTTCGAAACGGTACTTATTTTTTTCGTCGTCGGAGAAGCAACGCCATATTCTTGCGCCTTCAGCTGCTATTTGAGCAGCATTCCATCAACTATTTCCATATAGATTTCGACACGCTTTACATTTTGCTTAGTTATGACTTATAAAAACCAGCTATCCACTCATTAATTATTTATTCAATGGAATATTTACAATAAATTTAGAAAATACACACTTTTGAAATTTTGACATACTCGATAAAATTTTGACTACATTTCGAAACGGTACTTATTTTTTTCGTCGTCGGAGAAGCAACGCCATATTCTTGCGCCTTCAGCTGCTATTTCAGCAGCATTCCATCCACTATTTCCATATAGATTTCGACACGCTTTACATTTTGCTTAGTTATGACTTATAAAAACCAGCTATCCACTCATTAATTATTTATTCAATGGAATATTTACAATAAATTTAGAAAATACACACTTTTGAAATTTTGACATACTCGATAAAATTTTGACTATATTTCGAAACGGTACTTATTTTTTTCGTCGTCGGAGAAGCAACGCCATATTCTTGTGCCTTTCAGGTGCTATTTCAGCAGCATTCCATCACTATTTCCATATAGATTTCGACACGCTTTACATTTTGCTTAGTTATGACTTATAAAAACCAGCTATCCACTCATTAATTATTTATTCAATGGAATATTTACAATAAATTTAGAAAATACACACTTTTGAAATTTTGACATACTCGATAAAATTTTGACTACATTTCGAAACGGTACTTATTTTTTTCGTCGTCGGAGAAGCAACGCCATATTCTTGCGCCTTCAGCTGCTATTTCAGCAGCATTCCATCCACTATTTCCATATAGATTTCGACACGCTTTACATTTTGCTTAGTTATGACTTAAAAAAACCAGCTATCCACTCATTAATTATTTATTCAATGGAATATTTACAATAAATTTAGAAAATACACACTTTTGAAATTTTGACATACTCGATAAAATTTTGACTACATTTCGAAACGGTACTTATTTTTTTCGTCGTCGGAGAAGCAACGCCATATTCTTGTGCCTTTCAGGTGCTATTTCAGCAGCATTCCATCACTATTTCCATATAGATTTCGACACGCTTTACATTTTGCTTAGTTATGACTTATAAAAACCAGCTATCCACTCATTAATTATTTATTCAATGGAATATTTACAATAAATTTAGAAAATACACACTTTTGAAATTTTGACATACTCGATAAAATTTTGACTACATTTCGAAACGGTACTTATTTTTTTCGTCGTCGGAGAAGCAACGCCATATTCTTGCGCCTTTCAGCTGCTATTTCAGCAGCATTCCATCCACTATTTCCATATAGATTTCGACACGCTTTACATTTTGCTTAGTTATGACTTATAAAAACCAGCTATCCACTCATTAATTATTTATTCAATGGAATATTTACAATAAATTTAGAAAATACACACTTTTGAAATTTTGACATACTCGATAAAATTTTGACTACATTTCGAAACGGTACTTATTTTTTTCGTCGTCGGAGAAGCAACGCCATATTCTTGCGCCTTCAGCTGCTATTTGAGCAGCATTCCATCAACTATTTCCATATAGATTTCGACACGCTTTACATTTTGCTTAGTTATGACTTATAAAAACCAGCTATCCACTCATTAATTATTTATTCAATGGAATATTTACAATAAATTTAGAAAATACACACTTTTGAAATTTTGACATACTCGATAAAATTTTGACTACATTTCGAAACGGTACTTATTTTTTTCGTCGTCGGAGAAGCAACGCCATATTCTTGCGCCTTCAGCTGCTATTTCAGCAGCATTCCATCCACTATTTCCATATAGATTTCGACACGCTTTACATTTTGCTTAGTTATGACTTATAAAAACCAGCTATCCACTCATTAATTATTTATTCAATGGAATATTTACAATAAATTTAGAAAATACACACTTTTGAAATTTTGACATACTCGATAAAATTTTGACTACATTTCGAAACGGTACTTATTTTTTTCGTCGTCGGAGAAGCAACGCCATATTCTTGCGCCTTCAGCTGCTATTTGAGCAGCATTCCATCAACTATTTCCATATAGATTTCGACACGCTTTACATTTTGCTTAGTTATGACTTATAAAAACCAGCTATCCACTCATTAATTATTTATTCAATGGAATATTTACAATAAATTTAGAAAATACACACTTTTGAAATTTTGACATACTCGATAAAATTTTGACTACATTTCGAAACGGTACTTATTTTTTTTCGTCGTCGGAGAAGCAACGTCATATTCTTGCGCCTTCAGCTGCTATTTCAGCAGCATTCCATCCACTATTTCCATATAGATTTCGACACGCTTTACATTTTGCTTAGTTATGACTTATAAAAGCCAGCTATCCACTCATTAATTATTTATTCAATGGAATATTTACACTATAATTGGAAAATACACACTTTTGAAATTTTGACATACTCGATAAAATTTTGACTACATTTCGAAACGGTACTTATTTTTTTCGTCGTGGGAGAAGCAACGCCATATTCTTGCGCCTTTCAGCTGCTATTTCAGCAGCATTCCATCCACTATTTCGATATAGATTTCGACACGCTTTACATTTTGCTTAGTTATGACTAGAGCTGAGGATGTTTGCGGTATAACCATGGTTATATCATGTAACCATAGTAAATTACTATGGTTACATGATATAACCATGGTTATACCGCAAACATCCTCAGCTCTAGTTATGACTTATAAAAACCAGCTATCCACTCATTAATTATTTATTCAATGGAATATTTACAATAAATTTAGAAAATACACACTTTTGAAATTTTGACATACTCGATAAAATTTTGACTACATTTCGAAACGGTACTTATTGTTTCGTCGTCGGAGAAGCAACGCCATATTCTTGCGCCTTTCAGCTGCTATTTCAGCAGCATTCCATCCACTATTTCCATATAGATTTCGACACGCTTTACATTTTGCTTAGTTATGACTTATAAAAACCAGCTATCCACTCATTAATTATTTATTCAATGGAATATTTACAATAAATTTAGAAAATACACACTTTTGAAATTTTGACATACTCGATAAAATTTTGACTACATTTCGAAACGGTACTTATTTTTTTCGTCGTCGGAGAAGCAACGCCATATTCTTGCGCCTTTCAGCTACTATTTCAGCAGCATTCCATCCACTATTTCCATATAGATTTCGACACGCTTTACATTTTGCTTAGTTATGACTTATAAAAACCAGCTATCCACTCATTAATTATTTATTCAATGGAATATTTACAATAAATTTAGAAAATACACACTTTTGAAATTTTGACATACTCGATAAAATTTTGACTACATTTCGAAACGGTACTTATTTTTTTCGTCGTCGGAGAAGCAACGCCATATTCTTGCGCCTTCAGCTGCTATTTGAGCAGCATTCCATCAACTATTTCCATATAGATTTCGACACGCTTTACATTTTGCTTAGTTATGACTTATAAAAACCAGCTATCCACTCATTAATTATTTATTCAATGGAATATTTACAATAAATTTAGAAAATACACACTTTTGAAATTTTGACATACTCGATAAAATTTTGACTATATTTCGAAACGGTACTTATTTTTTTCGTCGTCGGAGAAGCAACGCCATATTCTTGTGCCTTTCAGGTGCTATTTCAGCAGCATTCCATCACTATTTCCATATAGATTTCGACACGCTTTACATTTTGCTTAGTTATGACTTATAAAAACCAGCTATCCACTCATTAATTATTTATTCAATGGAATATTTACAATAAATTTAGAAAATACACACTTTTGAAATTTTGACATACTCGATAAAATTTTGACTACATTTCGAAACGGTACTTATTTTTTTCGTCGTCGGAGAAGCAACGCCATATTCTTGCGCCTTCAGCTGCTATTTCAGCAGCATTCCATCCACTATTTCCATATAGATTTCGACACGCTTTACATTTTGCTTAGTTATGACTTAAAAAAACCAGCTATCCACTCATTAATTATTTATTCAATGGAATATTTACAATAAATTTAGAAAATACACACTTTTGAAATTTTGACATACTCGATAAAATTTTGACTACATTTCGAAACGGTACTTATTTTTTTCGTCGTCGGAGAAGCAACGCCATATTCTTGTGCCTTTCAGGTGCTATTTCAGCAGCATTCCATCACTATTTCCATATAGATTTCGACACGCTTTACATTTTGCTTAGTTATGACTTATAAAAACCAGCTATCCACTCATTAATTATTTATTCAATGGAATATTTACAATAAATTTAGAAAATACACACTTTTGAAATTTTGACATACTCGATAAAATTTTGACTACATTTCGAAACGGTACTTATTTTTTTCGTCGTCGGAGAAGCAACGCCATATTCTTGCGCCTTTCAGCTGCTATTTCAGCAGCATTCCATCCACTATTTCCATATAGATTTCGACACGCTTTACATTTTGCTTAGTTATGACTTATAAAAACCAGCTATCCACTCATTAATTATTTATTCAATGGAATATTTACAATAAATTTAGAAAATACACACTTTTGAAATTTTGACATACTCGATAAAATTTTGACTACATTTCGAAACGGTACTTATTTTTTTCGTCGTCGGAGAAGCAACGCCATATTCTTGCGCCTTCAGCTGCTATTTGAGCAGCATTCCATCAACTATTTCCATATAGATTTCGACACGCTTTACATTTTGCTTAGTTATGACTTATAAAAACCAGCTATCCACTCATTAATTATTTATTCAATGGAATATTTACAATAAATTTAGAAAATACACACTTTTGAAATTTTGACATACTCGATAAAATTTTGACTACATTTCGAAACGGTACTTATTTTTTTCGTCGTCGGAGAAGCAACGCCATATTCTTGCGCCTTCAGCTGCTATTTCAGCAGCATTCCATCCACTATTTCCATATAGATTTCGACACGCTTTACATTTTGCTTAGTTATGACTTATAAAAACCAGCTATCCACTCATTAATTATTTATTCAATGGAATATTTACAATAAATTTAGAAAATACACACTTTTGAAATTTTGACATACTCGATAAAATTTTGACTACATTTCGAAACGGTACTTATTTTTTTCGTCGTCGGAGAAGCAACGCCATATTCTTGCGCCTTCAGCTGCTATTTGAGCAGCATTCCATCAACTATTTCCATATAGATTTCGACACGCTTTACATTTTGCTTAGTTATGACTTATAAAAACCAGCTATCCACTCATTAATTATTTATTCAATGGAATATTTACAATAAATTTAGAAAATACACACTTTTGAAATTTTGACATACTCGATAAAATTTTTGACTACATTTCGAAACGGTACTTATTTTTTTCGGCGTCGGAGAAGCAACGCCATATTCTTGCGCCTTCAGCTGCTATTTCAGCAGCATTCCATCCACTATTTCCATATAGATTTCGACACGCTTTACATTTTGCTTAGTTATGACTTATAAAAACCAGCTATCCACTCATTAATTATTTATTCAATGGAATATTTACAATAAATTTAGAAAATACACACTTTTGAAATTTTGACATACTCGATAAAATTTTGACTACATTTCGAAACGGTACTTATTGTTTCGTCGTCGGAGAAGCAACGCCATATTCTTGCGCCTTTCAGCTGCTATTTCAGCAGCATTCCATCCACTATTTCCATATAGATTTCGACACGCTTTACATTTTGCTTAGTTATGACTTATAAAAGCCAGCTATCCACTCATTAATTATTTATTCAATGGAATATTTACACTATATTTGGAAAATACACACTTTTGAAATTTTGACATACTCGATAAAATTTTGACTACATTTCGAAACGGTACTTATTTTTTTCGTCGTGGGAGAAGCAACGCCATATTCTTGCGCCTTTCAGCTGCTATTTCAGCAGCATTCCATCCACTATTTCGATATAGATTTCGACACGCTTTACATTTTGCTTAGTTATGACTTATAAAAACCAGCTATCCACTCATTAATTATTTATTCAATGGAAGATTTACAATAAATCTAGAAAATACACACTTTTGAAATTTTGACATACTCGATAAAATTTTTGACTACATTTCGAAACGGTACTTATTTTTTTCGTCGTCGGAGAAGCAACGCCATATTCTTGCGCCTTCAGCTGCTATTTCAGCAGCATTCCATCCACTATTTCCATATAGATTTCGACACGCTTTACATTTTGCTTAGTTATGACTTATAAAAACCAGCTATCCACTCATTAATTATTTATTCAATGGAATATTTACAATAAATTTAGAAAATACACACTTTTGAAATTTTGACATACTCGATAAAATTTTGACTACATTTCGAAACGGTACTTATTTTTTTCGTCGTCGGAGAAGCAACGCCATATTCTTGCGCCTTCAGCTGCTATTTCAGCAGCATTCCATCCACTATTTCCATATAGATTTCGACACGCTTTACATTTTGCTTAGTTATGACTTATAAAAACCAGCTATCCACTCATTAATTATTTATTCAATGGAATATTTACAATAAATTTAGAAAATACACACTTTTGAAATTTTGACATACTCGATAAAATTTTGACTACATTTCGAAACGGTACTTATTTTTTTCGTCGTCGGAGAAGCAACGCCATATTCTTGTGCCTTTCAGGTGCTATTTCAGCAGCATTCCATCACTATTTCCATATAGATTTCGACACGCTTTACATTTTGCTTAGTTATGACTTATAAAAACCAGCTATCCACTCATTAATTATTTATTCAATGGAATATTTACAATAAATTTAGAAAATACACACTTTTGAAATTTTGACATACTCGATAAAATTTTGACTACATTTCGAAACGGTACTTATTTTTTTCGTCGTCGGAGAAGCAACGCCATATTCTTGCGCCTTCAGCTGCTATTTGAGCAGCATTCCATCAACTATTTCCATATAGATTTCGACACGCTTTACATTTTGCTTAGTTATGACTTATAAAAACCAGCTATCCACTCATTAATTATTTATTCAATGGAATATTTACAATAAATTTAGAAAATACACACTTTTGAAATTTTGACATACTCGATAAAATTTTTGACTAAATTTCGAAACGGTACTTATTTTTTTCGTCGTCGGAGAAGCAACGCCATATTCTTGCGCCTTCAGCTGCTATTTCAGCAGCATTCCATCCACTATTTCCATATAGATTTCGACACGCTTTACATTTTGCTTAGTTATGACTTATAAAAAACAGCTATCCACTCATTAATTATTTATTCAATGGAATATTTACAATAAATTTAGAAAATACACACTTTTGAAATTTTGACATACTCGATAAAATTTTGACTACATTTCGAAACGGTACTTATTGTTTCGTCGTCGGAGAAGCAACGCCATATTCTTGCGCCTTTCAGCTGCTATTTCAGCAGCATTCCATCCACTATTTCCATATAGATTTCGACACGCTTTACATTTTGCTTAGTTATGACATAAAAACCAGCTATCCACTCATTAATTATTTATTCAATGGAATATTTACAATAAATTTAGAAAATACACACTTTTGAAATTTTGACGTACTCGATAAAATTTTGACTACATTTCGAAACGGTACTTATTTTTTTCGTCGTCGGAGAAGCAACGCCATATTCTTGCACCTTCAGCTGCTATTTCAGCAGCATTCCATCCACTATTTCCATATAGATTTCGACACGCTTTACATTTTGCTTAGTTATGACTTATAAAAACCAGCTATCCACTCATTAATTATTTATTCAATGGAATATTTACAATAAATTTAGAAAATACACACTTTTGAAATTTTGACATACTCGATAAAATTTTGACTATATTTCGAAACGGTACTAATTTTTTTCGTCGTCGGAGAAGCAACGCCATATTCTTGCGCCTTCAGCTGCTATTTCAGCAGCATTCCATCCACTATTTCCATATAGATTTCGACACGCTTTACATTTTGCTTAGTTATGACTTATAAAAACCAGCTATCTACTCATTAATTATTTATTCAATGGAATATTTACAATAAATTTAGAAAATACACACTTTTGAAATTTTGACATACTCGATAAAATTTTGACTACATTTCGAAACGGTACTTATTTTTTTTCGTCGTCGGAGAAGCAACGTCATATTCTTGCGCCTTCAGCTGCTATTTCAGCAGCATTCCATCCACTATTTCCATATAGATTTCGACACGCTTTACATTTTGCTTAGTTATGACTTATAAAAGCCAGCTATCCACTCATTAATTATTTATTCAATGGAATATTTACACTATATTTGGAAAATACACACTTTTGAAATTTTGACATACTCGATAAAATTTTGACTACATTTCGAAACGGTACTTATTTTTTTCGTCGTGGGAGAAGCAACGCCATATTCTTGCGCCTTTCAGCTGCTATTTCAGCAGCATTCCATCAACTATTTCCATATAGATTTCGACACGCTTTACATTTTGCTTAGTTATGACTTATAAAAACCAGCTATCCACTCATTAATTATTTATTCAATGGAATATTTACAATAAATTTAGAAAATACACACTTTTGAAATTTTGACATACTCGATAAAATTTTGACTACATTTCGAAACGGTACTTATTTTTTTCGTCGTCGGAGAAGCAACGCCATATTCTTGCGCCTTCAGCTGCTATTTGAGCAGCATTCCATCAACTATTTCCTTATAGATTTCGACACGCTTTACATTTTGCTTAGTTATGACTTATAAAAACCAGCTATCCACTCATTAATTATTTATTCAATGGAATATTTACAATAAATTTAGAAAATACACACTTTTGAAATTTTGACATACTCGATAAAATTTTTGACTACATTTCGAAACGGTACTTATTTTTTTCGGCGTCGGAGAAGCAACGCCATATTCTTGCGCCTTCAGCTGCTATTTCAGCAGCATTCCATCCACTATTTCCATATAGATTTCGACACGCTTTACATTTTGCTTAGTTATGACTTATAAAAACCAGCTATCCACTCATTAATTATTTATTCAATGGAATATTTACAATAAATTTAGAAAATACACACTTTTGAAATTTTGACATACTCGATAAAATTTTGACTACATTTCGAAACGGTACTTATTGTTTCGTCGTCGGAGAAGCAACGCCATATTCTTGCGCCTTTCAGCTGCTATTTCAGCAGCATTCCATCCACTATTTCCATATAGATTTCGACACGCTTTACATTTTGCTTAGTTATGACTTATAAAAGCCAGCTATCCACTCATTAATTATTTATTCAATGGAATATTTACACTATATTTGGAAAATACACACTTTTGAAATTTTGACATACTCGATAAAATTTTGACTACATTTCGAAACGGTACTTATTTTTTTCGTCGTGGGAGAAGCAACGCCATATTCTTGCGCCTTTCAGCTGCTATTTCAGCAGCATTCCATCCACTATTTCGATATAGATTTCGACACGCTTTACATTTTGCTTAGTTATGACTTATAAAAACCAGCTATCCACTCATTAATTATTTATTCAATGGAAGATTTACAATAAATCTAGAAAATACACACTTTTGAAATTTTGACATACTCGATAAAATTTTTGACTACATTTCGAAACGGTACTTATTTTTTTCGTCGTCGGAGAAGCAACGCCATATTCTTGCGCCTTCAGCTGCTATTTCAGCAGCATTCCATCCACTATTTCCATATAGATTTCGACACGCTTTACATTTTGCTTAGTTATGACTTATAAAAACCAGCTATCCACTCATTAATTATTTATTCAATGGAATATTTACAATAAATTTAGAAAATACACACTTTTGAAATTTTGACATACTCGATAAAATTTTGACTACATTTCGAAACGGTACTTATTTTTTTCGTCGTCGGAGAAGCAACGCCATATTCTTGCGCCTTCAGCTGCTATTTCAGCAGCATTCCATCCACTATTTCCATATAGATTTCGACACGCTTTACATTTTGCTTAGTTATGACTTATAAAAACCAGCTATCCACTCATTAATTATTTATTCAATGGAATATTTACAATAAATTTAGAAAATACACACTTTTGAAATTTTGACATACTCGATAAAATTTTGACTACATTTCGAAACGGTACTTATTTTTTTCGTCGTCGGAGAAGCAACGCCATATTCTTGTGCCTTTCAGGTGCTATTTCAGCAGCATTCCATCACTATTTCCATATAGATTTCGACACGCTTTACATTTTGCTTAGTTATGACTTATAAAAACCAGCTATCCACTCATTAATTATTTATTCAATGGAATATTTACAATAAATTTAGAAAATACACACTTTTGAAATTTTGACATACTCGATAAAATTTTGACTACATTTCGAAACGGTACTTATTTTTTTCGTCGTCGGAGAAGCAACGCCATATTCTTGCGCCTTCAGCTGCTATTTGAGCAGCATTCCATCAACTATTTCCATATAGATTTCGACACGCTTTACATTTTGCTTAGTTATGACTTATAAAAACCAGCTATCCACTCATTAATTATTTATTCAATGGAATATTTACAATAAATTTAGAAAATACACACTTTTGAAATTTTGACATACTCGATAAAATTTTTGACTACATTTCGAAACGGTACTTATTTTTTTCGTCGTCGGAGAAGCAACGCCATATTCTTGCGCCTTCAGCTGCTATTTCAGCAGCATTCCATCCACTATTTCCATATAGATTTCGACACGCTTTACATTTTGCTTAGTTATGACTTATAAAAAACAGCTATCCACTCATTAATTATTTATTCAATGGAATATTTACAATAAATTTAGAAAATACACACTTTTGAAATTTTGACATACTCGATAAAATTTTGACTACATTTCGAAACGGTACTTATTGTTTCGTCGTCGGAGAAGCAACGCCATATTCTTGCGCCTTTCAGCTGCTATTTCAGCAGCATTCCATCCACTATTTCCATATAGATTTCGACACGCTTTACATTTTGCTTAGTTATGACATAAAAACCAGCTATCCACTCATTAATTATTTATTCAATGGAATATTTACAATAAATTTAGAAAATACACACTTTTGAAATTTTGACATACTCGATAAAATTTTGACTATATTTCGAAACGGTACTAATTTTTTTCGTCGTCGGAGAAGCAACGCCATATTCTTGCGCCTTCAGCTGCTATTTCAGCAGCATTCCATCCACTATTTCCATATAGATTTCGACACGCTTTACATTTTGCTTAGTTATGACTTATAAAAACCAGCTATCTACTCATTAATTATTTATTCAATGGAATATTTACAATAAATTTAGAAAATACACACTTTTGAAATTTTGACATACTCGATAAAATTTTGACTACATTTCGAAACGGTACTTATTTTTTTTCGTCGTCGGAGAAGCAACGTCATATTCTTGCGCCTTCAGCTGCTATTTCAGCAGCATTCCATCCACTATTTCCATATAGATTTCGACACGCTTTACATTTTGCTTAGTTATGACTTATAAAAGCCAGCTATCCACTCATTAATTATTTATTCAATGGAATATTTACACTATATTTGGAAAATACACACTTTTGAAATTTTGACATACTCGATAAAATTTTGACTACATTTCGAAACGGTACTTATTTTTTTCGTCGTGGGAGAAGCAACGCCATATTCTTGCGCCTTACAGCTGCTATTTCAGCAGCATTCCATCCACTATTTCGATATAGATTTCGACACGCTTTACATTTTGCTTAGTTATGACTTATAAAAACCAGCTATCCACTCATTAATTATTTATTCAATGGAAGATTTACAATAAATCTAGAAAATACACACTTTTGAAATTTTGACATACTCGATAAAATTTTTGACTACATTTCGAAACGGTACTTATTTTTTTCGTCGTCGGAGAAGCAACGCCATATTCTTGCGCCTTCAGCTGCTATTTCAGCAGCATTCCATCCACTATTTCCATATAGATTTCGACACGCTTTACATTTTGCTTAGTTATGACTTATAAAAACCAGCTATCCACTCATTAATTATTTATTCAATGGAATATTTACAATAAATTTAGAAAATACACACTTTTGAAATTTTGACATACTCGATAAAATTTTGACTACATTTCGAAACTGTACTTATTTTTTTCGTCGTGGGAGAAGCAACGCCATATTCTTGCGCCTTTCAGCTGCTATTTCAGCAGCATTCCATCCACTATTTCCATATAGATTTCGACACGCTTTACATTCTGCTTAGTTATGACTTATAAAAACCAGCTATCCACTCATTAATTATTTATTCAATGGAATATTTACAATAAATTTAGAAAATACACACTTTTGAAATTTTGACATACTCGATAAAATTTTTGACTACATTTCGAAACGGTACTTATTTTTTTCGTCGTCGGAGAAGCAACGCCATATTCTTGCGCCTTTCAGCTGCTATTTCAGCAGCATTCCATCCACTATTTCCATATAGATTTCGACACGCTTTACATTTTGCTTAGTTATGACTTATAAAAACCAGCTATCCACTCATTAATTATTTATTCAATGGAATATTTACAATAAATTTAGAAAATACACACTTTTGAAATTTTGACATACTCGATAAAATTTTGACTACATTTCGAAACGGTACTTATTTTTTTCGTCGTCGGAGAAGCAACGCCATATTCTTGCGCCTTCAGCTGCTATTTCAGCAGCATTCCATCCACTATTTCCATATAGATTTCGACACGCTTTACATTTTGCTTAGTTATGACTTATAAAAACCAGCTATCCACTCATTAATTATTTATTCAATGGAATATTTACAATAAATTTAGAAAATACACACTTTTGAAATTTTGACATACTCGATAAAATTTTGACTATATTTCGAAACGGTACTAATTTTTTTCGTCGTCGGAGAAGCAACGCCATATTCTTGCGCCTTCAGCTGCTATTTCAGCAGCATTCCATCCACTATTTCCATATAGATTTCGACACGCTTTACATTTTGCTTAGTTATGACTTATAAAAACCAGCTATCTACTCATTAATTATTTATTCAATGGAATATTTACAATAAATTTAGAAAATACACACTTTTGAAATTTTGACATACTCGATAAAATTTTGACTACATTTCGAAACGGTACTTATTTTTTTCGTCGTCGGAGAAGCAACGTCATATTCTTGCGCCTTCAGCTGCTATTTCAGCAGCATTCCATCCACTATTTCCATATAGATTTCGACACGCTTTACATTTTGCTTAGTTATAACTTATAAAAGCCAGCTATCCACTCATTAATTATTTATTCAATGGAATATTTACACTAAATTTGGAAAATACACACTTTTGAAATTTTGACATACTCGATAAAATTTTGACTACATTTCGAAACGGTACTTATTTTTTTCGTCGTCGGAGAAGCAACGTCATATTCTTGCGCCTTCAGCTGCTATTTCAGCAGCATTCCATCCACTATTTCCATATAGATTTCGACACGCTTTACATTTTGCTTAGTTATAACTTATAAAAGCCAGCTATCCACTCATTAATTATTTATTCAATGGAATATTTACACTAAATTTGGAAAATACACACTTTTGAAATTTTGACATACTCGATAAAATTTTGACTACATTTCGAAACGGTACTTATTTTTTTCGTCGTCGGAGAAGCAACGTCATATTCTTGCGCCTTCAGCTGCTATTTCAGCAGCATTCCATCCACTATTTCCATATAGATTTCGACACGCTTTACATTTTGCTTAGTTATAACTTATAAAAGCCAGCTATCCACTCATTAATTATTTATTCAATGGAATATTTACACTAAATTTGGAAAATACACACTTTTGAAATTTTGACATACTCGATAAAATTTTGACTACATTTCGAAACGGTACTTATTTTTTTCGTCGTGGGAGAAGCAACGCCATATTCTTGCGCCTTTCAGCTGCTATTTCAGCAGCATTCCATCCACTATTTCGATATAGATTTCGACACGCTTTACATTTTGCTTAGTTATGACTTATAAAAACCAGCTATCCACTCATTAATTATTTATTCAATGGAATATTTACAATAAATTTAGAAAATGCACACTTTTGAAATTTTGACATACTCGATAAAATTTTGACTACATTTCAAAACGAAATTTTGACATACTCGATAAAATTTTGACTACATTTCGAAACGGTACTTATTTTTTTCGTCGTCGGAGAAGCAATGCCATATTCTTGCGCCTTCAGCTGCTATTTCAGCAGCATTCCATCCACTATTTCCATATAGATTTCGACGCGCTTTACATTTTGCTTAGTTATGACTTATAAAAACCAGCTATCCACTCATTAATTATTTATTCAAGGGAATATTTACAATAAATTAAGAAAATACACAGTTTTGAAATTTTGACATACTCGATAAAATTTTGACTACATTTCGAAACGGTACTTATTTTTTTCGTCGTCGGAGAAGCAACGCCATATTCTTGCGCCTTTCAGCTGCTATTTCAGCAGCATTCCATCCACTATTTCCATATAGATTTCGACACGCTTTACATTTTGCTTAGTTATGACTTATAAAAACCAGCTATCCACTCATTAATTATTTATTGAATGGAATATTTACAATAAATTTAGAAAATACACACTTTTGAAATTTTGACATACTCGATAAAATTTTGACTACATTTCGAAACGGTACTTATTTTCTTCGTCGTCGGAGAAGCAACGCCATATTCTTGCGCCTTTCAGCTGCTATTTCAGCAGCATTCCATCCACTATATCCATATAGATTTCGACACGCTTTACATTTTGCTTAGTTATCACTTATAAAAACCAGCTATCCACTCATTAATTATTTATTCAATGGAATATTTACAATAAATTTAGAAAATACACACTTTTGAAATTTTGACATACTCGATAAAATTTTGACTACATTTCGAAACGGTACTTATTTTTTTCGTCGTCGGAGAAGCAACGCCATATTCTTGCGCCTTCAGCTGCTATTTCAGCAGCATTCCATCCACTATTTCCATATAGACACGCTTTACATTTTGCTTAGTTATGACTTATAAAAACCAGCTATCCACTCATTAATTATTTATTCAATGGAATATTTACAATAAATTTAGAAAATACACACTTTTGAAATTTTGACATACTCGATAAAATTTTGACTACATTTCGAAACGGTACTTATTTTTTTTGTCGTCGGAGAAGCAACGTCATATTCTTGCGCCTTCAGCTGCTATTTCAGCAGCATTCCATCCACTATTTCCATATAGATTTCGACGCGCTTTACATTTTGCTTAGTTATGACTTATAAAAACCAGCTATCCACTCATTAATTATTTATTCAAGGGAATGTTTACAATAAATTTAGAAAATACACACTTTTGAAATTTTGACATACTCGATAAAATTTTTGACTACATTTCGAAACGGTACTTATTTTTTTCGTAGTCGGAGAAGCAACGCCATATTCTTGCGCCTTCAGCTGCTATTTCAGCAGCATTCCATCCACTATTTCCATATAGATTTCGACACGCTTTACATTTTGCTTAGTTATGACTTATAAAAACCAGCTATCCACTCATTAATTATTTATTCAATGGAATATTTACAATAAATTTAGAAAATACACACTTTTGAAATTTTGACATACTCGATAAAATTTTGACTACATTTCGAAACGGTACTTATTTTTTTCGTCGTCGGAGAAGCAACGCCATATTCTTGCGCCTTTCAGCTGCTATTTCAGCAGCATTCCATCCACTATTTCCATATAGATTTCGACACGCTTTACATTTTGCTTAGTTATGACTAGAGCTGAGGATGTTTGCGGTATAACCATGGTTATACCGCAAACATCCTCAGCTCTAGTTATGACTTATAAAAACCAGCTATCCACTCATTAATTATTTATTCAATGGAATATTTACAATAAATTTAGAAAATACACACTTTTGAAATTTTGACATACTCGATAAAATTTTGACTACATTTCGAAACGGTATTTATTTTCGGAGAAGCAACGCCATATTCTTGCGGAGAAGCAACGCCATATTCTTGCGCCTTCAGCTGCTATTTCAGCAGCATTCCATCCACTATTTCCATATAGATTTCGACACGCTTTACGTTTTGCTTAGTTATGACTTATAAAAACCAGGTATCCACTCATTAATTAATTTATTCAATGGAATATTTACAATAAATTTAGAAAATACACACTTTTGAAATTTTGACATACTCGATAAAATTTTGACTACATTTCGAAACGGTACTTATTTTTTTCGTCGTCGGAGAAGCAACGCCATATTCTTGCGCCTTTCAGCTGCTATTTCAGCAGCATTCCATCCACTATTTCCATATAGATTTCGACACGCTTTACATTTAGCTTAGTTATGACTTATAAAAACCAGCTATCCACTCATTAATTACACAAGTTTACAAATTCCGGTCAACTTTTGGACCAGAGCAGATGAGAACAAATCTTGACGTTATTTGAGGTGCTGAATTCAAATCCGGGTTTCGTTTTTCAAAGTTGCTTCTACTTTGTGAGTTCGCGCATGTTGGCAGCACTGCGCTATCATAATGACAGTCAGCTGTTGGCGTCGCTAGAAACATTATTTAATTTGTATTTTTAAAGTTTTTTTTGAATCCAAAACGTGTAAAATGCAAAGACAGAATTGTAAAGTTGATTCAAAGTGTTTTTGTTATGTTTGCGGATGTTATATGATCAGAAAAAGTGGCAAAGTTATTACTAATGTGATCAGAAATGCATATTTTTATTATTTTGGTTTCTCTGTATCAAACAATCACAAGCCGTGGGTACCGAAATTGTTTTGTAACGCGTGTAGCACAATATTATACAAGTGGTCACGCGGTAAAAAAGTATGTTTTTCATTTTCATTGCCAATGTTATGGAGAGAGCCGAAAAATCATGTAGATGATTGTTACTTTTGCTTGATGAATGTCGTCGGTGTAAATGCAAAAAAACTATCAAAATATAAATATCCTGAAGTATCATCAGTGTCTAAGCCAGTTCTCCGTGCGAGCAATGATCCTTTGCCAATTTGGCCTTATCAAAAACTTTGTCAAAGCGCTCGACCGTGAAGGACCGGCTTTTGAGTACTTGACCAAGTTATTTCCCAAGTTGTCGTACGCCAAAATCAAAGAGGGAATATTTGTCGTACCTGATATTCGAAAATTAATGGCCGACAGAAACTTTACAAAATGTTTAACACGCAATGAAGCAGCAGCATGGGTATCATTTCAAGATGTTGTTTACAACTTTCTCGGTAACCGCAAATCCCCGGATTTCAAGCAGATAATCGACAGTTTGTTGCAAAATTATTGCAAGATTGGAGCTCGAATGTCTCTCAAAATACATTTTCTGCATTCCCATCTCGAATTTTTTCCTGAAAACTTGGGTGATACAAGCGACGAGCAAGGAGAGCGACTACACCAAGATTTGGTGAAAATCGAAAAACGATACCAAGGATTTTGGGACGAGGGCATGATGAGCGACTACTGTTGGACTTTAATGCGTGAAACAGATCCCAAACAGTACAAGCGACTCAGTTCGACTGCTCTTCATTTCTAATTTAACACTTTTTAATGAATAAAATGGAGATTAATTGTCAAAAATAGTAAAAATTGTGTTTATTTAATATCTCGAAAACTAGAACCAAAATCAAAAAACGGAGTGCAGATTCGGATTCAGCGCCCCAAATAACCATAGAAACAGCTTTTGGTTGCTTAGATCCAAAACCGTGTATACTTGTGTTATTTATTCAATGGAATATTTACAATAAATTTAGAAAATACACACTTTTGAAATTTTGACATACTCGATAAAATTTTGACTACATTTCGAAACGGTACTTATTTTTTTCGTCGTGGGAGAAGCAACGCCATATTCTTGCGCCTTCATACTCGATAAAATTTTGACTACATTTCGAAACGGTACTTATTTTTTTCGTCGTCGGAGAAGCAACGCCATATTCTTGCGCCTTCAGCTGCTATTTCAGCAGCATTCCATCCACTATTTCCATATAGATTTCGACACGCTTTACGTTTTGCTTAGTTATGACTTATAAAAACCAGCTATCCACTCATTAATTATTTATTCAATGGAATATTTACAATAAATTTAGAAAATACACACTTTTGAAATTTTGACATACTCGATAAAATTTTGACTACATTTCGAAACGGTACTTATTTTTTTCGTCCTCGGAGAAGCAACGCCATATTCTTGCGCCTTCAGCTGCTATTTCAGCAGCATTCCATCCACTATTTCCATATAGATTTCCACACGCTTTACATTTTGCTTATTTATGACTTATAAAAACCAGCTATCCACTCATTAATTATTTATTCAATGGAATATTTACAATAAATTTAGAAAATACACACTTTTGAAATTTTGACATACTCGATAAAATTTTGACTACATTTCGAAACGGTACTTATTTTTTTCGTCGTCGGAGAAGCAACATTCTTGCGCCTTTCAGCTGCTATTTCAGCAGCATTCCATCCACTATTTCCATATAGATTTCGACACGCTTTACATTTTGCTTAGTTATGACTTATAAAAACCAGCTATCCACTCATTAATGTATTCAATGGAATATTTACAATAAATTTAGAAAATACACACTTTTGAAATTTTGACATACTCGATAAAATTTTTGACTACATTTCGAAACGGTACTTATTTTTTTCGTAGTCGGAGAAGCAACGCCATATTCTTGCGCCTTCAGCTGCTATTTCAGCAGCATTCCATCCACTATTTCCATATAGATTTCGACACGCTTTACATTTTGCTTAGTTATGACTTATAAAAACCAGCTATCCACTCATTAATTATTTATTCAATGGAATATTTACAATAAATTTAGAAAATACACACTTTTGAAATTTTGACATACTCGATAAAATTTTGACTACATTTCGAAACGGTATTTATTTTCGGAGAAGCAACGCCATATTCTTGCGGAGAAGCAACGCCATATTCTTGCGCCTTCAGCTGCTATTTCAGCAGCATTCCATCCACTATTTCCATATAGATTTCGACACGCTTTACGTTTTGCTTAGTTATGACTTATAAAAACCAGGTATCCACTCATTAATTAATTTATTCAATGGAATATTTACAATAAATTTAGAAAATACACACTTTTGAAATTTTGACATACTCGATAAAATTTTGACTACATTTCGAAACGGTACTTATTTTTTTCGTCGTCGGAGAAGCAACGCCATATTCTTGCGCCTTTCAGCTGCTATTTCAGCAGCATTCCATCCACTATTTCCATATAGATTTCGACACGCTTTACATTTAGCTTAGTTATGACTTATAAAAACCAGCTATCCACTCATTAATTACACAAGTTTACAAATTCCGGTCAACTTTTGGACCAGAGCAGATGAGAACAAATCTTGACGTTATTTGAGGTGCTGAATTCAAATCGGGTTTCGTTTTTCAAAGTTGCTTCTACTTTGTGAGTTCGCGCATGTTGGCAGCACTGCGCTATCATAATGACAGTCAGCTGTTGGCGTCGCTAGAAACATTATTTAATTTGTATTTTTAAAGTTTTTTTTGAATCCAAAACGTGTAAAATGCAAAGACAGAATTGTAAAGTTGATTCAAAGTGTTTTTGTTATGTTTGCGGATGTTATATGATCAGAAAAAGTGGCAAAGTTATTACTAATGTGATCAGAAATGCATATTTTTATTATTTTGGTTTCTCTGTATCAAACACTCACAGGCCGTGGGTACCGAAATTGTTTTGTAACGCGTGTAGCACAATATTATACAAGTGGTCACGCGGTAAAAAAGTATGTTTTTCATTTTCATTGCCAATGTTATGGAGAGAGCCGAAAAATCATGTAGATGATTGTTACTTTTGCTTGATGAATGTCGTCGGTGTAAATGCAAAAAAACTATCAAAATATAAATATCCTGAAGTATCATCAGTGTCTAAGCCAGTTCTCCGTGCGAGCAATGATCCTTTGCCAATTTGGCCTTATCAAAAACTTTGTCAAAGCGCTCGACCGTGAAGGACCGGCTTTTGAGTACTTGACCAAGTTATTTCCCAAGTTGTCGTACGCCAAAATCAAAGAGGGAATATTTGTCGTACCTGATATTCGAAAATTAATGGCCGACAGAAACTTTACAAAATGTTTAACACGCAATGAAGCAGCAGCATGGGTATCATTTCAAGATGTTGTTTACAACTTTCTCGGTAACCGCAAATCCCCGGATTTCAAGCAGATAATCGACAGTTTGTTGCAAAATTATTGCAAGATTGGAGCTCGAATGTCTCTCAAAATACATTTTCTGCATTCCCATCTCGAATTTTTTCCTGAAAACTTGGGTGATACAAGCGACGAGCAAGGAGAGCGACTACACCAAGATTTGGTGAAAATCGAAAAACGATACCAAGGATTTTGGGACGAGGGCATGATGAGCGACTACTGTTGGACTTTAATGCGTGAAACAGATCCCAAACAGTACAAGCGACTCAGTTCGACTGCTCTTCATTTCTAATTTAACACTTTTTAATGAATAAAATGGAGATTAATTGTCAAAAATAGTAAAAATTGTGTTTATTTAATATCTCGAAAACTAGAACCAAAATCAAAAAACGGAGTGCAGATTCGGATTCAGCGCCCCAAATAACCATAGAAACAGCTTTTGGTTGCTTAGATCCAAAACCGTGTATACTTGTGTTATTTATTCAATGGAATATTTACAATAAATTTAGAAAATACACACTTTTGAAATTTTGACATACTCGATAAAATTTTGACTACATTTCGAAACGGTACTTATTTTTTTCGTCGTGGGAGAAGCAACGCCATATTCTTGCGCCTTCATACTCGATAAAATTTTGACTACATTTCGAAACGGTACTTATTTTTTTCGTCGTCGGAGAAGCAACGCCATATTCTTGCGCCTTCAGCTGCTATTTCAGCAGCATTCCATCCACTATTTCCATATAGATTTCGACACGCTTTACGTTTTGCTTAGTTATGACTTATAAAAACCAGCTATCCACTCATTAATTATTTATTCAATGGAATATTTACAATAAATTTAGAAAATACACACTTTTGAAATTTTGACATACTCGATAAAATTTTGACTACATTTCGAAACGGTACTTATTTTTTTCGTCGTCGGAGAAGCAACGCCATATTCTTGCGCCTTTCAGCTGCTATTTCAGCAGCATTCCATCCACTATTTCCATATAGATTTCGACACGCTTTACATTTTGCTTAGTTATGACTTATAAAAACCAGCTATCCACTCATTAATTATATATTCAATGGAATATTTACAATAAATTTAGAAAATACACACTTTTGAAATTTTGACATACTCGATAAAATTTTGACTACATTTCGAAACGGTACTTATTTTTTTCGTCGTCGGAGAAGCAACGCCATATTCTTGCCCCTTCAGCTGCCATTTCAGCAACATTCCATCGACTATTTCCATATAGATTTCGACACGCTTTACGTTTTGCTTAGTTATGACTTATAAAAACCAGCTATCCACTCATTAATTATTTATTCAATGGAATATTTACAATAAATTTAGAAAATACACACTTTTGAAATTTTGACATACTCGATAAAATTTTGACTACATTTCGAAACGGTACTTATTTTTTTCGTCGTCGGAGAAGCAACGCCATATTCTTGCGCCTTCAGCTGCTATTTCAGCAGCATTCCATCCACTATTTCCATATAGATTTCGACACGCTTTACATTTTGCTTAGTTATGACTTATAAAAACCAGCTATCCACTCATTAATTATTTATTCAATGGAATATTTACAATAAATTTAGAAAATACACACTTTTGAAATTTTGACATACTCTATAAAATTTTGACTATATTTCGAAACGGTACTAATTTTTTTCGTCGTCGGAGAAGCAACGCCATATTCTTGCGCCTTCAGCTGCTATTTCAGCAGCATTCCATCCACTATTTCCATATAGATTTCGACACGCTTTACATTTTGCTTAGTTATGACTTATAAAAACCAGCTATCCACTCATTAATTATTTATTCAATGGAATATTTACAATAAATTTAGAAAATGCACACTTTTGAAATTTTGACATACTCGATAAAATTTTGACTACATTTCGAAACGGTACTTATTTTTTTCGTCGTCGGAGAAGCAACGCCATATTCTTGCGCCTTCAGCTGCTATTTCAGCAGCATTCCATCCACTATTTCCATATAGATTTCGACACGCTTTACGTTTTGCTTAGTTATGACTTATAAAAACCAGCTATCCACTCATTAATTATTTATTCAATGGAATATTTACAATAAATTTAGAAAATACACACTTTTGAAATTTTGACATACTCGATAAAATTTTGACTACATTTCGAAACGGTACTTATTTTTTTCGTCCTCGGAGAAGCAACGCCATATTCTTGCGCCTTCAGCTGCTATTTCAGCAGCATTCCATCCACTATTTCCATATAGATTTCGACACGCTTTACATTTTGCTTATTTATGACTTATAAAAACCAGCTATCCACTCATTAATTATTTATTCAATGGAATATTTACAATAAATTTAGAAAATACACACTTTTGAAATTTTGACATACTCGATAAAATTTTGACTACATTTCGAAACGGTACTTATTTTTTTCGTCGTCGGAGAAGCAACATTCTTGCGCCTTTCAGCTGCTATTTCAGCAGCATTCCATCCACTATTTCCATATAGATTTCGACACGCTTTACATTTTGCTTAGTTATGACTTATAAAAACCAGCTATCCACTCATTAGTTATTTATTCAATGGAATATTTACAATAAATTTAGAAAATACACACTTTTGAAATTTTGACATACTCTATAAAATTTTGACTATATTTCGAAACGGTACTAATTTTTTTCGTCGTCGGAGAAGCAACGCCATATTCTTGCGCCTTCAGCTGCTATTTCAGCAGCATTCCATCCACTATTTCCATATAGATTTCGACACGCTTTACATTTTGCTTAGTTATGACTTATAAAAACCAGCTATCCACTCATTAATTATTTATTCAATGGAATATTTACAATAAATTTAGAAAATGCACACTTTTGAAATTTTGACATACTCGATAAAATTTTGACTACATTTCGAAACGGTACTTATTTTTTTCGTCGTCGGAGAAGCAACGCCATATTCTTGCGCCTTCAGCTGCTATTTCAGCAGCATTCCATCCACTATTTCCATATAGATTTCGACACGCTTTACGTTTTGCTTAGTTATGACTTATAAAAACCAGCTATCCACTCATTAATTATTTATTCAATGGAATATTTACAATAAATTTAGAAAATACACACTTTTGAAATTTTGACATACTCGATAAAATTTTGACTACATTTCGAAACGGTACTTATTTTTTTCGTCCTCGGAGAAGCAACGCCATATTCTTGCGCCTTCAGCTGCTATTTCAGCAGCATTCCATCCACTATTTCCATATAGATTTCGACACGCTTTACATTTTGCTTATTTATGACTTATAAAAACCAGCTATCCACTCATTAATTATTTATTCAATGGAATATTTACAATAAATTTAGAAAATACACACTTTTGAAATTTTGACATACTCGATAAAATTTTGACTACATTTCGAAACGGTACTTATTTTTTTCGTCGTCGGAGAAGCAACATTCTTGCGCCTTTCAGCTGCTATTTCAGCAGCATTCCATCCACTATTTCCATATAGATTTCGACACGCTTTACATTTTGCTTAGCTATGACTTATAAAAACCAGCTATCCACTCATTAATGTATACAATGGAATATTTACAATAAATTTAGAAAATACACACTTTTGAAATTTTGACATACTCGATAAAATTTTGACTACATTTCGAAACGGTACTTATTTTTTTCGTAGTCGGAGAAGCAACGCCATATTCTTGCGCCTTCAGCTGCTATTTCAGCAGCATTCCATCCACTATTTCCATATAGATTTCGACACGCTTTACATTTTGCTTAGTTATGACTTATAAAAACCAGCTATCTACTCATTAATTATTTATTCAATGGAATATTTACAATAAATTTAGAAAATACACACTTTTGAAATTTTGACATACTCGATAAAATTTTGACTACATTTCGAAACGGTACTTATTTTTTTCGTCGTCGGAGAAGCAACGCCATATTCTTGCGCCTTTCAGCTGCTATTTCAGCAGCATTCCATCCACTATTTCCATATAGATTTCGACACGCTTTACATTTTGCTTAGTTATGACTAGAGCTGAGGATGTTTGCGGTATAACCATGGTTATACCGCAAACATCCTCAGCTCTAGTTATGACTTATAAAAACCAGCTATCCACTCATTAATTATTTATTCAATGGAATATTTACAATAAATTTAGAAAATACACACTTTTGAAATTTTGACATACTCGATAAAATTTTGACTACATTTCGAAACGGTATTTATTTTCGGAGAAGCAACGCCATATTCTTGCGGAGAAGCAACGCCATATTCTTGCGCCTTCAGCTGCTATTTCAGCAGCATTCCATCCACTATTTCCATATAGATTTCGACACGCTTTACGTTTTGCTTAGTTATGACTTATAAAAACCAGGTATCCACTCATTAATTATTTATTCAATGGAATATTTACAATAAATTTAGAAAATACACACTTTTGAAATTTTGACATACTCGATAAAATTTTGACTACATTTCGAAACGGTACTTATTTTTTTCGTCGTCGGAGAAGCAACGCCATATTCTTGCGCCTTTCAGCTGCTATTTCAGCAGCATTCCATCCACTATTTCCATATAGATTTCGACACGCTTTACATTTAGCTTAGTTATGACTTATAAAAACCAGCTATCCACTCATTAATTACACAAGTTTACAAATTCCGGTCAACTTTTGGACCAGAGCAGATGAGAACAAATCTTGACGTTATTTGAGGTGCTGAATTCAAATCCGGGTTTCGTTTTTCAAAGTTGCTTCTACTTTGTGAGTTCGCGCATGTTGGCAGCACTGCGCTATCATAATGACAGTCAGCTGTTGGCGTCGCTAGAAACATTATTTAATTTGTATTTTTAAAGTTTTTTTTTGAATCCAAAACGTGTAAAATGCAAAGACAGAATTGTAAAGTTGATTCAAAGTGTTTTTGTTATGTTTGCGGATGTTATATGATCAGAAAAAGTGGCAAAGTTATTACTAATGTGATCAGAAATGCATATTTTTATTATTTTGGTTTCTCTGTATCAAACACTCACAAGCCGTGGGTACCGAAATTGTTTTGTAACGCGTGTAGCACAATATTATACAAGTGGTCACGCGGTAAAAAAGTATGTTTTTCATTTTCATTGCCAATGTTATGGAGAGAGCCGAAAAATCATGTAGATGATTGTTACTTTTGCTTGATGAATGTCGTCGGTGTAAATGCAAAAAAACTATCAAAATATAAATATCCTGAAGTATCATCAGTGTCTAAGCCAGTTCCCCGTGCGAGCAATGATCCTTTGCCAATTTGGCCTTATCAAAAACTTTGTCAAAGCGCTCGACCGTGAAGGACCGGCTTTTGAGTACTTGACCAAGTTATTTCCCAAGTTGTCGTACGCCAAAATCAAAGAGGGAATATTTGTCGGACCTGATATTCGAAAATTAATGGCCGACAGAAACTTTACAAAATGTTTAACACGCAATGAAGCAGCAGCATGGGTATCATTTCAAGATGTTGTTTACAACATTCTCGGTAACCGCAAATCCCCGGATTTCAAGCAGATAATCGACAGTTTGTTGCAAAATTATTGCAAGATTGGAGCTCGAATGTCTCTCAAAATACATTTTCTGCATTCCCATCTCGAATTTTTTCCTGAAAACTTGGGTGATACAAGCGACGAGCAAGGAGAGCGACTACACCAAGATTTGGCGAAATCGAAAAACGATACCAAGGATTTTGGGACGAGGGCATGATGAGCGACTACTGTTGGACTTTAATGCGTGAAACAGATCCCAAACAGTACAAGCGACTCAGTTCGACTGCTCTTCATTTCTAATTTAACACTTTTTAATGAATAAAATGGAGATTAATTGTCAAAAATTGTAAAAATTGTGTTTATTTAATATCTCGAAAACTAGAACCAAAATCAAAAAACGGAGTGCAGATTCGGATTCAGCGCCCCAAATAACCATAGAAACAGCTTTTGGTTGCTTAGATCCAAAACCGTGTATACTTGTGTTATTTATTCAATGGAATATTTACAATAAATTTAGAAAATACACACTTTTGAAATTTTGACATACTCGATAAAATTTTGACTACATTTCGAAACGGTACTTATTTTTTTCGTCGTCGGAGAAGCAACGCCATATTCTTGCCCCTTCAGCTGCCATTTCAGCAACATTCCATCGACTATTTCCATATAGATTTCGACACGCTTTACGTTTTGCTTAGTTATGACTTATAAAAACCAGCTATCCACTCATTAATTATTTATTCAATGGAATATTTACAATAAATTTAGAAAATACACACTTTTGAAATTTTGACATACTCGATAAAATTTTGACTACATTTCGAAACGGTACTATTTTTTTCGTCGTCGGAGAAGCAACGCCATATTCTTGCGCCTTCAGCTGCTATTTCAGCAGCATTCCATCCACTATTTCCATATAGATTTCGACACGCTTTACATTTTGCTTAGTTATGACTTATAAAAACCAGCTATCCACTCATTAATTATTTATTCAATGGAATATTTACAATAAATTTAGAAAATACACACTTTTGAAATTTTGACATACTCTATAAAATTTTGACTATATTTCGAAACGGTACTAATTTTTTTCGTCGTCGGAGAAGCAACGCCATATTCTTGCGCCTTCAGCTGCTATTTCAGCAGCATTCCATCCACTATTTCCATATAGATTTCGACACGCTTTACATTTTGCTTAGTTATGACTTATAAAAACCAGCTATCCACTCATTAATTATTTATTCAATGGAATATTTACAATAAATTTAGAAAATGCACACTTTTGAAATTTTGACATACTCGATAAAATTTTGACTACATTTCGAAACGGTACTTATTTTTTTCGTCGTCGGAGAAGCAACGCCATATTCTTGCGCCTTCAGCTGCTATTTCAGCAGCATTCCATCCACTATTTCCATATAGATTTCGACACGCTTTACGTTTTGCTTAGTTATGACTTATAAAAACCAGCTATCCACTCATTAATTATTTATTCAATGGAATATTTACAATAAATTTAGAAAATACACACTTTTGAAATTTTGACATACTCGATAAAATTTTGACTACATTTCGAAACGGTACTTATTTTTTTCGTCCTCGGAGAAGCAACGCCATATTCTTGCGCCTTCAGCTGCTATTTCAGCAGCATTCCATCCACTATTTCCATATAGATTTCGACACGCTTTACATTTTGCTTATTTATGACTTATAAAAACCAGCTACCCACTCATTAATTATTTATTCAATGGAATATTTACAATAAATTTAGAAAATACACACTTTTGAAATTTTGACATACTCGATAAAATTTTGACTACATTTCGAAACGGTACTTATTTTTTTCGTCGTCGGAGAAGCAACATTCTTGCGCCTTTCAGCTGCTATTTCAGCAGCATTCCATCCACTATTTCCATATAGATTTCGACACGCTTTACATTTTGCTTAGTTATGACTTATAAAAACCAGCTATCCACTCATTAATTATTTATTAAATGGAATATTTACAATAAATTTAGAAAATACACACTTTTGAAATTTTGACATACTCTATAAAATTTTGACTATATTTCGAAACGGTACTAATTTTTTTCGTCGTCGGAGAAGCAACGCCATATTCTTGCGCCTTCAGCTGCTATTTCAGCAGCATTCCATCCACTATTTCCATATAGATTTCGACACGCTTTACATTTTGCTTAGTTATGACTTATAAAAACCAGCTATCCACTCATTAATTATTTATTCAATGGAATATTTACAATAAATTTAGAAAATGCACACTTTTGAAATTTTGACATACTCGATAAAATTTTGACTACATTTCGAAACGGTACTTATTTTTTTCGTCGTCGGAGAAGCAACGCCATATTCTTGCGCCTTCAGCTGCTATTTCAGCAGCATTCCATCCACTATTTCCATATAGATTTCGACACGCTTTACGTTTTGCTTAGTTATGACTTATAAAAACCAGCTATCCACTCATTAATTATTTATTCAATGGAATATTTACAATAAATTTAGAAAATACACACTTTTGAAATTTTGACATACTCGATAAAATTTTGACTACATTTCGAAACGGTACTTATTTTTTTCGTCCTCGGAGAAGCAACGCCATATTCTTGCGCCTTCAGCTGCTATTTCAGCAGCATTCCATCCACTATTTCCATATAGATTTCGACACGCTTTACATTTTGCTTATTTATGACTTATAAAAACCAGCTATCCACTCATTAATTATTTATTCAATGGAATATTTACAATAAATTTAGAAAATACACACTTTTGAAATTTTGACATACTCGATAAAATTTTGACTACATTTCGAAACGGTACTTATTTTTTTCGTCGTCGGAGAAGCAACATTCTTGCGCCTTTCAGCTGCTATTTCAGCAGCATTCCATCCACTATTTCCATATAGATTTCGACACGCTTTACATTTTGCTTAGTTATGACTTATAAAAACCAGCTATCCACTCATTAATGTATACAATGGAATATTTACAATAAATTTAGAAAATACACACTTTTGAAATTTTGACATACTCGATAAAATTTTTGACTACATTTCGAAACGGTACTTATTTTTTTCGTAGTCGGAGAAGCAACGCCATATTCTTGCGCCTTCAGCTGCTATTTCAGCAGCATTCCATCCACTATTTCCATATAGATTTCGACACGCTTTACATTTTGCTTAGTTATGACTTATAAAAACCAGCTATCCACTCATTAATTATTTATTCAATGGAATATTTACAATAAATTTAGAAAATACACACTTTTGAAATTTTGACATACTCGATAAAATTTTGACTACATTTCGAAACGGTACTTATTTTTTTCGTCGTCGGAGAAGCAACGCCATATTCTTGCGCCTTTCAGCTGCTATTTCAGCAGCATTCCATCCACTATTTCCATATAGATTTCGACACGCTTTACATTTTGCTTAGTTATGACTAGAGCTGAGGATGTTTGCGGTATAACCATGGTTATACCGCAAACATCCTCAGCTCTAGTTATGACTTATAAAAACCAGCTATCCACTCATTAATTATTTATTCAATGGAATATTTACAATAAATTTAGAAAATACACACTTTTGAAATTTTGACATACTCGATAAAATTTTGACTACATTTCGAAACGGTACTTATTTTTTTCGTCCTCGGAGAAGCAACGCCATATTCTTGCGCCTTCAGCTGCTATTTCAGCAGCATTCCATCCACTATTTCCATATAGATTTCGACACGCTTTACATTTTGCTTATTTATGACTTATAAAAACCAGCTATCCACTCATTAATTATTTATTCAATGGAATATTTACAATAAATTTAGAAAATACACACTTTTGAAATTTTGACATACTCGATAAAATTTTGACTACATTTCGAAACGGTACTTATTTTTTTCGTCGTCGGAGAAGCAACATTCTTGCGCCTTTCAGCTGCTATTTCAGCAGCATTCCATCCACTATTTCCATATAGATTTCGACACGCTTTACATTTTGCTTAGTTATGACTTATAAAAACCAGCTATCCACTCATTAATTATTTATTCAATGGAATATTTACAATAAATTTAGAAAATACACACTTTTGAAATTTTGACATACTCTATAAAATTTTGACTATATTTCGAAACGGTACTAATTTTTTTCGTCGTCGGAGAAGCAACGCCATATTCTTGCGCCTTCAGCTGCTATTTCAGCAGCATTCCATCCACTATTTCCATATAGATTTCGACACGCTTTACATTTTGCTTAGTTATGACTTATAAAAACCAGCTATCCACTCATTAATTATTTATTCAATGGAATATTTACAATAAATTTAGAAAATGCACACTTTTGAAATTTTGACATACTCGATAAAATTTTGACTACATTTCGAAACGGTACTTATTTTTTTCGTCGTCGGAGAAGCAACGCCATATTCTTGCGCCTTCAGCTGCTATTTCAGCAGCATTCCATCCACTATTTCCATATAGATTTCGACACGCTTTACGTTTTGCTTAGTTATGACTTATAAAAACCAGCTATCCACTCATTAATTATTTATTCAATGGAATATTTACAATAAATTTAGAAAATACACACTTTTGAAATTTTGACATACTCGATAAAATTTTGACTACATTTCGAAACGGTACTTATTTTTTTCGTCCTCGGAGAAGCAACGCCATATTCTTGCGCCTTCAGCTGCTATTTCAGCAGCATTCCATCCACTATTTCCATATAGATTTCGACACGCTTTACATTTTGCTTATTTATGACTTATAAAAACCAGCTATCCACTCATTAATTATTTATTCAATGGAATATTTACAATAAATTTAGAAAATACACACTTTTGAAATTTTGACATACTCGATAAAATTTTGACTACATTTCGAAACGGTACTTATTTTTTTCGTCGTCGGAGAAGCAACATTCTTGCGCCTTTCAGCTGCTATTTCAGCAGCATTCCATCCACTATTTCCATATAGATTTCGACACGCTTTACATTTTGCTTAGTTATGACTTATAAAAACCAGCTATCCACTCATTAATGTATACAATGGAATATTTACAATAAATTTAGAAAATACACACTTTTGAAATTTTGACATACTCGATAAAATTTTTGACTACATTTCGAAACGGTACTTATTTTTTTCGTAGTCGGAGAAGCAACGCCATATTCTTGCGCCTTCAGCTGCTATTTCAGCAGCATTCCATCCACTATTTCCATATAGATTTCGACACGCTTTACATTTTGCTTAGTTATGACTTATAAAAACCAGCTATCCACTCATTAATTATTTATTCAATGGAATATTTACAATAAATTTAGAAAATACACACTTTTGAAATTTTGACATACTCGATAAAATTTTGACTACATTTCGAAACGGTACTTATTTTTTTCGTCGTCGGAGAAGCAACGCCATATTCTTGCGCCTTTCAGCTGCTATTTCAGCAGCATTCCATCCACTATTTCCATATAGATTTCGACACGCTTTACATTTTGCTTAGTTATGACTAGAGCTGAGGATGTTTGCGGTATAACCATGGTTATACCGCAAACATCCTCAGCTCTAGTTATGACTTATAAAAACCAGCTATCCACTCATTAATTATTTATTCAATGGAATATTTACAATAAATTTAGAAAATACACACTTTTGAAATTTTGACATACTCGATAAAATTTTGGCTACATTTCGAAACGGTATTTATTTTCGGAGAAGCAACGCCATATTCTTGCGGAGAAGCAACGCCATATTCTTGCGCCTTCAGCTGCTATTTCAGCAGCATTCCATCCACTATTTCCATATAGATTTCGACACGCTTTACGTTTTGCTTAGTTATGACTTATAAAAACCAGGTATCCACTCATTAATTATTTATTCAATGGAATATTTACAATAAATTTAGAAAATACACACTTTTGAAATTTTGACATACTCGATAAAATTTTGACTACATTTCGAAACGGTACTTATTTTTTTCGTCGTCGGAGAAGCAACGCCATATTCTTGCGCCTTTCAGCTGCTATTTCAGCAGCATTCCATCCACTATTTCCATATAGATTTCGACACGCTTTACATTTAGCTTAGTTATGACTTATAAAAACCAGCTATCCACTCATTAATTACACAAGTTTACAAATTCCGGTCAACTTTTGGACCAGAGCAGATGAGAACAAATCTTGACGTTATTTGAGGTGCTGAATTCAAATCCGGGTTTCGTTTTTCAAAGTTGCTTCTACTTTGTGAGTTCGCGCATGTTGGCAGCACTGCGCTATCATAATGACAGTCAGCTGTTGGCGTCGCTAGAAACATTATTTAATTTGTATTTTTAAAGTTTTTTTTTGAATCCAAAACGTGTAAAATGCAAAGACAGAATTGTAAAGTTGATTCAAAGTGTTTTTGTTATGTTTGCGGATGTTATATGATCAGAAAAAGTGGCAAAGTTATTACTAATGTGATCAGAAATGCATATTTTTATTATTTTGGTTTCTCTGTATCAAACACTCACAAGCCGTGGGTACCGAAATTGTTTTGTAACGCGTGTAGCACAATATTATACAAGTGGTCACGCGGTAAAAAAGTATGTTTTTCATTTTCATTGCCAATGTTATGGAGAGAGCCGAAAAATCATGTAGATGATTGTTACTTTTGCTTGATGAATGTCGTCGGTGTAAATGCAAAAAAACTATCAAAATATAAATATCCTGAAGTATCATCAGTGTCTAAGCCAGTTCCCCGTGCGAGCAATGATCCTTTGCCAATTTGGCCTTATCAAAAACTTTGTCAAAGCGCTCGACCGTGAAGGACCGGCTTTTGAGTACTTGACCAAGTTATTTCCCAAGTTGTCGTACGCCAAAATCAAAGAGGGAATATTTGTCGGACCTGATATTCGAAAATTAATGGCCGACAGAAACTTTACAAAATGTTTAACACGCAATGAAGCAGCAGCATGGGTATCATTTCAAGATGTTGTTTACAACTTTCTCGGTAACCGCAAATCACCGGATTTCAAGCAGATAATCGACAGTTTGTTGCAAAATTATTGCAAGATTGGAGCTCGAATGTCTCTCAAAATACATTTTCTGCATTCCCATCTCGAATTTTTTCCTGAAAACTTGGGTGATACAAGCGACGAGCAAGGAGAGCGACTACACCAAGATTTGGCGAAATCGAAAAACGATACCAAGGATTTTGGGACGAGGGCATGATGAGCGACTACTGTTGGACTTTAATGCGTGAAACAGATCCCAAACAGTACAAGCGACTCAGTTCGACTGCTCTTCATTTCTAATTTAACACTTTTTAATGAATAAAATGGAGATTAATTGTCAAAAATTGTAAAAATTGTGTTTATTTAATATCTCGAAAACTAGAACCAAAATCAAAAAACGGAGTGCAGATTCGGATTCAGCGCCCCAAATAACCATAGAAACAGCTTTTGGTTGCTTAGATCCAAAACCGTGTATACTTGTGTTATTTATTCAATGGAATATTTACAATAAATTTAGAAAATACACACTTTTGAAATTTTGACATACTCGATAAAATTTTGACTACATTTCGAAACGGTACTTATTTTTTTCGTCGTGGGAGAAGCAACGCCATACTCTTGCGCCTTCAGCTGCTATTTCAGCAGCATTCCATCCACTATTTCCATATAGATTTCGACACGCTTTACATTTTGCTTAGTTATGACTTATAAAAACCAGCTATCCACTCATTAATTATTTATTCAATGGAATATTTACAATAAATTTAGAAAATACACACTTTTGAAATTTTGACATACTCGATAAAATTTTGACTACATTTCGAAACGGTACTTATTTTTTTCGTCGTCGGAGAAGCAACGCCATATTCTTGCGCCTTCAGCTGCTATTTCAGCAGCATTCCATCAACTATTTCCATATAGATTTCGACACGCTTTACATTTTGCTTAGTTATGACTTATAAAAACCAGCTATCCACTCATTAATTATTTATTCAATGGAATATTTACAATAAATTTAGAAAATACACACTTTTGAAATTTTGACATACTCGATAAAATTTTTGACTACATTTCGAAACGGTACTTATTTTTTTCGTCGTCGGAGAAGCAACGCCATATTCTTGCGCCTTCAGCTGCTATTTCAGCAGCATTCCATCCACTATTTCCATATAGATTTCGACACGCTTTACATTTTGCTTAGTTATGACTTATAAAAACCAGCTATCCACTCATTAATTATTTATTCAATGGAATATTTACAATAAATTTAGAAAATACACACTTTTGAAATTTTGACATACTCGATAAAATTTTGACTACATTTCGAAACGGTACTTATTGTTTCGTCGTCGGAGAAGCAACGCCATATTCTTGCGCCTTTCAGCTGCTATTTCAGCAGCATTCCATCCACTATTTCCATATAGATTTCGACACGCTTTACATTTTGCTTAGTTATGACATAAAAACCAGCTATCCACTCATTCATTATTTATTCAATGGAATATTTACAATAAATTTAGAAAATACACACTTTTGAAATTTTGACGTACTCGATAAAATTTTGACTACATTTCGAAACGGTACATATTTTTTTCGTCGTCGGAGAAGCAACGCCATATTCTTGCACCTTCAGCTGCTATTTCAGCAGCATTCCATCCACTATTTCCATATAGATTTCGACACGCTTTGCATTTTGCTTAGTTATGACTTATAAAAACCAGCTATCCACTCATTAATTATTTATTCAATGGAATATTTACAATAAATTTAGAAAATACACACTTTTGAAATTTTGACATACTCGATAAAATTTTGACTACATTTCGAAACGGTACTTATTTTTTTCGTCGTCGGAGAAGCAACGTCATATTCTTGCGCCTTCAGCTGCTATTTCAGCAGCATTCCATCCACTATTTCCATATAGATTTCGACACGCTTTACATTTTGCTTAGCTATGACTTATAAAAACCAGCTATCCACTCATTAATTATTTATTCAATGGAAGATTTACAATAAATTTAGAAAATACGCACTTTTGAAATTTTGACATACTCGATAAAATTTTGACTACATTTCGAAACGGTACTTATTTTTTTCGTCGTCGGAGAAGCAACGCCATATTCTTGCGCCTTCAGCTGCTATTTCAGCAGCATTCCATCCACTATTTCCATATAGATTTCGACACGCTTTACATTTTGCTTAGTTATGACTTATAAAAACCAGCTATCCACTCATTAATTATTTATTCAATGGAATATTTACAATAAATTTAGAAAATACACACTTTTGAAATTTTGACATACTCGATAAAATTTTGACTACATTTCGAAACTGTACTTATTTTTTTCGTCGTGGGAGAAGCAACGCCATATTCTTGCGCCTTTCAGCTGCTATTTCAGCAGCATTCCATCCACTATTTCCATATAGATTTCGACACGCTTTACATTCTGCTTAGTTATGACTTATAAAAACCAGCTATCCACTCATTAATTATTTATTCAATGGAATATTTACAATAAATTTAGAAAATACACACTTTTGAAATTTTGACTTACTCGATAAAATTTTTGACTACATTTCGAAACGGTACTTATTTTTTTCGTCGTCGGAGAAGCAACGCCATATTCTTGCGCCTTTCAGCTGCTATTTCAGCAGCATTCCATCCACTATTTCCATATAGATTTCGAAACGCTTTACATTTTGCTTAGTTATGACTTATAAAAACCAGCTATCCACTCATTAATTATTTATTCAATGGAATATTTACAATAAATTTAGAAAATACACACTTTTGAAATTTTGACATACTCGATAAAATTTTGACTACATTTCGAAACGGTACTTATTTTTTTCGTCGTCGGAGAAGCAACGCCATATTCTTGCGCCTTTCAGCTGCTATTTCAGCAGCATTCCATCCACTATTTCCATATAGATTTCGACACGCTTTACATTTTGCTTAGTTATGACTTATAAAAACCAGCTATCCACTCATTAATTATTTATTCAATGGAATATTTACAATAAATTTAGAAAATACACACTTTTGAAATTTTGACATACTCGATAAAATTTTGACATTTCGAAACGGTACTTATTTTTTTCGTCGTCGGAGAAGCAACGCCATATTCTTGCGCCTTCAGCTGCTATTTCGGCAGCATTCCATCAACTATTTCCATATAGATTTCGACACGCTTTACATTTTGCTTAGTTATGACTTATAAAAACCAGCTATCCACTCATTAATTATTTATTCAATGGAATATTTACAATAAATTTAGAAAATACACACTTTTGAAATTTTGACATACTCGATAAAATTTTTGACTACATTTCGAAACGGTACTTATTTTTTTCGTCGTCGGAGAAGCAACGCCATATTCTTGCGCCTTCAGCTGCTATTTCAGCAGCATTCCATCCACTATTTCCATATAGATTTCGACACGCTTTACATTTTGCTTAGTTATGACTTATAAAAACCAGCTATCCACTCATTAATTATTTATTCAATGGAATATTTACAATAAATTTAGAAAATACACACTTTTGAAATTTTGACATACTCGATAAAATTTTGACTACATTTCGAAACGGTACTTATTGTTTCGTCGTCGGAGAAGCAACGCCATATTCTTGCGCCTTTCAGCTGCTATTTCAGCAGCATTCCATCCACTATTTCCATATAGATTTCGACACGCTTTACATTTTGCTTAGTTATGACATAAAAACCAGCTATCCACTCATTCATTATTTATTCAATGGAATATTTACAATAAATTTAGAAAATACACACTTTTGAAATTTTGACGTACTCGATAAAATTTTGACTACATTTCGAAACGGTACTTATTTTTTTCGTCGTCGGAGAAGCAACGCCATATTCTTGCACCTTCAGCTGCTATTTCAGCAGCATTCCATCCACTATTTCCATATAGATTTCGACACGCTTTGCATTTTGCTTAGTTATGACTTATAAAAACCAGCTATCCACTCATTAATTATTTATTCAATGGAATATTTACAATAAATTTAGAAAATACACACTTTTGAAATTTTGACATACTCGATAAAATTTTGACTACATTTCGAAACGGTACTTATTTTTTTCGTCGTCGGAGAAGCAACGTCATATTCTTGCGCCTTCAGCTGCTATTTCAGCAGCATTCCATCCACTATTTCCATATAGATTTCGACACGCTTTACATTTTGCTTAGCTATGACTTATAAAAACCAGCTATCCACTCATTAATTATTTATTCAATGGAAGATTTACAATAAATTTAGAAAATACACACTTGAAATTTTGACATACTCGATAAAATTTTTGACTACATTTCGAAACGGTACTTATTTTTTTCGTCGTCGGAGAAGCAACGCCATATTCTTGCGCCTTCAGCTGCTATTTCAGCAGCATTCCATCCACTATTTCCATACAGATTTCGACACGCTTTACATTTTGCTTAGTTATGACTTATAAAAACCAGCTATCCACTCATTAATTATTTATTCAATGGAATATTTACAATAAATTTAGAAAATACACACTTTTGAAATTTTGACATACTCGATAAAATTTTGACTACATTTCGAAACTGTACTTATTTTTTTCGTCGTGGGAGAAGCAACGCCATATTCTTGCGCCTTTCAGCTGCTATTTCAGCAGCATTCCATCCACTATTTCCATATAGATTTCGACACGCTTTACATTCTGCTTAGTTATGACTTATAAAAACCAGCTATCCACTCATTAATTATTTATTCAATGGAATATTTACAATAAATTTAGAAAATACACACTTTTGAAATTTTGACTTACTCGATAAAATTTTTGACTACATTTCGAAACGGTACTTATTTTTTTCGTCGTCGGAGAAGCAACGCCATATTCTTGCGCCTTTCAGCTGCTATTTCAGCAGCATTCCATCCACTATTTCCATATAGATTTCGAAACGCTTTACATTTTGCTTAGTTATGACTTATAAAAACCAGCTATCCACTCATTAATTATTTATTCAATGGAATATTTACAATAAATTTAGAAAATACACACTTTTGAAATTTTGACATACTCGATAAAATTTTGACTACATTTCGAAACGGTACTTATTTTTTTCGTCGTCGGAGAAGCAACGCCATATTCTTGCGCCTTCAGCTGCTATTTCAGCAGCATTCCATCCACTATTTCCATATAGATTTCGACACGCTTTACATTTTGCTTAGTTATGACTTATAAAAACCAGCTATCCACTCATTAATTATTTATTCAATGGAATATTTACAATAAATTTAGAAAATACACACTTTTGAAATTTTGACATACTCGATAAAATTTTGACTACATTTCGAAACGGTACTTATTTTTTTCGTCGTCGGAGAAGCAACGTCATATTCTTGCGCCTTCAGCTGCTATTTCAGCAGCATTCCATCCACTATTTCCATATAGATTTCGACACGCTTTACATTTTGCTTAGTTATGACTTATAAAAGCCAGCTATCCACTCATTAATTATTTATTCAATGGAATATTTACACTAAATTTGGAAAAGACACACTTTTGAAATTTTGACATACTCGATAAAATTTTGACTACATTTCGAAACGGTACTTATTTTTTTCGTCGTGGGAGAAGCAACGCCATATTCTTGTGCCTTTCAGCTGCTATTTCAGCAGCATTCCATCCACTATTTCGATATAGATTTCGACACGCTTTACATTTTGCTTAGTTATGACTTATAAAAACCAGCTATCCACTCATTAATTATTTATTCAATGGAATATTTACAATAAATTTAGAAAATGCACACTTTTGAAATTTTGACATACTCGATAAAATTTTGACTACATTTCAAAACGAAATTTTGACATACTCGATAAAATTTTGACTACATTTCGAAACGGTACTTATTTTTTTCGTCGTCGGAGAAGCAATGCCATATTCTTGCGCCTTCAGCTGCTATTTCAGCAGCATTCCATCCACTATTTCCATATAGATTTCGACACGCTTTACATTTTGCTTAGTTATGACTTATAAAAACCAGCTATCCACTCATTAATAATTTATTCAATGGAATATTTACAATAAATTTAGAAAATACACACTTTTGAAATTTTGACATACTCGATAAAATTTTGACTACATTTCGAAACGGTACTTATTTTTTTTGTCGTCGGAGAAGCAACGTCATATTCTTGCGCCTTCAGCTGCTATTTCAGCAGCATTCCATCCACTATTTCCATATAGATTTCGACGCGCTTTACATTTTGCTTAGTTATGACTTATAAAAACCAGCTATCCACTCATTAATTATTTATTCAAGGGAATATTTACAATAAATTTAGAAAATACACAGTTTTGAAATTTTGACATACTCGATAAAATTTTGACTACATTTCGAAACGGTACTTATTTTTTTCGTCGTCGGAGAAGCAACGCCATATTCTTGCGCCTTTCAGCTGCTATTTCAGCAGCATTCCATCCACTATTTCCATATAGATTTCGACACGCTTTACATTTTGCTTAGTTATGACTTATAAAAACCAGCTATCCACTCATTAATTATTTATTGAATGGAATATTTACAATAAATTTAGAAAATACACACTTTTGAAATTTTGACATACTCGATAAAATTTTGACTACATTTCGAAACGGTACTTATTTTCTTCGTCGTCGGAGAAGCAACGCCATATTCTTGCGCCTTTCAGCTGCTATTTCAGCAGCATTCCATCCACTATATCCATATAGATTTCGACACGCTTTACATTTTGCTTAGTTATGACTTATAAAAACCAGCTATCCACTCATTAATTATTTATTCAATGGAATATTTACAATAAATTTAGAAAATACACACTTTTGAAATTTTGACATACTCGATAAAATTTTGACTACATTTCGAAACGGTACTTATTTCTTTCGTCGTCGGAGAAGCAACGCCATATTCTTGCCCCTTCAGCTGCTATTTCAGCAGCATTCCATCCACTATTTCCATATAGATTTCGACACGCTTTACATTTTGCTTAGTTATGACTTATAAAAACCAGCTATCCACTCATTAATTATTTATTCAATGGAATATTTACAATAAATTTAGAAAATACACACTTTTGAAATTTTGACATACTCGATAAAATTTTGACTACATTTCGAAACGGTACTTATTTTTTTCGTCGTCGGAGAAGCAACGCCATATTCTTGCGCCTTCAGCTGCTATTTCAGCAGCATTCCATCCACTATTTCCATATAGATTTCGACACGCTTTACATTTTGCTTAGTTATGACTTATAAAAACCAGCTATCCACTCACTAATTATTTATTCAATGGAATATTTACAATAAATTTAGAAAATACACACTTTTGAAATTTTGACATACTCGATAAAATTTTGACTACATTTCGAAACAGTACTTATTTTTTTCGTCGTCGGAGAAGCAACGCCATATTCTTGCGCCTTCAGCTGCTATTTCAGCAGCATTCCATCCACTATTTCCATATAGATTTCGACACGCTTTACATTTTGCTTAGTTATGACTTATAAAAACCAGCTATCTACTCATTAATTATTTATTCAATGGAATATTTACAATAAATTTAGAAAATACACACTTTTGAAATTTTGACATACTCGATAAAATTTTGACTACATTTCGAAACGGTACTTATTTTTTTCGTCGTCGGAGAAGCAACGCCATATTCTTGCGCCTTTCAGCTGCTATTTCAGCAGCATTCCATCCACTATTTCCATATAGATTTCGAAACGCTTTACATTTTGCTTAGTTATGACTTATAAAAACCAGCTATCCACTCATTAATTATTTATTCAATGGAATATTTACAATAAATTTAGAAAATACACACTTTTGAAATTTTGACATACTCGATAAAATTTTGACTACATTTCGAAACGGTACTTATTTTTTTCGTCGTCGGAGAAGCAACGCCATATTCTTGCGCCTTCAGCTGCTATTTCAGCAGCATTCCATCCACTATTTCCATATAGATTTCGACACGCTTTACATTTTGCTTAGTTATGACTTATAAAAACCAGCTATCCACTCATTAATTATTTATTCAATGGAATATTTACAATAAATTTAGAAAATACACACTTTTGAAATTTTGACATACTCGATAAAATTTTGACTACATTTCGAAACGGTACTTATTTTTTTCGTCGTCGGAGAAGCAACGTCATATTCTTGCGCCTTCAGCTGCTATTTCAGCAGCATTCCATCCACTATTTCCATATAGATTTCGACACGCTTTACATTTTGCTTAGTTATGACTTATAAAAGCCAGCTATCCACTCATTAATTATTTATTCAATGGAATATTTACACTAAATTTGGAAAATACACACTTTTGAAATTTTGACATACTCGATAAAATTTTGACTACATTTCGAAACGGTACTTATTTTTTTCGTCGTGGGAGAAGCAACGCCATATTCTTGTGCCTTTCAGCTGCTATTTCAGCAGCATTCCATCCACTATTTCGATATAGATTTCGACACGCTTTACATTTTGCTTAGTTATGACTTATAAAAACCAGCTATCCACTCATTAATTATTTATTCAATGGAATATTTACAATAAATTTAGAAAATGCACACTTTTGAAATTTTGACATACTCGATAAAATTTTGACTACATTTCAAAACGAAATTTTGACATACTCGATAAAATTTTGACTACATTTCGAAACGGTACTTATTTTTTTCGTCGTGGGAGAAGCAACGCCATACTCTTGCGCCTTCAGCTGCTATTTCAGCAGCATTCCATCCACTATTTCCATATAGATTTCGACACGCTTTACATTTTGCTTAGTTATGACTTATAAAAACCAGCTATCCACTCATTAATAATTTATTCAATGGAATATTTACAATAAATTTAGAAAATACACACTTTTGAAATTTTGACATACTCGATAAAATTTTGACTACATTTCGAAACGGTACTTATTTTTTTTGTCGTCGGAGAAGCAACGTCATATTCTTGCGCCTTCAGCTGCTATTTCAGCAGCATTCCATCCACTATTTCCATATAGATTTCGACGCGCTTTACATTTTGCTTAGTTATGACTTATAAAAACCAGCTATCCACTCATTAATTATTTATTCAAGGGAATATTTACAATAAATTTAGAAAATACACAGTTTTGAAATTTTGACATACTCGATAAAATTTTGACTACATTTCGAAACGGTACTTATTTTTTTCGTCGTCGGAGAAGCAACGCCATATTCTTGCGCCTTTCAGCTGCTATTTCAGCAGCATTCCATCCACTATTTCCATATAGATTTCGACACGCTTTACATTTTGCTTAGTTATGACTTATAAAAACCAGCTATCCACTCATTAATTATTTATTGAATGGAATATTTACAATAAATTTAGAAAATACACACTTTTGAAATTTTGACATACTCGATAAAATTTTGACTACATTTCGAAACGGTACTTATTTTTTTCGTCGTCGGAGAAGCAACGCCATATTCTTGCGCCTTTCAGCTGCTATTTCAGCAGCATTCCATCCACTATTTCCATATAGATTTCGAAACGCTTTACATTTTGCTTAGTTATGACTTATAAAAACCAGCTATCCACTCATTAATTATTTATTCAATGGAATATTTACAATAAATTTAGAAAATACACACTTTTGAAATTTTGACATACTCGATAAAATTTTGACTACATTTCGAAACGGTACTTATTTTTTTCGTCGTCGGAGAAGCAACGCCATATTCTTGCGCCTTCAGCTGCTATTTCAGCAGCATTCCATCCACTATTTCCATATAGATTTCGACACGCTTTACATTTTGCTTAGTTATGACTTATAAAAACCAGCTATCCACTCATTAATTATTTATTCAATGGAATATTTACAATAAATTTAGAAAATACACACTTTTGAAATTTTGACATACTCGATAAAATTTTGACTACATTTCGAAACGGTACTTATTTTTTTCGTCGTCGGAGAAGCAACGTCATATTCTTGCGCCTTCAGCTGCTATTTCAGCAGCATTCCATCCACTATTTCCATATAGATTTCGACACGCTTTACATTTTGCTTAGTTATGACTTATAAAAGCCAGCTATCCACTCATTAATTATTTATTCAATGGAATATTTACACTAAATTTGGAAAATACACACTTTTGAAATTTTGACATACTCGATAAAATTTTGACTACATTTCGAAACGGTACTTATTTTTTTCGTCGTGGGAGAAGCAACGCCATATTCTTGTGCCTTTCAGCTGCTATTTCAGCAGCATTCCATCCACTATTTCGATATAGATTTCGACACGCTTTACATTTTGCTTAGTTATGACTTATAAAAACCAGCTATCCACTCATTAATTATTTATTCAATGGAATATTTACAATAAATTTAGAAAATGCACACTTTTGAAATTTTGACATACTCGATAAAATTTTGACTACATTTCAAAACGAAATTTTGACATACTCGATAAAATTTTGACTACATTTCGAAACGGTACTTATTTTTTTCGTCGTGGGAGAAGCAACGCCATACTCTTGCGCCTTCAGCTGCTATTTCAGCAGCATTCCATCCACTATTTCCATATAGATTTCGACACGCTTTACATTTTGCTTAGTTATGACTTATAAAAACCAGCTATCCACTCATTAATAATTTATTCAATGGAATATTTACAATAAATTTAGAAAATACACACTTTTGAAATTTTGACATACTCGATAAAATTTTGACTACATTTCGAAACGGTACTTATTTTTTTTGTCGTCGGAGAAGCAACGTCATATTCTTGCGCCTTCAGCTGCTATTTCAGCAGCATTCCATCCACTATTTCCATATAGATTTCGACGCGCTTTACATTTTGCTTAGTTATGACTTATAAAAACCAGCTATCCACTCATTAATTATTTATTCAAGGGAATATTTACAATAAATTTAGAAAATACACAGTTTTGAAATTTTGACATACTCGATAAAATTTTGACTACATTTCGAAACGGTACTTATTTTTTTCGTCGTCGGAGAAGCAACGCCATATTCTTGCGCCTTTCAGCTGCTATTTCAGCAGCATTCCATCCACTATTTCCATATAGATTTCGACACGCTTTACATTTTGCTTAGTTATGACTTATAAAAACCAGCTATCCACTCATTAATTATTTATTGAATGGAATATTTACAATAAATTTAGAAAATACACACTTTTGAAATTTTGACATACTCGATAAAATTTTGACTACATTTCGAAACGGTACTTATTTTCTTCGTCGTCGGAGAAGCAACGCCATATTCTTGCGCCTTTCAGCTGCTATTTCAGCAGCATTCCATCCACTATATCCATATAGATTTCGACACGCTTTACATTTTGCTTAGTTATGACTTATAAAAACCAGCTATCCACTCATTAATTATTTATTCAATGGAATATTTACAATAAATTTAGAAAATACACACTTTTGAAATTTTGACATACTCGATAAAATTTTGACTACATTTCGAAACGGTACTTATTTCTTTCGTCGTCGGAGAAGCAACGCCATATTCTTGCCCCTTCAGCTGCTATTTCAGCAGCATTCCATCCACTATTTCCATATAGATTTCGACACGCTTTACATTTTGCTTAGTTATGACTTATAAAAACCAGCTATCCACTCATTAATTATTTATTCAATGGAATATTTACAATAAATTTAGAAAATACACACTTTTGAAATTTTGACATACTCGATAAAATTTTGACTACATTTCGAAACGGTACTTATTTTTTTCGTCGTCGGAGAAGCAACGCCATATTCTTGCGCCTTCAGCTGCTATTTCAGCAGCATTCCATCCACTATTTCCATATAGATTTCGACACGCTTTACATTTTGCTTAGTTATGACTTATAAAAACCAGCTATCCACTCACTAATTATTTATTCAATGGAATATTTACAATAAATTTAGAAAATACACACTTTTGAAATTTTGACATACTCGATAAAATTTTGACTACATTTCGAAACAGTACTTATTTTTTTCGTCGTCGGAGAAGCAACGCCATATTCTTGCGCCTTCAGCTGCTATTTCAGCAGCATTCCATCCACTATTTCCATATAGATTTCGACACGCTTTACATTTTGCTTAGTTATGACTTATAAAAACCAGCTATCTACTCATTAATTATTTATTCAATGGAATATTTACAATAAATTTAGAAAATACACACTTTTGAAATTTTGACATACTCGATAAAATTTTGACTACATTTCGAAACGGTACTTATTTTTTTCGTCGTCGGAGAAGCAACGTCATATTCTTGCGCCTTCAGCTGCTATTTCAGCAGCATTCCATCCACTATTTCCATATAGATTTCGACACGCTTTACATTTTGCTTAGTTATGACTTATAAAAGCCAGCTATCCACTCATTAATTATTTATTCAATGGAATATTTACACTAAATTTGGAAAATACACACTTTTGAAATTTTGACATACTCGATAAAATTTTGACTACATTTCGAAACGGTACTTATTTTTTTCGTCGTGGGAGAAGCAACGCCATATACTTGCGCCTTTCAGCTGCTATTTCAGCAGCATTCCATCCACTATTTCGATATAGATTTCAACACGCTTTACATTTTGCTTAGTTATGACTTATAAAAACCAGCTATCCACTCATTAATTATTTATTCAATGGAATATTTACAATAAATTTAGAAAATGCACACTTTTGAAATTTTGACATACTCGATAAAATTTTGACTACATTTCAAAACGAAATTTTGACATACTCGATAAAATTTTGACTACATTTCGAAACGGTACTTATTTTTTTCGTCGTCGGAGAAGCAATGCCATCTTCTTGCGCCTTCAGCTGCTATTTCAGCAGCATTCCATCCACTATTTCCATATAGATTTCGACACGCTTTACATTTTGCTTAGTTATGACTTATGAAAACCAGCTATCCACTCATTAATTATTTATTCAAGGGAATATTTACAATAAATTTAGAAAATACACAGTTTTTAAATTTTGACATACTCGATAAAATTTTGACTACATTTCGAAACGGTACTTATTTTTTTCGTAGTCGGAGAAGCAACGCCATATTCTTGCGCCTTCAGCTGCTATTTCAGCAGCATTCCATCCACTATTTCCATATAGATTTCGACACGCTTTACATTTTGCTTAGTTATGACTTATAAAAACCAGCTATCCACTCATTATTTATTCAATGGAATATTTACAATAAATTTAGAAAATACACACTTTTGAAATTTTGACATACTCGATAAAATTTTGACTACATTTCGAAACGGTACTTATTTTTTTCGTCGTCGGAGAAGCAACGCCATATTCTTGCGCCTTTCAGCTGCTATTTCAGCAGCATTCCATCCACTATTTCCATATAGATTTCGACACGCTTTACATTTTGCTTAGTTATGACTTATAAAAACCAGCTATCCACTCATTAATTATTTATTGAATGGAATATTTACAATAAATTTAGAAAATACACACTTTTGAATTTTTGACATACTCGATAAAATTTTGACTACATTTCGAAACGGTACTTATTTTCTTCGTCGTCGGAGAAGCAACGCCATATTCTTGCGCCTTTCAGCTGCTATTTCAGCAGCATTCCATCCACTATATCCATATAGACACGCTTTACATTTTGCTTAGTTATGACTTATAAAAACCAGCTATCCACTCATTAATTATTTATTCAATGGAATATTTACAATAAATTTAGAAAATACACACTTTTGAAATTTTGACATACTCGATAAAATTTTGACTACATTTCGAAACGGTACTTATTTTTTTTGTCGTCGGAGAAGCAACGTCATATTCTTGCGCCTTCAGCTGCTATTTCAGCAGCATTCCATCCACTATTTCCATATAGATTTCGACGCGCTTTACATTTTGCTTAGTTATGACTTATAAAAACCAGCTATCCACTCATTAATTATTTATTCAAGGGAATATTTACAATAAATTTAGAAAATACACAGTTTTGAAATTTTGACATACTCGATAAAATTTTGACTACATTTCGAAACGGTACTTATTTTTTTCGTCGTCGGAGAAGCAACGCCATATTCTTGCGCCTTTCAGCTGCTATTTCAGCAGCATTCCATCCACTATTTCCATATAGATTTCGACACGCTTTACATTTTGCTTAGTTATGACTTATAAAAACCAGCTATCCACTCATTAATTATTTATTGAATGGAATATTTACAATAAATTTAGAAAATACACACTTTTGAATTTTTGACATACTCGATAAAATTTTGACTACATTTCGAAACGGTACTTATTTTCTTCGTCGTCGGAGAAGCAACGCCATATTCTTGCGCCTTTCAGCTGCTATTTCAGCAGCATTCCATCCACTATATCCATATAGACACGCTTTACATTTTGCTTAGTTATGACTTATAAAAACCAGCTATCCACTCATTAATTATTTATTCAATGGAATATTTACAATAAATTTAGAAAATACACACTTTTGAAATTTTGACAAACTCGATAAAATTTTGACTACATTTCGAAACGGTACTTATTTTTTTCGTCGTCGGAGAAGCAACGCCATATTCTTGCCCCTTCAGCTGCTATTTCAGCAGCATTCCATCCGCTATCTCCATATAGATTTCGACACGCTTTACATTTTGCTTAGTTATGACTTATAAAAACCAGCTATCCACTCATTAATTATTTATTCAATGGAATATTTACAATAAATTTAGAAAATACACACTTTTGAAATTTTGACATACTCGATAAAATTTTGACTACATTTCGAAACGGTACTTATTTTTTTCGTCGTCGGAGAAGCAACGCCATATTCTTGCGCCTTCAGCTGCTATTTCAGCAGCATTCCATCCACTATTTCCATATAGATTTCGACACGCTTTACATTTTGCTTAGTTATGACTTATAAAAACCAGCTATCCACTCATTAATTATTTATTCAATGGAATATTTACAATAAATTTAGGAAATACACACTTTTGAAATTTTGACATACTCGATAAAATTTTGACTACATTTCGAAACGGTACTTATTTTTTTCGTCGTCGGAGAAGCAACGTCATATTCTTGCGCCTTCAGCTGCTATTTCAGCAGCATTCCATCCACTATTTCCATATATATTTCGACACGCTTTACATTTTGCTTAGTTATGACTAGAGCTGAGGATGTTTGCGGTATAACCATGGTTATATCATATAACCATAGTAATTTACTATGGTTACATGATATAACCATGGTTATACCGCAAACATCCTCAGCTCTAGTTATGACTTATAAAAACCAGCTATCCACTCATTAATTATTTATTCAATGGAATATTTACAATAAATTTAGAAAATACACACTTTTGAAATTTTGACATACTCGATAAAATTTTGACTACATTTCGAAACGGTACTTATTTTTTTCGTCGTCGGAGAAACAACGTCATATTCTTGCGCCTTCAGCTGCTATTTCAGCAGCATTCCATCCACTATTTCCATATAGATTTCGACACGCTTTACATTTTGCTTAGTTATGACTTATAAAAGCCAGCTATCCACTCATTAATTATTTATTCAATGGAATATTTACACTAAATTTGGAAAATACACACTTTTGAAATTTTGACATACTCGATAAAATTTTGACTACATTTCGAAACGGTACTTATTTTTTTCGTCGTGGGAGAAGCAACGCCATATTCTTGCGCCTTTCAGCTGCTATTTCAGCAGCATTCCATCCACTATTTCGATATAGATTTCGACACGCTTTACATTTTGCTTAGTTATGACTTATAAAAACCAGCTATCCACTCATTAATTATTTATTCAATGGAATATTTACAATAAATTTAGAAAATGCACACTTTTGAAATTTTGACATACTCGATAAAATTTTGACTACATTTCAAAACGAAATTTTGACATACTCGATAAAATTTTGACTACATTTCGAAACGGTACTTATTTTTTTCGTCGTCGGAGAAACAACGTCATATTCTTGCGCCTTCAGCTGCTATTTCAGCAGCATTCCATCCACTATTTCCATATAGATTTCGACACGCTTTACATTTTGCTTAGTTATGACTTATAAAAGCCAGCTATCCACTCATTAATTATTTATTCAATGGAATATTTACACTAAATTTGGAAAATACACACTTTTGAAATTTTGACATACTCGATAAAATTTTGACTACATTTCGAAACGGTACTTATTTTTTTCGTCGTGGGAGAAGCAACGCCATATTCTTGCGCCTTTCAGCTGCTATTTCAGCAGCATTCCATCCACTATTTCCATATAGATTTCGACACGCTTTACATTTTGCTTAGTTATGACTTATAAAAACCAGATATCCACTCATTAATTATTTATTCAATGGAATATTTACAATAAATTTAGAAAATACACACTTTTGAAATTTTGACATACTCGATAAAATTTTGACCACATTTCGAAACGGTACTTATTTTTTTCGTCGTCGGAGAAGCAACGCCATATTCTTGCGCCTTTCAGCTGCTATTTCAGCAGCATTCCATCCACTATTTCCATATAGATTTCGACACGCTTTACATTTTGCTTAGTTATGACTTATAAAAACCAGCTATCCACTCATTAATTATTTATTCAATGGAATATTTACAATAAATTTAGAAAATACACACTTTTGAAATTTTGACACTCTATAAAATTTTGACTACATTTCGAAACGGTACTTATTTTTTTCTTTGTCGGAGAAGCTAAGCCATTTTCTTGCACCTTCAGCAGCATTCCATCCTCTATTTCTATATACTATTCGACACACGCACAGAAAATTAAAAAAAGGGTTTTTGGTAACTTTACCAAAACCGAAACGACCATTTCGGCTTTTACCTCTTCGACTTTTACCTTTTTTTTTTACCATTTTTTTTACCTTTCCGTTTTCCACAATTAGGACATACTTTTTGCAATTTTTTGTCAGTGCTATTGGCGGCACTACCATTAGAAGTACCGCCATCACTGTAAAACAGCCAGTTTTTGAACCACTCTAGATTTATCGCCTTTGAAAAGACCAAAAAAGACTAAGAATAAATGTGTGTATCTTCTGTGAAAAAAAAAATTTTTAATTTTTTTTTAAAACGCCGACTTATTAAGTTTAACTTATATATATATATATATATATATATATATATATATATATATATATATATATATGGTAAATTCAATCAGTTGGCGATTAAGGGTCTGTTTTACTTCAAAGTATATATATTTAAAAAGAACCCTACATGTTTCGGCAATGATGCCTTTATCAAGGATATAAAATATAAATGACAGAATACAAATGTCAAATAATTGAGTTGCTATGGTTTAAATTATTCAAAGATACATTCCAATGGAATAATAATAAATCATGCCTTAGTATTCCAAAAACAGATAGCAAGGTGTGAACATATGTGTTGTTCGTTGCTAGCAGCTTGTGTCTCTTTCTGGGTATGAACTTGTATTTTGGTTGCTGCTGGCAGCTTGCGTCTCTCTCTGGGTGTGTGGTTTTGTGTTTGTGTGAGCACGTAAGTGTAGGGTTTTGTATGTTGGCGCGCTCGTGCGTGTGTTTAGTGACCGGTCGCGTAAATTTAGAGAGATCGGATAACCAGCCGTTGCGTAGGGCTGCCAACCCTTTCCCGGCAACTTCTTTACTTTTCCGTGTAGTACTTCGACGACCCGACCCCCGCCCCAACGACTTAACGTTTTCCGCCGAAGCGGGGGCACTGCACACACGTCTAACGTGTGTGTGCTGTTAACGGCAGCCTAGCCAGGTTGCCGCCCAGGACCGGTTCTAGTGGTGTGTGCATTGCGCGGCGCCGTGATTTGCGCCGCGTAGCTTGGTTCCCAACTCCTGCTAGAAAGGCGGAATGGCACCTGTCCGCCCATCGGGCAGACCCCCCTAGAGTTTTGTAGCGCATATGCTAGGCTACAACCCAGTAGAGGACCATATCAGCACAAAACAAAAACAGGGAAAATCAAGACATGAGTTATTATTACGTATGCGCCCGCGGAGCGTCTTAAGATGCAAAGTTGTCGGCATTCGCCTTAAACGAGAAGGAAAACCACGAAAACCTACTCGGACCACTAGACAGGAATCAAAACACGGAACAGTCAGCATGATAAGCAAATGTATATGATATTTAAATGTAATTGGTATTTAAATAACTTAAGATATATAACAAAAAAATATATTATAATGGTAAATTGTAGATCGTTACACAATTAAGTTATAGTATATACTGCTTAAATTTTTAATATCATTTCTGTTGTTAATTGAATTTTTTTCCTGTTTAATACTAATCATTTCTTTAATTTGTCTTTTCATTGTGTGTTGTTCTTTATCAATTATCTGTGTTTTCAAAATCGAAATGGTAATCGCGTTGTAGTTTGTGTGTAGATAAAGCAGTTTTGTCTGTTTTAGAGTATTTGGGGGCTTGTATTCTTTTGTATAAATATTATTTCGTTTGGCCTATGTAGTAACTATCGCAATCGCGACATGGTATTTTATATATGACATGTGTTTCTCGATTTTTTTTCTATTTTAGGTTTAAGTTTTGAAAATAAATGTTTATTAGTATTACTAAGTTTATATGTTGTAGCTATATCATACTTTTTTAAAGTGTATTTAATTTTTTCCGATAGTTTTGGAACATATGGAATCGTGATATATGTTGTGTCATTGTTCAAATTTCTATTGGTGTCTGCAGTGTTGTATACTTGTTGTACTCTTTTTTTAATAGTTTGGTCTATAAGTTGTGGTGGATAATTATTATCAGTTAAGATTGTTTTCATTTTTTTGATGTTATCTTTTCTGTATTGAGTATGTGATAGTTTTACTGCCCTATCAGTCAGATTATTTATAATCATTTTATTGAATACTGTAGGAGCATTTGAGTGGTAATTCATATATCGAAAAGAAGCTGTGGGTTTATTATACCAATTGGTATAAATAGTACCCTGTCTATCATAGCTCAAAGAAATATCAAGAAAATTAAAACTGTTATTAAATTCTTCTTCAATAGTGAATTTTAATTTGTTGTGAAAATTGTTGAATTTATTTAAGAGATAGTTTATTTTGTTGGTCGGAATACATGTTATGATATCATCAACATATTTTTTGAAAAAAATGAGGTGGAAGTCTAATGAATTGATAACGTTTTGTTCTAAATGTTCCATTACTAGATTTGCAATAGGAGCAGCTAAAGGAGAGCCCATGGCAATACCAAATGTTTGACAATAAAAAGAATTTTTGTATTGAAAATATGTGTTATCGAGACAGAAGTGTATACCTCTAATAAACTCGTTTTTATTTAGTGATGTGTGTGGACTAATTTCATCCCATTTGGATTCTATTATGTTTATAGCTAGATCTGTAGGAATGTTAGTATATAAAGATTCTACATCAAGTGATATAATTTTGTGATTAGTTGGTACTTTTTGTTCCTTGATGAAATTTTGAAATTGCCATGAGTCTTTGGTATGATATTCAGTTTTTCCTAACATCTTAGATATGCTATCACCTAGGAATTTTGCTATATTATAAGTAGGGGCTGGTATGTTAGATACTATTGGTCTTAAAGGGATATTATTTTTGTGAATTTTAGGTAAACCATATATTGAAGGAGGGTGGGAATTAAAAATGCGAAGTTTGTTTTTAGTGTTGAAATCTATCAGGTTTAGTCTATGCCATTTATTTATTAAGTTATTATTTTCTTTTTGAGTTTTCACTGTTGGATTATTTCTTTCTTTTTTATAGGTGAATTTATCGTCTAATAGTTTTTCTATTTTTTGTTCATATTCCTCTTTAAGAATGATGACTGTTTTATTTGATTTATCTGCTGTTGCTATTATAATATGAGGGTTGTCTTGGATAAATCTTTTTGTTTCTTTAATGAATTTATTCATATATAGATTTGATATATGTTTTTTATTATTTACTTTCTTATGTTTATGGTTAGTGATTATATTACAGATTTTGATACGTATTTCATTCTGTTTGTCTTGTGGTAAATTTTGTATTCCTGTTTCAATGTTAGCTATATAGTCGTTAATGGGTATTTTATTAGGTGGCATATTAAATTTGGGTCATAGGCTAAGTATGTATTTAACATTATCAGGAATATTTATATTGGTTAAATTGATAATCCAGTTATTGTGAATTTTGTAATTTATCTCCAAGTGTTGTTTCTTCATTAGTTTATCTACTTTGTTTTTTAATTTATTTTTGTTTGTTAGGAAATGATTATTGTCAATTTTAGATTATATTTTTTCGAAGCTATTTAAAAGTTGAGGAGATAATTTCTGTATGATAATATTTTTCAAGTTTGAAATAATTTGATTGAATGTATTTATGTTACAAATGGTTTGGGATATTGTGATGTTTAAAATTTGTAGGTAACAGGAATTTATAATTTTTTGAAATTTAGTTTTTAGTTTTGAAATAGTGAAATGAAATCTGTCAAGTTTTTTCATTTTTATAAATGTAGGTGTTATTTGTAACGATCTGAATCTTACCAAAAAGTTTCTTCTGTTGATCTGGTTTGCCAGTTTTTTTCTAATTTTCATGTATTCTTTGAGGATTATCTGGTTTTCTTCGTTTACATAATTGTATATTTCATTATGTAATTGTTCCATTTGGTTAGCACTACACGCCTTGTGCTAAGTATAAATATAATATTTTCGTGACCTTGGTATGATATGGTAAACGCCATCAGTCGGCGATTAAAGGTCTGGTTTATTACTTCAAAGTATATATATTTAAAACAACCCTACATGTTTCGGCAATGATGTCTTTATCAAGGATATAAAATATAAATGACAGAATATAAATGTCAAATAATTGAGTTGCTATGGTTTAAATTATTCAAAGATACATTCCAATTGAATAATAATAAATCATGCCTTAGTAATCCAAAAAACAGATAGCAAGGTGTGAACATATGTGTTGTTCGCTGCTAGCAGCTTGTGTCTCTTTCTGGGTATAAACTTGTGTGTTGGTTGCTGCTGGCAGCTTGCGTCTCTCTCTGGGTGTGTGGTTTTGTGTTTGTGTGAGCGCGTAAGTGTAGGGTTTTGTATGTTGGCGCGCTCGTGCGTGTGTTTATTGACCGGTCGCGTAAATTTAGAGAGATCGGATAACCAGCCGTTGCGTAGGGCCGCCAACCCTTTCCCGGCAACTTCTTTACTTTTCCGTGCAGTACTTCGACGGCCCGACCCCCGCCCCAACGAGACAAGGCGCAGACCAGCGAATGCACGGGGTTGCTCATCGCCAACCGAGGGAACACTCTTAGTGGCTACCTCGGTCGACGACGGTCACACTTAGTGCCATCTTAACGTTTTCCGTCAAAGCGGGGGCATTGCACACACGTCGAACGTGTGTGTGCTGTTAACGGCAGCCTAGCCAGGTTGCCGCCCAGGACCGGTCCTAGTGGTGTGTGCATTGCGCGGCGCCGTGATTTGCGCCGCGTAGCTAGGTTCCTCACTCCTGCTGGAAAGGCGGAATGGCACCTGTCCGCCCATCGGACAGACCCCCCTAGAGTTTGGTAGCGCATATGCTAGGCTACAACCCAGTAGAGGACCACATCAGCACAAAACAAAAACAGGGAAAGGCAGGGAAAAGCCAGGGGTCTGCCCGATGGGCGGACAGGTGCCATTCCGCCTTATATTCTCTTATATTTTCTTTCATCGTCACTTTTAAAAGCGTATTTCTTCTCATCTTTTTTCGCTTTACCTCGTATATCTTATTTTTTATTGTATTTTCTTCTTACTTTCATGTCTTCGTTTCGATAACACTCGAAGTTTTCGTCTATAACATCATCTTCCGTCTTATTTAGTCCATGTCCTCTTTTATCATCATCTGACATTTTCTTTTTTTTTACCCTCTTAATATTCACAAAAGCTATTAAATTAATTAACGAAAAGTAAAACGTTAATTCACAACACAAAATTTAATTCAAAAATACTATGGCAAGCTAGCCAGAACGAAGTCAGAATTCTTATAGGTAATTCACACGAAGAATACGTATATGTCTATGCACACGCGCACACAACGTCAACGTATATGTAATGAGGTCTGTGAAAGACAGCGGCCGATACGCAAAAAAAAGGTTTACTTACAGATGTTTTGTCGGTTACGTCACTATTAACCCTAACCGTACTGACACGGGTACCCCGGTACCCGAACGAACTTTGAAGTCAAATATCTCGTAAACAATAAAAGATACAAAGTTAAGATTCCGCAAGTTCCTTCAGCTAATAATTTTCCAAAGATTTTTATAATTTTAAGCTTTCTTGATTTATTTGGGTTGGCTGTACAGCCACCGAAAGCCAAATAGTCCTTACCCTCCTGATACGGGTACCCAGGTACCCGTATACAAATTTAAGCATTTTGCAAAGAAAAACTACAGCTAAGAGTAGTTTTTGTATTTTATTTTATTTAAAATTAATAAATTTTTATATCTAACTTTGTACTGGTATCATTGCATAAAATGAAATTTAGGAAATTAACATTTTATGCAGCGTGGAGCAATTATTTTGCTATGCGTGTTGCACATTGGCCGTTTACAGCCATCACATATTTTGCGTGTTTTGCGATCCGATTTCGAGTCAATAGCCACACAAAGGTAGCACCGACCTTTAATTGGTAGCCGACCAGTTTTATCCCGCTTTGATGTTTCCGGTGGACCTGTAGCATCCTGAGAAACTTCCTTAGGGATGGTTTCATTTAACATTAGTTCGAGAGCTGCTCGGACGTTAGCGTAACGTATTATATACGATTGTCATTGGCTCTCTTTTTCATGTTTTCAGTTGCCAATTTCACGCCAAGTGATGTCAAAAACTACGACGGGGGCTTCGAGCTTTTTTATCACTTGGGTTGAGGCTGGAAAATATACAAAATGCACCCAAAGCAGCCACGTCAACCATATTAAAAAAAGGGCCAAGGGCCACCTATTTGTTTTGCGTTTAGTGCTATATTTCGATACCATTTGGTCCATAACATCTACTCCGCCTTTCGTTTTATTGTAAAAAACATTTATTTCTTCCTTTCCGTTAAAAGCTGGCTCCTCTCGAGTATAATGCATTGTCTACAAAAAATAAACACTTTTCTTCTTCTTCGTCACCACAGACAAAAGAGCCCCGCTCTTACTGAAACCATATCGTGACATTCCCACTTCATCCGTTGGGTTTGGCCGTAGTTCTTTCGGAATATACGCTTTGTTTTGACGAAGGGTACCGACAAGACTTATTCCTCTCATTTGAAGGCGATTTGCCAAAGGGAGTGACGTAAAAAAATTATCAGTAGTTATATTAATTCCGGATTCTTTGTAAAAATCTACCAGAGCTAAAACAACATTTTCTCCCACATTCGCTTGCCGCTGACCACCAGGTGGTTTACCAGTATAAATAATTCCCTTCAAATGATAACTATTGGCTGTGTTACACAACCAAAATATTTTAATTCCGTACTTAGCCGGCTTTGAAGGAATATATTGCGTAAAGCTGGTACGGCCACGAAATGGAAATAATTGTTCGTCAATGGTCACATGTTCATCTGGATAATAGTTTTCTTGAAGCTTTCTAGTAAGCGTATTCCAATCATCAGAAATGGGAGTGGCTTTATCAGTTTGCTTGCGAGCTGATCGTGTGAATGCATTGTCAAAACGTATTACACGTATTATTTGTTGAAATCTGTCACGACTTAATGATGCTTTATATAGTGGATGAGCGTTTTTTTTTTCCAAAGAGCTGAAGGGGGATCATTGCTGGCACCATTTAATCCCATGACCAATAAAATTCCTATAAATGCATCCAGTTCCTCCATTGAAATCAAACGAAACTTGCGAGGTTTCACTCTTAAAGCTGTTATATCTGCTGCATTTTTCTGGTTGAAATTTAATGCTAGTTCATTTCCTTTTTTTTGGTACTGTGTCTGAGGATTTCATGCCGATTATATAATCAAACCCGATCGCCTTCATGGTAACCACTCTTCTCGGCGTTGATGTCATAGCTCTCCTTCATTCTGTCACTAGCATCTTGGATATTGTGTCTGACTTGTTCATGTATATTATCTAGTCGTCGTCTGAGCGTGCTGACATAATCTTATCCGGCAAGATCTTCACCAGGCTTGCTCCCAAACTTTAAATCACAGGGCAATCGGAGTTCCCTCCCGAATAGCACGTTTGCTGGTGATTGGCCAGTCGTCTCTTGAACGGAGGCCCGATACGCCATTAGAAATAATGGTAAATGTTCGTCCCAATCTCTCTGGTGTTTGAAGACCACTTTGGATAAGTGTCTGATCATGGTCTTGTTCATTCGCTCTACCATCCCATCTGATTGTGGATGCAAGGGAGTTGTTCTCGTCTTCCGTATACCCAAAAGTCCACACATCTTTTCGAATAGACTGGACTCAAAATTTCGCCCTTGATCGGAATGAAGTTCCAAGGGTACACCAAAACGGCTGATGAACTCCTTCACAATCACGTCTGCTACAGTTCCGGCTTCTTGATTTGGTAGAGCATATGCTTCAACCCATTTGGTAAAGTAATCCATGACCACTATTATGTATTTATTTCCTTTGTCGCTTTCTGGAAAAGGGCCGGCGGCATCTGTGGCGATCCTTTCAAATGGGCTTCCTACATTGTATTGGCGCATGGGTGCACGTCGACGCCTCTGGGGACCATTGCTTCCGGCGCAATCAGCACACTTTCGGCACCATTCTTTCACATCTTGTGAACAATTCACCCAGTAAAATCTCTGGCGCACCTTCTCCAGTGTTTTATGGACTCAAAAATGTCCCCCAGAAACACCATTATGGAGTTCTCGCAATACCTCTGGTATTATTATCTTGGGAACCACCATTTGCATCTTCCGCTCGCTTCCATAGTGATTGTCGACCTCACGTGTCAGTAGATCGTCTTCTATGGTTAAGGAATCCCATTGTGCCCAGTATGACTTCAATTCTCGTGAATGGGGAGCAATTTCTTGCCAGGTCGGTCTTTGTCCATTTCTCTTCCAAGCCCTGAGGACTGCAAGATCGGGATCAGCTTCCTGATCTGCGTGCAAATTGTCAGGTTGCCATTGGTCATCAACCACGGTGGTTCGAAGAGCGTTGGCCGATTTGTCTTCGATTCGGTTGCAATATCGACAGTCTTCTGGACAGGGCCTTCTGGAAAGGGCATCTGCATTTTGATGCTTGAGGCCTGCTCTGTGTTCATTGTCGAAGTCATACTCCTGTAGCCTCTTAATCCATCTAGCTACTTGACCCTCTGGATTCTTAAATTGCAAGAGCCACTTTGAGGCGGCGTGATCAGTGCGGATTTGGAACTTCTGCCCATACAGGTACTTGTAAAAGTGCTCAATGGTCTTAACCACTGCCAATAGTTCTCTCCTGGTTACGCAGTAGTTCTTCTCCGGTTTCGACTTTCACTACTCCTACTTCTGCTGCTTGTTGCTGAAGTATCCAATGACCTTTTCTTGTCCATCTTGAATTTGAGAGAGCACGCCACCAATCCCGACGCTACTGGCATCCGTATCCAGAGCAAACCTCCCGGATGGCAGTGGATAGTTTAAAACAGGTGCACTGATCAACGTACCTTTTAACAACTCAAAGGCCGCTTGGCATTCGTTGTTCCAAATGAATGCTCGATTTTCTGTTAGGCGAGTAAGTGGTTTTGCAATGTTGGAGAATCCAGGAACGTAGCGTCGATAATATGTGCATAATCCTAAAAAGCTTCTTAGCTGATGTTTGTCTTTGGGTACCGGCCATTTTTCCACAGCTTTTACTTTTTCTGGATCCACAGCAACTCCTTTTCCGGAAACCACATGTCCAAGGTAATTTACCTCCTTGCGGAAAAGGTGACACTTCTTTGGACTTAATCTCAGGTTGGCATCTCGCAACCTCTGGAATACTACTTCCAAATTTTTCATGTGATCTTTAAAGGTCTTCCCTACCACAATCACATCATCGAGATATACCAGGCAGGTGTTTCAAGACAGTGCCCTCAGTACAGTGTCCATGAGTCGCTCAAAAGTAGCTGGGGCGTTACACAGTCCAAATGACATGACTGTAAACTGCCAGAGTCCTGTACCTAAACTGAAGACAGTCTTCTCTTTGTCATTGGGATGCATTTCCACTTGCCAATAACCGCTCTTTAAGTCGAGAGTGGAGAACCATTTTGCTCCTGCCAAGGTGTCTAGCGTATCGTCTATTCTTGGGAGAGGATAGCTGTCCTTTTTGGTCACACTATTCAAAAGACGATAGTCCACACAGAATCTGGTAGATCCATCTTTCTTCCTGACAAGGACCAATGGTGAAGCCCATGGACTATTCGATGGTTCAATTACTCCTTGGCCTTCCATATCTTGTATAATTTGCTTGGCTTCCTCACGTTTTGCCAGTGGTAACCTTCTTGGTCCTTGTCGAATTGGACTTGCATCCCGGTATTTATTTTTGTGCATTACAATATTGGTTCTTCCTTTCCTTCAGTTTCAGTTTCGAAGACGTCTTCATAATGTTTGATTAGGTCCTTAACTTGGCTTTGTTCCTTCTTGCGCAATCCTTGACTGGCGGAGTCGATTATCTTGGACAATTTCTCAGGAACCTGCACGAATATTCTTCTTCGCCTCTATACGATGAACGACGGCCGACACTGGCGAACACCACCCCAGAATAGTACCCTTCTGCAATGAAACAGGGTAATGGTTCACATTCATTACCCTTATCGGTACAGTCTTCTGAGTCTTAACCATCATTTTGGCAACTACTATTCCTCGGCCCACCTCGTCATCATCAGGCTTTGGTTCCAACTTTGTAACATTTCCGTCCAAATAATCACCTTCCATACACGCCGTCAAGAATGTCTCACTTCTTGCATCCAGAACAACATTCTCGCTGTAATTACTTGTACACTCCCATAATTTTTCCCATGAAGAAACAATTCCTCATTATTATTTTTAAAGTGCATTCTTTCATGTTTAACTGGAAGCCGTAGGTATTCATGATGTCTAATCCCAAGATTATTTGTTCTTCTATGTCAGCTACGAGAACGCGATGTCGGATTGATGTTGGTCCTATGATAAAATTGACATCTACTTCACCTTCCACAGAAGCTGCTTCTCCAGTAGCTGTCCTAAGTCTCCATTTGCTAGAAAGTAATTCTTTATTCCTGGATATTAAATCGGGTCGTACAATGGTTTTCGTCGATCCAATATCTAGCAAGCAAGCATAGGTCCTTCTTTCCATAACAGCGTTCACATACAGGCCATTGGTTTGATGTTGCAAGGATGCGATTTGGACAGGCCTTGGGACTTGCAGATTCTCAGCCGATTCTTTCTTGGTCCTTTCACCCCATTTATTCTGAATATGACCGTTTCTTCTACAATTCCCGCATGGCCGAGCACTTTTTTTTTGGTTTGATCTGATTCAGGACTTGACTTACCACCTGCTCCATGAACTTCTCATTTTCCTGTTCGTCGACAGAACAGCCACGAGCATTGTTCCGAGAGGCTTGTTTTGCAGTCTCAAAGTCAAGTGCGTACCCCAAATCATCGATCGAGGTTTTCGGTCGTGCCAACCTTAATGCTTGCTGCGTATCAATATCCCGTAGACCATCTATGAACTTCTGGACAGCTAGGTGTTCCATGAAATTATCTGGCGCCATCGGATATGCAAGTCGAACTAGACGAGCAATATCTGCCTCAAATTCCTGAAGATTCTCGCCTTTCTTCTGTGATCGATTCTTCAGTTGGGTATGGTATACTTGCTCCGAATGCGCATGGCCATATATCATCTCCAAGCGTTTAATGAGTTGAGAATAATCTTTAAGTTCCTCAGGAGGCAATGTCTGCAAAATATCACTAGCATCACCCCTCAGTGCTATGACTAAAGCAGTCGCCTTCTCGACAGAAGACCATGCGTTTGCTTCTGCGGCCGCTTCGAATTGTGTCAAGTAAGTTGCCCATGACATCTTTCCATCGAAGGTTGGTGGCTTGATTCTGGTCTTCGAAATAGCCACAAGTTCTTCTTTTATTTCGATGGGCCGTGGTATAACTTCTTCGTTGACATGCTTGGCATCAGAATGACTCTTGGTAACGGGTAATTTCATCACATAATGACATTTTGACACGGCTAACTTCACTTAAAAATGCGATTTTATTGCGTAGCCTGTTAAAAAGGCCACTTTTAACACTTGTGTTAAAAGTAAATGACAGTTTGTCAAAAATGACAAGAGAAAATTCCGTACATATAAAATGATTTTTATTACAATGAAAATTACATATTCTTTGGATAATTAATATTAAATGTACAGTTTGTGCAATTGGAGATATTTATTCCATGTGTTGCTGTACTTGCAGAATTATTATTTGCAGACAAATAGTTCATTGGAACTAAAATATCGTGATTTAAATTATCATTTGCAATAGAATTATTAGATAGATCTGGGAAGATGGAGAGAGCAATTTTGTTTTTATTTTCTAGAGAATCCTCTAGGTAACCTTCAGCAACGGTGGAACTTTTCCAGCCTCCATGTCGCTTAATTGAGCATAAGCTGGCACCAGAATCTGCTAGCAAAGTAGCAGATGAACGTCGGAAGCAATGTCCCGTATAAGATTATGGATTCGGCAATTTCAAAAACATTGCGAATTTATTATTTATTTATAAAAAAGAACGTTATAAAAAGTGAAATCAGTTTTGAAGATGATAAAATTTGTTTATTCAAACATAATTTAATTTATCTCCCCCCCCCCCCCCCGTCATTATTGCATCTAAAAGTCTAGAATATTCTCCAATTTTCTTCTCGACAGCTATGAAAACCTCTTCCTTTAACGCTTCTGAGTTTTCCACTAGTCGCTGTTCCAGAACTTTCTCCAAAGAATTCTTCTTTTCCATCATTTCCAAAGTTTGCTCCATTTGTTCCAGACTTCTCTCGAAAGTTCTAGAATTTTCCAGTAATTTCTTTTCTAGATCTTTCTCGAGTATTCTAGGTTTCTTTCTTCCATTTGTTGCATTTGAGTTTGTGAATCTATTAGACCCTGTTCCAAGGTTTGCGAGTTCTCTATTAGTCGTTGTTCCAAACTTTTCACATTATCTAAATTCTTCTGCTCCATTTGAGTTTGTGAATCTATTATTCGTTGTTCCATTTTCATCAACAGCGAATTCACGTCAGCATCTCCGCCTGGAACTTGAAAGACATAATTCTCTGGATCCTCGCCTTCTTGGATCAACACAATGCGAAGCCGTTGCTGGAGGATTGACTTTTTGCCAGTTGTATCCTCATCCCTCTCTTCTAATTCTCGTTTTAAGTCGGACACTTTTAATTTCGTGAGTTTAATTCTGTTGGCCATCACGATATTTAAAATAACGTCTTTCCGCACTGTATATTTATTTAAACGAATACTTAATTAACACTTAATTGTCTACTTAGTTTATTATTTATAAAATCACACACCGGACACCGTTGTAAAAGTTTGTCTTTTCGGGTTCTTAAATAAAACTAACAATAACTTTAGACACACACTATATTAATAATAAAACGTATAACAATATAATACAAAAATATTTTTAATAATATAAAATATTATTAAAAATGGGGTGTGAAGAACACAATACAAATTATATATTTGTGAATGTATCTCCTCTCCAGAGACGCAGATACGTATTTCACCTTTCTACAGGATCGTCGGTACGTCCCTGCTGGAGAAGAGATACATTCAATCAAACATAACTACCTTGCTATCAAACAGAAATTGTTAAGACAGAGCTTGAAAGAATATTCAGCGCTGTCTACATAATAACTGCCGAACTAAGCAACGTGTTTCTATAGACGGTAACAACCATATCTATAAAAACTGTATTATCGTGTCTTCACTACTTGACGGGCGAACCGAATGCGTATTTAACAAAATAATTTGAAACATACATGAGTGGGTAAAACCACACCAATTTGTATAATACAAAAGTATTTTTAATAATATAAAATATTATTAAAAATGGGGTGTGAAGAACACAATACAAGTTATATATTTGTGAATGTATCTCCTCTCGAGAGACGCAGATACGTATTTCACCTTTCTACAGGATCGTCGGTACGTCCCTGCTGGAGAAGAGATACATTCAACCAAACATAACTACCTTGCTATCAAACAGAAATTATTAAGACAGAGCGTGAAAGAATATTCAGCGCTGTCTACATAATAACTGCCGAACTAAGCAACGTGTTTCTATAGACGGTAACAACCATATCTATAAAAACTGTATTATCGTGTCTTCACTACTTGTCGGGCGAACGGAATGCGTATATAACAAAATAATTTGAAACATACATGAGTGGGTAAAACCACACCAATTTGTATATTACAAAAGTATTTTTAATAATATAAAATATTTTTAAAAATGGGTTGTGAAGAACACAATACAAGTTATATATTTGTGAATATATCTCCTCTCCAGAGACGCAGATACGCATTTCACTTTTCTACAGGATCGTCGGTACGTCCCCCTGCTGGAGAAGAGATACATTCAACCAAACATAACTACCTTGCTATCAAACAGAAATTATTAAGACAGAGCGTGAAAGAATATTCAGCGCTGTCTACATAATAACTGCCGAACTAAGCAACGTGTTTCTATAGACGGTAACAACCATATCTATAAAAACTGTATTATCGTGTCTTCACTATTTGTCGGGCGAACCGAATGCGTATATACCCCATTTTTAATAATATTTTATATTATTAAAAATACTTTTGTATTATACAAATTGGTGTGGTTTTACCCACTCAAGTATGTTTCAAATTATTTTGTTATATACGCATTCGGTTCGCCCAACAAGTAGTGAAGACACGATAATACAGTTTTTATAGATATTGTTGTTACCGTCTATAGAAACACGTTGCTTAGTTCGGCAGTTATTATGTAGACAGCGCTGAATATTCTTTCACGCTCTGTCTTAATAATTTCTGTTTGATAGCAAGGTAGTTATGTTTGGTTGAATGTATCTCTTCTCCAGCAGGGACGTGCCGACGATCCTGTAGAAAGGTGAAATACGTATCTGCGTCTCTGGAGAGGAGATACATTCACAAATATATAACTTGTATTGTGTTCTTCACACCCCATTTTTAATAATATTTTATATTATTAAAAATACTTTTGTATTATACAAATTGGTGTGGTTTTACCCACTCATGTATGTTTCAAATTATTTTGTTGAATAACAATATAAAACTAACTATTAACAATAAGCACATTTATATATTTATATTTATGTATCTATATTTACGTGTACTGCGCGAGGCTCTAGGATTGAATTGTCCCATCCCTTCTACGACGGCTTATAAAGTGGAATCTCTCTTGAGCGGACACCGAAGGGACCATTGAAATGTGTCCGTACAAGGGGGCTGTCCGGCCAAGAGAAAACTACAAATTTAAATCAACAAAAATTTGTCTAAGGTTGTTAGTTTTTAAAAATTAAAGCTGTTTCTTTGTGTTCGCTTTCCAGCAAATAATAAACAATTGTTATTTTTTATTTAAAAATACTTTTATTAAAAAAAAAAATAAACAAATCAATTGGGTTTAATAACAAAAAAAAAATCATAAAATGTAGCTCTATATGTAATAAAAGTTTAAAATGTTTTATGAGTAGTATATTATTTCAATAAATATTCCTCCATCCTGGTTTGGCGTGTTTTGGTCTTGGCAATAACATCTTGAAAATGTAAGTCCAGCGATGAAAGTAATTTCACAAACGCTATAAGATCATACGCTTTCGCCAAAGCCTCTTTATATGTTAGGATGTTGTTTCTTGCATCTTGAAGATCTGAAGGTTCATTTTCATCTGTTGAGTCATCAGAAATTTCTTGAACTTCAGAAATTTGTTCTTGTAATGGTACGAGCAAATCTAAAGGTGATCTCTCAATTGGTAAATCATCATCGATCTGATAAAAATCTTTTAAGCTTTGCTCGCTGACCCCTGCAATACATCTTTTCTCAATTTCGGCTAGTAGGTTTAATGGCAAATCATCCTCAAGCTCAAAATCAACATCAAATACTGTCGGACATTCCTGGCTGTCAGTGTAAATCCTGCCTTACGAAAACAGTTTTGAACTGTTTCAGAAGTAACTTGGTCCCATGCACTTTTAGCAAAATAAACTGCATCCAATAAGTTTATACTTTTCACTAAATCATAGGCTGTGTTAGAAATTTCAATGTTTGCTAGTAAGTGCCTCAGTATCAAAGTTCTGTAATTACGCTTAAAATTTTTAATAACACCCTGATCAAGTGGTTGGCTAATTGAAGTATAATTAGGAGGCAAAAAATGTATTTTAATGTTTTTCAAATTGATGTTTTTTGGATGCGATGCCGCATTGTCAAAAAAAAGTAAAATTTGTGTATTTTGCCCTCTCATTTTTCGGTCGAAATTTTCTAACCATTCACTCATAATTTCATACGTCATCCACGATTTGGTGTTTGATTTCCATGTCACCGGTAAATTATCTTTTATTAAATTTTTAAAAGCTCTTGGTTTAGATGCCTTTCCAATAACCAGCAGTTTTTCTGTCTCCAGCCATGTTCGCACAGTGCAATATTGTTATCCTTTCCTTAGACAATTTTCCTCCCACACATTTTTGATTTTTGAAATTCATGGTCTTGTTTGGTAATGCCCTAAAATAAAGCCCAGTTTCGTCAGCATTGTAAATATTTGTTGGTATGTACCCTTTTACTAAAGAAGGTAGTTTCACCATAAATGCTGCTACATCAGGATTAACAGAGGCTGCTTCGCCACATATCGCTTTGAATATAATATTGTGACGAATTTTGAACTTGTTAAGCCAACCCGAAGAGGCATTGAAAGTGTTGCTACCCAAGGATTCAGCTATTTATTTAGCTTTGCTTTGTATCAATGGGCCTAAATGGAAAAGTAAAATTATTTGAATAAAACATATTAGTCAATCAGAATCCACTTAGTAAATTAATGATAAAATGAATCAATCTGCTGTAAATCTTTTGTATAGAATTAGAAAAACCTAACTTACGTACCAGTTAATGGAATTCCTTTATTGCGTGCTACGAGAAACCATTCGTAGGACAACTGATCAATTGTCAGCCCTTCAGCATTAAAAAATCTTTTCTCATTTAAATTTACATTGGAGTGCCATTTTTGTATTATCTCTTTTATTTATAATGTCAGAAGCTTGAGTTTTACTAATGCTAAATCGCTTCAATAAATTTCTCACACTTAATTTTTCTTTGTTGTACACTTCAATCACTTCTATTTTTTGATTAATAGTTAATACAGACCTCTTTTTACCCATTTTCAAACAATGCTTTCCAAACTACAATAAACAAACGCACATCTATGTTATTGGGGAATCCCCTAAATCGCGTAAGTAATGGCATCGATTACAAGCTGTTGGTCAAGCTGTTGGTTTGTACACCATACGTACGCGCCACAAACATTGCAAGAATTAGTATTGTCAACTCTCCGAAGCAGAAGCGTAAATTGTAGAAAAAATGTTATATTGAAAACATTATGTGAGAGAGAAAATATTTACCATACCCACATTAAAGTATGTTATGTGATGTAGTAAATATGATAAATCGTGCCTTGTGGCTAAAGCGAACAAATTAAAAGAGTCTTGGCAAGCTTATTTGTAAATTATGACATGAAAAAATCGGAAAAAAATAAGCTAAATGTCCGTCCAAGAGAATTTTTTTTGTCAAGCGGGTGTCCGCGTCCGCTCAATAGAAGCGTCCGTTCAAGGGAAAGCGACTGCAATGCTTTTCTTATGGAGTGCTGCCGTGGCCTGGCAACAATGTCCGTCTAAAGGGGGTGTCCGCTTATGGGAAGTGTCCGTTAAGGGGAATTTTACTGCATATGAATGAGAACGTTTTTTCTCGATTGCTCCAAACGCCGAGAAAACGTCTAGAGGGATGACGCTCTACGCGTCATCGGATGAGTCATTACAGTATACATAAATCAAAAACATTTCATTTGTTCTCTATAGACTCACAAATTACATAATCGATTTTGATACAATTTTGTGTGTATGTTCCTTATGTTATGTGGAAGGATGCTTCTATATTTTTTTTTCCAAATTTTATCGGCAAATATTAAAGAATTGACAATATGTGAAACATTAATTTTTATAGGAAAAAATCGTAATGTAATTTTGAATCATTAAATAAAAACCATGACAACGTGACATATAAAATATGACAGTACAAAATATAATACGAGTATATTGTCACTTTTTATAATTATATGTAATTGAATGTTTATATTTAAAAAATCTCTTTGAAAAATTCCATAAGTGCTGAAACATGCACTTCTGAGTTAAAGTACTTTAAATAAATAAATATTCAATTAAAACGGACCTTAAACCGCCAAATAAAGAAAATCTCCTATGCATATATGTACGGTTCGGCCATTGAAAACTCAGACACTCGATTTTGTCGTGAATGTCAAAAATTTTAAATTTTGTACTGTGTGTAAATTAAAGTTTCATCAGTCATTTTGATGACAATTTCACATTTCCGTTTATTTTTTAAAAGGTAGCGGATAGCTCTACGAAAGTCAGAGATTTAATCAAATATGTTAAAGTTACGATAGTCGGGGATACAATGTGGATAGTTAAATCTACGAAAGTATTGTTTCAGCTGTTCATTTAATTATGTATCTACTTGGTAGTTTGAACAAACTCATGGTGTTAATATACATATACTACGTTTTGTTTTTTATTTATTTGCTGTTTTAATTACGACAGCGTACCTACTTTTATCCTTTCCCGAAATAATCATCTTCGTAATTTAACTAGTCTATATATACCCTATATAATAAGTAAAGACCTATAATCCGAAGAAAAATTGAAATATATGCGCATATATATGCATCGATTTTTCAGGAAATATGCGTAAACTTCGGCCATATATGCAAAAACAAATTGCAAAAATATCTAAAAATTTTACCTAAAATAAATGAAAGCAGAAATTTAAACATGAACTTTATTGCACAACATATTTCTAAAACAATTTATAATTAAGTGTTTTTCAAAATCGTGTAAAAGAAAGTTTTATCTTCTATCTGAATACATATTGCTGTGTACTTTGATTTTGAAAATGGGCGCCAATTATTAAACATAAATAATCAGTTATTATATTATACATGAATCATCATGCACACATATTCATAGTTTAGACTCTTAAATTTGTTCTCAGGGCTTTCGCTTTCAAAAGGGGTTCCTTGCAACTAGGCCTAGCATTCAATGTAATAAGGAGAGAAATAATACAATAGCATGTTAAATTTAATACATTTATTATTTACAATTTGCAAAAATATACATTAATTTTCAATGTGATAAATATCATCAATTATATTTTCTTTCATAGTAAAAGAATAGCATGTAAATTCTTATATCTAGTCAAAATATACTCCTACCTCTATATCTAGAAATATGACTGAATATCTCTGTTTGATTTTAATAAATCTTCCACAATACAGCTGTGTATCACTTTAGACCAGTGAGTCTTATACTCTACAAAATACTAAAGTATGACAGTGTTTTTATTTAAAAATGATAAATTGCGAAGTTTATGGATTTTTATAGTTTTATAAAGTAATTATATTTAAAATGAGAAATGTGATATTTCATGTTCATATGACGAGACTTTACTCTACCACATGAGATATTCAATATCACACAATTTATTTTATTCAATATTTCAAACATCTAATGAGAGTTTTAATTACGAGTTAAAAAAAAAACCGGATATCCTTAAATGTTCGTGAGACCTTACTCTATTTACAATTTAAAAGATATCTGTGTTATATCTTTTGTTTTTAAAATAGAAATTTAAATCAAATATCCATATAAACAAGTAATCTTACAAACCGTAAAATGGGGTGAATAGAAACACTTTCTCATACAATTGATCACATATCGGTCGGTAGACAAGTATTATTCCTGTCTTAAATATCCTAAAAGTTTGGTCTTGGTTTGTTCTTTGCATATACGTATCAATTTCGTCTTTCAAAAATTTGAATACGTATATATATATAAAGATAACTTCTGTATTTCTATTCACCTGCTATTCAGGAGAATAGAAACACTCATTGAATTTAAGGGTTTTCTCTATTCTCCTTCTAGGAAACAGTGAGAGATTGCATATTTATGTATTATAATAATTTCAAGTGGAGAAACTTTGCAAAAAAAGTCATTTTCTTCGTCACGAACAAATATTTATTTAAAAAATCGAATGAGTATAACAACACTAATACAAATACAAATATTTGAAAGATAGTAGGTACAGTTATCCTATCTTATATCAATATCAAACTTTTTTAGGCTTCTTTTAAACTCTTCAGGAGGATTAAGTTTGCCAATAACTTGATTGAATTCAAATTCAGAAATGTCTGGAACATTTGGCAATCCGTAAATAAGTCCTGGAAAATCCCTAGAATTCTTTTGGCGATAAAATTCTCCCTCAAAGTTGCCATTTTCAGTAAGGGCTCTTACTTTTCCGATATAAGGTTTCTTGTTTGAAGCGGAACTTGCAGCCTTCTTTGTGTGTATGAAAAAATTTACTGCTAACCAGTCACCTTCCTGTATGTCCTGCTTGTTTACCTTTAATGGGTAGGACGTTGTAGTACCTGCTGAAGTTGAGCTTGATATTCTTCCTGAAACTGCAACTTGGTCAGCGTCTTCTTCACTGGTGTCATCAGAAATATTTATATCTGAAGGTTCATCTGAATCTGAGTTGTGTGAGCTCATTTCATTCGTTGACTCGGACGATTCAGATTCGGGTGCAGCCACACTTTTCCCTGGAATGACTTTAACTTTGGTTCTTTTAGTTTGTGTAGTATGTGTATTTTCATATCTCATATTTTTTAGAAGATCAATTAAAGTTGAATCCAATGTTTGCCGGTCATTATTTTCCTCTCCGTGGTTTTCAGGAGGCGCAGGAATCATCTTTAACACCGGCTCTCTATCCAAAGGCACAATTCCACATTTTTTAAAGCCTGCTCGAACATTGCTTGGTCCCTGTTCGGCGATGCTGTCCATCAGTTGTTTTAGAAGGCGAGGAAATCTATCTTTTGGAATAGATGCTTCATTCTTGCCTGGACCACTTTTCCATTTCTCAAGGATTTTGCGCCACGCTATCTTTAATGGACGGAAGAATGCGACGTCAAGAGGTTGGGTGAGATGAGTTGAGTTTGCCGGAAGAAAAATTAGATGGATATTATTTTCAGAGCACATTCTAATGTCTTCCAAAGTCAAGTGTGATGCAAGGTTATCCCCGATTAAAACTCCTTTACCTGGTTGCTTCTTTAAATAAGGGATTGCCACTGTCACAACCCAATCCTCGAAGCAAAAACTGTCGAACCATCCAGATTTCGTACGGTTGTATCTGGCATTTTTAGGGCCATCTTCAGTCCACGAATTATACATATTGCTATGTATTGTGGTGTTGATTAACTTATTTAAATTGGCCCACAATACACAATAGCTTGCCCAGTTTCACTCAAATCGGTACAGCTTTCCAGGAGCTCTTGTATCTTCAGGGTTACCCTCAAAGGGTATGTGTTAAATAAAACAAAAGGTATTAGCAAAGAAATAAAACTAGCATTAACAACACAAACATTTACTACAAAAAAAAAAAGAAAATTTCAACTTTATAGAGTATAAAGAAGTGCTGAGGCAATAAATGTGCCACAGCGTGAGGAAAAATTTTATAAATAATGACTTATATAAGATAAAAAACCTCACTTTGGCCGCGAACAAAATTAAACTAATTAAATATATAGGAAAACTATCAGACTTCAATAATTACATTATTTCCACCTTCAAACGTCAAACAGAAAAATAACTGTAAGCGCGCGCATCAAAACTAACCCATGCGCACATTCAACATGGTAAAAATGTAATTTTCCCACCAATTCCTACCTTCTAAAATATATTACTGATAAAAAATACTTCATAAAAAGTATGAAAATTTTCCTTGATATTTATTTGACTATAAATATATTTTATAAACTAATAATTTACTGAATTTACGAGCTCAATCAATATACAAATCATATAACTAAATTAATATATATATATATATATATATATATATATATATATATATATATATAAATAATTATACTTGCAAATATACACGTACATTAATTAATGTAGTCGTCACACTTCACAAAAAAAAAATACTAAAAGAGATTTCAGATAGGTCGCATAAATCAAAAATTACAAGTATCAGAAACTCATAATTAATCGGGAATTACTTTAAACACATCAGCAATAACTCAACTAAAAACATAAACCGAAATTACTATAATATACTGAATAAAAAGGAAGTCTTTATTCAGCAAAAATTAACTGAACCTATCTGTCTAATAGATGGAAAATCTCTGACTCCTTCCTCTCGGAAATGGAAATATCCCCATGCCTAAAACAAAATCAAAAGACCGATTACGACGATATACTTCCGCTGTACCGGGACTGGGTACATCAAGACCACGCTCGAATAACCTACAGACGTGGACCAAAATACACATTATAATCAAAATTTTAAATAAAATATAAAATATCTCTAAATATTTTCCTGGAATAAAATGTACATAAATATATATAGTCTTATACTGTTTCTATAATTTTCTTCGGGGAAAAATTCATGACAATATGTAAGGCCTTGTATACTACATACGGATGTAATATCGTATCGTCTCCAGCAGCACTAAACATGACAGATGTAGACGCCTTTGTGCTATTCATAACCCTTTCAGGGTACTTGCATCCTCGTTTTGTAATAACCTTTTTTTTGCCAGGATCGTCGCATAAATTAGTTTCATCGAAATTTGCGATGTTTTGAGGTGGCACATTCTGAAGCTCTTCTTGCAATTTACCAAAATATTCGTTGAGGTTTTCATGCGAGACAGCTGCTCGATTTCTCTTTATGTTTTGGCACATTCTATAAGATAAATCTTGTTTGTGGCGCTTCAGGAAAGAATAAACAAATTCTTTTCCCGGCAAATTTTCTTTAAACGTTGTCTTAGTGTTAATGTATCAACAGGATAGCCCCATTCAGCGCAAATTTTAAGTCTGTCTACGAGAATTTCCTCTTCATTTTTTGTCCTCCTTGCGGTTTCATGTGATCCCCATGTTTAGCATGGCGATATATAACAGAATAGTGTATTTTGTACTTTACTGCAGCTTTTCTGAATGTTATCCCATTATATTTAACAGCAGCAATAGCCCGTTTTAATATTGCCGGATCATGTTTTTTGTAAGCTTTCTGAGATTTAGATTTATACTCTAGGCATCTTTGGTAGCCTGCAATATAATCAGGTAGGTACCTAGGTAAATAATAGGTGAATGGCAAACAAGAGTTTGGGGGTGAATAGAAACAATGTTTCTACTCACCCCACGACTTAAATAATGTTATATTATTTTACAAAAACTAAAATTTTGGGAAAACTGTAATGTTAAATACAAAAAGCAATTGAGTGTGGTGAAACAATACATAATGTAACAACTTACGTGTATTTACGACAAAATCGCTTTTAAAATAACGTTTCCAGCTATAAAGTTTCTCGGAGCACATACATCAGCTGATGACTGTATTTAACTTTATTAATCAGCTGATAGACTACAACAGTGTTGCCAACCTAAAAATGTGTTATTTCTCTTTTAGTGACCATTACCAACCGTAGAAAAATGAAAGTTTGCGTTCCTTTTTATTGTTAATATTTTTAATTTGGACTTTATTTATTTACGAAGTTTTGTTTCTTTTCACCACGTTGTCTCTATTCCCCCAATTTTACGGAATTTATTTTAATGAACTTCAAAGTCTTGAATGCCTTTAATACATTATTGACCTGTCGAATTCATTATTATATGAAGCAAAATAATATAATAATTCTCTTTACATTAAAAATACAAACATTCTTATGATGGACGTAATTTACAATACAAATTTTATTTGTGACCACCGCCTTAAGATGATTTTCATAAAAGTGTCCTCCTTTTGAGAAATCTTATATATATATATATATGCACTGTGACGTCAAACCTCTTCCAAATATATTTTTGTAAGTTATAATATACTCTTCTAAATGATATTCCATATTTAAAAACTTTTGTTCTTATATTGATTTACGTTTTCTTAATATTTTTTTCTAGCAGTGTTTAATATTTTAAATGCGTTTTTATTTTTATTTTCGAGTGTTCTTTTTTTTTAAAACTGTATATCTGTTTTCTTTATTCTGTCCTTCTCCAACGTGCGACCCAATAATGTCTTCTTCATCATTCACGTTACGATATTTTAGATTTATACGTCATATCTTTCTTATCTTATCGATTAATTGACTATCCTTTCACATCTTCCGACTGACGTGTTTTGCTTCATCGCAACTTGAAACACATCTAACCTCTGAATCTGTCAAGTTGCATTGTTTACAATATATAAACAAATGTATTTATCTCTAATGGATGGACAAATATCATATTAGACTCTATTTTGTGCACTATAAAATCTTTTGAGTTGTTTTCACTGGTGTTCATCTTCCATCTTATCGATAATACACATTCTAAAACGAATGGCATGCTTGTTCTTATAGATAAGTATTACAAAATGTCAATTTTAAAATACACATTCTATTATACATATATAGTTTTGTTACATAGTTGTTAATGGCTTTTTAGGTTATTCTAATTTGTGGTGTATATCAAATAATAATATATATTTGATATTTTAAGACCTTAATGGATGTCTTTGATTGAAATTACACTGTAAGAATAAACAACGTTTATGTTTTTACGAAATCTATAACATTTTAGAATTGATTATGAAGTTTGCTATTACTGTAGTACTCAAATATCCTTTTATATCTTGGTAGGTATAGCATGCTTTAAATTTTTAAGTTATCAATATTTATACGCTAAAATGTAAAGAGATATAATAATCAACATGACATTTAACATTCAATATAAATTCACTAAATATGCACAGATGTGGTTTTTCTTAACACGATCTGTATTTGTTGCATATTAAAACTATTTACAGAAAATAACGAGAAACTTTACATTAAATAAACATTAAATTTGTCCTATCGATGTTCGTACAGGGTGCATTCAAAATTGAGCCGTTTTAAATTTTTCACTGCTGTTTTCAGCTCTATTTGGTTTTTCAATTTATCTCGCTTAGAAAGTATCACAGCAATATGTTTAGAAATTGAAAAGCTTTTTTCAACATCCACAGACGTAATTGGTGTATTTTTAAACTTTGCAATACATTCTAAACTAAAATTGAAGTCAAAATCATCTTTCAAATTTTGTTAATTTTGTTCAATTTTAAATACCCCCTATTTTTGTTTATTACTTTTTTATATATATTTTTTATATATATATGTATATAGAATTACTTTTTGTACCATTAATCTTCTTACATAGCATATCAAATTCGTCTACTATTTCGATTGATTCTGAGAGCGACATCTAGCGACATGCGTTTCTAGTTTACGAATGGAACTTGAAACAAAGCTACAATTTGACTTAATATACAGGTATACAAGGTTTTGTGGCAATGCGGTTGATGTTATTATCTTTTTACAATTTTCTAGAGAAATGCAGTAATCAGTGATTTCAAGAATTACATTTTTTATTCCTTCAAAATTATCGGCGTAAAAAATTGCAGCTTCCAATCATGTACCCCATCTCATAATAATCGGTTCAGGAGGCAACTGAACACCAGGAAGTCCTTATAAAGTTGGATTCGTGGTGCTTTTAAAAATACTTTTTTTGACATTGCTAATTAAATCATTAACCAACGGGAATTGATTCCTAATGTCTTCGGCTACACGATTTAACCCATGAGCTAGACAAGTGGTATGAATAATGTTACTATAAAAAAATTTTAAATTTTGCGCGGCTTTTATCATGTATGGTGCAGCGTCGGACAACATAAGCAAAACTTTTTCACAAGGTACACGTTCAGGTAAATAAAAGTTTGATAAACCTTCTTGAACGAATTGGGCAATAGCACATTATTTGATCTTTGAAGTTTACAAAAAATTAAATCTGATTTGCCTAAAATATTTTCATGAATTTCTATTAACAAATGAGCAATATAACAGCCACACTTATCCGTACTTTTATCTACAATTAAATAAATAAAATTATTCCCTACTAATTGTTGAATTTCGGACAATGTTTGCTGGTAACAAGACGTAATTATTTCGTAAGGTACTTTCGTCAAGTATATTAAGTTTGCAATATTTTTGTAGAAAAGATTTCAAGTTAACATTATTTAATTTTGCTAATGGTACGTTAGACGCAATCAATATTTTACACAGATTCGTATTAAATTCTTCTTGTTCTGATAATGAATTTGATGCTGCACATTGACGTATAGATTGCTGCAAACACTCGGATCGCCATAGTTTTTCACATTTTCCAATATATTGTAAAGTTTGTCTTTTCGGGTTCTTAAATAAAACTAACAATAACTTTAAACACACACTATATTAATATTAAAACGTATAACAATATAAAACTAACTATTAACAATAATAAGTGCATTATGTATTTATATTTATGTATCTATATTTATGTACTGCGCGAGACTGTAGGATTCAATGAATGTCCATCCCTTCTTCGACGCGGCTTTTATATCTGGTGAATACTTTTCTAGAGCGTTCACGTAGGCCTCGAGAAAACATCCAGAGGGATGACGCTCTACGCGTCATCGGATGAGTCATTACATTGCCCCCTTCTTAAAAATGAAGTTTCGTCCCGAAACATGTCATGCTTTGGTCTCCTCAAACGATGACGAAATCGACAGGTAGGGCCTTTGTTACATTGCGACGTCATATCGAAATAACAGTCCACGGTCTTATCTTGCCTGGATGGATAGGAATATTCAAGCTGCTAACTGCATACCAGAATTTCCATACCAGTATGTCGGAAGATTACTTCCAACATGCTCCTTACAATTCTCCAGTCCAGGCGGTCCAATCCACAACCCAATTTTGGAACTGCTAATTTCAGAATGTCTTGCTGTAACATTTGTTCGCGTAAGTGGGTCAGGGCCTCCCATAAGGCTCGATAGGTTGGCTTTAGGTTTGACAGTTCTTTCGTGACCAAATAAAATATGGGCTGTCCTTCATTTATTATTTGGAGACTCTTCCCAATTGCTGGTCCTTGCTGCCTTAGCTTTTCGATTCTGCCAAATCTCTCTTTAAATTCCCAGGCAATTCCTTTGGCCATTCGTAGATCTCGGGCTACGCAATGAGCAAGCGCGTAGTCTGGCGGCACCGTGAACAAATCCTGCTGTTTCTCGATGGTTACCCCAAATCGAGCTTTTCTCGAACCAGAATACTCTTGCATAAAGTCTTCGAAGGTTAGTTCATGGTATTGGCTATCCAATCGGCGCATGTCAACGGTTTCGTCATTGTCTCCAGAGTATGGGGCTAATCGATTAAAATGTACGACTCTTGGCTTAGTGTAAGGTGTTCGCCTGATGCGGTATATTACATCGTTGATCCGCTTCAACACCTCGTATGGCCCCTCCCAATTCTTTTGAAGTTTTGGGGATAGGCCCCGTCGGCGTTGTGAATTATATAACCAAACCCGATCGCCTTCATGGTAACCACTCTTCTCGGCGTTGATGTCATAGCTCTCCTTCATTCTGTCACTAGCATCTTGGATATTGTGTCTGACTTGTTCATGTATATTATCTAGTCGTCGTCTGAGCGTGCTGACATAATCTTCTCCGGCAAGATCTTCACCAGGCTTGCTCCCAAACTTTAAATCACAGGGCAATCGGAGTTCCCTCCCGAATAGCACGTTTGCTGGTGATTGGCCTGTTGTCTCTTGAACGGAGGCCCGATACGCCATTAGAAATAATGGTAAATGTTTGTCCCAATCTCTCTGGTGTTCGGAGACCACTTTGGATAAGTGTCTGATCATGGTCTTGTTCATTCGCTCTACCATCCCATCTGATTGTGGATGCAAGGGAGTTGTTCTCGTCTTCCGTATGCCCAAAAGTCCACACATCTTTTCGAATAGACTGGACTCAAAATTTCGCCCTTGATCGGAATGAAGTTCCAAGGGTACACCAAAACGGCTGACGAACTCCTTCACAATCACGTCTGCTACAGTTCCAGCTTCTTGATTTGGTAGAGCATATGCTTCAACCCATTTGGTAAAGTAATCCATGACCACTATTATGTATTTATTTCCTTTGTTGCTTTCTGGAAAAGGGCCGGCGGCATCTATGGCGATCCTTTCCAATGGGCTTCCTACATTGTATTGACGCATGGGTGCACGGCGACGCCTCTGGGGACCATTGCTTCCGGCGCAATTTGCACACTTCGGCACCATTCTTTCACATCTCGTGAACAATTTACCCAGCGGATCATTGTCTTTTAATCTCATCCCTCGCCTAGATAGATCGAAGTCTTCTCTCATTATGTCCGCCCGGTATTTTTCCCTAGAATGTTTAAACCAGTTGTTTATCTGAGCAACGGTCAATTTAGTTTCTTTTGATAAACTCTGTTTTTCTACCCTGTTCGGATAAGGACTGAATTTATGGTCGTCAAACCAACGTTTTAATATTTTAACTGCCCGTGTGGGCTTTCAAATGGGCTTCCTACATTGTATTGCCGCATGGGTGCACGTCGACGCCTCTGGGGACCATTGCTTCCGGCGCAATTTGCACACTTTCGGCACCATTCTTTCACATCTCGTGAACAATTCACCCAGTAAAATCTCTGGCGCACCTTCTCCAGTGTTTTATGGACTCCAAAATGTCCCCCAGAAGCACCATTATGGAGTTCTCGCAATACCTCTGGTATTCTTTTCTTTGGAACCAACATTTGCATCTTGCGCTCACTTCCATCGTGATTTTCGACCTCACGTCTCAGGAGATCGTCTTCCATGGTTAAGGAATCCCATTGTGCCCAGTATGACTTCAATTCTCGTGAATGGGGAGAAATTTCTTGCCAGGTCGGTTGTTGCCCATTCCTCTTCCAAGCCCTGAGGACTGCAAGATCCGGATCAGCTTCTTGATCTGCGCACAAATTGTCAGGTTGCCATTGGTCATCAACCACGGTGGTTCGAAGAGCGTTGGCCGATTTGTCTTCGATTCTGTTGCAATATCGACAGTCTTCTGGACAGGGCCTTCTGGAAAGGGCATCTGCATTTTGATGTTTGAGGCCTGCTCTGTGTTCAATGACAAAGTCATACTCCTGTAGCCTCTCAATCCATCTAGCTACTTGACCCTCTGGATTCTTAAATTGCAAGAGCCACTTTAAGGCGGCATGATCAGTGCGGATCAGGAACTTCTGCCCATACAGGTACTTGTAAAAGTGCTCAATGGTCTTAACCACTGCCAATAGTTCTCTCCTGGTTACGCAGTAGTTCCTCTCCGGTTTGGACAGGGTCTTGCTGAAGTATCCAATGACCTTTTCTTGTCCATCTTGGATTTGAGAGAGCACGCCACCAATCCCGACGTTACTGGCATCCGTATCCAAAACAAACCTCCCAGATGGCAGTAGATAGTTTAAAACAGGTGCACTGATCAACGTACCTTTTAACAACTCAAAGGCCGCTTGGCATTCGTTGTTCCAAATGAATGCTCGATTTTCTGTTAGGCGAGTAAGTGGTTTTGCAATGTTGGAGAATCCAGGAACGTAGCGTCGATAATATGTGCATAATCCCAAAAGCTTCTTAGCTGATGTTTGTCTTTGGGTACCGGCCATTTTTCGACAGCTTTTACTTTTTCGGGATCCACAGCAACTCCTTTTCTGAAAACCACATGTCCAAGGTAATTTACCTCCTTGCGGAAAAGGTGACACTTCTTTGGACTTAATCTCAGCTTGGCATCTCGCAACCTCTGGAATACTACTTCCAAATTTTTCATGTGATCTTCAAAGGTCTTCCCTACCACAATCACATCATCGAGATATACCAGGCAGGTGTTCCAAGACAGTCCCCTCAGTACAGTGTCCATGAGTCGTTCAAAAGTAGCTGGGGCGTTACACAGTCCAAATGGCATGACTGTAAATTGCCAGAGTCCTGTACCTAAACTGAAGGCAGTCTTCTCTTTGTCATTGGGATCCATTCCCACTTGCCAATAACCGCTCTTTAAGTCGAGAGTGGAGAACCATTTTGCTCCTGCCAAGGTGTCTAGTGTATCGTCTATTCTTGGGAGAGGATAGCTGTCCTTTTTGGTCACACTATTCAAACGACGATAGTCCACACAGAATCTGGTAGATCCATCCTTCTTCCTGACAAGGACCACTGGTGAAGCCCATGGACTATTCGATGGTTCAATTACTCCTTGGCCTTCCATATCTTGTATAATTTGCTTGGCTTCCTCACGTTTTGCCAGTGGTAACCTTCTTGGTCCTTGTCGAATTGGACTTGCATCGCCGGTATTTATTTTGTGCATTACAATATTGGTTCTTCCTTTCGTACCAGTTTCAGTTTCAAAGACGTCTTCATAATGTTTGATTAGGTCCTTAACTTGACTTTGTTCCTTCTTGCTCAATCCTTGACAGGCGTAGTCGATTATCTTGGACAATTTCTCAGGAACCTGCACGAATCCATTCTTCGCCTCTATGCGATGAACGACGGCCGACACTGGCGAACACCACCCCAGAATAGTACCCTTCTTCAATGAAACAGGGTAATGGTTCACATTCATTACCCTTATCGGTACAGTCTTCTGAGTCTTAACCAGCATTTTGGCAACTACTATTCCTCGGCCCACCTCGTCATCATCAGCCTTTGGTTCCAACATTGTAACATTTCCGTCCAAATAATCACCTTCCATACACGCCGTCAAAAATGTCTCACTTCTTGCATCCAGAACAATATTCTCTGCAGTAATTACTTGTACATTCCCACAATCTTTCCCATGAAGAAACAATTCCTCATTATTTATTTTTAAAGTGCCTTCTTTCATGTTTAACTGGAAGCCGTAGGTGTTCATGATGTCTAATCCCAAGATTATTTGTTCTTCTATGTCGGCTACGAGAACACGATTGCGGATTGATGTTGGTCCTATGATAAAGTTGACATCTACTTCACCTGCCACAGAAGCTGCTTCTCCTGTTGCTGTCCTAAGTCTCCATTTGCTAGAAAATAACTTTTTATTTCTGGGAATTAAATTGGGTCGCACGATGGTTTTCGTCGATCTAGTATCTAGCAAGCAAGCATAGGTCTTTCTTTCCATAACAGCGTCCACATACAGGCCGTTGGTTTGATGTTGCAGGGATGCGACTTGGCCAGGCGTCCGTGGGGCTTCCTGATGCTGGATCGATGAGTGCCCCCGCTCATCGACCCCCTTTAGTTTTCCTGCTGCTCAGACGATGCTTTCTTAGCCACCTTACCACATTTACTCCGAACGTGACCAATCTCTCCACAATTCCAGCATCGCAGTACTCTTTTATTTGATTTGATCTGGTTTAGAACTCTACTAACCACCTGCTCCATGAACTCCTCATTTTCCTGCTTGTCAACAGTGCAGACACGAGCATGGTTCCGAGAGGCTTGCTTTGCAGTCTCAAACTCAAGCGCGTGCGCCAAAGCATCGATCAGGGTTTTCGGTCTTGCCAACCTTAATGCTTGCTGCGTATCAATATCCCGGAGACCATCTATGAACGTCTGGACCGCTAGGTGTTCCATGAAATTATCTGGCGCCATCGGATATGCAAGTCGAACTAGACGAGCAATATCTGCCTCAAATTTCTGAAGATTCTCGACTTTCTTCTGTGATCGATTCTTCAGTTGGGTATGGTATACTTGCTCCAAATGCGCATGGCCATATCTCATCTCCAAGCGTTTAATGAGTTGAGAATAATCTCTACGTTCCTCAGGAGGCAATGTCTGGAAAATATCACTAGCATCACCCCTCAATGCTATGACAAAAGCAGTCGCCTTCTCGGCAGAAGACCATGGCGTTTGCTTCTGCGGCCGCTTCGAATTGCGTCAGGTAAGTTGCCCATGACGTCTTTCCATCAAAGGTTGGTGGCTTGATTCTGGTCTTTGAAATAGCCACAAGTTCTTCTTTTATTTCGATGGGCCGCGGTATGACTTCTTCGTTGACCTGCTTCGGATCAGAATGGCCCGTGGTAGCGGGTAATTTCATCTCAATCATTATTGCCTCCAAAAGTCTAGAATGTTCTCCAATTTTCTCTTCTACAGCTATGAAAACCTCTTCTTTTAACGCTTCTGATTTTTCCGCTAATCGCTGTTCTAGAACTTTCTCCACTTGTTCCAGACTTTTTTCGAAGTTTCTAGAATTTTCTAGTAATTTCTTCTCCATTTGTTGCATTTGTATGCAAATACAAATGCAACAAATGGAAAAGAAATTCATTCTCTATTAATCGTTGTTCCATATTTTTCGCGCTATCCAGATTCTTCTGTTCCATTTGTTGCATTTGATTAATCTTCTTACATAGCATATCAAATTCGTCTACTATTTCGATTGATTCTGAGAGCGACATCTAGCGACTTGCGTTTCTAGTTTACGAATGGAACTTGAAACAAAGCTACAATTTGACTTAATATACAGGTATACAAGGTTTTGTGGCAATGCGGTTGATGTTATTATCTTTTTACAATTTTCTAGAGAAATGCAGTAATCAGTGATTTCAAGAATTACATTTTTTATTCCTTCAAAATTATCGGCGTAAAAAATTGCAGCTTCCAATCATGTACCCCATCTCATAATAATCGGTTCAGGAGGCAACTGAACACCAGGAAGTCGCTCCTTATAAAGTTGGATTCGTGGTGCTTTTAAAAATACTTTTTTTGACATTGCTAATTAAATCATTAACCAACGGGAATTGATTCCTAATGTCTTCGGCTACACGATTGAACCCATGAGCTAGACAAGTGGTATGAATAATGTTACTATAAAAAAATTTTAAATTTTGCGCGGCTTTTATCATGTATGGTGCAGCGTCGGACAACATAAGCAAAACTTTTTCACAAGGTACACGTTCAGGTAAATAAAAGTTTGATAAACCTTCTTGTACGAATTGGGCAATAGCACATTATTTGATCTTTCAAGTTTACAAAAAATTAAATCTGATTTGCCTAAAATATTTTCATGAATTTCTATTAACAAATGAGCAATATAACAGCCACACTTATCCGTACTTTTATCTACAATTAAATAAATAAAATTATTCCCTACTGATTGTTAAATTTCGGACAATGTTTGCTGGTAACAAGACGTAATTTTTTCGTAAGGTACTTTCGTCAAGTATATTAAGTTTGCAATATTTTTGTGGAAAAGATTTCAAGTTAACATTATTTAATTTTGCTAATGGTATGTTAGACGCAATTAATATTTTACACAGATTCGTATTAAATTCTTCTTGTTCTGATTTTCATGAAATTGATGCTGCACATTGACGTATAGATTGCTGCAAACACCCGGATCGCCATAGTTTTTCACATTTTCCAATATACTGTAAAGTTTGTCTTTTCGGGTTCTTAAATAAAACTAACAATAACTTTAAACACACACTATATTAATATTAAAACGTATAACAATATAAAACTAACTATTAACAATAATAAGTACATTTATGTATTTATATTTATGTATCTATATTTATGTGTACTGCGCGAGACTGTAGGATTCAATGAATGTCCATCCCTTCTTCGACGCGGCTTTTATATCTGGTGAATACTTTTCTAGAGCGTTCACGTAGGCCTCGAGAAAACATCCAGAGGGATGACGCGCCTCGCGTCATCGGATGAGTCATTACAATATGAAGGAGTTTTAGCGTGCTTATCAATCAGGTATTTTGTCTCAGAAGACACCTACAACAACAACACCCTTGGATAACTTTCCGCGTCTTTTCTCCATAATTTTTTCTCGTAGAGTGGTCAGTAACGTCGAATAATAATTCCCAGTTATTGTTCTACACTTATTCAGAAAATCAATCATGATTACTCCATGTCAATCCCAAAAAACTGAAGCAAGAACTTTTCCAGTAGATTTTTGAACGCGAAACTTCTTAGGCCTTGGAGAACTAGAGTGTCTCCATTCCATCGATTGTTGCTTTGTTTCTGGGTCGTAGAAATGTACCGAAGTTTCATCCATCGTAACAATACGGCTTAAAACGTTTGCATGACTTTCAAAACGAGCACAGATTGAAAGCGATGCTTCCACCCTTGCACGCTTCTGGTAAACATTCAGACATTTGGAGATCCATTTTGCAGAATATATGATGGAAGCGTTCATATGAAATATTTAGTGCCTCAGATATTCGTTTTAGCCCAATTCGACGGTCTGACAAAATCATGTCATGAACTGCATCAACATTTTCGGGGACGGACACAGAAACTGGGCTTCCCAATCGGTGCTCATCTTCAATGGAAAATTTACCCCTTTTGAAGCTTGCAATCCAATTCTTCATGGTCGCATACGAATGACATTAGTCGCCAAGGGTATTAAGCATATCTTCGTAAATCTGCTTACCTCTTAACCCCTTCAATTACAGGTACTCGATGATGGCTCGATACTCCAATTTTTCGATTTTCACAATTTCAATTGACATCCTGGTGGTGTAGGATCAGGACAATCATTTTTGCTCTCTCGGTATATGATAACATGGTAAACTATAATCCATAAAAAATAGACAAGTGCAAGAGCTTTCTAAGGTGGTTATGTTAAGTAATAAGTTAGATGCTTTAAGCCTGTTTATATTGTCCTTTATCAGTTTAAAAGCAAATGGAGTTACTAACTTAACATTTAAATTCAGTAGTATCTGGATAAATTTCACCACATTTTTTATACAAATACTGGAGGGCGCTATGTTTCTTTTATGTCAGCATAGTTTGATTTCTGATAATAAATTCTTTATAAAGTCCTTGAAGTGAATTAAATTTTTGTACAAATCATTTTAATTTTTTGATTCAAGATGATTTGTAGTAGTAACACCAAAGGAACAACATTTTTTCTTGTAAAATTGTACCCATTGTTCTTTACAAGGGTGCCAATTTTCAATATAATATTTTGTAACCAATAGTAGATTCATGCTAAGAAGTGCTTGATAGTGAGAATCATATATTTCTTCCGAATGGGAATAAGCTAATTTCTGCAAAACCTACAAAACCAAATCTCTTTGTTCACTATTGATATTCATTGATTGACTTGTTGTAGCAGTTCTAAACGTCTTTAATGTGGGAAGAAGGAATAAAAAGAGTTTTACTCCAGGCAATTCTTTAACGACTGCCTTTCTTTGAGTGAAGTCCTTGTCAGTTATAACAGTCCTTGTCTTAGATTGACTTGGATTTACTTCCTTAAATATTTTAATCATTTGGCAAATTGCTTCAAATGATTCATCGTTTAAAAGGCATGTTGCTATTAAAGCATTGCCATCAACCACCATCATTAAATCATCATTAAATACAGGGGCATGCGTAAATTATTGAGTTTGTATGTCGCGTCAATTAAAAGTAGTTCAGGGTGCGATTCATAAAACTGCATAATTTGTTTGGAAATATATCTCTTTCAAATTGTTTTCGTCGTCTGTAATTAACTCAACATGAGCATGTGACATTTGCAATAAAACTTGAAATGCTGCATTTAAGTCATGACTGACTGGTATACATTTATATTTTATGTTTGTTATATCTCGTAACAATAAATATTTTCCTGTCTTCTCCCGTCTTTTCCCTGTCGTCTTCTTAAGTAATATTTTGTGTCATTTTAATGATTTTAATTGATGGGCTTAATTTTCGTTGTTTAGGAAGTAAACAAAACATATTGTTGTCGATTTTTTGGTTATGCTGTGTATTTAATACCAGTTTTTGCCTGTCTTGGGACAATTTAAAACTTAACTACATAGGACAATCTCCTTTAAATGTTCTACGCAATACAAACGAAATAGTGCGTTAGTATAAATATCTAATTATTATTTATTACAATAGCATCATCAAAACATAGCTGCTTTTATGTTTACCGCATCCTTTGCTTTTATACTTTTGTCTTCCTTTATAACATGAATAAAGTAAGTAATAATACACTAGCGAATTATTCGCATTATCGCACTTTTTTGGACATGTTTTTTTTCATACATTTCAATGCTTTAGCATCTCGTCTGTATAATTATATGTAGTGTTCTTTCTACACGTTTTCAATAAATTCTTCGACTTCAGAAAATGAGAAACTCTTTTCCTTCCACTATCAAACTCGTTTTTTAATAACTCAGATCGTATGATAACTCCCGACTTAACCTAAAATTTTAGCAGTGTTACGTAAAATGTGCTAAAATGTACACAAAACCTGTCGTAAAAAAACTGTGCACGTTGTATCTCCGACTATCGTAACGTTAACGTATTTAACCCTTAATTAGGAGGACCCAAAAATTTTACATAATTGGTCGCGCGGTGTATTTTAGGCACCACAGATGATTTTATGAAATTATCATGTGTTTCAGAACAATATTCGTATGTTTTTGTTTTTATTTATTTTAAAAGGAACTTTATTGTTACTAAAGCAGAAATAAACATTATTCTTTGGTTTAAAAAAATGACAAAATAAGGACAATCCTTTGGTTCTGAAAAATGTGAAAAGCACTTAAAGGAAATACGGCTACGTATAAGAGAAATAAACATTATTCTTTCTCTCCTGAAAAATGGTTCGAAATATAATATGAAATACATTTTTTATTAATTTTCCTGTTCTTGGATAGTCTCGTTTGAACACTGCTTACATTGTAAACATTTTTTACTGTGCTTCTTACACACAAATGAGCGGCAAGAATCACAGCGCATAGTTGTTACCCTATTTTTCGATACTCCGCAAATATGACACCTGCTTCTCATTTTTGCTGGAGGCCCGTCTTCTCTTTCCATCTGTTCTTCCCCCTCGACGTGTTTTTTCAATATCAGCTGTATATCCAAAGGTAGACTGTTATTCTGCAAGCGATCACGGAGATGAGGCTTAGTGAGGCTAATTGCAAGTGTTTTTAGAAAGAGTCTTCGTGCTACTCCTTCATTCGAAATGCTGTTATGCAATATTTGAGCGTTTATTCCGGAAATGTTTAGAAAGTGAAAAAACGCGCACAAAGGCCATCTCTTTGTCCATCTTGATACCTGGTAGTTTGAACAAAGTTGATCTACGGTATCTACACCGCTCTTCGTTATGTTATAGTCGTGAATTATTTTCGACTTCTTGGTCTTCTCATTCAGGGAACAGTCATCATTAGATCAGACCAATTTCCGTGCGCGCCATGAGCGCCGGTATGGGAGTGTAATTCGTAATATATTAGAATATGCGATAAAATAGGGACGCAAGATGAGCTTGTTACCGATATAAGTATAGAAGTAGAGACATTGGTTCTATTAGAAATAATTAAATATACATTTGGTTTTCTGCTATTAAAGTAATATGCATAAACACACGAAAAATAAGAATAGTACATATTATAGCAGCGTTGTATGTACCTATAAATAAAATGGAAAATGTATGAAATCAGTGATTGTGTGCACGACAGAGGATTTCAAAAAAACACTTACCGTTTTAAGCGTCTTCCAAGGATTGACAAACTAGAGAAACTCGTTTGTATATTATGTATATTGTATATTATATATTGTATATTATGTGTCGACGACATTTTATTACGTATGCTTACACTTACATGCGGTCTAAGCAAGTACCAAACACGTACTGAATGCTTTTTATTAGTTCTGATGCAATACAATCATCCTCACATCGGCGCACATGGCGCGCACGGAAATTGATCTGCTCTAGTTATCATGCATGGTTGAGATTAAAACAATTGATTTATTTTTCTTGGGTACGTAGGACGTAATTGTGATGTTTCCTTGAAAACCAAATAAAGAGGACCCGACTTCTCTCCTTTTATTGGGTAAAAATTCAGGAGGGATTTCCTTTTTATTTTTTCGTAATGTCCAAACATGTGATTTTACTTGCGAGTAACGATTTCGCTAATTGATAACAACTATACCAATTATCGCATGTTAGGTTTCTATTCTGTCCTTTTACATGATCCACTGGTCTTGTTCCCTTGTCGATATGTCATCAAATCTCAGGACTCGTAATATGAAAAGAAATCTCTTATAACTCATACAGGCACGAAATATTACAATACCTTTACCATCTGTTGCCCATAATTCTAAGAAAATTGTATGATTGGCTCGTTTCACGCCAGATAAAAAAAGTAACCCAATAAATGCTAGCATTTCATTCTTAGATATATATCTGGAGTCTCTCTCTCTTTCAAATTTGTGTTTTATGCTATCTATAATTTATTTGAGCATGTTATAATCTCGTCTATCATTTCCATTGAAAATAGTTTCAAAAAAGTGTCTATCTCGTTTTCGATATTTCGAGCATTCAATATTTTGTCCAAATTACATGTTTTAGTTCTTATTGCCTTATGAACTAAACTTACTTTGGACCACTTCGTCGTTTTATCTTTGTCGGAATAAAATTCATGACTGGGAATTCCAGTATCTGAGTTTTCTTCTTCAGTCTCATCAACGGAAGCCTTGGAATGAGTGTCATGCTCACTAAAAGCCACTTCTTCGTCATCTCCAGATCATCAATTTCCTCATCTTCAATTTCTACAATTGTTACCTCTTCCTCAATTTCCATAAGGAGTGCCAACTCTTCATCTGTTAGTCTTTTTGGGTTCTTAATTTTTAACTTATCCCTAAAATAAATCACAATAAATAAAACAAACAAAAAACATATCGAAAATCACATAATTAAAAATAGGTATGTACTTACATAATCGGTCGCGCGGTGTATTTTAGGCAAAAACTTCTCTAAACTTCAATACAACCACTCTCCTGTGTATCGTAGTAAACTAACATGATACATGCGCGAACACAACAGTCGGATGGTAAGGTACTTGGCGCGGTAGAGGGAGGAACGCTGAATTGACCGTTTTCTGCGCATTCTGCTGCAAATGGTGTACAAAATACACCAGCCGCCTAATTAAGGGTTAATTAAATCTCCGACTTTCCTAGTGCTATTATCAAAACTGAATACTAATTTTGAAATAAAGTTTTGTATTCAGATATTCGCAATGATATTTTTGAAATTTAAGTAAAGCAGGACACTATCTGTAGTTTTGCTAAATCATTTTTTTAAATTTACTATTTTTGCAATACATTTTGCATTCTACGCCAATAATTGGTTTGAGTAGTGTTTAAAAAAGTTTACACCACTTAAAATGTTTTTGTATTTAAGTGTCTGTTTTCAAGTTGTCTCTTAGCAATTGTCTGGACAGAATGGCAGCTACCTCAACATTGCGGTGAACAATGCATTTTTGTCTGCGAGCACAGTTATCGAATTGCTATGTGTGATTACAAAAACTGGAAATTATCAATCCTCATGTACTATTGCTGCCTTTAAATTTGGCACGATTTGCAATCAAGTTGCTTTACTTTTTGAATATATCCTTACCGTAACTTAACTTTTTGTGTCACTCATGACATTCACAATATTCTGGCAGAATATTAGTTGCGTATTAGTTGCGTTTTATTGTAAATAATATAACGATTAGAAAAGTAAATGTTTTAATATTTTGTAGAGCCCCCATGGTTATTGAAAACAATTCGTAATTGTTTGGGTTTAATGAATGCTGGTTCTTGTTTCATTTCAATAAAACGCACTTTGTAACCTTTTAACTTTTTACTTAACTCAAGAGTAAAATTTGATATATATATATATATATATATATATATACATTAATATATACATTAATATACATTTGGCGTTACATGCTTGGTGTCGTCTTACACCCAACTCACCCTTCTAGTCAAAAAAAGAACTACGGGAATATAGCTATGGTTTGTCTTCCACTGGTAAAGAACACAATTTTGTAAAAGCTCGTTTAATAATTCCGGATGCGGTTTTTACATTTGCCACTCTATTGATGTTATCCTTTCCTGGAAACACTTCTGTGATGCGGCCTAATTTCCATTGCATAGGTGATAAATTATCATATTTCACCAGTACAAGGGATCCTTCTTCTAAGCAGCTAATGTTGGACTTCCACTTCGTACGTTGTTGAAGTTCACTGATGTACTCCTTTCTCCATCTTGTTTAAAAATGCTGCCGAAGTTGCCCTAATCGTTGAAATCGCGAAAGTTGCGTTTCTGGGACAATTTGGATGTCTGGTTCATATGTTGCAGTCAGAAGTCGTCCAACGAGAAAATGAACCGCAGTCAGAGGAAGGATCAGTTGACAGGGGGGTTATGGGTAGAGAGTTTAAAATAGCCTCTATTTGCGTCAATAAACTGTTAAATTCTTCGTAAGTAACATGAGAGTTTTTTAAAACTCTTTTCAAATTGTATTTGGTGGATTTGACACCTGCCTCCCAAAGACCAAAATGCCAGTTTATGCCCTGATTGTTAAAAGCGCTTTGTAGATTGCATTGATTTGTACCAAGAAATCCGGTCAATTCTTTCAATTCACGGTTGGCTCTAACGAAAGTTCTGCCATTATTTGAGTATATGTGTAGCGGTTTACCGCGACGCGCAATAAAACGTTTCATAGCCAATAAGAAAATATCTGTTGAAAGGCCTTTGTGGACATGCAAACAAACAGACATATATAACATTTTTCTAATTTGCAGCCACGTCCTCTTTATTTTTAATATAAACTGGACCCGCGTAGTCTAACCCAGCGGATTGAAAAGGAAAACCGCGTAGCAAGCAGGTAAATTACCCATTAATGGTTAACTAGGTTTTGCTTTGTATCGTTGGCATTTTACGCATTGACGCACAGTTAGCTTGGCTAAACCTTTGCCTGGTATAGGCCAAAATTTATTGCGAATGCTCGCTATTAGGTGCTGCGGACCAGCATGGAAAAGCTCTTCATGATATGCACGAAATAATAGTTTTGTTAAATGATGTTTAGTTGATAATATAATTGGATGTTTTTTCTCGAAATCAAATTTTGAATTATCTAAACGACCACCGACTCTGATTACACCATTTTCGTCTATGTACGGATTTAAACTTAATAATTTGCTTCCTTTGCCCACCTGACCGCGTAGTGTTAAGTTGTTTAAATCATCAAAAAATGAAATTCTTAGTGAAACCTTTACCAAGACTATGAAGGCATTATGAATTTCTGTTGTAGTTAGTGGACCGCTAAGCTTAGATGCACCTTTACGCAAACAATTATTTTGAAATCTGAAAATATACGCGCAACAACGTTTCAACCGGTTTAAATTTGAAAATTTGTCAAAGCAAAAGTTCAGTTCGATACTAACAAATGAATTGGAATTTGCGCTTTAACTTCTGGTAATATATCCGAACTATAATATGTATGACATCCTGGCCACTCCTTTTCGTTTGATTGCAACCATGCAGGTCCATGCCACCATAAATTTGATTCCACAATAATTCTGGGTTCCACGCCTCTTGAAACTAAGTCAGCGGGATTACATTTTGTTGAAACATATCGCCAATTCTTAACGTTTGTTAATTCTTGAATTTCTACTACCCGATTTCGAACGAATGGCTTAAGTAAGTTTGCCGAGGTATTGATCCAGCCTAGTACGATTTGAGAATCGGTCCAAAAGAATATCCTATCTATCGTTAACCGTAACGAATTTTTTACCTTGTATGCTAACTTCGCGGTAACATATGCTGCACGTAGTTCAAGGCGTGGGATAGTACTGGGCTTTATCGGCGCTACCTTTGACTTTGAACATAAAAGCTTAGAATAGATTGTATCGTTTTCGTCGATTGATCGTATGCCACCATACGCAGTTTCTGAAGCGTCAGAAAAGTAATGAAGTTGCGTTTTTCGTGGGGTTCTTGCACATAACGTGGCGGTCTATTCTTAACAGATTAATCGCAGACAATTCATTTACAAATTTAAACCATCGAGAGTTTAAATTGGATGATACAGGTTCGTCCCACGTCAATTTTTCTAGCCATAAAGTCTGCAGCATTACTTTCGCAATTATAGTACATGAATTTAGAAGGCCTAGTGGATCGAAAATTTTGCAATGCTGGACAGTATTTTACGTTTAGTAACAATCGTTGATTTAAAGTCACTATTAATGTTAAATAACAGACTGTCAGTTTCACATGACCACATCAAACCCAGCGTTTTAACGGATTCGTCTTCTCCCAAACTTAATATCTGTGTTTCACCTCTAGTACTCGTATTTAAGTGTTTTAATACTTCAGAGCAGTTTGAGCGCCACTTCATCAAAGAAAAACATCCCGATTGCAAAATGTTCGACATTTTAGCACAAATGTCTTTTGCTTCATCCACATTTGTGCAACCACTTAATAAATCGTCTACGTAAAATCGTGCAATATAATTTCCGATATCTTAGGTAAATCGTCGGATCGTTCCTGCGCCAACTGCTGGAGGCAGCGAATAGCTAAATATGGTGCTGATGCTGTTCCGTATGTAACGGTATTTAATCTGAAAATTTTTAATTCTTCGTTCGGACTTTCTCGCCACAAAATTCTTTGCAAATTTCTTTGTTCTGGTATTACAGATATTTGCCGATACATTTTCTCAATGTCTGCTGTAAATACCACCGAATGCTGTCTGAACCTCAAAAGGATTGCAAATAAATCATCTTGAATTGTTGGCCCAGCCATTTGTACGTTATTGAAGGATGTACCGGAAGTAGTACAAGCGCTTGCATCAAAAACTACCCTGAGCTTAGTTGTTAAACTGTCTTCCCGTATTATACCGTGATGTGGAAGGTAATAAGCACAAGGGGTAGAAGATACAATTCCGTCTGTGCAGTTTGTTGTGACTTCTGTCATATGTTCTAAGCTCTGATACTCCTGCATAAACTCACAGTACCTACCTTGTAGTATTGGATTTCGCTAAAATTTGCGTTCTAATGACAAAAGCCGTCTTCGCGCTTGTTCAAATGACTCGCCTAAAGTTTCTGTTGAATCTTTCAAAAGTATAGAGACTTCGAATTGCCCATTTGAAAGACGCTGCGTAGTATTAACGAAATGTTCGTCGCATTTAATTTCTTCCAGTGACCATGGCCTTTTCGGTGAAACATCTTCTAATTTAAAACATGCTTCTAATTGATCCTGTACATCTAAGCAGCTATTTCTGTTGAAATTACAACTGATTTAACAACTGAAAAATTTAATAAAAGTAAACAAACTAGAAAATTAAATTAAATGCTCAAAGTGACGTCCTTCTACGACCTGACAGTGTCCTAAGCGTTCCCAAAAATGACGAATTGTATTTTGTAAACTATTAGGTGGCATGGCTTGTATCTCACGAGTAATTTTTGCTCTCAAATCCTCTAGGTTTCTAGGTTTCTCCTTGTATACTTGCGACTTCAAGTGTCCCCAAAGAAAGAAATCCAATGGATTTAAATCGGAAGCCCTAGCGGGCCAATCAATAAAACCCCGACGTCCAATCCAACGACCGGGAAAAATTGTGTCTAAATATTGTCGAACATTAATAGCATAATGTGGTGGTGCTCCATCTTGTTGAAACCATAGATTACGGTTTGGCATGCTTGGTTGATTGTCGTTAGGAAATAAAATCAACAGATCTGGTACAATATGGTTACGCAATAAATAATAATAATAATAATAATAATAAATAAAGTCACCATCACCATTTAGGTTGTGTTCAAAGAAGTACGGATCTATGATTCGTTGCCCAACAATGCCAGCCCACACATTAAGTTTGTGGCGATGCTGTGTATGATTTTCTCGCATCCAATGTTGATTCTCAGTTACCCCATAACGGCAGTTCTGCCTATTTACAAATCCATTTAGACAAAATGTAGCTTCGTCAGAAAATACGATGTTGTTTAAAAAATTTGGATCTTTATTGGACAATTCCATTATTGTTTCACAAAACTGTAATCTTCTGTCCGGGTCATCTTCGTTAAGTTTGTGCAGTAAGTGTATCTTATAGGGCTTGTATTTGTTGGCTTTTAATATTCGTCTAAAGATCTGCTACTCATATCATTTTCTAATCCTAGTTGAGTGGTTGACGTAGTGGGATTTTCCGTTACAGCAAGTAAAACAGAGATCGGTCTTCATTAGTGATTTCTTTTGGTCGGCCAGCTTTAGGTATATCTCTAACATCGCCCGTTTCTCTAAATTTAGTAACCAATCTCGAAACTGTTGATTGGCTATAGGATCTCGATCCAAATAAACATTATTGAATAAAGTGCAAACTTCGTGATGTGAACGTTGCCTGTCACCATATTCGACCATCATAAGAATTTTTATTCTTTCTTTAGTAGTTAATTTGACCATTTTCACACAAAACACGTATTAAAAAAAGCAAGTTTTACGATGGAAACTATTTTATTGTGAAACGTCAATAATTCAATGACAGTCTAAAAATCTACAATTTCCAAAGCAATCTACAAAACACTGCACTAGTCCAAATGTACGTTTATTAAATTTTATTTTTTTCTCAATATTTTTATTATCTAACCCCATGAAAAAGGTACATATTCATATTCAGAAATTAATAAGGATTCCGAATTTTCTAAAAGAAAATATTATTTCCATTGAAAAAATTTTTTTTTTGCTGTCATATGTAATCATCATGAAAAAAAACGCAAATTATTGAAACCAATACAAAATAACTTGTCAAAAAACTTTTGTTGACAACATTTTGTTCTAAAGTTTATATTTACGGAATTATTAGACTGATGCGTTACTTCTGCCCAACCCCGTATATACATTTTCTACCCCTACTTCTAGCGCGGTAAAATATTTAAATTTAAAATACATAATTGTCATAACAGTAATCTTTTGGACATTGAATTGATTAAATTTCGCATGTTGTAATTTTGGCGCAAGCAATGCCCTTTGTTTTGAATTGCATTTATTAATTCGTTTTTGTTTTGTGGTCGAAACTCATAATTATATATTTTTCCGGTCATGTATCCCCAAATATTTTCAATTGGATTTAAATCGGCGCTTCTAGCTGGCCACGGAATTACATTAATATTACTTATGTTCAACCAATTCCTTACAATATGAGCTGTATGAATTGGTGAATTATCCTAAAAATAAAAAGGATTATTATTGTTTAGCAACATATCAAAATGAAATTGTATAATATTACATGTTGGAAGATAAAATTATTTTGAAACCTATCTTGCACGGACGGAAGCATCACATTGTTAAGTATATCAACATATCGTTGAGCGGTTAAATGGCCATCAATAATATGCAATGCTCCTGATCCTTGGGCTGATATCCAGCCCCACAAATAGACGGAAAACCTTCCACTACTATCTGCTTTCTGTATAAATTTATCCTCGAATTTCTGATCTCTTGGACGATACACTTTAAGTTTTCAGTTGTATGTTGACTGAAATAACTTCTCGTCCGTGAACAATACACTGTCCCAAAAATTCGGTGCCTGGTTTAAATACTGGTTGGCGAACTGACTTCTTTTTAATTTATTTTCATCACTTAACCGTGGTTTCATTGCAGCTATATTGTTTTTAAAAGACCTGCATCTCTTAATCGTTTTCTAGCCGTCCTTACTGATGCAGAAAAAATTATTTCTTCACATGCTTTTTTTCGCAGTAGTAAAAGGGTGTTCATTTACATACTCAATCTAATTGTTGTCCATTTCTGGAGTTAACTTCTTTGGGCTCCAGAACCAACTTTCCTACGTAAGCCGTGTGTTGCCGCAATCACCTTTCTTCCACTCTTCTTCCAGTTTCGCAATAGCAAAACCCTTTTCAGCGTCCGTAAGAACATGGTTTGGCATTATTTAATTGAACAGTTATTAATTAAGTAGCAGAGATTAATAAATGCAAATATTTCGGTGACAGATATTGCAATGACAGTAATGACAGTCATGACAAATTTTAAATATTGAGTAAGCCACTGGATAAAGTCATATCAATACAGGAAAAATGAACCGTGCCAAAAATTACCGGCCGCGGTAGTACATATTGCTATGAATAGTGGTTTGAAAATTATGCACGCCACCATCCACAACTAGTTTTCCAAACTAGGTTTCTCAGCTGGTGAATTTTCAAATATGAGACTTCTAACTTCTCGGGTTCCACTTAGGAAATGCGTGACTGCAATGTAAGTTGAGCGCCAGTGAAATGTTCACAAAAATTTATTTACTTATATAAGTTAAGTTTAAACAGCAATATAGGCGTCAGTACAATAAATCAAACGCAGGATAAAATTAAAATGAATATTTAATACAAAATAAAAAAATTAAAAAATCTATCTTTACAAAGTATAAAGATGCTGTATTATACAAAAATACATGAGGTAAAAACATTCATTGTAAATTGACAGCTAAATGAATGGAAAACATCCTCTTTATGAATCCGAACAAACTTATCTAACAATAATCAAGTTTACTATTAATTTCTCCCCAGAGAACCCCACTGTATAATCAAATTCTGATACACGAACAAAACTTACGCGTGTGCAAACAGACACGCACAAAAAACCCTGATTCCCGTCGAACAAACTTTTCAATTATAATTTTAACAAAGAAATGTTAATAGTAAGCTTTATTATCTATATTTCTAATAATTAAATCTCTTAATTACAAGCTTCCATACAATGGAACTATTATAATTTTAATTCTACTTACAAAAAAAATATGTGGAGACGAAGAAGGTGCTTATTCAAATCAAACATCAAATAACATACGAGAATTTATCTCTATAACTCTCTAATACATCTATAAATCATTTTTCAATCAATTAACCGAATTAATTAAATATATATATATACAGCGTGTTTTGAAACATCGTTTAAAGATTTTAAGGGCATGTAGTACGATCAAAAATAAGGTTAATAGTCTTAATAAACATATGTCCGCAAATTTACCGTTTATTAGATAACAGCGATTTTATCGCAATTGCAGAATAAATTTGCTTTAGCGGTATTTTAACATAAAATTTATATTATAACTAAAGAAGATGTTCGAAATGACGTCCTTCCATTTCGACACAGGATCTACATCTTCTTTCAAAGGAAACGCGCACTCTTTCAAAAAACAAGGGTTTATCTCGAATTATTTGGCAACAGCGTTCTATTCGTTGGCGCAACTCTGGAAGATCGTTTACCGGTGTTGCGTACACTAAACTTTTCAAATAACCCCAGATACTAAAGTCCAACGGGGTTAGATCGGGAGATCTTGGAGGCCAAGCAATGGGACCTCCTCGCCCTATCCATCTCCCAGGAAATTCATTGTTAAGATGTTCCCTAACAGCACGCGTAAAGTGCGGTGGGGCTCCATCTTGCATAAACCAGAGGTTCAGTCTCAGATTTATAGGTAAATCTTCCAAAAGCTCAGGTAAAGTATTTTCCAAGAACTCGAGGTATGCAGGACCTATTAAGCGTTGTGGCAAAACAATCGGTCCTAACAACCGATCCCCTATCATGCCTAACCAGATGTTTAAAGAGAAACGTTGCTGGTGTCTGGTTTCAACGGTAACGTGAGAATTCTCATCACACCAAACGTGATTGTTGTGGAAATTAAATATTCCATTTTTAGTAAAACCAGCTTCATCAGTGAAAAGGATGTTATCAGCGAAATCTGGCCGATCAGCAGCTGTTCGCAAAAACCACTCACAGAAAGTCCTTCTCGCTTGATAATCCGGAGCAGTAAGGGCTTGTACCCGTTGGATATGGTAGGGGTATAGGAGTTGCTCATGAAGAGTTCTCCAAACAAGATTGCTGCTTACACCCACTTGAGTCGAAATTCTTCTAACACTAGTTTCGAGATTTTCATCGATAATATTCAAAATTTGATCTTCTATCTGTGGAGTACATGCTATTCTCTGCCGTCCAGTATCATAAGACCGCTTCTCAAACGAGCCAGTTTCTCTTAGTCGTTGAAACACCGTCTGAAACATCACATGCGAAGGCAGTTGGCAATCAGGAAACGTTTCAGCATAGAGGCGACGTGCTTGTAAAGAATTCCCATTGGCACGACCGTACATGAACACCATATCGCTCATTTCAGCATTAGAATACGCTACCATTGTAATTGTTACAAATTGGACAAAACGTCAAATTAAACTGTCATAAAACAATAGCAGATAAGCACCTGTTTACTGGGATATGCTATCGTTAACTATTTCATGTACTACTAGGAACACTCGCTGTTATCTCGTAAACAGTTAAGTTGCGGACATATGTTTATTATGACTATAACCTTATTTTCGATTGTACTAAATGCCCTTAAAATTTTTAAACGATGTTTTAAAACATCTTGTATATATATTTTTCACAAAACAACCTTCTAGTTCAAACTATAATTTTGATCTCCCCCCGCAACATCGATCTCTACATGAAATCTCGGATAACAAGTTTTTTCCCTTTTTAAATGTAGTATACAGTCATATTGAAAATAAACGTACATTTTAAATTACATTATTTTTAATTAAAAATCCATAGCACATCCCCAAAAATATATAATTAATAAGCCTGGACCTGTCAAAATCTTATTCATAATATAGTTTTCCGCACTCATCGAAAAATTATCAGTTTCGTACACTTACACCATTGTCCCCGCACTCAGCTGATAAACAGTTTCAGTCTGGGCCTTCTTCCTCAACACGCACTTGTGGAGCGAACGGTTGCAGAGCACTAATATGTATCGTCCCTTCTTTCGACGACCGTCCATAGTATACAATTCGTATGTGACATTATTTAATCTTCCTGTGATAACTGAGTCCAATGTATGGAAGATCAAGCTTTTGACATTTACCTTGGCGACGTCTACCAAGACGATAACTTCTTACAATAACTGAGTCGCCAACTTCGAATCTGGTTTTGCTTGTAATTTTTCCGTTTTTTATGTTGACAGGCTTTATCCCATACATCACAGACGAAGAACACTCCAGAGTAACAGTATTCGGAGAATGGTTGATATTATCTTCAACCTCCTGGACATCTCTCACATGGATTTCCACATGGATGGCGTATGGAAGAGAAAAAAATATTTGTAACATTGCTTGTTTTGCATAAACATCATCAACTACCACATAACTTTGATCTCTAATATTTTTTCATTATTAAACCGTCGCACACAACAAAATTTTTGTAATTTTCTTGATTTCTTAAAACCTCTCTTAAATTATCAAAACTTTCATTCTGTTGGACCTGAAGGATCACATCATACTCAAATGCCCCCTCAGCATAATCCCTATTATACGCATTCAGTTCTATATAATTAAAATTACTTTTACTGTTATACATTCTAGATAACGCATCGGCAGTAACATTTAGTACTCCCTTTATATGACGAATTTCAAAATAGTACTCTGACAGTAATAAGGACCAACGATACACTCTATTATTTGCAAATATAGTACCCATTAGTGATGTCAACGCAGCATGATCTGTTTCTACTAGGAAGTTCTTGCCCAATAAATAAAATCTTAGCTTTTGAACCGCATGTACTACCGCCAACATTTCTTTCTCAGAAATAGTATATTTAATTTCATAGCTTATTAAGATTCGAGATATAAAACAAATAGGTTCTTCTATACCTTCATTATTCACTTGGATTAAAACTCCACTAATTGCGACATCATTTGCATCTACCCTTAATAAAAATTGTTTATTAAAATCTGGCCATATCAAAACTAACTGATTATAAAATTAATTTTTTAAATTTTCGAAAGCTTTTATTCTTTCCTCATTCCAATTAAATTTAACATTCTTTTTTAACATTTCATACAGTGGTGCACTTGTCTGTGCCAGGTACGGAATAAAACGTTTATAATAATTAATTATACCTAAGAACCCTCTCAACATTCTTATATTTTTAGGACATGGATACTCTCTAATCAGCTCCAGCCTACTTTGATCCATACTGACATATCTAGGGCTTATATTATATCCCAGAAACTTTATTTCACTCTTAAAAAATTCACACTTCTTAATATTTAATTTTAGACCTTCTCTTACCAATATTTCCATTATATTTCGTACATGCTCCATGTGATCCTGATAATTTGTACTATATATTAAAATATCATCTATGTAATGTACTACATAATCTTCATTGGGATCTAATATTTGTTGCATTGCCCTAATCAACGCCGCAGCAGAACTGCTTAATCCACATGGTACAGTCCTAAACTGATATACTTTGCCATTTACCATAAAACCACAATACTTCCTCGATTCCTTTTCTAACGGTACCAACCAAAAAGCACTCCTTAAGTCCAATTTACTATACACTTTTTCATCGCTACATCTTGACAGTAATGCCTCAATCGTAATCGGAGTTTCAAATTGAGCTTTTGTTCTCTCATTAAGTCTGTGCGCATCCAAACATAATCTGACGTCTCCTCACTTCTTCTTTACCACTACTAACGGATTCACATATCTAGTTTTGCCTCGTTCTATTACACCATCTCGTAACATCTTCTTAACTTCTTCTTCAACTTGTTGCATATTCTTTGGAATAGGATAATTTTTCACTTTGAAAGGTTTTGTATCATCTACTTCTAATGAATGTCGATAATTTCTGGCTATACTGGGAAACTTGTTTACTAACTAAATATTATTTTTAATTATCAATTTAACTTCTTCATACTTTTCATCACAATCTATTCTTAACGAATCAATATCTTCCGGAATTTCCACTTCTACATAATTTTCTTTATCCAATTCTTCTAAAACCATTAGCTCCTTTTCTTCAAATACCCCTTCTTCAACATCATTTTCTTTATTCATACAATTCAATTTCTGCATACAATTTATTATTTTCTCTTCCTCTCCAGCCTCCTGGATCCACGGTACATTTTTATTATTGATTATTTTCTTTTTATTTATATATATTATTGCTTTAATTTTTTCTAACAAGTCTATTCCCAATATCCCATCTCTTCCTAATCCTCTGATTACAATAAATTCTCCCATAAATTCATGGTTCTCCACTTCAAATTCCATAACATAAATTTCATTAATTACAGCAATTATCTTTTTAGTAGCTGATACAATTGTAATTTTTCTCGTAGGTTCAAATTTCCCTTCCTTATTTTTTATTAACTCTTCAACAACTTTTTCATCCAAAAATGACGTTTCACTACCCGAATCAATTAAACAATAACATTCCCTTTTTCCTATCTTAATCTTAATATGTGGCAAACTAGTATTAATCGCGCTATCTGACTTATCATATAACAATGCATAACTTTCATTCTTTTTGGTTGGCCCTAACAAAAATCCTTACTACAAGCAAGTTCTGATTTGTTCTTTTGATCTATTTTTACTGAGCCTACATTAAAATTAGGCCTTGTATCTTTATATCTCGTACCTGTATATTTATTTTGTTCTGTTATTCTATCTTTTCTATTATCTCTATCTGAACCATTTATTTCTCTGTTTTGGGAAGCCATTTTATTTCTATTTATTTGAGTATGATCATTAAACATAGGTCTTTCAGATCTCAGAGGCATGTTGTGCAAATTAACTCTTGAATATGGATTTCTCTTAATATTATTTTCTGAATATATATATATATATATATATATATATATCGGGTTACAACGTTTTACGTCTTCCGATTCCTAATCGCCATTCCCCTCTGTTCATCCATAGGCCCTCCTCCAGATCCGTCTCTCGAATTTCTTTATCCACTCCGTCTCTCCAGCTTCTACGCGATCTTCCTCGTTTTCGGGTTCCTTGGGGGTTCCAGTTTAGCACTTTCTTTGGGATTCTGTGTTCTGGCATTCTTTGGACGTGCCCATACCATATTAGCTGTTTGGTTATAATGTCATCTATAATGTCATGTTGTTTCTGAATAACTATTATTATATCTACTGCCACGCTCTGCATCATCTAACCCTTTTAATAACTCAAGAAACTGTTGCATATCAGTAATGTTATGTATAGCTACTGCCTGGTTGACTTTAAAATCAAAATGTCTAACTAATTGTGAAACCAAATCAAATTCATTTATCTTTGGGGTCAAATATTTTAATATGGAGTACCTCTTCATGACATAGGCCTCTCTTGTTTCATTATTACCAACTCTATATCTACCAAATAATAATTCTTGTCTTACCCTTGTCTGCTTGTTTTGTCCCCAGAATTGTTTGGTGAATCTGGCTTCAAATTCGTCCATGGTCGTCACCTCATCAGACACCATCTCCCACCAAACCAAAGCATCATCCTTCAGGCAATTTCCAATCATTTACAATTTTTTCTCGTCCCCTGGCACACCTTCCAAGCTGGCTTTTATCTTTAGAAAATTCATGGGACTTGTTGTTGAAATTCCATAAAATTTTGGTAACACTTCATTTTGTACTGGTACAGGGATATAAGTGGGCACTAGGGTGGTCCATGCTTACATAGAAAAAAAAAACTTCCAAGAAGAAGTTACGCCACCCCCTAGTTTTGTTACAACTACCATTCATATTATGTCTTCAAAATTTCAGCAACTTATCTTATATACAAGGGAGTGCTCATCGACCTTAAAATATTTGAATTTTATGAAAAAATCCTGAGAAAGAACTAGTCAGAATATTAAGTAAAAAATGTAAACAATGTATCAAAAATAATTTTTTTTATTCAGATATAGTATTAAAACACACACAATAATATAAATAAAGAAATACTTAAAAATAATATTAATTAAATTTTTTTTTTCAACTTAAAACTAAGTTTGTTAGCATCGTTTTGGAAGTTTCAGTAGAATTGATCTTTCTGTTCTGTTCAACGACATGAAGTAAAAATTGTTTTTCCTCCTCATTGTTAGTGAGTATCGTATTGTAATCTTCAAATAGTTTTACACCCCTCTCCGCAGTGTCGTTAACCACACGCAAATTTCTTATGCAACTTTTGCCTTCGAGGTAATCAACATTGTCATCTCAAGCCTCAGGAGGTAATTGCAAGAAAGAGTCGTCCATGATTTCTAGAACTGAGAGCGTTTTCAGCGCTCTTTGCGATGCAAAGGCTTCTAATGTGGTTTCCGTGGATAATTTGGCAGAGTCACCTCTTACTAAACGAGAACCGCCGGCAGCATCCATTCTTTGAACAGTGGCCATTTTCTCGTCATAAGACTGCTTGTCGGGAAACAAGGCAAAGGCAACTAGCTCATCAGATAAGTACCACAAGTGACGCTCTAAGACAACCCTTGCTGCTGCACTGATTTCGGGATCAATGACTTCGTATAATTTTAATCTCTTCCAAAGTTGGAGGTCATTAATCGCTGCATCTGCTGCCAAAGGCGCTTCGATCCAAATCTTCGTATATATGAGTGCACCGAAACTAACAAATCGAACAATTTGTTTTTCTTCTCTTTTGATTAGCTTAAATGCTTGAGAATTATTTCGAAGGAGAAAAATCTTCATAGCATACAGCAGTTTTGCCATCCATCGAGCATGATGTATTGGTCCCGGAGTACGCCAACTAATCCTTGCAGGTGGTTTGTTCAGAACAATCATTGTGAGCTCTATTAGCTCGTTGTAATCACCACGAACTTGTTTTTTTCTAGCTATATCAGTCGTAAGACTCTCAAGAGTATTTTCGGCAAACTGTTTCGCGCTAGTATTGAAGTCAAGACAATCGTAGTGATGTTTTGGTAATGTATCCCAAACATCGCTGAATCTTTAGAATAATGGAATCTTAGGAGAGTTTTATGGCCCAAAGCACAGTGTAAATATTTTTGAATGCATTATTTCAAACACGTGATGACGACAAGCAAGCCATAAAAGATCACGGCCCGTCTTTGCTTCGAGGAGAGTGCGCGCTCCTTCTTTGGCACTGGTGTTAGAGGCAGTATTGTCAAAACTCATACCTCGGACTTTATTTGTGACATTCCACTGTTCCATTGTGTCAAAAACAGCATCAGACGTGTTTTCCCCGTTTCTGCAGTAAGTTTGGGTACGCCTAACAGTTTTTGGCAACCATTACCGGAGACAAGAATGGGAAGGCGTTCTACTTTCTTATTACCTACTATATCAGGCAGTATTTTCCAATCCCAATGTATTACAAGCGGATACTTCGGGTCGAATAGTTGTTTTATATTCACATTGAATTCTGTCCTTGCTTTTGTTCTTGCACGTCGAATTGTGCTTTGAGAGATTGGGAGTGCAGCAGGATTACAACCAAGTGCGGCAGACAATGGAATAATCAGTCGCACTGCTTCTCTGTCGGTTATTTTGTTACGATCCAGAGCGCTGGTAACATGTGTAAATATACCACTAGTCGATGGCACAACGACACTTTTACTTGTAGCGACCTGTGTCCTTTTTGGTAAAGTAACCACAAAATCATCTTCTTGCTTATCCTTCAAATTGGTAGTTGCACTCGAAGTGCTACTGCAGCTTAAATCAAGTTCTATTTCTTGACTTGACACTACTGAAATTGAAGCATTATGTTTAGCGGCATTCTTTCTTAATTCTTCAGCTCTTTGTTTTCGTTTGAGAGAACGTTCGTTGGTCTTTTCTAGCTTCTTGTCAATCGATGTCATGATCATCTTACGCTCACTTCTTTGATCCATGAGAAACTCTCTGTCTTCTGCAATTTTGATTGAATTCATAGCGTTTGCATGGGCGATATCGAAAAGTTTGTCTAGCTCTTCTGTAAACAAATGCTCTCTATTTTTCTGTGCTTGCGAATCTCTTGTTTTATTTTTCTTTAAAAGCAGCCAGTTCTTATGAATTTTTATAAGTTTTTCAACGCAGTGATTTGGTTGCCTGGTTGGAATACCAGATTTGCTCCACACTTCTATGACTTCTTGAATGAGCATATGCGCAGAATCTTTCACATTCCTTGATTCATTTAATGTGTGGTGATAACGAAGTAGAACTTGCCAAAGAGTTGGAAGTTGGTTAATCCTTACCAATGACTCAAGATCCCGACATCCAAGTAGAAAAATATCGTCTTTTTTTCGAGTTGAACTCATTTTATTGCTCTGATTCACTGAGTCTGACCTGTAATAAAACAATAATATCCAAAAAAAATTGAAAATATGCTTTTAGGTTAACCGCGAGAAAAAATCAAATCATTTTAATCAAAAATTTCAAAAACAGCACTCGATTGAGCACCCTTTTCCGGTAAAGCTAGCCAACTGAAATTATACAATGTTATTGCTATGGATACATGTTACAAATTTACGGGGTGGCCAATCTGAAAAACAAAACAAAAATTTTTTGGACCACTCTAGTGGGCACATTTATTTGATTCTTCTCTCTTCTTACTTCTTCTATTTTCTTTACTAGTTTTACTTCCATATGCTCCATTTTTTGTTCTGCGAATTCTCTTCTTTCTATTTCCTCTGATAATTTACTATTTAAATCCGTTATACTTTCTTCTACATGATGTTCTGAAGACAATTGCATGGAGTCCATACCCCTTGTTAAATCTTCCTCTTGGCTCTTATCATTTAATGCCATTATTTTATTAACAATGCCTACCTCCATTTCTTTTTATTTTACCATCATCGCATCCATCTTTTCCTCCATTCTTTTTTCTCTTTCCATCATCATCTCCATCCTTTGCTGCATTCTTATTAATATGTCCATCATCATCATATCCCTGATTACCCTGTCGTGCCCCTCTTCATGTATGGTGTTTACTTGACCTATTCTTGCCCTTGCTTCTTCCAAAAATTTTTCACTTCCAGTTTCTTGTCTTGCTTCCTCCATTCTCCTCCTGATTTAATTATTCCTTCCATCTTTGTGCTCTGTTTCTTGCTCACTACAATACTGCTTCTGTTCGCCCCACGTTGGCCTTGCCAAAAATATGCTATGAATAGTGGTTTGAAAATTTAGCACGCAACTAGTTTTCCCAAGTAGGTTTCTCAGCCGGTGAATTTTCAAATATGAGACTTCTAACTTCTCGGGTTCCACTTAGGAAATGCGTGACTGCAATGTAAGTTGAGCGCCAGTGAAATGTTCACAAAAATTTATTTACTTATATAAGTTAAGTTTAAACAGCAATATAGGCATGAGTACAATAAATCAAACGCAGGATAAAATTAAAACGAATATTTAATACAAAATAAAAAAAATAAAAAAATTTATCTTTACAAAGTATAAATATGTTCTATTATACAAAAATACATAAGGTAAAAACATTCATTGTAAATTGACAGCTAAATGAATGGAAAACATCCTCTTTATGAATCCGAACAAACTTATCTAACAATAATCAAGTTTGCTATTAATTTCTCCCCAGAGAACCACACTGTATAATCAAATTCTGTTACACGAACAAAACTTACGCATGTGCAAACAGACATGCACAAAAAACTCTGATTCCCGTCGAACAAACTTTTCAATTATAATCTTAACAAAGAAATGTTAATAGTAAGATTTATTATCTATATTTCTAATAATTAAATCTCTTAATTACAAGCTTCCATACAATGGAACTATTATAATTTTAATTCTACTTACAAAAAAAATATGTGAAGACGAAGAAGGTGCTTATTCAAATCAAACATCAAATAACATACGAGAATTTATCTCTATATCTCTCTAATACATATATAAATCACTTTTCAATCAATTAACCGAATTAATTAAATATATTTATATATATATAGATATTGAAAATCTCTCTCCCGGTCGCCGCCAGCGGCAGTGTCTTCGTTTGACCGACTGCCCCTAATATATATATACAGAGAATTTCATGTAACTTGCAATATATGAATATAGTAACCTTAGATTCGAAAATACTATGCACTTGCACTGTCCCACATAAAATGCAATATGTAATAGTTATGATCGATATGATATCTTTCATGGTTGTTTTGTCAAATTATTGACAGTAAAGCCTATTTAATTAATTAAACTACATTTCCGATAAATATCGTTTATTGAATTGAATCCCGAAAGATACCATGTCACTAACTGAGTTCTATCTTCCTTTGTGTATATCATTTAAGATTGATACTAAGCTAATATCGAAATAGAAATACTGCTACTTTTGACTTAACTAATGTCAAATTATATTGATATGTTGCATTTTACGTGGGACAATGTAAGAATGTATTACCTAGTTTCTATGGAAATAAAAAACCTATACATGTTTGTATATTACATCTTAAGTGAAATTCTCTGTGTATATATATATATATATATATATGACTGATGTTAGTTGCAGTATATGTACTAGTGTATTAAAGGTTTAGTGTTTTTTTTTGTTTTATCATCATTGACATAGAGATGATTTTAACATGTAGAGGCCACTGTAACAGGCTCGTGTGTGTAGTATTACAAACAATAGCCCATATAGTTTAGGTTATGTAAGTATTTGTTATACATTTTATTTTGTACAATGACAACATATTGACAAGTTGTTTATATTCCTTTTTTGTTTGCTTCTTAATAAAAACAGGTCTGAGGAAGGTCTAAACCCAAGACCGAAATGTCACACAACCAAAACAGTGTTTTTCTTCAAAACGACACCCTAATTCTACACAAGTATATATATATATATATATATATATATATATATATATATTGAGGTAGGTCAAGCCTACACACAAGAATCCCTAGTTTAGATAAGATACAGATCATTAGTTAGAATGGTAAAATTAGAAATTAAGATAATTTTTTGAACTGTATTCTTCATCTGTCAAATCAATAAAGTTGATTTCGCGTTTTATTTGTTGGAAATTAATTTGCATTTTCATTTATTTAACCTTTCTTTTGCCTTAGTCATTTTAATTATATATCATGAATTTCCGAGAACTTTCAACTTAATTGATCAATAATAATCTACACACATTCATTAGAGTAAACTGTACTAATTCAAATTAAATACCGCGGGAAATAGCCCAATTACAATTCAGCACAAAAATGAGATTTTTATATTCATATGATAAGTATTTATATACTAAAATAAAACATATAATTTTTGGAAGATATTTATGTGGCAAAAATAATTAAATTATCAATTTAAATAGAATTATTTACGAGATTAAATGAATACATATTAGATAAACGAATGAGAAGCCTAGATTGAAAACAAACGATAGTTAGCGTCATGATGTAAAAATTTCGAAAACCACGCCGATGTTTTATTAAGTGCTCCATCTAAAATAAGAAGAAATTTATTAAATTATATTGAAAAACTATACTACGAACCTACAAAATATTACCCGTATATCCAGCACCTTTTTAACGTATTTTGCGCAACTATACATCATCCAGTTCCTTATAAAATGAATTTGCATTTCACCAGGGACAACATCCACAGAAAACCGAAGCCAGCAGAGTCGATTGCCCGCTACCGAAAACCTGTATCCCGAACGTTTTGAATTCAAGATAGATCCTGCCTTCCTGAACACCATCTAATTCCAATCTAAGTATGATTAACATCTCCTAAAATTTTGAAAACATTAAATAAGTTCAATCCATAATAGAGAACTCACAATCATAGATATTTTTCAAGATATGTTTACTAAGTTAAGTTAAATTTAGATTATTTTTATAAAAATATGAAGAAGACAGTTCTCTGGTTAGTTTATAAAGTTAGTTATGTAATATAATAAGATATTAAGAAAGTACCATTGAATATCGTCACGTAACCTATAATTTATTGTGTTCAATTTTATCACGTGACTGGATTTATTAACTGGACAATTAAAATTTATACTATGTACATATCTATCACTTACCTGTTTTTAATTAATTCTCTCATTAAACCATTTGCATAATTCTTAGATCCTCTTGTTTTTATTTAGTAGATTTTGCTTTGAAAACACCATCACCTTTGATCTTGTTTACTGTTGGTGTATATGTGTTTTATTGACGTACCGAACTTACATTAAAAGTGTTTTTTTATATAAAGCACAACAACCAAGAGTCTCACTGTTCTAGATTAGCCCGACACTTAACAGAATATTGCCCACAACAAACTAAGTAATCCGTTTTACACAAGAACAGCTGTTTAGGTCATGTACACTTTATTATTAAAACGATTATATCGTTGATGTATATGCAAGCAACATATTGCAGTGGAATTTACTTTGAATTTGCTTTATTTAATTTTAATTCACACTACAGCTTATATCGCCGGCTATTCAGTCTAGTAGAATCCTTGAGCTTACGTCTCTGGGTCGATCCTCTCGGATACCGGTATATTAAAAATTAAAACACAAGGTGTCAGATAATTTATACACACATTTTCTTTACATTAATATATATATTTAAAAAATAAAAAAAGAAAAAAAATCCCTCTACAAAGTGTATAGGGTGCTAAAGCGTCATTAAACAGTAGCAATGAGGAAACACTCTTTGTGAATATTGACTCGCACACAGAGAAAAACCTCTTCTGAAACACGATCAAACATAAAACTAATAAATATTAGTGAAATCTGTCAAGTTTAACCTCTACTGTGACCCCTTCAAACAAATATCAAAAACAAATTAGTTTTTAAAACTCACGCTAGTTGAAAATTATATTCATGCATCAAATAACATGACAAAATCCATCCCCACTACAATTCCTCCAACCTTGAATTTCAAAAATTGTATTCGAAATATAATTTTAAGAAAAAACAACTTCCCTTACAAAAAACATGACAAACTTTCGCTAATATCCATATACTACTTTCAAACACATTATTATTACAATAAATACAAAATTTATAGCACTGAAAATAATCCTGATATCTAATAAATAAATAAAATAATTTTTATCAACTTACATTAAGTTTTTGTGTGATTTTAAAATACACGAGAGGCATCTTTTTCCACAAGATTTCAAATAACTATGAAAAACTTCACAAAAATCGAATTAAGATTTACTTGCACCTTACACTAAATGCAAAACAAAGTACAGACCGACTTTATAAAACAAAGAACAAAATTGATTATCTTATTCTTTTTAACTAAACACTTTAACAGTCAAGATACCTCTAAAACAAAAATGAAAAATTCTACATATCCGCCTGGCTATCCCTTCCATCTATCAAATCAAAATATACAGACAATACATCTTATCAAATACAATATCCGAAAAAGCGGCAAATTCAATTCCTTTGGTCCACCTAAATATACGAGGGCTATTCATAAATTTCATACATTAAATATTTGATTTATAAAATATTATATATATCGATCCCCATCTGAAATAAATAAATATACAAGTGAAATAGCTAATTTTATTATAAATTGTCCCTAGTACAGAGTTCACTACTAGTTCAATCTTTTTCCTTGCTTGTCCATGGAAAATCCATGACATGATTCCCCGAAGTTATCCAAGAACAAAGTCAGAACATCACTGAGCTTTTTTCAAGGATAATCTTCAGCACAGCACTCGAGACAGTACCGCACCCTGTCTTGTTACCCGGCACTAACTTGTTGTATTGTTGTCGAACAGGATCATCCTCGTTCTGATGCTGTAGTGTGGTAAACATTTTCAACTTCTCCTTATACATTCTGTATATAATTTTGAATATATAAATGTCTTATTTGACTTAAAACATTTTATCTTTTATGTCGTTTTACTTGACATAATTCATTTTAATGTCATATTGCTTGACATTATATAGTTAATGTCATTTTGCTTGACATTTTCGAATGGATTTCGTTACAAACATCACAGACGAAGGAACACGCCGAAGCAGCAGTCATCCCCGTCGAATCTTCGAGCACACTCTCGATCACATGGACATGAATGTTTCCAACGAATTTTCATAAATAAAAGAAAAACATAGCATCAAAATCTCATATACCAAATCATCATCATAAACAAATTCATAACACCATTAATTTCCAAGCAATTTCAATAATAATAATCATAATAATCAACAATAATATCATGAGCTCAACTTCTTCCTATATTTATATAATTTTAATTTTTTTTTTTTCAACGCAATTCCCATTATCAATAATTTTTTTATACGCAGATAAATTTTAATTAATTAATTATGTCAACAATAAATTTTATTTTATAACTCATCCTGTATATATATCCGTTTGCTTAATCCAATTCATTACCAGGTCAGTTAAATCAGCACATCGTAAACCATCCTATTCAAATAATTTTATTCATTAACCTTTTTACACATGCCAATAATTCTTTTCTATATTCATAAATACCATAATTTTATTTCAACAATATCTATATATATATCTCAATTATCATAATAACTTTTTTCATATATCGACGAAAATTCTATTTAAATATACCAACGAAAATTTTTTCTATAAATACATTTTCATTTTCATATAAATATTTCATATATTTATTTCATATATTACCGACGAAAATTTTTTTCATATTCAATATCATATACTTTTTATCCCGACGAAATTCAGTAAACACTTTTTTATTTTACTTCTACATCCTCTTCTTATACTAATAATCTTATCCTAATTATCTTTTACGTTAAATCCATTTCAGTATCATATATCAAATCCTATTTACTTTTCCAAATTTTCACACCTCCTACAATAACTTCCAAGTCCACTGATTCCTCCTGTCTATTCTTCATATAAGCATCAAAATTCTTTTTAAGAGTTTTAAGGAAAACTTTGACATTAAATCCTTGGAATAGAGTTGCTGCTTGCCAGATTTGTAGCAAGCCAATATCTAAACCTTTTAATTGTGATGTAGCATCATCATCCCACCACCCATTTATTTCTGGGTCCTCCTTGAGCCATGCAATGACTCCATCATAATAAATTCCTCCAGCCATAATAGTTAGTCCTATTGGAATTATACTTCTTATGGATCTCAAAATTGTGAAGTCCTGCTCGGTACTTCACAGTATTAATCTCTTGAATTCTCGTTCGGGCGACACTGTGTGGCAATGTCCATTGTCTCTTGACTCCTGTCTTCATTGTGTCCTCCTTCATGTATGTAACCATCATTACCCATCCTTTGTTTCAAATTTTCCATTATATTTTCCATATTTGAATTATATCGTTTTATTTCTTCCAATTATACGTTGGACTCGCCAAAATTGTAATATCGGTCCAATTATTAAATTATTTAATCTCTCACCACGTTGAGTTAACCATAATCGTAAATTTTTTCATTTGCTTTTCTTCATACGCCGACACGTTGGACTATCAAAATTGTGAATTTTGGCATCTACTTTGCTTCATACGCCGACACGTTGGGCCGCCATAATTGTGCAGTGGAATTTACTTTGAATTTGCTTTATTTAATTTTAATTCACACTACAGCTTATATCGCCGGCTATTCAGTCTAGTAGAATCCTTGAGCTTACGTCTCTGGGTCGATCCTCTCGGATACCGGTATATTAAAAATTAAAACACAAGGTGTCAGATAATTTATACACACATTTTCTTTACATTAATATATATATTTAAAAAATAAAAAAAGAAAAAAAATCCCTCTACAAAGTGTATAGGGTGCTAAAGCGTCATTAAACAGTAGCAATGAGGAAACACTCTTTGTGAATATTGACTCGCACACAGAGAAAAACCTCTTCTGAAACACGATCAAACATAAAACTAATAAATATTAGTGAAATCTGTCAAGTTTAACCTCTACTGTGACCCCTTCAAACAAATATCAAAAACAAATTAGTTTTTAAAACTCACGCTAGTTGAAAATTATATTCATGCATCAAATAACATGACAAAATCCATCCCCACTACAATTCCTCCAACCTTGAATTTCAAAAATTGTATTCGAAATATAATTTTAAGAAAAAACAACTTCCCTTACAAAAAACATGACAAACTTTCGCTAATATCCATATACTACTTTCAAACACATTATTATTACAATAAATACAAAATTTATAGCACTGAAAATAATCCTGATATCTAATAAATAAATAAAATAATTTTTATCAACTTACATTAAGTTTTTTTGTGATTTTAAAATACACGAGAGGCATCTTTTTCCACAAGATTTCAAATAACTATGAAAAACTTCACAAAAATCGAATTAAGATTTACTTGCACCTTACACTAAATGCAAAACAAAGTACAGACCGACTTTATAAAACAAAGAACAAAATTGATTATCTTATTCTTTTTAACTAAACACTTTAACAGTCAAGATACCTCTAAAACAAAAATGAAAAATTCTACATATCCGCCTGGCTATCCCTTCCATCTATCAAATCAAAATATACAGACAATACATCTTATCAAATACAATATCCGAAAAAGCGGCAAATTCAATTCCTTTGGTCCACCTAAATATACGAGGGCTATTCATAAATTTCATACATTAAATATTTGATTTATAAAATATTATATATATCGATCCCCATCTGAAATAAATAAATATACAAGTGAAATAGCTAATTTTATTATAAATTGTCCCTAGTACAGAGTTCACTACTAGTTCAATCTTTTTCCTTGCTTGTCCATGGAAAATCCATGACATGATGTAATAGGTTATACAACCCCATCTATGTGTAACATTGGAAACCACTTTTAAATAGATATATTTATATTATATATACTTTAAAAATGATCTTAACAGTTTCATCTTGTTTAAACATTTAACATACCAGCTCTGCTATATTTGATCTTTTAGCTTTGTATTTGTTATAAAGCCCCTATTAGCAATATTTCAATATATATATATATATATATATATATATATATATATATATATATATATATATTTCACAAGGCAACCTTCTAGTTCAAACTATAGTTTTGGTCTCCCCTCGCAACTTCGATCTCTACATGAAATCTCGGATAACAAGTTTTTTCCCTTTTTAAATGTAGTATACAGTCATATTGAAAATAAGTGTACATTTTTAAATTACATTATTTTTAATTAAAAATCCATAGCAATATGTAGTATGTTCGCAAATTGAGAAACCATCTGCTCTGTTTGTTTACGCACCAGATGGAATAATGAAGAATATTTTGTATCCAAAGGCATTGGAGTGATAGATTGATTATAATAAAATATCATTGATTTGTTGTTTAGCTAGAGAATAAACAAAAATTTATATTGGTTAATGGCAGTTAACACAAAGGAAGTTTTAATTTTTCTCTAAAATGTGGCCGAGCAACGCCGCTACGGGCAGCTAGTAGGTTAATGAAATATCAAGAAAATTAATGCTGTTATTAATTTCTTCTTTAATTGTGAATTTTAATCTGTTGTGAAAGTTGTTAAGTTTCTTTAAAAGGTGGTCCATTTTATTTATCGGTATAGATGTTATGATGTCGTCTACATATCTCTTAAAGAGAATGGGGTCGAAGTCGAATGAATTGATGATGTTTTGTTCCACATGTTCCTTTGCGATAGGAGCAGCTAAAGGAGAGCCCATGGCAATACCAAATGTTTGACTGTAAAAAGAGTTTTTGTATTGAAAATATGTGTTATCAAGACAGAAATATGCGCCTCTAATAAATTCGTTTTTATTTAGCAATGTGTGTGGACAATCATGGATTTGTAAACGCATGTCTGCTTAAATTATTAATATAACCTATTAAGTGTAACCTATTAAGTGAGACACAGAAAATAGGTAATATATGTTTTAAGTCAAACTTCTGTTAAGTAAGTAGTAATTTGACAGTTATAAATTAGTAACGACATGCGTTTTACAGTACATAGTTACCCCGGACGCAAAGACTAATTGAACTCTCGTTATTTATTGCTAGGCTTGTAGGAATGTTAGTGTATAATAGTTTTACATAAAGTGATATTATTTTATGATCTTCTTGGTACTTTTTGTTCTTTGATGAAATTTTGAAATTGCCATGAGTCTTTGGTATAATTATATAATTTGGAAATAGATTTCAACATTAGAAACAAACTTAGCATTTTTAATTCCCAACCATCAGCAATATATGGATTATCAAAAATCCACAGAAATAATATTGCTTTGAGACCGACAGTATCAAACATACAAGCCCCTACATATAATATCGTAAAATTCCTGGGTGATGGCATATCTAAGATCTTGAGAAAAACGGAGTAGAAAGCTCTGTAATAAAAAACGTGTATTTATGCATTACATATTACATACTAAACATTTAACATCATTTATTACATCTGTTTGGAGTATTTGTTGAAAACATAAGCTTTAATAGTATCTATTTTCTATTTCGAAATAGTTCAGTACGCATTTCCATTAATTTTAGAACTTCTTTTTTCTTCGATGCTATCTTTTTCTTAATATGTGACTTAAAATATTCTTCTGTAAACATTTTGTCTTCTTGAGTCCATGTTTTTCTAATAATTTTCTTTCTTTTCTTTGTTGATTTTTCTGGTTGGACGACTTAACCCGGCATTTGGTTTTCTTTGTCTTGTACGTCTTCTTTTTGTCACTCATCTTCGCTCTCATCTTGTGCTTCTATAAGTTCATCTCCAATTTAAGTTTTGTCCTTTATATTTGTTGATGCAGTTATTTTGCGACAATAATAAAATTTTGGACACTTTAGCGGTCTGATATATATCAGATGGTAATCTATACCATTCACTATGTGACCCATAAAAGTTGCAAGTTCTAATTTCTAATTAGCCACTTTTAAAATCTGTGATATTGTCGCCAGATGTTTTCTTAACTTGGTTGACGTGAGCGAAGAAGTTTTAATTGGATCATCTAAAGCGAGAGTTACATTGTGACGAACCCCGCTTCAAAAGCAATGAACTGTATTGGGCTGTGCGTGTTTTTTTTTTATTTAACCGTCGACGCACACGAACGATTCAAAACTTTTAGACAGCAATGTATATTAATTTGTATATATGTTTATATATGTAGTGTTTTTTTTCTTCAGTTATGTTAGGTTGGCCCATGTCTCGCAATAATGCGAGGATTCGCCTCTTATGTCTGCGCGCGCTCTTGGGCGTTGCCCCATTTCTGTGTACAGTTTCCCCGACTCATCGATTTCGTTTTTCTATCATTCTGGGCATATATAAAGGGCCCAATTTCGATGGACAGGCAACATAATAAATAATACTTTCTTTCCACAATTAAAATATTTAATCCTTTAGGCCAAGCTATACGAAAAAGTTATTTCTTTTCTAGCAGATGAAATTTCACATTAGATGTTGCATTGGGTCTAATTTATAAATAAGTTAATATTATTAAAATGAATATATCAGATGTTACTTATATTGTATTTTGTGCAGCCTGACAGCTTGTTAAAATTCTTGAAAGGTAGAAAAAACGTTATTCGTTAATGTCCATATTTTCCCTCATACCGTAATCATTTTCAATGTTATAATGTATTAGATTTACAAAATCAGGTTAAAAAATTTTAAACCAAAAAAGGCGCATTTTGTCAATATGTAACATATGAACAGCTGCGATCTTTTGTTCGAACTAATGTTCTTCGTCAAAAATCGAAAACAAGCACCCGCCGTATTTATAATACATTTATTAAATGATAATTGATTTGAGAATACTTATGTTTAATTTCGAATGTTTGTAATAATTTTCAACCAACAAATTATATTTTACAACCCTCACTATGTCTTTTTAAAAAGGCTTTTTTTTGAATTATATTTAAAATTAAAACATTTAAGTTAGTTTTAATATCGTTTATTAAAATAATAATCAAATTACATTAAACGTGAAGCGTGCATTATAATAAAATAAACAGTACTGGATTCTACGTGAAGCGTTATAATGAATAATAATGTCTTTTGCATTTTAATACCTGGTCTCTTTATCGTAATACTAAGAAACACTGGCGTGATGCGGCGTTGCATTTCCCACATTATCAATAGTGCACAAGGACGGTTCTATAACAAACACATTGTACTTTTACTTATTTTAAAGTATATCGTTTTGAAGAATTTACTATGTTTGTTTGTTGTATAAATATTACTTATTGTTTTATATGTTAATAAAACGTACCTGTATTAAAACACTGTCTCTCATTTGGCACCATCATACGATCACCACATGTTAGCATAGTCATAAAGCACTTAAGATTCTTCTAGCACGAATTCACAGGAGTATTCACCAAAGTTCAGTAAAAACAACAATCTTAATTTTAATCAAAAGAACCCGCATCTCGACAGGGATTTTCCCGAAAAGGTATATTAATAACATCTTTTTCATAGTTGTCATTCAGATTCAAAAAGTAAATCGTGAAGCTGCTTGCTAACAATATTCAGATTTTGAAGTTACTCATAGAGAAGCGATTGGCCTGCCCCAGTAGACACAAGTAACTACGAATAGGCGTTCATGTGGTTGCCTATGTTTCCTCGAAGAATTTGTTTAAATAACTTGATTATTTTGAACATTTTTAATTAGTAAATTAATTATAATCTCTCCCGAGTAACCAGTGCAAATTACAGCATGTTTCCGGAATATATGATAACCGCTTATTCAGGAGTCAGGAGAGTGACATAAACCAAACGACAAATACGCATTATATTTTTCGTAAATATTATTTATATGTTCTATAGCGAGGTCAATACCTTCCTGAGTTAGTTTGTCAAATAATACTGACACTCCGATACCTCGTTTTCCTCACAAGACGTTTTAACTTTCTAATTAGTATTTTTTTCACTTGGTGATAAAAAAATGGGACATACTATTTCGATATACATATCATATATTGTATTCCGGATAGCCATTTGATCAGTCATTACGTCATTACTGTCATTAGTATTAGTGACTGGTTTTTTATAATCCCTATACCTTCCATGATATCTTTCAATATATCCAAAATTGTACTAGAATGAAGTAAGAAATCAGCAAATCGCTGTAAATATATATTTATTTCAAAACAAATGTTCTTTTTAACGCATATATTTTACTTTTCGTCTAATCCTTGGACCACCATTATCACGTTCTTTCTATCATAGGAAATCAAAGAAGCAATGTGGTGTAGACTAGCTCGCGTCCGTAGCAGATTGCTACACGTGCACCCTGGGTAACGCTAAATGAGCTAGAGCAACCTTCGGCAGCCAGAGAATATCTTTGGATCTCCTGGCTATTATACATGGATCCACGTGCCTTAGGGTATCTCAACCATGGCCCTTTTTAGAACCAAACGACAGAAAGTCTTGGTGAAACAATGCAAGTTTCGAGCCATATTGCACATCCCACCATCCGGATATTCCAGAAGAAAGAAATAAAGAGGGAATGAATAATGTAGTGGGATATACAATCCCCACCATCCAGTATATGTATATATAGCGTTGTTTAGATCTGAATCCATGTAGCCATATGCTAAATAATAATAGAAGAAGCAATAAGGTTATTTGATTGAGAATTCAAACATTTCGGCATTTTGCGGTTAGATTCTCTTCAACATCGAAGTTTTCACCAGATAAGCGGAAGATTACCAAGTACTATCGCGATGTGTGAGTGGTGTTTTGAAAAAAGAAACAGTTGATATAAAAACGCAAAGTTTAAATAAAGGAGGGAATAAGTACACAGTAATAAGAAGAAAACCGGTAGCAATTAATTCCAATGAATTCAAATGTCAATTGTTAACAGCATAAATGACATGTGTTTCTCGATTTTTTTCTATTTTATGCTTTAGCTTTGAGAATATATGTTTATTTGTGTTGCTATTTTTTTGAAGTATATTTGATTTTTTCTGATAGTTGTGAAACATATGGAACCGTGATATATGTTGTTTCATTGCTCAAATTGTTATTGGTGTCTGCAGGGTTGTATATTTTGTGGATTCTTTTTTTAATTGTTCTATGAGTTGTGATGGATAGTTATTATCTGTTAATATCGTTTTAATTTTTGTTGATGTTATCTTTTCTGTACCGAGCAGTCAGATTATTTAGAATCATTTTATTGAATATAGTAGTGAGCATGAGGGTAATTCATATATCGAAAAAAGCTGTTGGTTTGTTGTACTAATTTATAAATAGTACCGTCTATCATAGGTTAGTAAAATATCAAAAAAAAATAATAGTTACTAATTTCTTCTTCAAGTGTTAATTTTAATTTGTTGAGTGTTAAATTTCTTTAACGGTAATCCAATTTATTTATCGGTATACATGTTATGATGTCGTCTACATATCTTTTAAAGAAAATGGAGTCGAAGTCTAATTGATGATGCTTTGTGCCAAAGGTTCCATTACTAGATTTGCGAAAGTTTTTCAAAGTCTTCTGAAGGTTTATTGTTCCGATGTTTAAGATATGTGTCTAATTAATAAAATTCTTTGAAGTTTACAAACTCATCTATTAAATAATAGAAGATTACGGTAGGTTCTTTTGATTATAGCTTTACATGCTGTCGTATTTTTGGTATCGTTTTGTATGTCAGTTTTGGAGTTTGAAATTAAATTATCCAAGTAGGTCTTAATTTTCTGAAAAAAAGTATTTTGTTGCCTCATTACTTATAATTTGTAAATGTAAAATGTTTATAGAAGAATTAACCAGAAGAAGAAATTAAACATATCCAACGTATCCAACGAAGACTATAGTAACGAATAAAATAAAGCGCAATTGTTTTTTTAGTTTAAAAGAAAATATATAATTACACTACGTACATTTCACCACACTGGCTTCATCAGGTGGATGAATTTGCAATTCAAAGTACAACTTAGTACCTACATATAATAACAACTTTCAATTTTAAATTGAGTAGGGGGGAGTTATTTACGTCTGCCTGGTCATTCAAAATTATCCCTAATCTGTTGAATTTGTTTATTTCTAAACTTTCCAACATATTAAGTTTTTTGCTTTTATCTAACACATGTAAAGTTTTAAATTTCCTGTTGAACTTATGGTTGTATTCAAGGCAATGCTGCAATGGTTCGAGGAAGTAGAATCTGTTTTCTTGTCCTTATAACTTCTTTCGTGTTCTTTCATTCCACATACACTTTTTTGCAGTCCTCGCAAGTTAATTTACACACCCCTGAGTTTGATTTATAATCTGTTTTATCTTTGTTGTTTTTTATAGCTTTTTGTAATGAGTTGTTAGTATTAAATGATATAGTTTGATCCCCATATTTTTTATTACTTTTCCTATAGTACTAAAAATGTTACCAGTGTATGTGATTGAATTATAACTCTTATAACGTTCTATTGATCTTTACTAGTGGGTAAATTAAGGATGTAATTTTTGACTATAGTAACTCATTATGTGCACATAATTCGAAAGAAACACTTACAGTGGCAGTGTTTTAAATCCGATATTTTCGTTCTACGATATTGTATTTAACTGTACAATTTCAGAAATGCGACACATTTTTCTCACTTAGGGAGAAAAATTGAATGAGTTACTATAGTATTCGTTGTAGATTTTCTTTAAAATATTTGTTACACAGATGCTATTTCATGGCTTTTATTTATAAATTTATAAATAAACTAATACATTCTGTTAACATAAATGCTAAATTATTTCTTGATTGCATCTATTTGAAAGTCTCATGTTTTTATTCAGAATTTTCACTCTCCACTTCAACGATGTCAGCTTCTTCATCTTCAGTAGTCACGGATGTTCTTGAAATCAGACTTCTATAAAAGGCATGATACAAAATGGGTATTTTGCCATTATCACAAAACCACAATAATCCTTTAATCTTTTTATCGTCTATCGGTATTACACCGTCGTACAATAATTTTGGGGGGTACAATAATAATGAAGGCTCGTCCTCTAGATTTTCAACAATTTTTCCCGATGTCTGCTCTTTAAATCGCTGCCAAATTCATATGGCTTTTCATACGAAAATCCAATGTCCCTTATTTGGCTCACTTTTAATGGGTTTCTGTCTGCATCAATTTTCCAATTTTCAGTTTCGGTATACGTTTTAAAATTAAATAAATCGTCCTGGGATATCTCTGCAACGTCGTAAATCTTTCCAGTTGTTTTGGCCACTCTTATTAAAGTGGCCCACTGTTTGGCCACATACACAATTGCTTGTCGTTCTTGCATTCTCAATAACTGCGTGCATAGTGTCACCTTAATTTTAAGTATCTGTGTATAATGTCAATTTGAAAATGTACAGCAGCAAATGCAAACATTGAGAGTATAAACCGGTTTCTATTTTGTCCGGAGTAAAATATTACTTTTTTCACTCCTTTTCTAGTTTTGAACTGTAAAAATTTCCAGAGGTAACTGGGAACTTCATTGGGACCCCTTTTTGCTATTTGTTCATGCCACACATAGCAGTAACCCTCATTGTTGCTTATGTCGTAAAATGTAAAATTGTATGTTGAAATCTTGTTCATATCATAAAAATTGTTGACATTCGATTGAGGAGTAGCTAAAACTTTTTGAAAATCAAAGCAAGCCTCGCATACACTCTTATCGTTTATTGCAAGATCTTTGTCAGAATTCTTCAAATCCCTGGCTGCGGTGTTATTTTTTAATGGAGCTCATATTCCGCACTCATATTTCTTCATATTTACTTCATATTTTCGCTTCCGGATCCAGATTAAAAACAGAGCAAGTGTTACAATGATCTTTCTTCGGCTTAAGGAAAGAAATATTAAATTCTTTAAGGGGCTATACCAGTGTGAACGCTGAAAATTTGGATGATCTTCGGAAATTGTTTGGAAGAAAAGCACTCAATTAAATGTTTCGGAAAATTAAGCATAATATTTGGCTATATTTGACCTATATTACATAATTTTTTAATAGAAAAATATTGAGATCCAAGACCTTCGGAGGTGCCAAAAAAAGTTCTTCCATTGCTGACATGATTCCGGTCAATTGAGTAGCTGAAGCCGAAAAAGGAAATAATGTCGTTAAACTGGAAGGTTATTCCTGAACGATGACGTAGGATTTTCGAAAAATATCAAAATCTAACAAAATGGTGTAAGTTATAAAAAAAAGTCTGTTTTCTTGCCTATAAAATGATCGTTTCTTTCAATGCCAAATCGTCAATTTTCATCCATTCAAAAATATCCTACGTCATCGTAGAGTAAATATATTCAAGAGTAGTCAGTTCAATTTTAAGTCAATCGGATAATTGCTCTTCGAGTTAGAATGTCAGCAAATTTGAAAAATCTCATTTCGAGAAAACGCGTTTAAAGATTTAACTATCGATTTTTGCAAGATAAAATGATATTTACCATAAAAACTGCTAATCTATCATGCATATACTGAGTATTTGTCGTGGGTTAAGTGATCTGAAACCACGGCAAAAGAACGTACTTTGCCTTGAGTCCAAGCGCAACCAGTAAATACTGTAATTTGGTTGTGGGTCCAGTGTTGGGCACTTTGGATTTCGTCTTGCGATGTTGCCAAATAGTTTTCAGCAAAATCCACTTGAAGAATCACCTCATCATCAGCTGCTGTGTCCTTCATATTTTTGAAAGCTTTAGCTTGTAATCGCTTTACAAAGAAATGCTTCTTAAATTTACTAAATTGATTTTGTAGCTCATTGACAGCTTCTTCTATGGTTCCTTTTGCTTCAAAAACCTTAGGCCGGCTAGAACAGTCATCTTTCCATTGCTTCCTGTAATCTCAGACGACATGTTTAAGTCTTCATCAATTAAGGTGTGCAAATTAAGTACACACTTTTTGCATTCACCATTCATGCATTTTTCATTTTCTAAATCACAACAAGTAAGGCTCAAAAGATCAGAATGCGTGGAAGGGAAAAACATGTCTTTCCTACTTATGGCTTCAATTAGGAAATTGAAATTAGCGTGGTATTTGCAAACGCAAACATTGTGTGGCATTTGAGAAGCTAAGTCAATATTTTTAGGCCTCAGTTCATAAAATTTTGATTTGCTGATTTCAACTGTTGGGTTATCAATCTTTAATAAGGCATAGGCCTCTTGGACTGTCATATTCATATGCCGCTTTTGGATTTTGATTCTTTTTCCACTTGTTGGATCTTTAATAGATTTGACATCCCTAATTCCTGGTGCCTGCCTGCTAATATCATCTGAATTATAAAACTCATGGACCTTTGATATATTATCTTGTGAAATAGAACTTTTGGTGTTCTGTTTAGGGCTTTTATCAAATAGTGTTTTGCCGCTTGAGGTGAACTCTCATACACAAGCTTTCGTAACACGGCTATTCTTTTCCGCGGACTTAATGGCAACACTCTTTTAACTTTGGTAACAGACTTTCCAAGAGATTGTGGGCATTTAAATGACCCAATCTCTGGAATAGTAGTGTCGCCAATTGGCCTAGATTCTTTTTGTTTTATTTTTTGTCTGTACTTTCTTTTGCGCTCAGTTTCTTTCCGTCTGTATTCCATAAGTGATGTTGCAGACAAATTCTTTACCAACTTCTTCTTTTCTCGCCTCTTATCTCTGGCCCTCTCCTTTTTTTGAAGCTTTCACATTTGTTTTTATCTTGCTTTAGTTTTTCACGCAGCTTTCTCATACGTTCTGCAGATGTAGTCTTTCCCATTTTGGGGGGGAAAGAAAATTTAATTAAAACCTGTATAATTGCAATAAGTAAATGAAAGTTAGGCCTAATACTAGTCTATCGTGATGATAAGTGTTGAAATGAACATATGCCTAACCTAGAACTCATAAGAACACTTTAGGTTAGTGTTGTGTATTGATTCAAAGATTATCTTATCTGTATTACTGTATGTATTCGCATTAGGGTAAAGTAACGGTAACTGCCTTCATGTTCCAGAAGGAACAGCTACTATTGGTTCATTCAAGCTGCTGCATTTGGCTCCTCTTATTGGTTTCCACCAAAAGGCAGCTTTGTGATTGCTTGAGATTTTTCCCTCCAAAATGTATCCCTTTCTAGCTAGTTCCCCTCTCCTCAGTCCCTCAGTCTTGTTTGCCAGAATATAGAATTGTTACATGAGGAATCTGTCTCCTGTCTGCTATGTCAGAGAGCTGAAATCACATGCTGAAATCACTAACCCAAGCTACAACAGTTAGCAACCTAATAAAACAAGTTGAAAACTGTCATGGGTGGGACAGAAAAAGAATGATTAAAATTTCATGGTTTTTACATTAATTAACTGCATTTTTATTATTGATAGGTATATTATACTCTAATACATACTCCCACAATAAAACAAACATAACCTATAAATTAGTTTTATCACAAAATAAACTTTTGTACCTTTTGCTGTCACGGGTGGGACACTGAAACAGCATCCCATTCAATAATAAAAATAAAATAGAAATAACATACCTATTTAACATTTTTCAAGTCCAATGTGTAGACAAAGTTCTTCACTTTAATAATATACCAACAATGACAACCACAATTTTTGTTTATCTTTAAAAAGTAATGCCAACCTAAATGAAAAAATTACGGTACACAATCAGAAAAGTGATACTGAAAGTTGAAATTTCTCATGGAAAAAAAAATCCAATTCTTTTTTTTTTGAATATTGAACTTTAATATGTTTAGTTAATGAAACTACAAGTAAAATAAGTATATTTTAAAAATAATTTTTTTCTTATCAGGCTCATTTTTCATGGAATGGCCCAAAACCTAAATAATTTACCTGAATTTTGAAAAATGAGCATTTCTTAAGATTTAATTTCATACCTTCTTTATTTAATGTTTTGAAAATAATATCTAAACGTTTTAAGTGGTTTTCTTTATCATCAGAGAATATTAAAATACCATCTAAATAATGTATGCAAAATTCTGATATTTATTTGATATCTTATGCAAGAAGCTGATAAGTGCAGAAGGACTAGTCTTAATACCAAATGGACAACTTTTCAAATTATACACATTATCATTCACACTGAATCCACAATAGTTCTTTGACTCTTTTGACAATTTTATCAACCAAAACGCAGATTTTAAATTTAACTTACTGAAAAATTTCTTTTTTGACAACTCGCTAATAATGCATCTATGTTTTCTGGAGATTCATACTGAGGTAGTATTTTCGTGTTTAACTCACGTGCATCTAAACAAATTATAATCGTTGAATCCTTCTTTAAAATAATAACTAATGGACTTATATAAGAGGTATCAGATCTTTCTATTATAACTTGTTGTTGTAATTTAATTAATTCTTGTTCGACCTTATCTCTAAAATGATAGGGAGTAGAGTATATTTTACAGTTTATAGGTTCATTATCAATTAACTCTATTTTATGTTCATGCAAATACTACATTATTATTGAAATTTTTCTTGTTGGTGTCTAATATGTTGCCTAACCTTTTTGTAATTTCTTCATCTAAAATATAATTTTCTTTCAGAATATTTAAAATATTTTCATAATTATCGTACTCATCTACATTTACATATATCACTTTCATATTCAGTTATAATATCACAAGAGCATAGAAAATAATCGACTATATTTCCGAGTCACGAGACGTATTCTGCGAAACACCACGAGAGCGTAGCTCGAGTGGTGTTTTAAGGATATACGTCGAGTGAAGAGGTTATATAATGGATTATCTTCGTTTGCTCGAGTGGCATTCGTTACGATTATATAAAGAATTAACTAACGAAATTTTTTTATTGGTTGAAATTAAAAGTACAATTATTATAATAAATATTTGTTGTATTATCTTTAGAAGTTGAATTTGAGGTGCTGGTGATGGTAGAATTGGCAGCATCTTGTTTATTTCTCATTTTTTTCAAGTATCTTGCTATGGTGTTCATTAGTAAGCTTTAGATACGGCTTCAGAGATTCAGATGATGAGTGGCCTGTTATCTTAATAATTTCTTGTAAGTTTGCTCCAGATTGTGTCAAGATGTTAACAGCGGAAGAGCGATTGGAATGATTAGATATTTTTTGCTTCTTTGTATCAAGTCCTATACTTTCTGCCGCTGAACGTGTCCATTTACTTAATTGATTAAAGCCTAAAGGGCAGTTTTTATACCATATTTTAGTTTTCTGCCAATCAAGATTAGGTGTTAAAAATAGACGATTGGTTTTAATGTTTGGTGTTATTTTGCTTAACATTTTCTTCAACAGACGTACTGGACACTGATCTTCACAATTTTTATTCGGTGTCAACCATTTAGATTCAGCTGTATGTTTTTCGCCACCTTGTGCTGTCTGAAAATATGTTATTGTACTCAATACGTCCTGTGGGTTGACCATAATTGTCGCATTCTGCTTTGCTGATATCATTTGAACCTATTAAAATTTTATAGCTTTAAAATTTAATTTAAAATTTAAAGAGTTTATTATATCTATTCCTAATATCATTTGAAATTGTAAATTTTTAAATATGTAAAACATCATGTGATAACTTGTTTTATTGATAACTTCTAAAATTTTATTAGATATTGAACCTATTTTCTTGTTACTGGCCGAAATAATTTCTGTATTTTTAATTTTGATAATATTATTTTCCAAATTAGGTATAAGTTTACAGATATCTGTAAATGGGATTTAAGTAAAACACTTGTACTAATTTCCAGTATATATTACACTTTATTATATGTATTAATAAATTGACGACATGTTTCGCTACGATGTAGCTTCTTCAGATCTTATATTACTACTGAACACGCTCTTCACAAATGTATGGCTTTTTTCTAAACTATTTCAATGGGTTGCACTTGTCTATATTAGAATCGTCTCTTACCGATTTATCTTCTAAAGTTATTGTTATCTTAATATTTGATGAAACCAGTTTAAAAGTGGGGAATTATTAAGGTCCAATTGGTCATTTAACAATACATCTGCATATTTAAGTTTATTTATTTCTAAGGATTCCAGTAAATTTAACTTTAATCCTTTTTGTTGTGACTGTAAAATTTCAAAATCTGTATTGAAACCATGATTATTTTCCAACAAATGAAGTGCATAATTGGAATCTGTCTTTTTGTTAAAATAAAACTTTTAAAATGTTCCTGTTTTCTTTTCTCAAAGCTCCTACCAGTTTGGCCTATGTATGTTTTAGGGCACTCTTTACATGTTAGTTTGTATACTCCGGATTTATTACTTTTGCTTGTCTTGGATTTATTATTTTTTATGAATTTCCCTAAAGAATTATTAGTTCTATAAGCTACATTTATATCTGTTTTTCGTAAAATTTTTCCTATTTTTTCACTTATCGGTCCTATGTATGTTACTAATTTATAATTGCTTGGTTTATCTTTTATTATTGGGTACACATTTTCTATTGCTTTCCTATATTTCTTTTTTCTTAAAATTGTATCTACTATATTTGGGTTATATCCATTATTTTGCGCTATTTGTTTAATGATATTTAATTCTTTAAAGAAGTTTTCATTATTTAAAGGTACTGATATTAATCTGTGTTTCATACAATGGAATGATGCTAGTTTATGACTAACCGGGTGACAGGAACTATTGTGAATGATAACATCTGTGTGTGAGGGTTTGTGATATATTGAAAAGACATGTTTATTATTTTGTCTAGAAATTGTAAGGTCCAAGAAGTTTATTCTATGATCTAATTCATTTTCTATGGTGAACTTAATGTTTTGGTGTAGATTATTTATGTGTTCAAAAAATTGGTTTAATTGTCTATCTGTGCCTCTGAAACAAGCTAATACGTTATCTACATATCTGTGCCAGTATATAAAATATTTAAAATTTGGATGTTCTTTAATTTGACTTTCTAAATTATCCATAAAAATCTCTAATAATAACGGACTCAATGGGTTGCCCATTATTAGGCCATCATTACACGAATATATCTTACTGTCAAATTCCAGCAAGTATCGGCCGATTCAATTAAATTTACAGATATCTTTTCTAATTAAAGATATTTCAGATCTCGTATCAAGGAGGCATCATATTAGAAATATTGACTGAAATAAATGGTAAATACATTGTCGCTAATAGGGGAAAGACGGGGAATATCGACCACCTAAATAGAAATTCTAGAAAAACGTTTAATTTAATAAGAAAATTTATATTTACTAGTCACATCATTTACAAGCACATATCTGTATAAATAATACTGAAAAAATACAACTTTCAAAAGTAACAATATCACGAAAAAAAAATAAAACAAAAAAAACCTTTGATCGGTATTAACCGACATGGAGGGGTAAAACCGACCACTTAAGTAAAATGCACAAAGTATAGTCAAATTATTAATTTAGACATAAATCGCAAATGTAATCATTACGAATATTGCTGCCTGCGCATTCTGCGTGAGGTGCCATATCACATTTGATACATACAAGCCACTATTCTCCATCCTTACCAAATTCATTGCACAAAAGACAGGTTGTCACTTCTCGTTTCTTTTTCTTCCTAGTAGTGTCATAGTAGTAGTAGTGTCCTATAGTGTCTTTCATCTTTATCAACTAAATTTCGCTTAACTTCCTTGTTCTTTTGTGATGTTAGCCTGGTCCTGAGGGCTACATCGGTGAGAGTCTTCACGCAGATGTCGTTGTAGCGTTAAATAATACACAAGTATGTTAGGTTTAACATAGTTTAATAAACCAACACTTATAACTATTTAACAAGATGGTAATTACATGATTAACAATGTAGACGATAGTCGAAAAGAGACTCTAACTGTGTCTCTACTGACTCTGTCTTGACTCTGCTATTCACTCCGATTGACTCTGATAAGACTCCGGATGGGATGTCTTATATATCGTTAGAGTGATCTACTTTTCGACTATATGTCCTTACTCTAAATAAACAAGTGTTGAAAGTGTGCAACGTACCTTGCGAATGCTTGTGTATGTACTTTATCTCGGGCGAGGTCATGTTTGGACATAACATGCATTACACACGAGCCCGCGCCTTGACTTCGATAAATGGTACACTGCATTGCTTAATTAGGTTATCACACTTTGTTAAAGCTGCTTTTTTTTTCTTTACCATTTTCCTTTGAGTCCAGTTCTTCTCTATTAGGTGTAGAAGTGAAGATTTTTGAATGTGTTTTTCTAGAATTTTCGTTCCGCGGAAGAATGCTAACTTTTGGTAGAGCCAATAAATCTATAAATGATATTGCAGCTTGAACTGTTTTGCCTTAATTGTCAGTAGTCTCTTCAGGATTAGTTATGCATTCGATAGATTCAGAGTCACAGATCAGTAATAATTTAGATGTGTAACTTAATAGTAAAATAGATCCCTATGTATAGCTTGGCGACTGGAATCCATGCGGGGAAAGGGGATTGGTTGCTTACACAATTGTGTATGCAACCAACATAGCTGTAGTTAAATTACTATTGGGGTTATTCAAATTTTATGTATGAAGGAAAAATATAATTTCATTTGATTAACTTCTGTATTGCAATCAATATATGTAATTTAGAACCCATTACATAAAGTTCTTAGACATATTCAATGTAGAATTTAATCGAACGAAACATTCTTTTTCTTCATTCTCTATTTAATTCTTTTCCACCTTCTTGAATATCTTCAAAATATATCATAAAATGTAAATTCAAATGAAAATTACACACAAAAGAATCTGTACCAATTCTTATGCCTAGATAAATTTAAAGAAATACAATAGTATTTTCAAAACTTGTCTAGTTTGACGTTTCAGAATATGACACTATCCAGTTAATATGAATCTAAAAAATCTACCACTAATAATATAAAAACAGGTAAAGCTATTTATACACTATTATCCATAGTCCTAAATGCTATTTACACAAACAAACAATAAATCCAATGAAAGTTTATAACATATAACAACACGGGCACGAGATCACAAAATTTAAATACGGCGAATACTAATCGACCAAGATAGCCAACATTAAATTTTTTGTTAACATATGAAATTCCTACCCCAAAACAACTTGTAGTAAATGCAACACCCTTGTGATGTTTAAGTTGCATAACTAATTTCCTTCCCCTCACCTTGTTTGGATGCCTTATCCCGCAAAATTATACACAGATAACCTATCAAGCTACCCATCAATATATATATATATATATATATATATATATATATATATATATATATATATATTGTAATAATACGGACAACAGCCCCTAAGTTGGGCCGCCAATTAATGATATATTGCGGAAAGCTGCCCCACGTTGTGGTGACAATTAATGATATAACGCTGACGTGGTATAAGAAAATAAGAAAATTTATTAATGATAAATATAAATAAATTTAGAAAGAATACCCTGTATTATGCTAGCTCAAATGTAATAAATAAAAGATAATCTGAGATGAATACTGCTTAGCTCTGGGTCAAAGGTAGGTTCCGGACGTGCAGACAGCTACACAAGAATACATAAAATAAAACGATTATGTCGATAATAATATATTTTAGAAATTAACTGATATCCCTTTTCAATTATAAAACAAGATATAATATTAAAATGGTTGATCAAAGAATCTAATACAAATGTAAGATCAGAATGATATGATATTTTGAAATGTGAGTAATTTTAAATATTTGATATCTGATCTCGAGAAAAGTTATATCTTTAATATAATTAAGGAAAACAATCTTTACAAAATACCTGTCACTTTAAGTACAAATGGAAATGTCAAATCACGTGTCTTCTAACATGTAAAATGTTCCGTAGAAAACTAACAGATACAGCAATGGCAGGTTACGATATCCTTATTTCGAACGTCTGGTAGATAATCTTGTTGTAGAATCGCCAATGGTCCTCTTGCATGAAGTAAACAGCATGGTTATGTGTATATACGTTTTCCAGATGAGTTTATCTTGTCCAAAATTTCCAAAAGATAAATCCAGTAGCTTCATTAATAAAACTGCATAAACGAAGATAGAATAATATATAGAAGGAATCAAAATAGTGAAGATTATTAGGTTTCCTTGATCTCCACACACGAAGAAAATCTTCTCGCAAGGTAAATATGTCAAATTATTTTAAATTATCCACTTTCTGCTGATTAAAACGTTCTAATAAGTTATTATGAGAATAATTTCGTAGAGGAATTCAAAAATAACACTTAATTATCCAACTGCCTGCAAAAAAACTTCTCAATCAATAATATTGTTTTTCGTTGTCCCGGTTCCCATAAGATAAATTTGTATTTCCATAAATCAGATTTTCTTTCTGGGTAGTGACAGTAGAAGTATCACACACATAAACAATATAAATAGGAAGGAAAATAATAGCAATATGTACGAACAGGTCCTTGTAGTCCCTGTAAAGTTGAAGATCTCAGGTGCAATGCGATGTATATTAGGCTTGACAATAGGAAAATCAGATACACAATACAATACACCAATTTTCATACAATTAACAAGCATAAATACGTGTTACAGCTTCCTTATTTTTTAATAAAAATTATTTGTTAATATTTGAGTTGTTTTCGAGTTTCTTTTTATTGATAAATATTTGAAAGGAGATAATTCTTGGCCTCCACGTTGTTGCGTCAAATGAAGAGATGCCAATCGGCTGGTTATTTTGAATTATAATAAAAATGAATGATGTGTAATGTTGTAAATGTTGAATTTTCAAATAATGGGCGCCAGTGATTAAATTAATCACAAATATAACTACGTCCTCTGTGTACATACAAATGCACTAACAGCAGTCGGACAGCATGGTTATAAAATACATTAGATAATAAAATACCTCAGGGTTCAAAGTCGGTCTGCGAATTACCTCCCTAATTGTAGTTAGGTGTCTATATAATATGTTTAACTCAACAACTAAATGCTAACAAATAAAACAGTTTCAAGTGATAAAAATAAAATATATTGAAATAAAAATTAGACAACTGTAACAATTATCATAACATAGACATGTGTCTATAAAGAGAATTACGATCTAAACCTGTGTAAATATAATAGTACTAAATATAGTGTTGGTGAACAAATAAAACTAAGTTAAAGAATATATTGGCTTATTTATATGGTATATATGGTAAGTACTACGGTGTTATATGGATGTTAAATTATGCTGGTATTTATTAAGCTAGGGTAAACGATGCATAGATAATAAATATAGAAGTTTTATTAAAGTTTATATAGGTTATTATGTACTTGTTTATTGATATGTAAATTTTATAGGCAATGAAATTATAAATTGGTCATTCAAGAACCTGTGTTCCAAGATTTTGCGTGTTGGGTCAAGCTGGAAACGTTGTAGTCGTGCGGCACCAAGTACGGCGTTAGGATTCTTGATATGGGTTTGGCGTCGTTTGATCGTCCAAATGGCCCACGCGTTGCAGTTTGGATACTGGTAATGATGCTATCGTCAATATTCGGCGTATCTTCGATGATGAGAGGCTTGTTTTTACTTAAAAAGGTTGGCTAATTTTCTGCGTTGCAATAATATATATTTTCGACGAGATCTGTTAAGTTTGATTATGGTAATTTAATTTTTAACTTGGATAATTACACAAACGCGGCCATATATTGTAAAATTATTTTTCGGCGTCCTCTACGTTCATTTATTTTTCATGGCCTATTTTTATATTGGCAAACTTTATTATCAGAACATCGCTGGTGTTTTGAATTCATTAATATTACATTTCTAATCAAATTATAAAATTTTTTAAATAATTTTCAAATATACTTTGTTTACTTTTAAATGTAGGTTATGTCATTATTATGTGTTCTAAGTTGCATTCTTACGTGTTTAGGTTAAATTTAAAAAGAGGGCGTGTCTAATCAGTATCAATACAATATTTCAATGTGGATAAATTAAATACCGGTAGTATCGCGCGAAATATTTGAATTATGAAATTTAAAATAGAAATATAAAAGTAAGTTATAAAAATTAAAAATAAGTTAATTTGAATTACTGTTCTCGTTGTATTAATTTATATACATGTTGATACTAATTTTACAATCTTAATTCGCCAATTTCATCCGTTTTATAATTGTTATATGCATTGTTTTATCTGTTTTACTGTTTCAGATGCAGATATATGAGTGCAGTTTGAACCATAACATTAAATATATATATATATATATATATATATATATATATATATATATATATATATCTATATTTTTATTCCAATCTTTTTATAATCGTAACTACTATTATAACATACTTTTTCATTATCGACGAACTTTTATAAACTTTTTTCATTCAATAAATATTTATTTCATTTTCTTCTTCCATAAAAATACATCTCTTTTTATCATAATAAACTTTTTCTATATTTCGTATTATCAAAATACTTTATCAATCTAATTAGTATTATCAAAATACTTTATCATCTACTCCCATCTCATCTCCATACAATAAATTAATTTCAATATACATCCTACATTATATTTATTTCAATACCATAAATCACATCCATTAACTTTTCCAAAATTTTAAATACTCTAGTTCATCGAATTCCAATTAAATTTATCAAAGGCAAAAACCCTATTCTCGCACAATCAATTTTTTTTCAATAGTTTACAACATTCATATCTCAGCATGTTGGGCCTATCTAAAATATCCGACTGTATATACGTTTTGATCTATTTTCATTTTTACCTTTATTTTTATATTAAACGTGGGTCTAATTATCTTAAATCTAGTACCCTTATAATTCATATCTTTCAAAATATTTCGTTTTATAAAATCATTGTTGACATTAATATAATTTTCATAATATGAGAAGCAATTGTATTTTAAAACATAATTACAAGAATTGTTGTATTTATTTTCTTCATGATTATTCCAATTATAATTACAAATTCTGTTTGGAGAAGCCAATTTACTTTTATTTTCTATTTGTTCATCATTAATAGTATTAATGACAACTGCCTGATTTATTTCTTCATTTGCATATCTATTTACTTCATTTACCATTTTAACATCATTACTTTTAATCATTCGACATTTTAAATTAAAATTTCTTCTAATTACATCTAACTCTCTTATTTCCTTAGTTTTAAAATTAATTCTATTTAATATAAACTCTTTTCTTACCCCTATTTGATTATTTATTCCTCCAATTTCACCATCAACTCCTTCTTTAACTATATCTTCCTTAATTTTGACCTCGTCAGGCTCCATGTCCTCCAAGGTTATAACCTCATCCTCGAGACCGTTTCCATTGTCCTGCGGCTTATATTCTTCCCCAGGCACCTTCTCCAAACTATCTTTCGTAATCATTGATTCCTTTTCTTTTACTATATTACTTATTCCTCCTTTTTCTCTTGTTCCATTATTATCAATTCCTTTTCTTCTACTTGTTCTTCCTCGACGTGTACTAATTTAATTTCGCTTACTATATTTTCTTTATTTATTTTATTGTTATCTTGGAACACCATGATTTGATCCATTTTGTTTATTATTTCTTCCATTCTTCTTTCTAATTTTCTCTCCCTCTCCTCTTGTCTTTGTTGTTGCTTCATCATTATTTCCATCATTGTGCGCATCATGTCCAGTATCTTTTGACTGCTTTCCTCATTGTGTCTTTCTTCATGCATGTAACCAACACTACCTATGCTTTGTTTTATATCTAACTTATTTTCCATTTTTAAATTTTTACTTTGTTTAATTATAATTTTGTTGATAATTTTTCTTCATTCACCTTACGCTGGTTTACGTCATAACTATTGCTCTATTCACGTTGGGTTTCCATACAATGTACTTTCGACTCTCCTATATTCGCCTTTTTGTTTGTTCGCCCCACGTTGGATTGCGTCATAAATGTGCAGTGAATTGTGATGTTGATTGCTTATATAACTTTGGTTCACAATACACAGTAGCTTGCCCAGCTTCACTCAAATCGGATACGCCTTCCAGGAGCTCTTCAATCTACAGGTTTACCCTCATAGGGTACGTCGCACAAGAATAAAAACAAAAGGTATTAGGAAAACAAACAAAGATTCACCCCTCAAAATTTTAATCCCATAAAAAAAGAAAAATAAAAAAAAATAGACTTTATAAAGTATAAAGTCAAACTGAAACATCTATAATGTAACAGGTGTGAGGAAAACTTTGATACTACTGACAGCAAAAGGTAAAAACCTCACAAAAATGACCGCGAGCAAATTACTAATTTAAATATTTAGAACAACTGTCAGACTTATCAAATTACGTTATCCCAATATCCAACGTCAAATAGAAAACTATCTATATTCACACGCAAACAAAATTTATTCATGCGCACTAATAACATGAAGCAAATAAAATTTCCCACCTGTTCTATCCTTCTAGAATATTATACTATATTATACTGACAATTTTTCTTAATATTCCTCTGATTACAAGATATTTTATAAACCTAAAATTACTGATTTTATTGAGCTCAATTATCTTACTAAATTATTTCTAAAATACATAATTATAATTGCAAAAATATACATACATTAATTAATGTATACGTCACTTCACAAAAAAAAAACTGAGAGATTTCAGATAGGTCACATTAATCAAAATTACAAGTTTAAAGACTCGTAATATGGCGAATTAATTTTAAACACAACAATAAAGGCACAACAAAAAACACAAACCGAATTTATCTAAAAATATACCTGAATAAAAGAAAGTTTTATTCAGTGACAAAAACTTCGACCTATCTGTATGATGACAAGTTAATCTCTGGCTCTTCTTCCCTCCGGAAATGAAAAATATCAGCATATCTAACATAAAATCAAACGAGCAACTACAATTTTTACTTCCAAAGTGGCGGGAACTGCAAACATCAAACTGTCTCGAAGGGTCTAGGACGTTTCTACGCCGCCGGTTCTTCGCCGCCAGTTCATCGCCGCCGTTTCTACGCCGGGACGGTTCTACACTGGCCGTTTCTACGCCAGCCGATTCTACGCCGCATTCAAATTATCGAATCATTTAAAAAGTAGCATTAACATTTATTTTAATTTAAGAGAATAAAAGAATTTCCGAATGGGTAATCTAAAACACCGCAGAAAAATTACCTAGGAGTTAACGGGTTTACAATCCAGTGTGTCTTGCTAAACCAACAGAAATGAATGATCCCGAGCGTGTTAAAAGAAAAATAGAATGCGAAGATACGTTCAAGTTTGGCCTTTCTACGCTACACGCTTGGATTCGCTGTATGGATATGATTCTTCACATTTCATACAATCTATCTTTCAAAAAGTGGTCTGCGACCACAGCAGAGCAGAAACAACAAAAACAAATCAAGAAACAACAAGTCCAGGAAAGAATTGTAAACATTATTATTGTTTCACATATTTTATATTTGGTACATACTTATATGTATACATATTTAGTTTTCCTATCAGTAGTATTTCTGACAGGCGAATGGTGTGTAATTGTACCTTACAATTACTAATATAAAATTCGCTCAATAAGTAATAATTTCTTTTAAAAATTACCTAGGAGTTAACGGGTTTACAATCGCCGGGATTATCTTAATGATGTTATGGTTATCAGCACAGACCCATTAGCACAAAGGACGTAATCAGAAATTTTAATCCGCTTAATTCTTAAATTCTTAAAATTCTAAAAACCGTTTAACAGTATTTGGTATAAATATGGGGCAGGAGCCCTTAACACATCACTTTAAGTGTATTCGCCGCAAAGTAATTATTACGTTAGTTAACAGTGATCTTAATAATGGAAACAGCAGTTCTCAGCAAGAGAGGAAACGAGAAGTTTTCCTATAACGGATATTTGTACGTTTTCGACAAAGTTAGTAAAAGGAACCCTAGTTTACAATTTTGGCGGTGCGAAGAAGTGGGTCGCTGTAAAGGAAGAATTCACACGAGGGCTGGAGAAGTGGTCAACGAAATCAACAATCATTCTCACCCTTCCTCGGCAGCAGCCGTACAAGTAGCATCTGTTGTTACTAAAATGAAACGTCGTGCAGAAGAAACTATGGAGGGTACAAGTGTAGTTATAAATCAGTGTGTAATCGACGTGCCTGAAGCTGTTTTAGCATCGATTCCAAATAGTGCAGCCCTGAGAAAAATAATCAGAAGAAAACGGAATCAAATCCATATAAGGTATATGTGCCTCAACCAGGAACAGAAGAAACTTTTTTGCTAAGCGACGATGGAGAGGGAGCAAACAGAATTTTAATTTTTGGAAGAGAAAGCTGGTTGCAGCATTTGCATAATGCCAATACATGGTACACTGATGGTACCTTCGCAATAGCACCGAGGCTATTTTCCCAAATTTATATTGTTATGGCAACAAAACACGGAGGAGTGCATCCTATATTGTATGCTCTGTTACCTAACAAGCAGCGTGTTACATACACACGTATGTTCGAACTAATGAAAACACTAGTGCCAAATTTAAGTCCAGGATCTATCATTTGTGATTATGAATATGCAGCTTTTAGTGCCATGAAAGATTGCTTTCCGGAAGTAAATGTAAAAGGCTGCTTCTTCCATTTAGCACAAAATATGAGGAAGCATTTAGCTCAGATTGGTGTTATTGGTCAATACAACAATGATGCTGAATTTGCATTGAGAGCTAAAATGGTCCTTGCATTAGCATTTGTGCCAATAGCTGATTTATATGAATACATTGATGCTTTAGCAAATGATTTGCCAGTAGAACTTCAGCCGCTTCTAAATTGGTTTGAAGACAGCTATGTTGGCCGTTTAAATCGACGCGGGAATGATAGGCGCCCGCCTATGTTTCATCCAACAATGTGGAATTTATACCAGAGAACAATCGATGGAGAAGATCGCACCAATAATCATGCAGAGGCAGCCAATCGTCGATTGCGTTCTGAATTAGGTATGCATCACCCAACTATTTGGAAATTTATAGATGGATTGCGAAAAGTACAAAAAGGACGAGACGCTTATTTTGAGCAACTTCTCGCCGGACATTTACCACCGATGAAACTGAAAAAATACCGTGTCGATGATGAACGTATTCGAAGAATTGTCTTAGATTATGGAAACAGGGAACCTCTACATTATTTACGTGGCCTAGCACACAATTACCAAATGACGCAATAATCTTATTTTCCTAATTTAAAATAAATTTTCTATTTTATTTTATTTTCTATGACTGTATGTATGTGTTTAAACAATAAATTTTAATTGTAATTGTAATCTTAATTTGAATGCGGCGTAGAATCGGCTGGCGTAGAAACGGCTAGTGTAGAACCGTCCCGGCGTAGAAACGGCGGCGATGAACTGGCGGCGGAGAACCGGCGGCGTAGAAACGTCCCATTCCCGTCTCGAACGATCTACAGTCGTGGATAAAAATACACATTATAATAAATTTTTTACATAAAATATCAAATCTTTATAATTATCTTTCTGGAATAAAATGTACATAAATATATAGTCTTTTATAGTTTCTTTAAAATTTCTCTTCGGGGAAAAGTTCATAGCAATATGTTGCATTTTAAAATAATCGAGTCAAAGCATTATACGATAGGCAACCCATTACGTCAAATATTCTTTTGCGTTTCAAACTAATATGCAGTACTTTTTGAATAGTCTTCGGTGTTGTGTTCTAAGGGAAAAAATTCAAATGTGTTTAAACTCTAAAAACAGACAAAGAGTAGGCCATTTATTGATATACATAAGGAATTAAATGTTTAAATATTTTTATTATAAGTATTTTTCAAAATGACCGCCTTCTTGTTCTAAACAATAACCTAAACGATAATAAAAATTTCGTATAGAATAGGTTATTTTATTTGGTGATGCTCTGAGATTATTGCATTCTTCTGTAATCCTGGTTTTCAATTTCTGTGTTGTTAATATTGGTATATGCGTATATACTTTTGATTTGAGGTAACCCCAAATGAAAAAAATCATTTGGGGCTAAATCTGGGGATCTTGCTGGCCATCCTATCGGCCCGTATCTTCCAATCCAGCGATCAGGAAAATTTTCATTGAGGAGGTTCCTTACTTCAACTGTTGAATGTGGTGGAGCTCCGTCGTGTTGATACCAACAATTTTGTATTGCAATTTGCCGAATTTCAGGAAGTATTGAGTTTCGCAAAAGGTTCAAATAAGCGTTAGAATTTAAAATACCATTTATAAAAAAGGGACCAATCAATGTATTATTTACTAAGCCCAACCAGACATTAACCTTTTCATTAAATTGTACGTGTGTACAATTTTGTATATGAAGATTCCTGTGCGCCCAATATCTGTAAGGATAATTTTCAATGACTTTGTAAAAACATAAAATCAGCCATCATACCTATAATTTTGAGAATTAACTTTCCCGTTTAAATAAAAGGTAGCTTCATCGGTAAAACAAATTTTGTATAACAAATCTTCATTTTGGTTTAGTAAATCAAACATTACTTCGCAAAACTCAGTTCGAGAGATTTTGTGAATTTCAAATAGCTGTTGATGGTTTTACAATTTGTAACTCCGAAATTTTTCAATTTTTAGTATATTGCGCACACTTGAGGGTGATATATTAAACTCTGACGCGATAAAATTCAACGATTTTAAAGGATTCTCTTCTACGAAAAACAAAATGTTTAATTTCATTTCTTCCGTTAACACTGTTTTCGTTCTATTCTTTTTTTTATGGTCAGCGACACATCCTTCTGTTTTAAATCTATTATACACTCTTAAAATTGTCGAACGTGTAGGTATCGGTCTATGGGGAAATTCTACAGAAAATAAGTCGCTCACCATTTGTAGACTTTGATGGTTTTGACACCATAAGCACATTTGAATTTTTTCCTCCTTGGAATACATTTGTGAAAGTTTTGTAACTTAGATAATGGCACAATAGGGAAAATAATAATAATAATATTTGACGTATTTCAATTGACACTAAACAATAGTTATTCTTGACGCTAGGGTAGTATGTATAATGGGTTGCCTATCGTATAATGCTTTGACCACAGACTTCTATACATACTAGACACACAAGTTCCTATACCGCTTTGGTTAAGAAAGTGAAGCCTCAATGACAGTAGGTGGCCATTTGCAGTTGGGGCAAAATAGCTACTTTAAGGATAGGGATAATTTAAAAAAAATGCAATTTGAAATCATTTTTAATGAAGTAGTATTTATTATAATAGTAATAATAAAAGTACATGGGTATTGTTTATAAAATTAATCATTTCATATAATAAAATACGCAAATAAGTTTTAAACGAATGCATTAAATTTTGAATAATAAACTACATAACTAAAATTAAAGAAATAATATTCTTTATTAGGCATATCCAGTATTTTTTAACACTACAAAATATACAACACTAATTAGATTATTAAGAAAAGAAAATACCATTAGCACAAGTGTAAATACATTTAAATAATTATTTGTAAATACATTTCGACATATTTTATTGATGCGAGAATAACACTACTTTATTAAAAAAATGTCGCTTACTAACAATTTCAGAATGTTTAGACAATGAATGCATCCTTAATTTTATATAACTACTGCATATTGTAAATATCAATTGCAATTTATGACTTCCTAACATTGCCTCATTGTCACAAGACAGATTTCTGAATGTTGCATTATCTAATGCAAAATAATGTTTAACTTTAAACAAAATTGTATTTTTTAAATTTTTGGATGATAAGTTGCTATCATTTATAGAAACATTTATTTGCATTTTCGTTGCCTTCACAATATTGAAAACATCTCGTGATGCTGATATCAAACCTCCTCTATTTTTATAATACACTAAATCATTATATGAGGTAGTACGGCTGTAATTATGCTCCCTTGTATTATCTGCCGAAATTAAAGCTGACATGCACGAAATACAAGATATTCTTTTGCAAATAAATTTGACAATAAATCCAGAAATATAATATAGAATATTTTCTTTAAGATCAGTGTGAGATGCATTTGTGTCTAACAATAAGTTGCCGTAGGCTTGCAGTAGATCTTGATCAACAGCACTTTCCTCAGGATTAACTTCTTCAGAAAATTTTTGCCATCCGTAAGAAATCTCGAAAATGTTTCCAATTCTATCGGAATCTAATATTGCGCAATTAGCAGCAGAAGATGATGCAATGCTATTTTTTAATAAAATTTGCTTAATAGCACTTTTAAATTGTACAACGTTTGGGTTGTTGTTAAATCCAAATCTCTGACGGATTTTTGAAAAAAGCAGTTCAATGTGATCCTGTGATAATTTATATGTTAATAAATATTTGTAAGTAGGATTCATACTGAATAACTGTTTTGCAAGAATAAATACAGATTTTACAGCTGTTGCTATGCCTACATTAAACGTTTTTTTTGCCCATGTGCAAAAACGATCCATTCATGTCTTTCAGAGTGAATAAATATTCAATTAAAGGCATTATTTCACTTTCCAAATATTGCAAATTGTCTGGGTATATAGGCTTTTTAAAACCTTTTCCATAAGGATTTCGAGAATTTAAAAAGTCGAACAGTTTGTCCACTACTCTAATACACTGAATTGTTTCTTTGCAATCTCAAAATATTTCTATATCTCTGTTTTTTAAGAATTCCAATGCATCAGCTACAGAAGAACTTATGACTTGAGCTGCTAATTTTACCTTCATTTTGTTATGTTCCCATTCCACATGAGATTTTCCCAATTTATTTGCAAATTTGAATCCCAACTCGTTCTGTAGTTCATATAATTTTACAATGTACTGCCACATGATTACTCCATCGGAGCTTTGAAATTGTTGGTACTCTGCTAGTGTATTTCTAGCCAACTTCAACATGTGACAGGCATCTGGTATGAAACATATGTCATTTTCATGATTATCTAATTTAAATGATGTTTGAAAATATTTGAAATGTCCTTTTATTTTGTATCCTAGCATATCTAAACTACTGAAATTAGTAGGGGCGCCATCGCAAGTAACACCAAGAACTCTCAATCCTGATTCATAGGACAATGTTAGAGCTGTTTTGATTAACTGAGCTTGAATTATGGCAGTTGACTTGTTCTGAAGTACGAAACCAATTGGTAATTTCCATTTACCATTTAAACTAACTAACATAAAAACGAGTGCTTCAGTGGCTAGTGCATCACTATCTTCAATTTGAAAATTATTTCCAAAATCACAATACCCTTCAAAACATCCCTTCGCATTGTTCCACAGCTGCTGCTTTCTTATAAACATGCCATCCAAAATTAAATTGCAATCTCTGTCTTCTAAAGGAAACGTTGACAATACTGCAAAAACATCTTTAAAAAATCCTGGTTCTGCATTCACCGAACATGTCCAACGTGTTATGGCAGATGGATGTGGTAATTTCAATATAGTTCTGTAAGTAAATAAAACACTATATGACAACATAAAAATTTAAAGCTGCTTAAAAACCAACATATACCAAATACCACATGCTAACAAATTCACGCCAAATATTCAATTTAGTCCCGATCCACAATTATAAAGATAAGAGACATGCAACCCTCACCTGCAAAAGTTATAGGCTTTTGGCGAATGAAAATGCAATGTCAAGGCAAATTCTTTCATTTCCCTGCTATACCTTCTACCCATATTAGTACTTTCAGTGTTATGAAGCTCATTCTTAAATAATTCTTGTGCCATACCTTCAAACTTGTTTTGTAGCAAAGTCTCAACTTGCTGTTCAATCAAATTTCTTTTCCGTAATGTTTTCAATAAGTCCACAATATTTGTAATTTTTTTATTACGTCTTCGTAGTTTTTGCTGCAGCACTTTCACTTTATGTTTCAATGAATTTGTAGTTTCATCAAGTTCAGACCCCGATAAGTTTGTCTGGATTTCTCTAGTAACAGTACTTGGTAAAACTTGTGTTTCGTTTGGTATCACATCAAGAGAATGTTCTGCAATTTGAAACTGACTTGATGTAGAAGCAACTTCATTACTGTTGGTACGCTTTGAATGTTGAATATTTTTTCTTTCTACTTTCTTCTTTTGATAATATGAAGGAAATTGCGAAAATATAGATGGAACTGCATCGGGTTTCAGACGTTTAATATATGTCCCCGGCCGAGGTAAGTAATCATCTTCAACAAAATGATCACTACACACTTTGCTATATTTTGTAGGTTTAAAGTTTTTCCTTTTCAAAGCACGTAACCATAAAGTAAGCAATTCTTTCTTCTTTAATGGGAATCTAAAAATTCATTCTTTTATTATACATATTAGATAAATTAAGTAACATTACCCATAAAATCGGATATTTTCTCCCGTCCTATGTCTATTTGTACAACCAATAGCTGAACATGAATTAGGCATTTTGTTCCAATTTTCTGTCTATTATGATAAAACAATGTAATTACTTATATATTTAAATATAAATTATTTTAAATAATACCTTAAAAACACAAACTAATCAATAATTATACCACGAAATTCACAAAACGTAACTACAGCGAACATACAACTATACAATGTTTTGCCCCAATTGCAAATGGCGGCCAATTGTCATTGTGGATTCACTTTATATAGCGCAGTAGTGTGTCTAGGTTAATAGATAGAAGTCTGTGGCTTTGACTCGATTATTTTAAAATGCAACATATGGATATGTTGCATAGTAAAATAATAGCATGGTATATTATAATATATTAAAGAAAGCTATTCCATATTTTTTGAGTTCAGAAGCCAATTATTACCTATGCAATTCTCTTTGCATTTAAACCACCACACGTAATTAATCTTTAGATTATAGGATTAAGATTTATATAATTTAAGGAAAATTAATTATAACTATCAATGAGGATAGAAAAAGATCATTCCAAACTCTGTTTTTGTCTAGTTGTTTCTTAGGATAATTTTACTATTGCGTTTGTTTATAATTTGTATTAATTTTTTAAAATATCAAATGTTACACATTTTCTGCTCTACACCAATGATTCAAACTGATAGACGCGTACATGTTAAAATTATGTAAATCTTAGATTTCATCTACAACCTATTATATTAACCTGATAACGAGGAACATAATCAACAATAGCGAAGATATGAAAAATTTTAAAAAACTTTCATCTGGAACAAAAGTAAAAGTTAAAAAAACAAAATGTCGATATTGCCAAAATAAATATTACGTTATAGAGTAAAATAGTCCAGGGTAAGCTATGGCCATCTATGAAAGAAGTACAACATCTTTGAAATTAATATTCAAACACATGCGGTGAAATTACAGATTTCCTTACTAATCAGGTTTGACATCTCAATAGTTTTGAGGAATATAATCAACAATAATGAAGATATGAAAAATTAAAAGAAAACGTCCATCAGGAACAAATATACATGCTAGGAAACATAATGTCGATATTGCCAAAAGGTATATTTTAAGAAAAATATTTTCTTACAAAGAAAAAGAGTCCAGAGTAAGCTATGGCCATCTATGAAGGAAGTACATCTTTAAAATTAATATCCAAACACCTTGGGCGAAATTACAGATTTTCTTAATAATTAGGGTTCAACATCTTCATAGTTCTACTAACAATTATTAGATGGCGCAGCAATCGCCTTTTTCAATTCATATTTCTAGCTGTAAAAGTTGTGACAACGCATCTGTTGTATATAAATAGTTTAAGCAGTGTTGCCAGAGCTAGGGAAATTTCCCTAGACCTAGGGAATTTAGGTGGGTGCTAGGGAAAAAGGGAATTTTTACGAAATAAGGCTATAATCTAGGGAATTATGCTATGTCACAATATTTCCAGTATATATGTTGGGGATTCCCTTAACGTAGAAACTTTAAATATTGTGAATCATGTAAGGAAACCTCGATATACAAAGATCCCAAAAATTTCGCATAGTAGTTGTTAATTGCAACACAATAGCGTGTGGTTTTTATTTTGAAAAGCACCATTCCAAATTTATACGTTCATCTTATACCTACAAACCCATCTAATTAATACCGAATTACGATGTGGTTACTTTTATTAACTAATCAATAGATTTTTATGACCCGTAATAATAACACACATACTCATATTTTATGTGTTAAAACTTGAACAAGAAGTAACTTAGGAAAATCAAATAATTAAGATTGGAATTCCTATTTCTAGAAGTGTATGTATATTATTGTTTATGAAGCACGACTATTCTACAAATTTAGTATGCAAATGTTCAAGAAATAAATAAACGTATTGTTATATTAAATATATAAAGCAAAAGAAAATACCCTTTGTGAACTACATTCTTAAAGTAACACGTGGGAATTACAATATATACAAAAGAGGATTTTATAGTAATAAAAACTATAAATTATGGGTAATATATATGGCGCCCTTAGGCACTAAGGTCGTCCTGGCTGCCTTCAAGGCCCTAGGCGTGACCCCATACGCCAGCATGATATTATACAAGACCACCAGCTTCCTCACATTCATTCTTCGTAGGTCGGCGATCCTAATCCCGTCCGGACCCGGGGCCGAAGACTTGGTAATAGCCATGGCCCTAATCACGTCCCCCTCCTCAATAGGCTTGTACGTGCTCGTCCCTGCCCGGTTCGTAACCTTCACCGCAGGGTGTGGATCCGGGGGGGACTCTTGGCCAAGGATGCCCCGATAATATTTGTCTATGTCATCTTTTGATGGATGACTCGGTTGGCTATCCCGGCCCACGCCGAACCGGCCGTCAATGATATCGGAGGCGAGCTGGGCGGTGTTTTTTTTTAATTTCTCTTGGGTGATCTTATATAGATACGCCCTATCTACGCTCGCCTCAGAAGCCCGATTTCTGACCCTGGGCTTCGTAGTCCTGGCCGGTCTCCTTTGCCCCCCGTTCGCGGAAGGTGGCCTCATGGACAGCACGTACGCCTCCAATGCCTCTCTGATGTTATAGGGCAATCCTAAACCTGTTAGGGGGACTCTCGACCACAGCTCGTCATCGGCCCCGTCCCAGTCGTCCCTGCCCATACGATATTCTCGCAGGAACTGTAGGACCGGATCGCGAACACCAACACACTCACTCACCTCATTCATTCCTGTAGCGGGGCTGGTCCCTGGCGATGAACGGCCAGATGGTCCGGCCACAGGCGAAGGCGGATGCAGCTCAGCCAACGTCGGCGGTCCGCCGACAGGTCCAACGATGGAAGGTGGGACGGCCGGTGATGCCGGAGCGGAGGCCCGGGCAGCCTCTTCGTAGACGAGTCGGACATCCGGTACAGGTTGAGCGTCCTCCTCGTCCGACGAATCGACCTCCTCGGGGGGCGCTGGGTTGTAAGGTCGCCCCTTCATACTATCGACAAGGTCCCTGTATTCCGTGTTCTTTGTTCTGAATTTTTGTATCTCTTCTATTGTCCATTCTTCCGTCCTGGAAGCTAAGTATATGTTGATGTGCTTACCAGTGTAAGCAGCTTCCAGGCGGGCCAGCTCGAATACAGCCTCCTCGTCGAAGTCATCTTTCCGAAGCCTCCTCGCACCTCGCTCGACAGCAACCTCCAGCTCTGCATTGTACTCTACTGGTTGCGCCGATCGAGTATGCTGGCGCAATCCAGGGTACGTCGCGAAGGACCTGCCGCACAGGCAACACCGGTTGGTCTCCGCGGTAACCGGACCGCGACAGTAGTAACGTTGATGTTGCTTTAACGCCTTGTCCGTAGTGTAGTCTTTTTTGCCGGTAAAAGCAAATAGTCTCGTTAGAAAGTGGTCGAGCACATGGCGCCACACGCGCACCCGCTCCGGGTCCCGGACACGGCGGCCTGCGCACAACCAGGTTCGCTGCGCATCCAATTCCCGCCGCGTCGAAGTCAAAGGTAGTTATTACGGTTGCTCCCACCGTGCCGCACCGCCCGTACCGCACTGCGCACGCTTAGATGTTGTGCGCATGTGCAAAAACGGCACTTCGCGATTTTATCACTGGGACCACCCCGGGTCGTGCTCAAAGACGTTATGCACTAAAAAGTTATTTTTTCGGCCGACCGGAAGGGGGGGAAAACGCTATTCGAAAAATGACCCCCCCCCAGATTAAACTGCAGGACCGGCCAAATACCCCGAGATGATTCCCAAAACCGGCACGACACTTTTAGTTCGATGTTAAAACCGGTAGGAGCCCGTGACGTCACAGGGACCCGCTCACTCAAAAAAATCGTTTGGCGAAACGTCCCGCCACCAAACACAAAAAAAGACTAGAACCTTCCAATTTGTTCTAGAAGAAAAAATTTTCCAAAATCCAATATTTTTTTCTTCTCCTGCGTGAAGCGCGTCACTTGTTGTTGCCGAAAAGAGAAAGTCTGTGACAACTACGGCAGATGTTGAAAAATATCGTATTTGGTAATTGTTTTAACAGTTTCCCGGGCGAGCGATTTGTCGAATTTTTAATTAAAAATGTCTATGTAAAATGGGGCCGAAGTCCCACATTTAAATTAACCGGTCACTACTATCAGTACCGGCTATTACTTAATGCTTCAACTCGTGAAAAAGCGCATTTCTTCGTCCCACTCGCACCTAAGGAAACTGCAAAGCCGCGCACAACGACGATCCCCCGGCAACAACCACTAATTACACTAATTTCATCAATCAATCTTGAATTAACTATTTCACTGAAATAGCGGGGCACTTCCCCTCACTTATGACATAGATCTTATAGTCTTATTATCGTTATTTGTTTCGTTTTTAATCGGGGCGCACAAAGCACGTCCGCCCTCGACCAGCGATGCAACTTGCCTTGACTTGACAGTCAAGTTGCATCGCTGGAATCACTTCAGAGTAATAAATTCCTATATGTACATATTTACATATATTTGTAAATATTATTTTATAGTACGGGGTGGAGCTATTTATGAATTTATAGATAATGTATATTGTTCTAATAAAAATACAATAGACAAAATAATATATCTTTATTACGTTCTAGAAGTACCTATATGTTAGCACTTTAAAGTAACACGTGCGAATTCTATACACAAAAGAGGATTATTGATAGTAATAATATAAAACCCCGAATTATTGAACATTTTTTATATATGAGTATGACATAAAAGATAACCAGCTGATGGCAATAAAACTAAAATAGGTATATTATGTACTTACCCCCAAATTTTACCCAATATTTTTATATATTCAATCCAAGAATTTTATTTGAATTTTTAATTAGCGGTCAGTATCAAAAATACATTGACTAGTTTCAGTTCAGCCTCAAAGAACAGTTTTAGTATTTTAAAGAATACACTTATTACTATCTCTTAAATAAAAAGTTTTTTTCTAAAGCAGTGAATCAAAAGTGCGTTTCCATTCAAAAAGGTGAATATTTCAGATTTTGCTTTTATTTTAACAATTAATTAAAATATATTTGTAATTATTTTTATGCAGTAAGTAAAGGATCAATATGTCATCAGAGGCCGGCCAGGCCATCTTCTGTGAAGGATATATCTGAATTTTCATCAGCCTCTTCGTCCGAGGAGGCACAGAATATATCGACTCGACGAAAAGAAAATGAAAATCCTATGCACAGAAATACAATATTCGGTGGGAGCAGAACCCGCAGATTAAAAACTGGTTGCGAAGCAGCGAAAAAGGACAAAATTATGCATACTGTAAGGCATGTAAAAAGCATTTTATATGTGGCAAATCAGAAATATTGAAACACGCGCACGGAAAAGCACATACAAAATTAGTAACTTCTGTAACTAAACAACAGTCTTTGACTGATATATCTTCTTTTTTACAAACAGTCGATCTTCAAAAGAAAATTAAAACCGCTGAAGTAAGATTCGCCGCTTTTGCAGCCGAGCATAATATTGCGTTAAATGCATTAGATCATTTATCGGAAATTATAAGAACCACATTTACCGACTCTGAGATCGCAAAAAATTACAGTAATAACCGCACAAAAGCAACTGCAATTGTTAATAATGTTATCGGTTCTTATAGTTTTGATAAAACTATCAATTTATTAATTTGTAATAAATTTTCACTGATTGTCGATGAATCTACCGATAAAGGATCCATTAAACATTTAGCGCTAGTAGCGCGAGTGTTTGATGGCACTAGCATCAAAGACTTATTTTTCGGTTTGTTGAAAGTGCCTAGTGGTACAGCAGAATCTTTATATAATAGCATTACGGAATATTTTGTTAAAAATAATATTAACTATAAAGAGAATTTGATAGGCTTTGCTGCCGATAACGCAAGTGCAATGATGGGCAAACCCAATTCACTATCTACTAAGTTAAAAGCAGATATCCCAGATTTATTTATATTTAATTGTGTTTGCCACTCTTTTAATCTTTGCGCTAATTATGCTTGTGAAAAGCTACCTTCTTCAGAGTGAATTCAAAGAATTTTAAGAGTTTTTAGCTTTAAAACCCCATAAAATACTATAACTCTCTCAGACTAGGTGGTTATCTTTATTATCAGTTGTTAGACGATTTTTAGAGCAATACGATGCTTTAAAATTGTATTTCACAAATGCACAATTAAGTGATAAAGATTTAAACAAATTTAAACACAGAGATGCAGTCTGAGGGCGTTAAAATTCACATATTATATAGAAATGTAGAAACTGCATTAAAATCTTTAATAGATTGTTACTTAAAAAGGACTTATCTCGATAGAACGCCAACTGAAAATGTAGAATATAAAAATCCAGACAATTTTGTTAACCTGGAGAAAATTTATTTAGGTGCCTTTGTTATGGGTAAAATAGCTAATAATACTCATGGGCTAAATATAAATGAACTAGCGAACTTTAGACGGCGATGTTTAGATTTTTTAATAGAAGGGTGCCATCAAATATATCAGAGGTTCGACCAAAAGAATAGATCAATTATTATTTTAAAGCAAATCGAAATGATTTCACCCATCGATGTAATATCAAAAAAATATGAATCAATAGCACCTATGGCCATTAATTTCCCGAATTTAGTTGGCAATGATTTAAATGAGATAGACAGGGAATGGCGAATGTTACGAAATACAGATTTGTCTCAATTTGGAGACTTGAATGTTGAACAATTCTGGAAAAAAATTGCCAGTCTTAAATCCGGCGACGACATGCTTATGTATCCAAAGCTGTGCACATTTATATTTAATATATTTAGTTTGCCACACTCTAGTGCGACTGCAGAGCGTGTATTTTCGCAAATTAACTTAAATAAAACCAAAACCCGTAACCGGTTATCCACCGAAACGTTGTGTGGCATTCTACATTGCAAAACATTAATGAAGGGCAACAGTTGTTTTAATTTCGAACTCAACAATGATTTATTTAAAAAATTTGATATATTGTATGATAGTATTTAGTATGATAGAATTTATTTTAAAAAATTGTTTGTCTTTGTTATATGTATATTTAATATTATGTTACCTAGATTAGTTATTGTTATATTAAAATATATAAATATATATTTTGTTTTTATGATTTGTGTAATCGTTTTTTTTTAAATTTGTTTGTATTATATAACCTGCAATCTCCAATCCGCTTTTAAGTACGTCTTGAAAATTGTTTAAAAATTCTAGGGAAATCTAGGGAAATTTTCTGCAAATGTCTAGGGAATTAAAAAAATTTCCCCTGGCAACACTGAGTTTAAGTTAGATTAAAATAGACGTTAGATTAGTTTCAATAGTTTGCGTCCGCAACGTAGTTTATTAAAGAAAAAAATATATATGGTATTAAAGACCAAGACTAAAAATATAATAAAAACTTTATAATGAATGATAGTTACCTACTCCTTTCAGTAATTCGTTTGTTATTTTTATTAGAAGCCAAGATGTTTTAGTTAAATTGACAACAAACACTTTACTGTTTACAAATTTTTTATACCTAGTCCATTGATTATGTATAAACAGATCGTCCAAGTCCACAGAGCATCACAATAATTACAGCAGTCGCCAGTAGGTGTCGCATACGTATCGAAGTTATCCAAATTAAAAAATTGCGCCTTACCGAATTCAAGTTCAAAACCAACATACATTGACCCGTGGCGCCGTCTCTGAAAGAGTAACTTGTGTGTCAGTGACACATAATATCCTCTCTAATAATAGATTGCTTTGGGAATCCCCAAATCGCTACTCCACAGTTATCGTGTGTGTATTTAATGAATACATATATGTATTTGTTCATTATTATTAGATGTGTCGTACATATACACGTATATGTGCGATACAGTTGTTCAATTGTATCTATCGAGAATTTATAAGAAAATGTAATAGAATTTGTAGATATAAGATATGTATATAAGTAGCTTAAAAATATTTCCAATATCAAATCATTCTAAATATGCATATATTATAAACATACATACATAATTATTTATTTTTAATTTAATAATTTATTATTATATAAATTAAAGTTTTGATTTCAACAAATCATTAGTAAATAATTTTTGCAGTATGTATTCGACATGCACAGTGAACAAGCAAACGAGATTTCAATTTTTTTTTAAATTTATTGAATAGAAAAACAATAAAACGAAATGAATGTAGAAATTTAAATATATTTACTCCATTATTATTACATAAACTAAAGTAAAATTTTAATAATACAACCACCTGTACTTATAAATCATGAAAAATATTTTCACATGTAAAATAAAAACAAAAAAAGAATATTCGAATTTAATACAGTTTATAGGGATGTCTAACGATTATAAATAAAGACGGCAGACTATGTGCCCACACTGTTAAATTTAAAAATAAATATATCGAATCCCTATACAAAACGTTAAGAAAAAACATAAATAACTTACCCAACATGTTTACATTGTTGCAAAAAAATGCGGATGTGCGCGATGAAAAAACTGCACCCTAATATATGTTTCTGTATTAGTCTCGGAAAGGTTCGTACGTAGCGACGTATATATATATGTTTATATACTGAGAAGGATTGTTCGACGTTGAGAGATGTTATATTTGCATAGTTAAAGTGCTCTTTGTATCTGTACAATGGATCTTCAGTATTGGTAAAAAGTTGCCCTAATTTTGTAAAATCTACATTTTTATCTAATACACCTTATGTGTATTATTAAATTTAACAGTATGGGCACACAGTCTGCCGTCTTTAATTATAAATGTTTTACTATATCTAGCTTTTTCTCGTTAGACCCCCCATAAACCGAATCAATTTGACACTGTTTAAATATTAAACATGTAACACAGTGTTCAATCAAGAAGAATTGCTGAAGGCGAACCATAAGGGATGTCTATCTCGTTGAAAAGGTGCTGAGAAGAAAAGGTAACAAAGTGTACGTGAAGTGGCTCGGTCTCGACAAATCACACAACAGTTGGATTGAAAAATCAAACATTGTATAATTACATTCTTGTCCCCTGTATATAGGAATAAATAAAATAAATGAAAAGACAAAGTCGTTCTATAATTTTTATTCTTTACCTATTTTTACATTACAATACATTTTTTAGAATTTACAACAACTAAAGCACATATATTTTGGCGGTGGTGGACCATCGACATGTTCTTCATCATCGTCGCGGTTATGGTGCTCATGACAGGGCAAATATCGTGGTAATTGTTTCTGCTTCTCCTCCGATAACGATGAAAAATAACATTCCAATTGCAATGGACGCACTTTTACCTTTAATACGTGCAATGGAATATAGTTTATGTAGGTAAGGCCGCGATTTGGCCAGACAGACGCCTGGCGTCACATATTAATGTATATTTTCATATAAAGGTGGCGCTCTTGAATCTAATAGCGGTCACCCATCCAAGTACTGACCGCGCCCGATGCTGTTTGACTTCAGTGAACAAGAACTTGTTCCTTTGAACTTGTTAGAGCTAGCTGTAGATGTTCCAATTCTCCTTTTAATTTATCTTTTAATCGACTAGTTTCTTTTGCTTTCAACTTAAAATAAATAACTTTTTCTTTTAAAGCAGACATATTATTTTCTAGATCTTGTACTTCATTTCTATAAAAGACTTTTAAAAATTCCATTATATATTCAATAACACAAAATTTACCGTAAGGCCATATTCTGGTTCTTTAACTTCTTATTTTTACGTTTGCCGATTTATATATCATAAAGCACGAATTGTTCAAGCAGTAATCAATGAATGCGGAATTGCAATATCCACCCTCTAGTTCCGACCTCGTCTTCTGTGACTATTTTCTCTTTCCAAAACTCAAAAAACACTTAAGAGGGCGTCGATTTTTTTAGAATGACGCCGTGCAAAGCGCTGTGGAGTCATATTTTGCGGAATTATCAAAGGAATTTCTATCTACTCATTAATTATTTATTAAAGAGGGATATAAATAAAATTTAGAAAATAAATAATAATTTAATAATAACAAATAATGTATTTACGACACCACGAGATTCTAGCTTGAGTTTTCCAAAATTCTAAATCTATCTTTCTGTTCATCCGAGAAGCTATTCCAAACTCTTGCGCATTCCGATTTTTGAAATGCCAGCACTACCAACTTCTTGACACATGCGACAGTTTATTTTCTCATCTCCGATAATTCCAGTGCTTATTGACATGAGTTCCTTTACTTTTGGAAAAGGGAAATGTTGGTACAACCAGCTCGTGAGTTTCTGTACGTCTTTATCGTCACGAGTAATCCGCGAGCTTGTCATTGTGACATGTTGCTCGGAAGTTGAAAAAACTACGTTGCAAAATTGTTCAACTTCGTCGCAAACGTTGTGCAGGAACGCCATTCCTAGAGTCCACTTGGAAAGCACGCTGTCCTTGATTCCTCGTCCATGAAAGGCCGCCAAGTCTTTTCATCGTCTTCATCAACGATTGCTCAATCGTCATATCTGACCAAGTGCCACACCAAAATTTGTCGGAACGTTTAATTGTGACGTATCCTTTACTCGTGAAAAGTTCGTATTCTTCAGCTGTCATTCGTTCCTCCAAATCAAGCATATCTTGCAAATATAAGTGGCAAGACTTTGCATATAAGAAGTGGCCACAGGCATGAAAATAAGGCCGCATTTTCTGGACAGTGTCGAGATGTAAATTCGAATTGCCCATTCTTTCTGCTTCGATGAATTGTTTTACAAGTGTGGCCATTCGGAAATATTGCACCCATAATTTCGCTGTAGAACCACGTTGTTCGAATTTAATAAGTTGATCCTCGAACTTCTCGGCAAGTTTTTTGTAGCATTCTTCCTGGTCCGCCACGCGTACCACTGATTTCTCGAAGTCGTATAGGATTCCTTCTAATCCTGCTCTGAGATCGGGTGTAACAATTATCGACTGCATGACAATTTTAGCAATTGAAAGATGAGCCAACGTATGCGCTCTTACCGCACGTGTATACGCGTGACCTGCCATCATTTTTTCGATTTCGACACGCTTTACATTTTGCTTAGGTATGACTTATAAAAACCAGCTATCTACTCATTAATTATTTATTAAAGAGGGATATAAATAATAATTTAATAATAACAAATAATGTATTTACGACACCACGAGATTCTAGCTTGAGTTTTCCAAAATTCTAAATCTATCTTTCTGTTCATCCGAGAAGCTATTCCAAACTCTTGCGCATTCCGATTTTTGAAATGCCAGCACTACCAACTTCTTGACACATGTGACAGTTTATTTTCTCATCTCCGATAATTCCAGTGCTTATTGACATGAGTTCCTTTACTTTTGGAAAAGGGAAATGTTGGTACAACCAGCTCGTGAGTTTCTGTACGTCTTTATCGTCACGAGTAATCCGCGAGCTTGTCATTGTGACATGTTGCTCGGAAGTTGAAAAAACTACGTTGCAAAATTGTTCAACTTCGTCGCAAACGTTGTGCAGGAACGCCATTCCTAGAGTCCACTTGAAAAGCACGCTGTCCTTGATTCCTCGTCCATGAGTAAGGCCGCCAAGTCTTTTCATCGTCTTCACCAACGATTGCTCAATCGTCATATCTGACCAAATGCCACACCAAAATTTGTCGGAACGTTTAATTGTCTTTACTCGTGAAAAGTTCGTATTCTTCAGCTGTCATTCGTTCCTTCAAATCAAGCATATCTTGCAAATATAAGTGGCAAGACTTTGCATATAAGAAGTGGCCACTGGCATGAAAATAAGGCAGCATTTTCTGGACAGTGTCGAGATGTAAATTCCAATTGCCCATTCTTTCTGCTTCGATGAATTGTTTTACAAGTGTGGCCATTCGGAAATATTGCATCCATAATTTCGCTGTAGAACAACGTTGTTCGAATTTAATAAGTTGATCCTCGAATTTCTCGGCAAGTTCTTTGTAGCATTCTTCCTGGTCCGCCACGAGTACCACTGATTTGTCGAAGTCGTATAGGATTCCTTCTAATCCTGCTCTGAGATCGGTTGTAATATCTATCGACTGCATGACAATTTTAGCAATTGAAAGATGAGCCAACGTATGCGCTCTTACCGCACGTGTATACGCGTGACCTGCCATAATTTTTTCGATTTCGACACGCTTTACATTTTGCTTAGGTATGACTTATAAAAACCAGCTATCTACTTATTAATTATTTATTAAAGAGGGATATAAATAAAATTTAGAAAATAAATAATAATTTAATAATAACAAATAATGTATTTACGACACCACGAGATTCTAGCTTGAGTTTTCCAAAATTCTAAATCTATCTTTCTGTTCATCCGAGAAGCTATTCCAAACTCTTGCGCATTCCGATTTTTGAAATGCCAGCACTATCAACTTCTTGACACATGTGACAGTTTATTTTCTCATCTCCGATAATTCCAGTGCTTATTGACATGAGTTCCTTTACTTTTGGAAAAGGGAAATGTTGGTACAACCAGTTCGTGAGTTTCTGTACGTCTTTATCGTCACGAGTAATCCGCGAGCTTGTCATTGTGACATGTTGCTCGGAAGTTGAAAAAACTACGTTGCAAAATTGTTCAACTTCGTCGCAAACGTATGCAGGAACGCCATTCCTAGAGTCCACTTGGAAAGCATGCTGTCCTTGATTCCTCGTCCATGAGTAAGGCCGCCAAGTCTTTTCATCGTCTTCATCAACGATTGCTCAATCGTCATATCTGACCAAGTGCCACACCAAAATTTGTCGGAACGTTTAATTGTGAAGTATCCTTTACTCGTGAAAAGTTCGTATTCTTCAGCTGTCATTCGTTCCTTCAAATCAAGCATATCTTCTTCTTCTTCTTTCGATAGGCGTATCGCCTGTTTAGTTCCGGTTTCTTTGTGGCGGCAGTTCTTGTGAATTTGATTGCCAGCTGTCTCGCCAGCGTTTTGGTGGTCGTCCTATGGGTCTTCTTCCGTGAGGTATGTTGTTTCGTACTATTCTGGCCATTCTGTCGGGATTCATTCGGCTGACATGGTGGTTCCATTCTCTTGGATATCTTGCAAATATAAATAGCAAGACTTTGCATATAAGAAGTGGCCACTGGCATGAAAATAAGGCAGCATTTTCTGGACAGTGTCGTGATGTAAATTCCAATTGCCCATTCTTTCTGCTTCGATGAATTGTTTTACAAGTGTGGCCATTCGGAAATATTGCACCCATAATTTCGCTGTAGAACCACGTTGTTCGAATTTAATAAGTTGATCCTCGAATTTCTCGGCAAGTTCTTTGTAGCATTCTTCCTGGTCCGCCACGAGTACCACTGATTTGTCGAAGTCGTATAGGATTCCTTCTAATCCTGCTCTGAGATCGGGTGTAATATCTATCGACTACATGACTATTTTAGCAATTGAAAGATGAGCCAATGTATGCGCTCTTACCGCACGTGTATACGCGTGACCTGCCATCATTTTTTCGATTTCGACACGCTTTACATTTTGCTTAGGTATGACTTATAAAAACCAGCTATCTACTCATTAATTATTTATTAAAGAGGGATATAAATAAAATTTAGAAAATAAATAATAATTTAATAATAACAAATAATGTATTTACGACACCACGAGATTCTAGCTTGAGTTTTCCAAAATTCTAAATCTATCTTTCTGTTCATCCGAGAAGCTATTCCAAACTCTTGCGCATTCCGCCACGATTTCGCGGCTACCAAATCTTATGCTTCTGTTCTGTGCCCGAAACATTTTAAGAAAATTGAAAAACGCATTTTTATTAATTGTACTTCCTCCACGGTTTTTTCGATTTTTTGATCGTTTACTTCTTCGTTTAGATCTGCTAGTCGTTTCTACGATGCTTGTATTGGCACTGACACTAGGATTTTGTAGTCCGAAAAATGACCGACACCATGTGTAAATTAATGTAACAATATCCATTACATAAGAAATTATAAATATAAAGAAAAACGGGAAATTAAATGTGTCTCTGTCATAAACACATTCTTCTAATTAAAAAAATAAATATCTCTCCGTGGCAACGTATTTCTTGTTTTTTTCTGCGCGACCTTTTCGAATGATGGCTTTCATTTATAAATAACGAGTCACCGAAAAAATTCATACTGTCACTGTCACTCTGTCAATCTACATTCTAATTATAAATAACGAGTGATCATTAAAATTTTCGCTCAAGTAAGCCATGTACACAAAAAGTATGTCCTAACTGAAGTTATTAGAGGAGATCTGACATTATAATTTCAAACGTCATGATTGTTAAAAAATAATTTGAAATGCTGACTTTTATATTAAATATATTTATAATTTTTATACAAAGTAATAGAATATTATAAAAAATGTGTAAAATGATGACCATTCTTCACCAAGCATAATCGCACTCTATTTCGTAGAGCATTGAAAACATTGATCAGTATTTGCGGTGAGTTATTGATGTGTTCACATTTTTCAATGATTTTATGTCTTAACTCTTGTAGATTATTAATTGGTATTTCATAAATAATATTCTTTATATACGGCCACACAAAAAAATCCATGACTGTTAAATCACACGATCGTGGTGGATATGGAATCGCTGTATTTCTACTTATTATCCTATCGCCATAAAATTGTTGCAAAAACTGAATATTTTCAAGTGTAATGTGAGATGTAGCCCCATCCTGTTGAAAATATCCGACCTGGAGTTCATCATTAGTCAATTGATTAGTAAAACACTGAGAATTTCGTTACGCTATTTTTCCGATGTTATCGTGCCCTCAAAGAATATTGGTCGTATTAATCGGTGACGACTCATACCTACCCATACGCCTATTTTTTCTGGATGTAGAGGAACTTCTCTGTAGAAATGAGGATTTTCACTGGACCACATACGCATTTTTGCGAATTAACATAACCTTTCAAATAAAACCAAGCTTCATCGGTGAAAAAAGTATGATTTAAAATATTGTCTGTCATTGTTTGAATAAACCATTGCCAAAATTGTGTTCTTTTTTCATAATCCGTAGGTAATAGATTTTGTACAGAAGTTAATTTATATGGATACAAGTGCAAATTATGTGAACACAGCATTTAGATAAATAAGACATCTCTTGCTACTCATATGTATGTTCTATGTACTTGCTTATCTTTTGTCAACCATGCATTTTTATCTTTAATTACATTTTATAATACATTCTGTTTTAACATATACAGTCAGTCAGTAATTAGCATTAGTAAGAAACACATGTAAATTTTATATATTAATAAAAATCTTTTAAAAAGTTAGTGCCTTAATTGAAACAAATAATTGGCGCAGTCAGTAGGAATTTTGTCGAATATTTGTATCGAACAAGTATTTCGTATTTACGATTAATCGGCAATCCAGTGTGAAATTTGGAAGTTAGTACCTGAAGTGGCTCATACATCGAGATACAGTTCATCGTGAACCCGCTGAAGATCTATCTCCAAATCATACGAAGAACGGAAGGAAATCGTCCTTTCTTGCGAGAAGAAGTTCAAGAAAACAGACAAAAATCGCTGGACCCTTGTAACGGACTCTCATAATTAAGATGAAAACGGCGCTGACTCTACTAATGTGAGTACGATTATTGTATTATATGTCGCTAGAAAATTTATTTAAAAATTTACAAATATCGTCTCAAACTGACTCAAACGAAAATACAAATTTAAAAATATTAGAAAAAAATAATTTACACGACAATACTATTCAAGAAAATACAAGTAATATTAAAATTATTAAAATGGCAAATAATTTCAAACCAGAGTATTTAAATACAGTACCAGAGTTTGATGGTAACCCAATTGAACTCAGTAGATTCATAGCAACATGTGAAACTTTAATTACTCATTTTTATAATAATAACGAACCAGATAATTTTCAAAATATTTATTTACTTCACTCATTGATAGGTAAATTAAAAGGAAATGCAAAACTTGTTGTCAATATACAAAGTGTTACTACTTGGAACGAATTAAAACAAACTTTAACTAGGAATTTTGCTGATCAAAGAGATGAAATATGTCTTAATAGAGATTTAATTTTAATGAGGCAATCACCAAACGAGAAACCTCATCAATTTTTTGATAGATGTTTACAAATTTTGAATTTATTATGTTCATATATTGATATGCATGAAACAACCGAAGAAGCAAAAGTATTAAAACGTGATTTATATAATATATAAGTTAACGTTAAAAACATTTTTAGCCGGATTAAAAGAACCATTAGGAACAACTATTCGTTGCATGAAACCTAGTAGTTTAAACGAAGCGTTACAATTTATTAATCAGGAAGAAAATATACATTATTTTCAAAATTTAACAGGTAAACCGCAAATTAAGCAAAATTTTACACAAATAAGACCGACCCAACAAAGACCTTTCATTCAACAAAATTCAAATTTTCAACGTCCTTATTTTAATCCAAATTTTAGCAATCAAACACGTAATACTAATCAATTCCCTTCACAACCTATTCCTAGACAACCGAGACCAAATGTTACACCTCAGAGATTTTTTACAAACTCGCAAGTATTTAAACAACCACACCAAAAACCAAACCAAAACGTATTTAGACCCGGTCAACATAAAAATTTACCAACACCCACTCCTATGAGTGTTTCGACCAGGCAAACTAATAATTATTCGAGACCAATAGCCCAAAACTCGCAAAGAAATTTCAATTTCGAACAACTTTACAATACTTACGTAAACGACGTAGATGAGACATCCGATATTAATTATGATTTTCAGAATTCAGAATTAATTCCCGAAATTTCTGATTCAAATAATGAAGAATTTTTAGAAGATTCACAAACGGCAAACGATAACATTGACGAGTCATATTATCATGAAAATTTTCACAAACCCCCTCAAACAACCGATCAAACGTAAAACCCCATATTATATCTTTTAATACCACTAATGAAAGTGAATTACCATATATAGTACTACCCGAACATAATTTAAAATTTTTAATAGATTCTGGGTCTACTAAATCTTTCATCGATCCAGATCTTTCTTATAAATTTTATTCTAATTATATATATGATGATCCTTTTATAGTTTCAACAGTATTTCAGAAGTCTGCTCATAAATATAGTATGTTCATGCCAGCTTCAAATTTATTTAAATTACCACAACAAACCAAGTTAAAATTTCATTTATTTAAATTTCATAACATTTTCCATGGACTAATTGGATTAGATAATCTAAAATTATTACAAGCCAATGTAGATTTTGCATCAGGTATTCTTAAAACACCGTATGCACAAATAAAGGTACAATATCAAAAGTTAAAAAATGATTTAAACCTTGTAACGGTTAATGCAAGCACAAAACAAATAATCAAAATAAAAACGAGTATTAAAAATGGCGAGATAATAATACCATATCAAAAGATTCATAATTGTGAAATTCCCGAATGTTTAACGATAGCAAATAACGGCATAGCTATTACTACAATATTAAATAATACGACAAAACCAATAACATTAAATTTTTCTGAACCAATTAGAGTAGAACCATTTATTCGAAAAGAAATACAAGAAATAAATTTAAACAATTTTGATAATATTCCAAAACAAAATTTTAATTTTTCAAAAATTCGTACAAATCATTTAAATTCAGAAGAAAAATTTCAAATTGAAAACTTATGCAAAGATTACTCTGATATATTTTATGTTGAAAACAGTAAATTAACTTTTACAAACCAAGTCACCCATAGAATTCGCACAAATGATGAAATACCTATTTATACAAAAAGTTATAGATATCCATTTATTCATAAAGAAGAAGTTGAAAACCAAATTAAGAATATGTTAGATCAAAATATTATTAGACCAAGTCATTCACCCTGGTCATCCCCTATTTGGATAGTTCCGAAAAAGGTTGATGCATCTGGCAAACAAAAATGGCGAGTCGTCGTCGACTACCGTAAACTTAATGAAAAGACAATCGACGATAAATATCCTCTACCAAACATTACCGATTTACTTGATAAATTAGGTAAATGTCAATATTTTTCAACTCTAGATTTGGCTAGTGGCTTTCATCAAATTGAGATGCACGAACAAGATGTATCTAAGACAGCTTTTAACACAGAAAGCGGACATTTCGAATTCCTCAGAATGCCATTCGGTTTAAAGAACGCGCCCGCTACCTTTCAAAGGGTAATGGACAATATTTTACGTGGTATTCAGAACGAACATTGCCTAGTATATTTAGATGATATAATTGTTTTCTCTACATCATTACAAGAACATATTAATAGTTTAAAAACAGTGTTTCAAAGACTTCGAGAAACAAATTTCAAAATTCAATTAGACAAATCTGAATTTTTAAGAAAGGAAGTAGCATATCTTGGCCATATTGTTACTCCTGAAGGCGTAAAACCTAACCCAAATAAAATTTTTGCAATAAAAAACTATCCTATTCCCAAAACGACAAAACAAATTAAAGGATTCTTAGGATTATTAGGTTACTATAGACGTTTCATTAACAATTTCGCAAAACTAACAAAGCCTTTAACTAAATGTTTGAAAAAGGGTGCTACAATAGTGCACAATGACGAATTTAAGTCCTGTTTTGAAACTTGTAAAAACCTTTTGATAAATGAACCCATCCTGCAATATCCGAATTTTAGCCAACCATTTAATTTAACAACCGATGCTAGTAACGTAGCGTTAGGTGCTGTGTTATCACAAGGACCTATTGGGAAAGATTTACCCATTGCGTACGCCTCACGTACACTAAACGAATCTGAACAACAATATAGCACGATTGAAAAGGAATTATTATCAATCGTATGGGCTACCAAATATTTCAGACCATACCTCTTCGGCAGAAAATTTAATATAATTACCGACCACAAACCCCTACAGTGGTTGTTCTCTCTGAAAGATCCTAATTCGAAGTTATTAAGATGGCGAATAAAACTAGAAGAATTTGATTATTGTATAACGTATAAGAAAGGTAAATTAAATACTAACGCAGATGCTCTTTCACGTATAGAAATTCATACCAAAGAAACAAACAATCTTTTCGAATACATCGAACAATTTAATAAAGACTTCAATGTATCTAATAATAATCAAAATGAACCACCCGATAATATTTCTTTAATAGCTCAACCGGACGAACAAGCAAATGATTACGCTTTAGATTTAGATGACGTCACTGCTCATTCAAATCAAGAACAAAACCCTATTATTGATATTCAAATATCAGAGACACCAGTAAATTACGGCTCAAATCAAATAATTATAAACACGTTGCTCATAGTCCTGCAAAGGCTAAAATAACTAAATTGTTTGAAGATAAACAACGAATACATGTTCAAATTTCTAAAAATAATTTCGAAGATGATGTTTTAAAATTTATAAAAGAATATATAACTTCAAAAGTTAATTATCACTTATATTTTGAGAACCCTGATATTTATGAACCTTTTTGTAATGTTTTACATAAACACTTTATTTGGCCTTCACTAAAATTTAAATACTGTACAATTAAACTTATAGATGTCATTGATAAAAACGATATTAAAGAAACTATCCAAAATTACCACGAAGGAAAAACTAACCACCGCGGTATAGAAGAAACGGAACAACAAATTAAGAAATTATATTATTGGCCTCACATGCGAAAATCAATACAAACATTTATTAATGAATGTGAAATTTGCCAACAATGCAAATATGAACGAAATCCCATAAAAACAAAAATGAAAATTACACCAACACCATCAAAACCCTTTGAAGTAATTCATTTAGATACTTTTACATTACAGGGAACCAAATTTTTAACTATAGTTGATGCGTTTTCAAAATACGCTCAAGCATATAAACTATCATCTCTTATTCCAACAGAAATTATCGATAACTTAATCTTATTTTTCTCACATCATAGTATACCAAAACTAATAACGACTGATAATGGCGGAGAGTTTAAAAATACTATCATGAACGATTTATTAAAATTACACAAAATCGAAATTCATTTTTGTTCTCCCAATCATCCACAGTCAAACGGTTTAAATGAGCGATTCCATTCAACAATAATTGAACATATACGATTGTTAAATGCTCAAGGATTCCAAGAATCAACAGTACAATCAAAAATTATATACGCCTTATTAGCATACAATCATTCGATTCATTCCTCTACTAAATATCGACCGATAGATATAGTAAACGGTCATATTGACGAAAGCAATGTATTCAATATAGATTTAACTCAAATGTTACTTAGTAATTACATACACGAACACAGAGAAAAAACAAAGTTACTCTATTCAAAAATTAACGAAAATCTTATAGAAAACAAAACGAAATATATTACTAAGGTAAATCAAGAACGTGATGACCCAAATTTATTTGAACCTGAAACTAAAGCTTATGTGAAAAAACAAGCACGACAAAAATTGGCAAATAAATTTAATAAGCCAACAGTAATAAAACAAATAAATGAAGGACAAAATACAATTTCTACACCTGAACAGCCTAAAGTACACACAGATAATCTCAAACGACCCCTTAAGAAAACTTATAATTTTAGCACTTAAAATACTTAAAATACTCTTTTATAATATAATCTATACATAAGTACTTTTAATATATCATTAAAACATATTATTATTATATTACTATCATTCCAGAATTAATATTGCCTTCGCCTTCGAAGATAAAATTACGATGAAAAATCTGGAAAATAATCCAGGAATTATACCACTGAAATTAGGAACAGCAAAAGTTCAAGAATATACACATAAATTGATACACTATTATGATCTCGATCCTTTAATAATTGAAATTAATAAATTAGACGTGCTATCAGCAAATTTAATGAACAATACTTTTCTTAAATTAAATCGTACAATTACTGTAATAAATTATTTGAAAATTTTAAACCTAACGAAATATCAAGTTACACATAACTTAAATGAAATTATTCCTCCGACACATAGAGTTAAAAGAGGTATAGTTGACGGATTAGGTACAATCTTTAAAGCAATAACAGGAAACTTAGACGCTAATGACGGAAAACGATACGATAAATTAATAAGGGAACTTCAAGATAATCAAATGAAGTTAGCATCTAATATTGTGAAACAAAATTCCAATTCATTAAACATAATTAATAAATTCAATGAGTCAATAAGACAGATATCACATAATGAACAAAAATTAAAATTTAAAGTTTTACGTATTGCTGCGATTCTAGAACAACATATTGATAGTCTTGGTACTATAATAATAACAGAAACTTTAAACGAATTTATCAATATATACGAAATAATTAATTCTATTTTACAAGAAGTACAGAATTCAATTACGTTTTCAAAATTAAACATTCTACATCCCAGTGTTATAAGAAATATTGATTTATATAATATAATGATAGATTTACAAAAACGAATTAAACAAGAACAAATTCCATTTGCTATTACTCTTGAGAATATAGGAATCTTGAAAAGTATTATAAAAGTCGAATGTTATGTTTCAAACAATAGAATAACCTATTTATTAAATCTACCTGTCATGTATCCCAATGTATTTGATTATTATCACCTCTACTCAATTCCAGTATTTATCGATGGTCAATTTAAGACGATACTTACTCAAAATAAATATTTATTAAAAAATGAATTTTATTATACATTTCTAAGCGATAGTTGTACAATGATCAAATCACAATATTACATTTGTGGAAAAACACAACTTTATGAAATCAAGGATCACAATCCATGCGAAATACAGTTGTTAAATTCTAAAAACTTATCAACATGTATTCAAAGAAATTTTGAAATTACAAAATCATTAATAATTCAACTCGAAAATTCAATTTTATGGATTGGTATATTTCCGAAGAAAGAAACTATTAAATTACATTGTAAACAACAAGAAGAAACTTTTAAAGTAAATGGTACATATTTAATAGAAATTCCAGTCGAATGCGGAATTAGTACAGCTCGTGAAGAAATAATAAATACAGAATATGTAAACAAATATTCTCCAATACTGTTTCCAAAATTAGAAACAGAAAACAATTTTGTATCAGACACTAAAATAAAAGTCGATATTAAAAATGTTAGACTTGATGATTTGCAAGCTATTCAAGATCAAATATACGAAAATCAACCAGGAATAACTTTCAACAGAATTTCAAGACATCCCAATTTATGGACAATACTCCTTTATATATTAATTTGTATAATTTTTATATTTATATGTTATAAGAAATTAGAAAGCAGAAATTGTTTCAAGAAAAAAGAAGAAAATAAATCAAGAGGAAAGAAGATAGAAAATTCTACCAGGGATATCATGTTGCCGAACGTTCAACGTACTCGCGAAGCTGCGTAGTTGAGACTTCGCAGGGAGGAATTATGTGAACACAGCATTTAGATAAATAAGACATCTCTTGCTACTCATATGTATGTTCTATGTACTTGCTTATCTTTTGTCAACCATGCATTTTTATCTTTAATTACATTTTATAATACATTCTGTTTTAACATATACAGTCAGTCAGTAATTAGCATTAGTAAGAAACACATGTAAATTTTATATAATAATAAAAATCTTTTAAAAAGTCAGTGCCTTAATTGAAACAAATAATTTGCAAGTCCTTTTTTTTAAATTTTTTGACATGTTCCATACGAAAGCCCAACTTGTTGCGAAACTCTGCGAATAGATGTTTGAGGAGATTCGTTAATAATTTGTCTGACATTTTCAATAACGCCGCGACTTCTCTTGAGAGGAGGACCGCTTCCTTTTTTCCTTAAAATACTGCCTGTTCGACGAAAAAGATATAATACTTTTGTATTATACAAAATTGGTAGGTTTTACTTACTCAAGTATGTTTCAAATTATGTTGTTATATACGTATTCGGTTTACGCCGACAAGTAGTGAAGACACGATAATACAGTTTTTTATAGATACGGTGGTTACCGACTATAAGGAACACCACGGCTAGTTCTGCGATTATTATATAGACAGCGTTGAATATTCCTTCACGCTCTGTCTTAATAATATCAGCGAGATAGCAAGGTAGTTATGTTTGTTGAATGTGTCTCTTTTCCAACAGGGGCGTATTGACAATCATGTAGAAATGTGAAATACGTATCTACGTCTTTGGAGAAGATACATTCAATAATATATATGAACTTGTATTGTGTTCTTCACACCCCATTTTTAATAATATTATATATTATTAAAAATACTTTTGTATTATACAAAATTGGTAGGTTTTACTTACTCAAGTATGTTTCAAATTATGTTGTTATATAAGTATTTTTTTAGTATAATATATAGAAACTGACTGTATATATATTTTCCAATGTTCAACTGTAGCAATAAGAATAAACAAGCATTTTTTTTATGTAGTAGATATTGAAAAAAGTTTGAAATGTAGATCAAAATTCGCTCACTAAGCAGATATCATATTACTAACAGCGGATGTACTGTTATTACTATATTTTCTGTAAACCGCAAAACAAGTTGGTACAAGAAATTTTGATATATATATATATATATATATATATATATATATATATATAGTAAACCTAATCAGTAGGCGATTAAAGGTCTGTATATTACTTCAAAATATATGTATTTAAAAAACTCTACATGTTTCGGCTATATACGCCTTTTTCAAGAGAATACAAAATATGAATGACAGGATATAAATGTCAAGTAATTAAGTTGCTATGGTTTAAATTATTCAAAGATACATTCTAGTAATAATAATAAATCATGCCTTAGTATTCCAAAAAATAGATAACAAGGTGTGAAAATATGTGTTGTTCGCTGCTAGCAATTTGTGTCTCCTTCTGGGTATGAACTTGTGTGTTGGTTGCTGCTGGCAGCTTGCGTCTCTCTATGGGTGTGTGGTTTTGTGTGAGAGCGTAAGTGTAGGGTTTTGTATGTCGGTGCGTTCGTGCGTGTGTTTAGTGATCGGTCGCATGAATTTAGAGAGGTCGGATAACCAGCCGTTGCGTAGGGCCGCCAACCCTTTCCCGACAACTTCTTTACAATTCCGTGCAGTACTTCGACGGTCTGACCCCCGCCCCAACGAGGCAAGGCGCAGACAGGCGAAGCGCACCCTGTACGGGGTTGCTCATCGCAACTAAGGGAACACTCTTAGTGGCTACCTCGGTCGACGATGGTCACACTTATGCCATCTTAACGTTTTCCGCCGAAGCGGGGGCATAGCACACACGTCGAACGTGTGTGTGCTGTTAACGGCAGCCTAGCCAGGTTGTCGCCCAGGACCGGTCCTAGTGGTGTGTGCATTGCGCGGCGACGAGCAATGCACACACCACTAGGACCGGTCCTGGGCGACAACCTGGCTAGGCTGCCGTTAACAGCACACACACGTTCGACGTGTGTGCTATGCCCCCGCTTCGGCGGAAAACGTTAAGATGGCATAAGTGTGACCATCGTCGACCGAGGTAGCCACTAAGAGTGTTCCCTTAGTTGCGATGAGCAACCCCGTACAGGGTGCGCTTCGCCTGTCTGCGCCTTGCCTCGTTGGGGCGGGGGTCAGACCGTCGAAGTACTGCACGGAATTGTAAAGAAGTTGTCGGGAAAGGGTTGGCGGCCCTACGCAACGGCTGGTTATCCGACCTCTCTAAATTCATGCGACCGATCACTAAACACACGCACGAACGCACCGACATACAAAACCCTACACTTACGCTCTCACACAAAACCACACACCCATAGAGAGACGCAAGCTGCCAGCAGCAACCAACACACAAGTTCATACCCAGAAGGAGACACAAATTGCTAGCAGCGAACAACACATATTTTCACACCTTGTTATCTATTTTTTGGAATACTAAGGCATGATTTATTATTATTACTAGAATGTATCTTTGAATAATTTAAACCATAGCAACTTAATTACTTGACATTTATATCCTGTCATTCATATTTTGTATTCTCTTGAAAAAGGCGTATATAGCCGAAACATGTAGAGTTTTTTAAATACATATATTTTGAAGTAATATACAGACCTTTAATCGCCTACTGATTAGGTTTACCATATCATACCAAGGTCACGAAGTTATTATATATATGTAGTAGGTCAGCCAGCACACGTATTCCAGCACCTGCAATGGGAAAAACAGGTATACAATCAATTTAAACACCTGTACAAATAATAAATTGGTGGACGGAATTTGTGAAATAAACATCGAAATGTAAATAAATTATTACGACGATAACTTTAAAATTCATCATAAACTTATTTCGATTTAAACTCACTTTTCATATTTATATTTCCCTATTTCATAATTCAATTTTCCGTTCATTTTAAGATTAAAACATTGTGTAAATTCACCTTCTAAATGATGTAAGTAAAGCTAAAACTACGAGATTATTACGATAAATAAATAAGGCTTTGGAATAAAAAACAAACGCTAACGGCAGAAGCTGATATAAAGTTTTCATCACAAATGGCCACATTTTTGTCAACTTCGTGAATATAAATTAATTAAACTATTTAAAATATAAAATGTCTTACCAAGTTTTGGAGCATTCAATAAATGAAAATAAGGCCCATCTTTTGACATATAAACTGGAAGAATACCTCGACGCGAACGAATAAAATCGTCTGAAGCATCATTTGGATTTGGTTAAGCGACGATCTGTAGATCCATGCGGACGAAAGCGACGATCACCGCAGGCAATATTGGACCAGGCCGTACTTGCTGCCTTTCGTAGAACGCATTTCTAGGACCATATCAGAACAAAGAGAACGGAAACAGGTTCACCTACAACGTAAAATCCAATAATTTTATCTTAAAAGTCTTAATTGCTCAAATAAGTTTCTATTAATAATCAATTTTAAATATCAAATTTCGAGAATATATATTTAAAAGCATACATCAATTAAAACGTGAAAATTTAAAATATATTGTGCTAAAGGTAATACTATACTTACCCAAATCATATTAGTTATAAGAACTACTTAAGATTTGTTAATTCAATACTGTATAACCTAACTTTATCACTGTTTATTACATGTGCTACACTTTAATATCAATTATTGTCACATAATGCATAATATTTAATATTGGAAATACAGTTTCCTTATTTATATGATTCAACTTGAAGTTACAGTTTCCTTATTTATATGATACAACTTGAAGTTACAGTTACCTTATTTATCACAATAAATTTATATTTATTAATTTAATTCAATCTTTTATTTGTGTGGTGTAATTGTTATGTTTGTGCTTTAGAATATTTTTATTACTTTGTGGCTGCGGATAATACACCTGACCGACTTAGAACCCTGAGATATTAATTAACATTTGTACTCAGCTCCACCGCAAATCGCTGGTCATCACTTCGGAGAACAGATAGCGTTATTTCAACTAAGGATCTTTGTATATTGGCGCCCATAATAAATTTTAAAATTCATCTACAGTTTACTCTTTTAGATTGTTTTTTTTTTCGTAAATTATATACACTGTTCTTAGTTTGAACATCGCATATACAAAGACTCTTTACATTTGACGCCCGAACGTGGAAGCCAAGTATTATCCTGTAGTTATAAAGAGGAAATGAGGCCCAACCGACTTTTACACAGACAAATAATTTGTTAAAAAAATTAGTGAACTGTATTAGGTATTTATGTGTGTTGAAAGTATTATCTTATTGTTGTGTATTGTGTTGTATATCTGACTTTACCATTGTATAGCTAATTTTATACCACATTTTACGAGGGATCCTCAACTTTAACAGGGACATTCAGGAATTTAAGGTTAGTGAAAGGGAAAATCAACTTGTGAGTATTTATTGTCTTTAATTCTTACTACTTACATTCATTTTGTGTGTCAAATAATTATTCAGAGCAATATTTAAATTCATATTTTTTTATATCAATTATAATAATTCATATCAATTTTTCAATAAAAGTATAAACTCTTTCTCATATTATATCGATTAAATTAACATTAACATGGACACTAGACATCGAACAAAGACCACAAAAGATAATGTTAATGAAGACAGGACCGAGCAAGGAGATGCTCCAGTAGCTCAAGCATCAGGCTCTGAAGTGGTAAGTACTCCTGAAGACAGTAAGGTAATGAACATGCTAAATGCCCTAATGAATCAAATGACTAATATACAACAAGATTTAACAAATAAAATGGAAACTAATAATACGGAGTTAAAACAAGACTTGTTTAACAAACTAGATGCTACTAATAATAAATTGGATACAACGACCAAAAACTTAAATCAAGACAATATCGATTTGAAACAAGAATTAAATAATCTTAGTAATAGTTTAACAACCAAATTAGAAACAAACATGCAACACATGAATGAAAAATTCGAACTTAATAACGCCAATATTGACAACAAATTAAGTGCTTTTAAAATAGATCTGGAGGGGAAAATAGTGGAAATCTCCATCGCACAAAAAGCTATGGAAGATAATGAATTAAAATATCTAATAAAACTTGACGAAACAGTCAATCTTCAAAATTTGCAGTGGGCAAAGCAATTAGATGCCACCACAACCGAAATATATGATATAACTCAACAGAAAATTAATACAACTACTACAGAAATACAGCATAATGTAAACAAAATGATTTCGGAAAACAACACTTTATTTAATACTAAACTAGCTAACTATAATAAAATAAATGAGGATAATAATGAACAATTAAAAATAACACTTAACCAAAATATCAACACTCAAATAAATCAACATAAAGATAATTATAATCAGGAATTAAATAATGTAAAACTAAATTTAGATTCTATAATAACAACTAACCACGAAAACTTTACTAACACCCAAACCAATATAAAACAACTGGAAAATAAAATTAAAAATTATTCAATACCAATAAATTATATAAATGCAAACAATCATACTTTGAAAATAGAAAACCTTCATCATTTTGACGGGGATATCACAAGAGTACACCCAATGACCTATTTAAATTGTATATCGCGGTATTTAGAAGACATTACTGAAGAAAAACAGAAAATAGAGGTAATTCGAGCAACTCTACGCAACAGTGCGCAAGAATGGTTCCAAAGAATCGAGGATCATTGCCAAACATTTGATCAATTCGTCATTCTTTTCACTCGAAACTATTGGGACGAAACGCAACAGAACAGGGCAAAGATACGTCTTCTTACAGGTAAATATAGAATGGGTCAGGTATCTCGCGAAACGTACGCATCTCGTATCTATAACCAATGCAAACATCTCAACGATATGGAAGAGTCAATGATTGCGCGCCAATTACTAAATCATTTCATTTATACCGATACTCAGGCCATTATCTGTCAGAAGGTAACAGATATGGACTCACTGATCGAAATATTGCGACGATTAGATGATTTTTCGGAAAATAATCATCAACAACAAATGAACTATCGGAACATGAATAATCGTAACTACCTGCCAAATAATACGCATACTTATAATAATAGTCCAACAAATTTACCTCCGCCTAGAAATAATTACAATAATAACCGATATCAAAATACTGTAAGACCATATAATAACAATAACAATTTTAACAATAATAACAACAACTATAACAGTAATAATAACAATTTCAATACAAACAATGACAGAAATAATCTAAATTATACACAGCACAGACCGAATTTGAACTTCCAGCCAACCAGATACACGAGTAATAATTACCATCAGAATAATAATCGTAATAATGATCACAATCGACTTAATTACAATAATAATACTCAACCTTCACATCAATCAGGAAGGGAAGTCAATCAAATACGCAATCGAGGACGAGGAAGAATTAATCACTACCACAGAAGACATAGATCTGTTTCACCGATTCGAACAAATATGGAGGAGGTGTTAAAAAAAACGCCGATTTCTCAAGTAGACCTTTATACGGATCCGAAACCAGGTCCGTCATCTCAACAGATCTAATGACCAACAGCGACAGTAACATACCTTTTAAAATTGAAAATATCACCTTTTATCAACATCCAGAAGAATTTATTAATATAGAAGATGCAGGCAACCAATCTACCAGAATATATACTTTACCTATAGTTAAATTAAAATTTGAAAATCTCTATCTACATTGTTTAATCGATACAGGGGCCGAGATTACACTATTAAAAGCAGAGAAAGCTGAAGGTATACGGGGATACGAGCAGAACATAATTAAGACAAAAGGAACGGACATCATAGCAGCGAACGGAAAACGAATGGGAACAGTAACAAAACAGTTGTGTACTGAAATAGTTATAGATAAATCAAAATACATTTTACATTGTTATATTATAGAGAAATTGCAGTATGACTGTATAATAGGAATCGATAACATTAAAGGACTAAAGATGATCCTAGATTTTGATAATAATACATTAAACATAGATAATAATAAAGTAATAATTGAGAAACAATTAACAGATGAAGAAGTAAAAAGATATAATCATTATAAGAAGGAAGTGTTAATGAAGATAGTTAATAATATTATATTAGACAAAGCACCGTGCTATAGTAGAGCAGATGAATGGAATAATGGAACAGATGGAAAAATAATTGAATTAAATAATAATAATATAGGAATGGAGAGATTAGATGACTTGCAAGGAACGAAGAATAGACACGAGGGAGGAGATGAAGTTGAGTTAAAAATAGAATACCAAACAACAAAGATTATACATAATTTAGAAGATATTAATGAATTAATAGAAAATTTAGATATACCATATTCTACAGTCATTCCTGAATTAATAGCAATCCTATATAACAATATTACTTTGATTAACAATGATATAGTGTTCGCAAAAGGATATCAACATCCTATAAAAATAGATAATGAAGAGCCACTGATAAGTAAGAATTACCCCATTCCGTATCACTACCAACATAAAGTTAGCTTAGAATTGGAACGCTTAGAACAAACAGGCATAATAGAGAAGTCTAACACCTATTTTATCAATCCTATAGTAATAGTCCAGAAAAAAGATTTATCCCTGCGAATATGTTTAGATGCGAGAGCGCTTAATAAAAGAATAAAACCCGAATTCGAAATGCCCCAGAATATCGATGTGTTATTGACTAAGTGTGGTAACAAGCGGATTTATAGCAAGCTGGATCTTAAAAATGCATTTTGGCTAATAAACCTAGAACCCGAATCAAGAAAATACTGTGGTTTTCTAGTAAATGGTATTGTTTATCAATTTCGTGTATGTCCTTTCGGTTTGAAAACTTCACCAGCCGCTCTTATTAGATTTTTACACAAAATATTAGACAGATACGACGAATATGCTTTACATTATTTAGATGACATTATTATCTTTTCGGAAAGCATTGAACAACACTTGCAACACTTGAACATCATTCTAAGCACATTAACATCACAAGGTATGAAGTTGAATTTGTCAAAGTGTCAATTTTTCCAACATGAAATAAATTACCTAGGCTATATTATCAATCAAGAAAATATCTTATTAGATCCTACACGCCTTGACGAAATTAAAAATTATTCCAGACCAAAGAACTTGAAAACTTTACGAGGTTTTTTAGGAGTACTGAACTACTATCGAAAATTTATTTCTAATTACAGTGAGAAAACTATACCACTATTAGATCTCCTTAAAAAAGGTATAAAATGGACATGGACTCCTGTATGTGAGAATTGTTTTATTCATTTAAAAGAGAACTTTGTGGAAAATTTAAAACTTCACCATCCAGATTTCTCACTACCATTCATAGTTCGAACCGATGCATCACATAAGACTATTGCAGCAGAGCTCATTCAGTTAAAGGATAACATCGAAATACCCATATATTTTATCTCTAGAACTCTTAAAGCTTGCGAGACCAGATATACGATATCCGAGAAAGAGATGTTAGCTATTGTTTTTGCTTTAACAAAATTAAGATATTATCTATTAGGTAAAACCTTTACACTAGAGACAGATCATAAAGCATTGATAAATATCATGAGCTGTAAATTGAATAATAGCCGAATATATCGATGGACGTTGCTAATACAACAATACGAATTTATCATAGTCTACAAACCAGGTAAAGATATGATCACCGCTGATGCACTGACAAGACAGGACGGAGATGTGAAAAGACAGAACATATGCATAAATTTAGTCCAATTACAAAGACAAGGTATATTTTCAAGAAATAAAATTTTAAACATACAATCTGGCCCGGAATTTGATGAAATACATTTTCATTTACGAAACATAGGATCTTACAAAGGCATGTCCATAAAAGATAATTTAATAATAAAGCAAATAGGTAAAAACACCGTATATGTAACCAATGAAAATCATACAAGGGAAATAACTAACTACATACATCTTGCCTATACACACATTGGTGCAAGGAAATGTTGGTTATTGTTTAGAGAAGCTTTCTATTGTATCAATGACGAAAGAATCATAAAAAGCGTTATTAATCATTGTCGTACTTGCGAACTTGCAAAGGATAAAAATTTTACAAATACTAACATCAGCCACAATATCATAACTTACGATAAACTTGAGTTAATTTCAATAGATTTTCTATCTAATTTAATACCGAGTACAAAAGGATACAAAAACATCTTAGTGATTTGCGACATATTTTCCAAATTTATTAAACTCATTCCGACTCAAAAGTGCAACACTAATACAGTTTTACAAGCCTTAACTGAATATTTCACTCAATATGGCAAACCTTTAGCAATTTTATCAGATCACGCAACTTATTTCACAAATGATAGATACAAAGATTTTCTACATGCTCATAACATCAATACTCTTTACACATCAATACGTTATCCACAGGGCAATCCAACTGAAAGGTATATCAGAGAAACTTTAAAGTATTTACGTATTCTATTGAATGAAAATCACAATAGATGGGCAAAATATCTGCCACAGATCGAATTTACCATAAATAATACTCCCAGTACAGTACACAATCATTGTCCAATTACAATATTTACTGGACAACCACCTCAAAGACCTTGGACAGAACCAGAAGCTATTAACACGAATGAACGCTTAGTAGAGGTGAGAGAGAAGTTATTGGAAAAGAAACTTAAATGGGAAAGGAAGAGAAATACCGCTGATAAGAAATACAAAACGTATAATTTAGAAGACAGAGTTATAGTTAAGAACTTAAGGGTAACAAATCTAAAAAACAAGATAATGGGCAAACTGTCTAAACCCTATCAAGGACCATACATTATAAGAAGAATACTAGGTAATAACACGTACGAATTGATAGAAGAAGAAACGGGCAATATAAAAGGTAGATACCACATTACAATGCTACAAGATTATTTAGATGAATAAAATATTACGTTAGAATTATATATACAGTCGTTACAATTTTTAAGATATTATAATAGGTATGTTACAGATCGAACAATTATACATAATATAAAGAATGATACTAATATAGAAAAATATTTAACTAACATAAAAGTAATACTAAAATAAATATACAAACTAAACAAAAAGAAACCTCATACAAAGATATAAACTATGCTATAAAAATATGTAGAATACACAACATTTATAAAAGAAAAATAAAACTAATAATTTGGACAATGCCTCCAATATTGAAAACGATAGTTAACAAATACGAAGTAAATTAACAAAACTATTACATAAAATATAATGAGTATAAAAACAAATAATTATAAAAGAAACGAGATTTTTAAATAAATATTTAAAAAAAAGCAATTAAAAATGTTTGAAATTAATAAATAGATGTATATTAAGAAAGAGAATTACATTTTGATCAATAATTATTTTATACTAAGTTCAATTTGTTTTTGTTTTTTTTATATGTTTGACACATGATAAGGGAGGTATACAAGTTGATGTTCTTATTTCATCCTTCTTATCAGGGAAAAGAATTAACTACAGTACATTCGTTATTCTTTTCACGGGGATTATGTAGTAGGTCAGCCAGCACACGTATTCCAGCACCTGCAATGGGAAAAACAGGTATACAATCAATTTAAACACCTGTACAAATAATAAATTGGTGGACGGAATTTGTGAAATAAACATCGAAATGTAAATAAATTATTACGACGATAACTTTAAAATTCATCATAAACTTATTTCGATTTAAACTCACTTTTCATATTTATATTTCCCTATTTCATAATTCAATTTTCCGTTCATTTTAAGATTAAAACATTGTGTAAATTCACCTTCTAAATGATGTAAGTAAAGCTAAAACTACGAGATTATTACGATAAATAAATAAGGCTTTGGAATAAAAAACAAACGCTAACGGCAGAAGCTGATATAAAGTTTTCATCACAAATGGCCACATTTTTGTCAACTTCGTGAATATAAATTAATTAAACTATTTAAAATATAAAATGTCTTACCAAGTTTTGGAGCATTCAATAAATGAAAATAAGGCCCATCTTTTGACATATAAACTGGAAGAATACCTCGACGCGAACGAATAAAATCGTCTGAAGCATCATTTGGATTTGGTTAAGCGACGATCTGTAGATCCATGCGGACGAAAGCGACGATCACCGCAGGCAATATTGGACCAGGCCGTACTTGCTGCCTTTCGTAGAACGCATTTCTAGGACCATATCAGAACAAAGAGAACGGAAACAGGTTCACCTACAACGTAAAATCCAATAATTTTATCTTAAAAGTCTTAATTGCTCAAATAAGTTTCTATTAATAATCAATTTTAAATATCAAATTTCGAGAATATATATTTAAAAGCATACATCAATTAAAACGTGAAAATTTAAAATATATTGTGCTAAAGGTAATACTATACTTACCCAAATCATATTAGTTATAAGAACTACTTAAGATTTGTTAATTCAATACTGTATAACCTAACTTTATCACTGTTTATTACATGTGCTACACTTTAATATCAATTATTGTCACATAATGCATAATATTTAATATTGGAAATACAGTTTCCTTATTTATATGATTCAACTTGAAGTTACAGTTTCCTTATTTATATGATACAACTTGAAGTTACAGTTACCTTATTTATCATAAGTAAAAACACAAGAGCTTTTTTTTTATCGGATAAATTTCTCTTTGTAACGAAATTATTTTGCCAATCAGTAATTTGACGAGAAAAACTTACATGAAAAAATCGCGAGACGATAGTCGAGCGATTTTTTCTAATGTAAGTTTTTCGAGCGAAATTACTGATTGGAAAAATATTGAGTTAAAAAGAAATTTATCCGATTGAAAGAAAAGCTCGAGTGTTTTTTGGCAAGATAAATTAACGACATGAATAAAACTTTTTAAATTGTCTCCATATTGACGATTTTGTATTTCTTGTGTTTTGCAGTATTGATCTTTTGATATTTGTTGAAATTTCCCCAAACCGACTCGTATTTTACGTTCAACGATACTTAATAGTTATTACCTGTCAGCTGCCAAAATAAATTAAGTGATGCAGGGCTACTAGATATGTAACAGGAAGAAGCATTTTTATCGGAGGAAGAAGCATTTTTATCGGTGATAAAAAGCTATGTAGGTTTTTATCGCTGTCAAAGTGACAAAAATGTCACCCGCATATGGACATTTTTATATAGGAGTTAATTTATCACAATAAATTTATATTTATTAATTTAATTCAATCTTTTATTTGTGTGGTGTAATTGTTATGTTTGTGCTTTAGAATATTTTTATTACTTTGTGGCTGCGGATAATACACCTGACCGACTTAGAACCCTGAGATATTAATTAACATTTGTACTCAGCTCCACCGCAAATCGCTGGTCATCACTTCGGAGAACAGATAGCGTTATTTCAACTAAGGATCTTTGTATATTGGCGCCCATAATAAATTTTAAAATTCATCTACAGTTTACTCTTTTAGATTGTTTTTTTTTTCGTAAATTATATACACTGTTCTTAGTTTGAACATCGCATATACAAAGACTCTTTACAATATATATATATATATATATATATATATATATATATATATATATATACAGGTTCGGAAAGACAACACTTATAATCGGCAGTAAACCTATGTATAAAAACTCGGCGCAGTTGCCACTATCGCTAGTCCCCACCACGCATCAGTCTTCGATATACATATCTTTAAACTGTGCCACAAGTATAACTAGTCGTGCGACAGTACCAATCCAGCACTTATTGAGAGTGTACCTTCGCTGGTGTCAATTATATCGTCTTCATCCTTCCCGCGTTCATCCTTTCAATTATATCTTTCCATTTAAAATTTATTATAATTTTACCAGTTTCTTCATTATTGTTTTCATTTATTAATTCTTATGCTAGTTTATTCGAACACTTACTTTAATTTCAATTTTTCCTTATGAATTTTTTTTATTCGGTTTTCCTAGAATAATCTTTTTGTTTTATTTTACTTTTAGAAACATCTTTTGATTTGCATTATAAGAATGCTTTTTGTTTGCGTTTTAGTATTCTATTTGAGAACATTGTTTTTTACGTATTGCATTGATTGTTGTAAGAAGTTTATTTAGTTGGAAAAGAAGTTTTAATTTAATTTTATTTATTTGATGTAATTTATTCAATTTTTATATTAAAAATTCCAAATATGTTAGTACATTGTTATGTTTTATTTTAAATGATGTTTCTTCCGCGAGAACGTACTGTTAAATGACGAGCGGGGAGGAGCGTTGTGAACGCAAATGACGCAGGCGCACAATTCTTGTAGCATGAGCTGTACGATATGGCAACGTGCTCCTAGAATTCTCCTGTTATACATGGAAAGCCGCATTTAAGATGAACCCTTACCATACCTGTATATATATACTTATCGTTGTATTGCATTCTAATTTATTTTTTCCGATATCGCGTATAACACTTTTACTATATTTCGTTAAAAAATGTCTAAGCGAGTACAGTTTAGCGATAATGTTGAAATTTTTGAATATAAAAATGATTTAAATCAATCATTTTTATATTTTGTACGTCAATTTTATTATTTTTCAACTCTACATTTTTTACCCCAGAAGAAGCGACAAAGTCTGTTGCGAAATATAGGGTTATTTAATAAAGGAGTTTTTTTCTTAATTGACCGCTTACCCGAATTTAAATTAATTTTTTATAATATATCACGATCGATAATTTCGTTTCAATTATATATATATTATATATATGGTAAATTCAATCAGTTGGCGATTAAAGGTCTGTTTTACTTCAAAGTATATATATTTAAAAAGAACCCTACATGTTTCGGCAATGATGCCTTTATCAAGGATATAAAATATAAATGACAGAATACAAATGTAAAATAATTGAGTTGCTATGGTTTAAATTATTCAAAGATACATTCCAATTGAATAATAATAAATCATGCCTTAGTATTCCAAAAACAGATAGCAAGGTGTGAACATATGTGTTGTTCGCTGCTAGCAGCTTGTGTCTCTTTCTGGGTATGAACTTGTATGTTGGTTGCTGCTGGCAGCTTGCGTCTCTCTCTGGGTGTGTGGTTTTGTGTTTGTGTGAGCGCGTAAGTGTAGGGTTTTGTATGTTGGCGCGCTCGTGCGTGTGTTTAGTGACCGGTCGCGTAAATTTAGAGAGATCGGATAACCAGCCGTTGCGTAGGGCTGCCAACCCTTTCCCGGCAACTTCTTTGCTTTTCCGTGCAGTACTTCGACGACCCGACCCCCGCCCCAACGAGGCAAGGCGCAGACCAGCGAAGCGCACCCTGCACGGGGTTGCTCATCGCCAACCGAGGGAACACTCTTAGTGGCTACCTCGGTCGACGACGGTCACACTTTGTGCCATCTTAACGTTTTCCGCCAAAGCGGGGGCATTGCACACACGTCGAACGTGTGTGTGCTGTTAACGGCAGCCTAGCCAGGTTGCCGCCGAGGACCGGTCCTAGTGGTGTGTGCATTGCGGGGCGCCGTGATTTGCGCCACGTAGCTAGGCCTCACTCCTGCTGGAAAGGCGGAATGGCACCTGTCCGCCCATCGGGCAGACCCCCCTAGAGTTTGGTAGCGCATATGCTAGGCTACAACCCAGTAGAAGACCACATCAGCACAAAACAAAAACAGGGAAAGGCAGGGAAAAGCAAGACATCAGTTATTATTACGTATGCGCCCGTGGAACGTCTTAAGATGCAAAGTTGTCGGCATTCGCCTTAAACGAGAAGGAAAACCACGAAAACCTACTCGGACAACTAGACAGGAATCAAAACACGGAACAGTCAGCATATGATATTTAAATGTAATTGATATTTAAATAACTTAAGATATATAAAAAAATATATTATGATGGTAAATTGTAGATCGTTACACAATTAAGTTATAGTATATACTGCTTAAATTTTTTATATCATTTCTGTTGTTAATTGAATTTTTTTCCTGTTTAATACTAATCATTTCTTTAATTTGTCTTTTCATTGTGTGTTGTTCTTTATCAATTATCTGTGTTTTCAAAATCGAAATGGTGATCGCGTTGTAGTTTGTGTGTAGATAAAGCAGTTTTGTCTGTTTTAGAGTATTTGTGGGCTTGTATTCTTTTGTATAAATATTGTTTCGTTTGGCCTATGTAGTAACTATCGCAATCGCGACATGGTATTTTATATATGACATGTGTTTTTCGATTTTTTTTCTATTTTAGGTTTAAGTTTTGAAAATAAATGTTTATTAGTATTACTAAGTTTATATGTTGTAGCTATATCATATTTTTTTAAAGTGTATTTAATTTTTTCCGATAGTTGTGGAACATATGGAATCGTGATATATGTTGTGTCATTGTTCAAATTCCTATTGGTGTCTGCAGTGTTGTATATTTGGTGTACTCTTTTGTTAATAGTTTGGTCTATAAGTTGTGGTGGATAATTATTATGAGTTAAGATTGTTTTAATTTTTTTGATGTTATCTTTTCTGTATTGAGTATGTGATAGTTTTACTGCCCTATCAGCCAGATTGTTTATAATCATTTTATTGAATAATAATATAAAAAATATTTTTTAATGAAAAAACTGAAATGACTTCTTTACTTCCAAAGGGTTAATGGCCGTCAAAGGGTTAATTTTTCCATAGATTTGTTGAACATTTATTTTCGCATATCATCCCATTTTGGCTTTAAATGGCATAATACTTTGATATTTAATAATTTCGCACAGAAAAAGTAATCATTTGAACTATAGTGCAGGTGTTAGTTTCAGTTTCTTGTATTGTAATTGTACCGAAATCACGTTAGTATTCGCAATTCGGCATAATTAACTACTACGTGCATAAATATCAAGCTGATAGCTAGAGACCACCATTTGGGTTCGACAGCAGTGACGTCATTGCATTGGATTTATCGAAATAAAAGTGCGTTATTTAGAAAAATGCTTTCCGTTCGAAATATACCTACGCGTATTTGTAAATATATACGAAGATAAAGAAAAGGCTTGGAAAGTTAACTCGTATATTAAAAAATTAAATCTTGCTCATCATAAAATAAAAATAAATAAAACGGGGCATAATTCTGTTCAAAATTGTATATATGACAATAATCTGAAATATTGTACATAAAAAATAATAATAAAGAGTGATTAAAATGAAAATAACTTACAATATATATGAATATTAAATTGAATTTCAAAGGTATTAAGAAAGAATATTACGCTAATAATGAGAAGAAGAAAAGAAAAATTAAGAGACATCAAGTCTATTACAGATTAATTAAAGAAACAAAATAGTATTCTTACGGTACCATACGAAATCTTTACAAATTGATAGTACGAGGGCGTATTTTTATGTTATCTACCTAGCCATGAAAAAAGCACATAAGAGAACAAAAAAAAAATATTTTTCTACATAACTCCCTTCAACACTAATACACTTATTCCATCTTTTTTTTTTCCAGTTGCCCCATACCCTCAGAAAAAAATTGCTTCGGTAACCCCGCAAAATATTCTTCAACAGCTTCTTTGAGTTCTTCATTAGAAGCAAAACGCTTTCCCCTGAGATGCTTTTTTAAATTTTTGAATAAGAAGTCTGACGGAGCTAGGTCTGGGCTATAAACAGTCATTGATTACCTGCTGAACTTTGTTTGCCTTATGAACCCGACAATTGTCGTGCAGCAACAAGTTTTTTTATGGATAAGAATGCGGGCGTTTTTCCTCCAGAGCAGTTTTTAAATTTTTAATTGTGTTTACGTAGGCCTCTCCATTTATGGTAGACCCTCTCGGCATATATTCAATAAGCAAGACTCCTTCGGCATCCCAGAAAACAGTTGCCATCAGTTTTTCCCAAAAAATTGTGTCTTGGCGTTTTTTGGTGGTGGAGAGCCCTTACGAACCCACTGCATGGCTTCTTGTTTAGTAGGAGGGTCCCAGTGATATACCCAACTCTCATCCCCTGTGATAATTCGAGATAAAAATGTTTTGTCCCTCTCCAACTTGACCAAATTTTCTTGAGAAACTTCTTTTCTGTACAGTTTTTGTTCAGGTGTAAGCAATCTGGGTATCCACCGTGCAGACACCTTCTTCATACCTAAATCGTCATGCAAAATTTTGAGGACACTTGTTTCGCATGTACAGACTTCATTGGCAATGACAGAGATCTTTAGACGCCGATCTTTCAGTACCAAATTTTCTACTTTTCGCACAATGTCTTCAGTTCGAGCTTCAACGGGTCGTCCGGACTTTGGGTCATCATTGATTGACTCTCGGCCCCATCGAAAGAGTTTAGACCAATATTTTACTTGGAAATAAGATGGTGTATCTTCCCCATATACAGCAACCATTCTTTCATGAATTGCTCACTCATTTTATCGAGAAATAGACCGTCTCAAATCTCTATAAACAGCACAAATTAAACACAACTTAGCACATGTATGTACTTCTAACAGTGACAGCAATTTTTCCATAATTTGTTTGACATCGTCACTCTTTTGTTTCATGGCTAGGTAGATAACATAAAAATACGCCCTCGTAATTACAATACAAATAATTGGTATTTCGTATATCTCAGTTAATTTCAGGAGCGGCTCGTGATGACGTACTGTAGGGGCACGTACAATGATGCGAGTGCCTCGTGTGTTTTCGGTGTTTACTAAGAAAAACCTACAGTTAGTACACGAAGCACTCGCATCATTATACGTGCCCAACAATACGTCATCACGAGCCGCGCCTGGTTAATTTTAAATTTCTATAACCAAAGAGTTTAAAATCAAATAAAATTTTAAATCGCAATATGAAACACCTGCACAAAGTGCAGATGGTTTTTTTTTGCTTATACTAGCGACGGCCAAGCCAGATGTTGGCCCAAAAAAAATTACAGAGAGAAATTGTCACGTAACAAAAATTAATTTAGAATATCTTAAAGAGAAATAAATTTAAATATGCGGTAAATGAATAGAAAAATATTAACTTACGAATTCGAAGTTATAAATTACCAAAGCGAATTAAATTGCAATCAATTAGAATTTAGATTACAAATAAATATTACAAAAAACATGCAAGTATTATATTAATTTATGAAACGCTATCAAGATTCTAATATGAATAGATAAAACAATTAAATCTTCAAAACGGCAATTTAAGAATCAAAATTTTATACCAAGTAATATACGAGTCCTTCGGAATCGCAGAAGCCAGTAGATGACGGTAATTAAAAGTGATTCGTCGATATTAAACTCGCTGATGAGATAGTGTAACTTTGCACTATGAACGGCATTCATATACTATGTACATACAGCACGCGAAGCTCTGGCTAGGTGGAAGACGTACGACATAAGCCAAGAGAAACTCTGGACCTATCGAACTTCTCGCTCTTCCACGACACTGTGACTAGACCAAGAATGGTGGTCTCTACTGATAGCTATTAGTACAGGGTCCAGCAACAGGTATTGATGAGTTGTGAGAGAGGGTTGTGGAGGAGTTATTAAAAACGGGTGGAGGAAAGTGAAGTGTGGGCCTTGTTTCGTATGTAATTAATAGTTTTGATAATCATGAATTCTTGGCCAGTGCAGCAGCGAAGTTTTTGTGCTACATCGTTTATTCCAACCGAATGCATTCTTCGAATTGAGTAAAATAAGTTGTTTCTTAAAGTTATTTCTTTGTTTTGTACGTTTATTTTGCGTTTTTTGAATCAGAAAAAATACGCCCGTTTCTGGGTTATGATAATAGTACTTTCTTGATAAGGCATTTTTCGTGTATTCTTTTTACTGAAAACGAATTGCAGACTCGCATGTATAGGTTCTTTATAGGATTAAAGTTATTCTGCGCCTTAAATTCATAAACAAATATATTAAATATATGTGGCCGGACCCTTCTTTAATATAACCATCTCGTTAATAATTATTTTTTTGCTGCATGTAAAGGCTCGATTCATATTTCCATATATTTAAATGTATCGGGTGTAATTTTTAACTTGAATTTTTCAAATATCTCGAAAAATAGGCAGTTCACGAAAAAATATCCAGATTTAAAATTTAATAATTCAATGGAGAAAATACATTAGTGCTAGAATTAGTCCGTCTTTCTCCCTCCATGTAGGTGGGGCGGGGGAACATTGAAATCTTAAGTAGGAACCCGTATATTTGATTGCAGAGTCGAATTTTACTGGAAAAAGTATGTAGGATTTGTCTGAAACATTTTCTTCAATTCGTGATAGATGCCACTGTAATAGGTGAAATTAAATTTTTTTCAATTTCTCGCACTGAGAACTTATGCATACGATTCTGCAATTTGTTTTCAGTAAAAAGAATACCACGAAAACTGAGGTTGCTATAGCTACTAATTTGTATTTTAATCACATCAATGTAATATCACATAGGTTAGTATATAAGGTTGGCATTTATTTAAATGAAATGGATCGAGGTCAGGAACGTTAGAACGCTATAGAAACAATAACTAAAATACAAACCTATACAAAACAATTCTCCGGGCGGTTTTCCAGCCTATTGTGATCAGGTTGGTCAGCTCCTGCATACTGCCGTTATTTAAACGGTGCAAAATTTTTTCCTTTAATTCTTGCAATTTATCTTCTTTAGGTTTTTCACGAGGCCTGCTGTAAATGCATAAGCAGGTTAGTATAAAATATACCACCTAAGTGTAGGCAAATAGATGTGTGGTATAAATTACTTAAAAGTAAGCTTAACAAATTAATGAGCACTCATTAAAAAATATACATCTAGGGCGTATTTTTATGTTATCTACCTAGCCATGAAAAAAAGCACATAAGAGAACAAAAAAAAATTATTTTTCTACATAACTCCCTTCAACACTAATACACTTATTCCATCTTTTTTTTTCCAGTTGCCCCATACCCTCAGAAAAAAATTGCTTCGGTAACCCCGCAAAATATTCTTCAACAGCTTCTTTGAGTTCTTCATTAGAAGCAAAACGCTTTCCCCTGAGATGCTTTTTTAAATTTTTGAATAAGAAGTCTGACGGATGCCTTAACTCTATAAACAGTCATTGATTATCTGCTGAACTTTGTTTGCCTTATGAACCCGACAATTGTCGTGCAGCAACAAGTTTTTTTATGGATAAGAATGCGGGCGTTTTTCCTCCAGAGCAGTTTTTAAATTTTTAATTGTGTTTACGTAGGCCTCTCCATTTATGGTAGACCCTCTCGGCATATATTCAATAAGCAAGACTCCTTCAGCATCCCAGAAAACAGTTGCCATCAGTTTTTCCCAAAAAATTGTGTCTTGGCGTTTTTTGGTGGTGGAAGAGCCCTTACGAACCCACTGCATGGATTCCTGTTTAGTAGGAGGGTCCCAGTAATATACCCAACTCTCATCCCCTGTGATAATTCGAGATAAAAATGTTTTGTCCCTCTCCAACTTGACCAAATTTTCTTGAGAAACTTTTTTTCTGTACAGTTTTTGTTCAGGTGTAAGCAATCTGGGTATCCACCGTGCAGACACCTTCTTCATACCCAAATCGTCATGCAAAATTTTGAGGACACTTGTTTCGCATGTACAGACTTCATTGGCAATGACAGAGATCTTTACACGCCGATCTTTCAGTACCAAATTTTCTACTTTTCGCACAATGTCTTCAGTTCGAGCTTCAACGGGTCGTCCGGACTTTGGGTCATCATTGATTGACTCTCGGCCCCATCGAAAGAGTTTAGACCAATATTTTACTTGGAAATAAGATGGTGTATCTTCCCCATACACAGCAACCATTCTTTCATGAATTGCTTTTGGACCATTGCCTTCTTTTGTCAGGACCTTTATTACGCTGCGATGTTCAAACTTAGTTTCACTCATTTTATCGAGAAATAGACCGTCTCAAATCTCTATAAACAGCACAAATTAAACACAACTTAACACATGTATGTACTTCTAACAGTGACAAGCAATTTTTCAATAATTTGTTCGACATCGTCACTCTTTTGTTTCATGGCTAGGTAGATAACATAAAAATACGCCCTCGTAATTACAATACAAATAATTGGTATTTCGTATATCTCAGTTAATTTCAGGAGCGGTTCGTGATGACGTACTGTAGGGGCACGTACAATGATGCGAGTGCCTCGTGTGTTTTCGGTGTTTACTAAGACTACAGTTAGTACACGAAGCACTCGCATCATTATACGTGCCCCAACAATACGTCATCACGAGCCGCGCCTGGTTAATTTTAAATTTCTATAACCAAAGAGTTTAAAATCAAATAAAATTTTAAATCGCAATATGAAACACCTGCACAAAGTGCAGATGATTTTTTTTGCTTATACTAGCGACGGCCAAGCCAGATGTTGGCCCAAAAAAAATTACAGAGAGAAATTGTCACGTTACAAAAATAAATTTAGAATATCTTAAAGAGAAATAAATTTAAATATGCGGTAAATGAATAGAAAAATATTAACTTATGAATTCGAAGTTATAAATTAGCAAAGCGAATTAAATTGCAATCAATTAGAATTTAGATTACAAATAAATATTACAAAAAACATGCAAGCATTATATTAATTTATGAAACGCTATCAAGATTCTAATATGAACAGATAAAACAATTAAATCTTCAAAACGGCAATTTAAGAATCAAAATTTTATACCAAGTAATATACGAGTCCTTCGGAATCGCAGAAGCCAGTAGATGACGGTAATTAAAAGTGATTCGTCGGTATTAAACTCGCTGATGAGATAGTGTAACTTTGCACTATCAACGGCATTCATATACTATGTACATACAGCACGCGAAGCTCTGGCTAGGTGGAAGACGTACGACATAAGCCAAGAGAAACTCTGGACCTATCGAACTTCTCGCTCTTCCAGGACACTGTGACTAGACCAATAATGGTGGTCACTACTGATAGCTATTAGTACAGGGTCCAGCAACAGGTATTGATGAGTTGTGAGAGAGGGTTGTGGTGGAGTTATTAAAAACGGGTGGAGGAAAGTGAAGTGTGGGCCTTGTTTCGTATGTAATAATTTTGATAATCATGAATTCTTGGCCGGTGCAGCAGCGAAGTTTTTGTGTTACATCGTTTATTCCAACCGAATGCATTCTTCGAATTGAGTAAAATAAGTTGTTTCTTAAAGTTATTTCTTTCTTTTGTACGTTTATTTTGCGTTTTTTGAATCAGAAAAAATACGCCCGTTTCTGGGTTATGATAATAGTACTTTCTTGATAAGGCATTTTTCTTGTATTCTTTTTACTGAAAACGAATTGCAGACTCGCATGCATAGGTTCTTTATAGGATTAAAGTTATTCTGCGTCTTAAATTCATAAACAAATATATTAAATATATGTGGCCGGACCCTTCTTTAATATAACCATCTCGTTAATAATTATTTTTTTGCTGCATGTAAAGGCTCGATTCATATTTCCATATATTTAAATGTATCGGGTGTAATTTTTAACTTGAATTTTTCAAATATCTCGAAAAATAGGCAGTTCACGAAAAAATATCCAGATTTAAAATTTAATAATTCAATGGAGAAAATACATTAGTGCTAGAATTAGTCCGTCTTTCTCCCTCCATGTAGGTGGGGCGGGGGAACATTGAAATCTTAAGTAGGAACCCGTATATTTGATTGCAGAGTCGAATTGTACTGGAAAAAGTATGTAGGATTTGTCTGAAACATTTTCTTCAATTCGTGATAGATGCCACTGTAATAGGTGAAATTCAATTTTTTTCAATTTCTCGCACTGAGACCCTATGCATACAATTCTGTAATTTGTTTTCAGTAAAAAGAATACCACGAAAAATGAGGTTGCTATAGCTACTAATTTGTATTTTAATCACATCAATGTAATATCACATAGGTTAATATATAAGGTTGGCATTTATTTAAATGAAATGGATCGAGGTCAGGAACGTTAGAACGCTATAGAAACAATAACTAAAATACAAACCTATACAAAACAATTCTCCGGGCGGTTTTCCAGCCTATTGTGATCAGGTTGGTCAGCTCCTGCATACTGCCGTTATTTAAACGGTGCAAAATTTTTTTCTTTAATTCTTCCAATTTATCGTGTTTAGTCCTCTCACGAGGCCTGCTGTAAATGCATAAGCAGGTTAGTATAAAATATACCACCTAAGTGTAGACAAATAGATGTGTGGTATAAATTACTTAAAAGTAAGCTTAACAAATTAATGAGCATTCATTAAAAATATACATCTAAGGGTATATCAAAATATAACGAGACTGGTGAACGGGAGGGGGGGCTGGTGGTAGGGGGTATCAAAGGTGAAAGATGTAACAGTGATAAGTTTAAGTTTTGATCTCGAGAGGGACCTAGTTGAGGATGATCTCGAGAAGGATCAGGTTGAAGCCGTGGATTCTCAGGTGAATGAGCAGATAGAAATATAACCGATGGTGACTCATGTGCCACCTCTGGTTCTATAGGTGTACTATAGGTGATAGGTCCACCGATGGTGTTAATTGCAATATCACCGGTGGTGATACTGGAGTTGACACCATTACAGTAACAAGGTGTACCTGCCTACCCAGAAGTATTCTCTGGAGAGTACTATCTCTCCGATGCTTGCACTAGGAATAGGTGTAGAAGTAATTGCATGCGTCCAAGCAACTGTATGCGTCCATGTAATTTTAGTATTTGTCAGTTGACGTTGTTGTTCTTGTCGTTGTTTTTGTTCTCGTTTTCGTTTTGTAACTTCTTTCACAACTAGAATTTTATAACATAAAGAATAGAACATGAAAATCTTTAATGTATTTATCCTAAAGTAGGCTTTGATGTAACTTTTGACGTTTATTACATACGTAAATTAATTACAGAATTGTCAGTGTTTAACGTACCTATCGAAAAAATCAGAGTGGAGCAAAGATACGCGATAAAATTTTGTGTTTGGTTGGGTACTGAAACTGAACTGAAACTTTTAAAATGATTAAAACTGCAAAATGAACCTCGACGCGGGCGACCACCAACTGCCAGATTGATTCACAACTTGCTGCAAAATAATCGTCGGATTGGCATATATCGATTTTTTCTGACATTGTTAATTTATCTTATGGTTCCACTCAAAAAAATATTCATGAAGATTTAGGGTACCGAAAGGTCATGGCAAAATGGATTCCAAAAGTGATGACCGATGAACAAAAAATCAATCGAGTAACAGTTTGTCGGCAGTGGAAGAGGCAACTGCAACATAATCCACAGTTTTAAAACAATGTGGTGTTGCGAGTTGTGGAGTTTTATCATTACGAACCTGTTTTAAAGTTTCAAAGTATGAAATGGAAACACAAAGCCAGTCCAAGACCGCAGATGTATGATCACATTGTACCTAGAGAACATACAGTAACTGGAGAGTACTATTCTACTAGACTTCGACGAACCCTAAAGGCAAAATTAAAGAAAAAAAGAGCCGCTTTGTCAAGGCATCGGTTGGATCCTGCATCATGACAATGCTCCGGCCCACAAGTCAGCGATTTGTCAACGAACACTTGGGGGTGGAAATTATGATTCACCCTCCCTACCTGACCTTGCTCCATGTGACTTCCATTTGTTTCCTGAAGTCAAAAAAGAATCGAGAGGTCGAAAATTTGAGTCGAATTTAGAGCTCAATGGATATGTAAACTAAATACTCTCAAAAAATGGTTTCTCAGAGGTTTGTGACAAGTGGACAAAACGATGGGACAAGTGTATTGCACAGAATGGAGATTACTTTGAAGGATAGTTGATGAAGTTTTCTAAATAAAAGTTTCATATTTGTACTGCACTACCAGTCTCATTATTTTCTGATATTTGCTCGTACCATAATGTAGAAAAAGAACAGAATTAAATACTCAATTGGACGAATTGCTCTAATCTAGAGAATTTTATAGTACCACCACACTTCACTGGAGATGGATCTCTCTATAGTTCAGACTTATTTTTTGCGCACTTGCGTAGAAGAATACAATGTTTTTATTTGTTTCTAAGAGCCGGTTGTACAATGTCCAGATAAATCTACCCGATAACTATCCGGCCGATATATTTATCCGAAGGATAAGATTATGAACTATATTACAAGTTGTAGTTGTCGGCAGGATTGCTAATGAGTTCGAATATGTGAGTGAAAAGCGTTGCAGGTTATGTTTTGTGTTTACGTGGTGACTATTGGCCTGATAACTAACATATCGGCAATTGCTCGTACCCGACAAATTATCCCCACGATAGTCTGACCAATAAAGATATCTGTATATTGCAATACGACAAAAACCGAGTTGTCAAGAGGATAATGCTATCGGGAAGTATATCGGAACATTATAGAACCGGCCCTAAGACAAATTTTTATATATCGGAAGTTGGCTATATAGCTGAAACAGACATGCATTATACACATTTGTATCTGTACACATGGACATACACCCCATATTTTACAACGTTTACTTCAGCCAAAGACACGTGTTTCTGTCTCAATACACCTCGACAGTTTTGGTAATGAAGTACAGTTTGATGGATCGCCTCACAGGTAAGTAGCAAATTTTATCCCATCAGGTGGCACCAGATGCTTACGCAACAACTACTTTACACGGCGTCCACGTATAGACTGGTTTCAGAGTGGTTTTACCTACTGATGATGACAACTTAGTTGTCGAAATACGTATTTAGGATACGATTAATAATTGTGGTAAGGGGTAATATACCTTTTTTAAGTTTTTACTTAACCACAGTCTCCAAAGAAAGACTTTTTTGAAAAGTATTATAATCAAAAGCAAAGTTGGGAAACTCATCTCGAAATTCTTCCAAACAAGCTTGAATTGAATACTTCCACTGGCCATCGATCTTTTGACCATTTCGAAAATATGCTTCAACCATGAATGCTTTGTGTACGTTACTAAATACGGCAGATATTTTCTCCCAGGCTCAGCACCTGTTCAAAAATCCTTTGTATATCTTCGATAGCAAGGAGTCTCTTTAGTGTGAAAAGAATACAATAGTCCGTGTGAATTCTTAACAGGTGTAAAGGCGCAAAAACTCTGACTTTATAAATCTAAGATTCTCAGTTGTAGCGGTCTCTTTCTACTTAGATTTTCCCTTTAATTTGATATACACCCCCGATATAATGTTTAAAGCGCCTGCGCTAACTCTGCTATTTAATCTATTATTTTTAGCTGTTTATATACAGTATATACATAGCGTTAGCGGTGAACAGTTAATTAGAAGTTTTATGTGTGTAGTGTCACCCGTGTTGTTATTCTAAACGTAAGTACATATTATATTATTTTAAAATTATGTGAACATTTTTTGTCTGTCAAACGGATCTTACTTTTATGTATAAATAAATTTATTTTCGATATTCTCTTGAAATCCGCTAACATTATTTTTATATTTTATGTGGCTCGCTTTTAAATATAAAATCTACTTTGAATATATCTTTTGGGTTTTTCTTATATATTTTTGAAAACGGATCTCATAATATTTTTAATTATACTTGACAACACACCCTTTTCCAAAAGATTCTTTACGTGATTTTTGAAATTTAGTTTTCAGTATCTTACTTATTGCGAATATTTTTATATGATTAATATATTTTCTATCTCATATTTTCTATCTCATATTAATTATTTTTTATTTTTAGTTTTAGTCATGAATTGTGAGACATGTGGAAAGATATTCAGTCGCTCAGATCTTCTTAAAAGACATCCCTGCGCTAATGACCTCGTTCATACTTGTGATGTCTGTCAGAGAACGTTTTCTAGGAAGAATTCTTTAAAACGACATCTGACAAAAGTACATCCTACTGAATCGCTTAAAAGGAAAGCAGTTCAACATCATGCATCCTCCTCCAAGATAGTTAAAATAGATGCGCCTCAGGTAATACCGAGCTGTTGTGGACCGAGTTTCCCTAACAACTATTTATATAGAGGACATCTTCGTTCTCAACAGCATGTGTGTAATAATGCTTCGTTATTGGGAGATGGAGTTTATGAGATAGCAAGCAGTTTTAGATATCGTATTGCATCATATTAAATTATAAGCTCTAGGAATTGTGATATTAAATCATTTTTTATAGATTCTAAATTAAAGTCATGCCGACTGATTACAAATATCATTCAACAGACGATATCGGGTGTAAAGGTACAATTTGAACTGTTTGCTAATTACGTTAAGCCTCACGCGGATAAGCAAATCACTGAACTAAAATCATTCTACACTAAATACATAGTTCTCATATCTTCAGATGTTGAGGATATTTACGATCAGTTGGCAAACATAATTCAGACTAAATCTGAAGAGTTTCAAGAGCGAGATTCTGGATGGGGGTTGGTTTCAGTTTCACATTTAGAAATTAATATTAATTCGTATTCCCCCCTCTCTGGTTCATCGTACTTGGAATTACCTCGATCGATTAATAGAGAGGCATGCATAAACATACAAAACAATGATAACGCATGTCTAGCTTGGTGTCTTACAGCTGCACTGCATCCTACCAATAATAAAGCAAATAGAGTTAGTATGTACCCACATTACTCCACCATACTAAATTTTGATAGGATCGAATTTCCGGTAAAATTAAAAGATTTAGAAAAAATAGAAAGACTTAATAATTTAAGTATCAATGTTTATGGTTTAGCTTTAAATTCAAAAACTAGTAAATATGACGTAGTAGGACCTATTTATTTCACCAAGAATAGGAAAGATATGCATGTTAATTTATTGTTGCTTGAGGAAGGAGTTAAATCTCATTATGTTTTAATAAAAAATTTCTCCACATTGATTTCATCCCAAATAAGTAAAGGTCAACATAAATTACATTTGTGTGATGGATGTTTAGTTTCTTTTAACTCTCTCACAGCTTTAAACCGACATCAATCGTATGATTGTACTCATGTTTGTGCAATTCTACCCTCAAATAAATCGGTTAAAAATAAATTAGGAAATATGGTACCTAATAACATTCTACAATTCAACGATTTCGATAAAAAAATGCCGGTTCCATTCGTAATATATGCAGACTTCGAGTGTATACTTAGGCCGATTCTCTCGTGTGGCGGAGATCCATCTGTTTCACATATACGCGAAACACATAAACATATTCCCTTCAGTTTTGCTTATAATATAGTTTGTTCTCATGATTCTACGTTAAATAAATTTGTCACTTATGTGGGGTTAGATTGTTCAACAGTATTTACAGCGCGGTTGTTAAAAGATGTTCAAACGATATATACTAAGTATTTAAAAATTATCGTTCCTGTGAAATAATTAACCGAAATTGAATGTAGTAGTTTTATTAATGCTGTTAACTGTCATATATGTGAAAAAAGTCTAAATGAAGACAAAGTGGCAGATCATTGCCATTTAACAGGCAATTTTCGAGGTGCAAGTCATTCGATATGTAATTTGAATTTCAAAATCCCAAATTATATTCCTGTGTTCTTTCATTGCCTTAGTTCATACGATAGTCACCTTTTTATAAGGGAATTATCTACTAATAAATCCGATATTTCAGTTATCCCAGTTAACAAAGAAAAATATATGTTTTAGTAAAAAAGTTTTAGTTGATAAGTTTATAGATAAATCTAACACTGAGAAAGATGTATATATAAACTTTCGTTTTTTAGATTCCTTCCGCTTCATGGCATCTTCTATCGATAATCTAGCAAAAAAATTTATCTACACAAGATTTTAAGCATATTAGTTCAAATTATACCGATGATTTGCAATTTAATTTAATTCAACGTAAAGGCGTCTTTCCGTATGAATATGTAGATACTTTTGAACGATTAAATGAGCAACTTCTACCTGCTAAGGAACGGTTTCATAATTCTTTGACTGGGGAAGATATTACCGATATCGATTATCAACATGCGCAAAATGTGTGGAGAGTATTTAATTGTCGACATTTGTTGGATTATTCTAATTTATATTTAAAAACTGATGTATTATTACTGACGGACATTTTCGAAAATTTCCGTAAAATTTGTCATAAAACATACGGTTTGGATCCCGCTCACTATTTTACTAGTCCCGGCCTATCTTGGAGTGCTATGTTAAAATATACTAACATAGAATTAGAGTTACTTACTGATATAGATATGCATTATTTTATTAAGAAAAATATTAGGGGTGGGTTATCGCAGGCTACTTTAAGACATGCTACAGCTAATAACAGATATCTACCGGAATATGATGCAAGTTCTCCAACTTCTTATTTAGTATATTGGGATGCAAACAATTTGTATGGGTGGGCTATGTCACAGTATTTACCATCAGGAGGTTTCCGCTGGCTCTCAAACCTAGAAATTAAAAATTTAAACGTATTACAGATCCCTGATGATTCAGAAATTGGGTACTTTTTAGAGGTTGATATCGAGTATCCAGAAGTCTTACACGATAGACATAATGATTTACCTTTTCTTCCTGAGAAGATGACGCCCCCTACATCCAAATTTTCTAATGAGAAATTAATTGCTAACTTACAAAATAAGCGAAATTATGTTGTACATTATAGAAATTTAAAACAGGCTTTAAATAGCGGACTTAAAATTATAAGAATTACTCGCGTTTTAGGATTTAAGCAATCTAATTGGCTTCAAAAATATATCGATCTAAATACCGGTTATCGGAAGACAGCACGAAATTATTTTGAACGGGATTTTTATAAACTTATGAATAACTCGGTTTTCGGTAAAACGATGGAAAATGTTGACAAGCGTGTAGATGTAAAATTAATATCTCATTGGGAAGATATAGGTAAAAGGCGATAGGCCTCTAGTTTAATTTCAAAATTGAATTTTAAAAATATTAAGATTTTTTCAGAAAATTTTGTAGCGAAACAAATGGAAAAATTGCGAGTTACTTACGATAAACCTATTTATATTGGTTTCTCCGTGTTGGAGATATCTAAACTTCATATGTATGATTTCTATTATGAGCATTTGAAACGCATATATGAAGAAACCGTAAATCTGTCTTATATGGATACCGATAGTTTTATACTACAAGTTAAAGTAGATGATATTTACTGTGACATTAAAAATAATATTTCTAAATTTGATACATTCAACTTTCCGGTCAATGTCTTCAGCATCCCTCTACAAAATAAGGCTATTGTTGGACTATTTAAAGATGAGAACGCGGGTAGGCTAATGAGCGAATTTGTTGGCTTGCGTTCAAAGGTTTATGCACTTAATGTTGAGGGCAGACAAGTAAAAAAATCTAAAGGTATAAAAAAAATATTGTTAGGAATGAGATCGTTCTAGAGGATTATAAAAGGTGTCTATTCGATCTAAAGCTTCTATTTAAATCTCAAAATTTATTCAAATCGCGACTGCATGAGATTTCTTCGGTCACGCAAAATAAATTAGCTCTATCTCCTTTCGATGATAAGCGGTGGATTGATGTTGATGGTATACACACTCTAGCTTGGGGCCATCGTAACATCGTTGGCGAGATAACGCCTTAAGAGACAATTCAATTATATTTTATATTACATTTACGATTCGTTGGAACATTACTATTTTTAAGCCGACAACTAATACCCCTTCCTTACATCTATGGACCTGCGCTGAGAATATCTTTCCGTCCCCCACCTAACCAGATCGAAGCTAATAGGTAAGCATGTACCGCAGAACGATTTAGTTTTAAGTTTTTATTAGTGTTGTTAAGCTGCGTTATCGCAATGGCATATGGTATTTACATTTTATATTTACTAATCCATTTCTAATTTTTTTGTTCTGTTTCAGTTGACAATACGAATAATTACGACCAATTTATCACTACCTCTCTTAAATTGAAGGAAGATGCGATCTTTCGTGAAAAGCAGCTCATTGGACAATCGACATATCTACTTAATAAGGCAGGCACTAAATATATTACGATAGGTCTGAGTCCAGCAGCAGGCTTCGTACCCCTGATTCAAGTTCGTTCATCTAGCACACTCATCTTCTTTACTGTAGATGAGTGGGAAGAATTTTGTAAAACCGAAGGTAGCAGTCCGGAACATCATATTGAAGCTAGTGCGTATAAACATATAAAAATTGTACGACTTAAAAGCCGAAATCGAACAATCGTTTTCTCCGAAAACACCTACAACAATATGTTTCATCTGATGCAGCTAATTAACCAAAAGCTATCTGTGTTCAAGAGTACCGACTTTGTGCGCTTCTACAATACAACACTGCAGGCATGCTCTCAGGTGGAAGGTGACTTACAGCATAAGATTAGAACATTGTTGTCTTGTCATGATACATCCTTAAATGCTATGTATATGTTAGAAATATTGTATTTACATTTTAATACTCTTCATTTCGATTTCGAAGTGATGAAATTCAAACATTAATAAAAATATATATGTTTCTATGTGGAATAATGATTAGATCATGTTACACACAAAACTACTGGTCGATATCTGTTGAGGCATGTATAGACCTGTTTTGATATATTTACTTGCATTGTAACCCTTAAATGCTCTGTATATGTTAGAATAAAAATATCGATGTATGTATGTATAGTAATCGATGTATATAAAAAATATATGTTGTCTAAATAAAATTCTATTTATATGTGGAATGATGTTTTATTTGAAAGTATGTCGTGTTACACACAAAACTGCGGTCGATATCTGCTAAGACATGTATAGATTCGTATGATAGTAATTCTAATTTAACTTTGGTGTCCGCTCGAACGCTTTCGAAGTCGTACGTGGTTTTATCGCTCAAATATATTGAGTATTAAACGGGGTAATTCATCCTAATTATGTGTAAATTAAACGCAAATTTAATGAATAATACCGCTAAATTATTTCTAGCTGAGTTTCCACATTTTGTAATAGACTATATACACATTTTGTAATATACTATATATATGCGTCTCACAAAATATAAAATCCTACCCCCGGTGTGGGCTAGTGGTTAAGGTGCCTGACTTACACCTAGAAGGGCTCGGGGTCGATTCCCGACAACGGCATTAAAAATATAAAAATATAAAAAAAAAATTTAAAATAATTCGAAATATGTTAGACTATATATACAACTTACAAAATATAAAATCCTATCCCCGGTGTGGTCTACTGACTAAGGTGCCTGACTTACACTCAGATCGCTCAGGTTCGATTCCTGACGTCGACATTAAAAAAAAAATTCAAATAATTTTAAATATGTGGCGCCATCTTCTAGATATCGCTGAACTACTAGTACGATAGTCATTGGTTATAAACTGAAATTGACGCTAGGATCCGCGAATTTGCATTTAATTGAACTAATTCCGCGACTTAAACCGCCAAATCCGCCAATAAAACCGCGAATACCGCGACTTGAACCGCGGAATCCGCGAATAACCGCGAAAATCCGCGAATAAAACCGCGAATACCCCGCGAATTCCACGAAAAATACCGCGGATCCGCGAAAAATACCGCGGATCCCGCGAATAAAACTGCGAATCCCGCGACTTAACCCTTTTAATTAATTAAGTGTGGAAGTGGCGGTCCCCATGTCGGGTAATCGAACCTACTGAGCTCGTTTCGTAATGCAACATACTGGTTGACTCCATTTTTCAAATAATTTCATCTAATGAATGCCGACTGGCTTGTCGCTCCATTCTATGAACACTTTGTCTCGATACTGGCTTACGAGAAAACTCTCCGCTTCGTTTTCCTCTTGCCTCGCCGCTTCAGTATGAACGTAGCCTTACAAATACTTGATTAAATAATTACATAAAAAAACAAAATGATATTGTGAAAAATCGAAATATGCTACAATGTAAAAGAATTAAATAGAATAGAATTTTATTTATAAATATGTTGCATTGTAATTAAAATCGACTTTAATAAACACAAATTCTTTATTTTTGTTCCTGTTGTTAGTTATTTCTTGTTACTATATGTTCCTCTACAATAGTTCATAAATATATAGCTATACATGTTTCATTTAAACACCCTTTTGTAATACTTGTAATTCTTTATGTACTGAGAATTTACATTACTACTTATTGTACTATAAGCACAGACCAAGCTTACTGTTGCATGGCTTCATTCATTCTTATTCCTTGCACCCATGCCGTATCACCAACTTATGTCTAAAACATTTTGCTACCAACTTATAATAGGTTTGTTTTGGTTCGCATTTCAGAACAGTAATGGAACTGCGCATAACTGATGCGCAGAAACTTGTTAATTCCAGAACCGTTCTGAATTTATTTGAACTTAAGAAAACCAAAACACATTTAAACTCGCCGAATGTACCATCTAGTGGAAATTTAAAGAAGTACAGAAATGTTAAAATTATTTTCTCTATTTGCATAAGAACACGCCGTAGCACGCATAATTGTTTTTTTTTTAAGCTCATATTTGGTCGCAAGAAATTATCAAAAAAGATAAACATGAACAATCCAGGTAAAAAATAGGTATAAAGTATTCAAAATTATTTACTTCAAAAATATTTTTCTAGAAAACCAGCATCAAAGCTGCAGTAATGTTGATGATTACACGTCGACATTTTCTTTCTCAACATCGAAGTACTAGGAAGTTAATAGAATTATTTGCTAGATACAAATCAAAGGTTGGGACAAGCTAAGTTAAGAATATGAAAAAATTGTTACAGTTAATTGCCACCGACTTTTCAAATTATTATAAAATAACAATTTCCGAGAAGTGTGAAAACAAGTGGAAGGTTCTTGAAATAAATTATAAAAAAGTAGTGGAAAATAACAATGAAACAGGTAGAGGTGTGAAAGTTTTTGAATTTGAAGATGAATTTAATGACATTTATCAACGAAAGAGAAACATTAACCCTTCCTTATTATTATCAACAAGTATAATTACTTCTCATGAAGGGAGCACTGATTTGGATATACCAGAAACAAGTCTAGCTAATCAAGCAGTACAAATCAGTATCCCCGAACAGAAATTTGATCTTTCTCAGGAAGACCAATTACGCACACCTGCTCCTTTAAGTGCTTTAACACCAAAGCGAAAGAGATCTGCTCGAGTGTGTACTAGTACATACAAGAAGCGCAATGATATTGTATGTGGAATACGGGATGACTTGAAAAACTATTACAATCAAGTAATAAACATAAATAAAGAACGGTTAGATATAAACAAAGCTAGACTAGAAGAAAGTAAGAAGAAGAGAGCACTCCTAGAGAAACTTTGTGATCCATAAATATTTCTGTATTGTTCCATTTATGATATTGTGGTTATGCCACTGCATTTTGCAATGAAATCTCTTAACAAACTTGTAATAATGTTAAACTTTTAATTAAAATATTTTCAAACAGGAATAAACTTTTTTTTTTCGTTTAAAAGAAATGAATTTTTTAATATTGTTGGTAGTTTTTGTAAATACATTAGACAAAATAAAACAATTTAAATTTACACAAATATTTATTCATCTATTTTCATATAGCAAACTTGCCAAATAATTTCTATAATGATCTCCAGCAACATTATTGTCAATATCTTCACGTGCATCTTCATCCATGGGGTCATCTAGATAATCCAGAATTTCATAATCATCACCATTACCCAGAGCAACATTGTGTAAAACACAACATGCCCGAAGGAAATGGCATATTGTCTCAATATCCATAAGCTTGATGTGATATAGGGTAAAACGCCAATTATTGGACGCTGCACAGTTATTGGACATTACAGTTTTAACTTAACATTATAAGAGTACTACAAGCAGTAATAAGTCTATCTTTCACGAGATGGCAGTACTGGTTCTCATATTGCATAAATTATGACGTCTGCCTTCTGACTTTAGCGGTTTAAGGAATTTTGGCGCTAAATATTTCTAGGTTATTGTGAGTGAAGTGAAAGCTAAACATTGTGTTAAGAATTAGTTCTAACTTGTTTTCTAAACTAACTGTTATTTATTTAGGTAAGCTTTTATTTTTAAATACAGGAGTGTATTTAAGGCACTTCTGGTCCCTATGTTACATCGTATACTATAATAGGTGTTTTTATTGTTGTAATTATACCTGTCCAATAACCAAACGAAAAAATTTAATGAATTCTGTTATAGGACACCTGTCCCATCACTAAAAAAGTATATCTGGCTTATATTCCGTTAGTTTTCAACGTGATTACGTATTATCAACTACAGGTTTGAAGTAGAAATAAATTATTAATCCATTTGACAGTTATTGGACACCTGCCCAATAACTAAAATTGACCGTCCAATCACTGAAATTACTTTTTAGAATTGTGGTAGAATGCCGAAACATAGAAAATACGATAAGGTGAAACTTAAAGAAGCTGTCAGGGATATCCAAAATGGCACGGAATCATATCGAACAGCTGAAAAAAAATATGGAATTTCAAAGTCCACTATCGAATTTAAATTAAAACTTCCTGAGCATAAAGATACATTAGGGCCTTCTCCTATTTTAACTTGCGAAGAAGAGATTACGCTGGTTAGGTATATGTTTATCATTTTTAATCTTAGTCAATAGCAATATTTGATATGAAATTAATGATTGCAGATGGATAAAAGACACTGCCTCAAAAGGTTTTCCAAAAAAGGCCAATGATTTAAAAACCAGTGTTCAAAGATTTTTAACACAAAATCCGCGTCCCAATAAGTTTAAAAATAATCGGCCTGGAGATGGATGGTTAAAAGTAAGTTATGAATAAATTACGTTAATTAGTACCTATTTTTCATTTTATTTCTTTTTAACACCAGGGATTTTTGAAACGTCATCCAGAAGTTTCTAAAAGAACAAGTGAAGGAGTAACGGCAGCTAGCGCATGTGTGTCGGAACGAGACATACAAAACTGGTTTACCAACATTGAAAGCTATATAAAAGAAAAACATCTAGAAGAAGTTTTTAAAGATCCTTCCAGGATTTTTAACGGGGATGAATCAGGATTTCAAATATGTCCATCTACTGGAAAAGTATTTGCAATGAAAGGTTCAAAAAATGTTTATGTGTCGAAAAGAGTTGTTCAAAAGAAAACGTCACAGTTATGTTTACCTTTTCAGCAGACGGTAAAATTTGCGTGCCCATGATTATTTACCCTTATCAACGTATCCCTGAAAAAGATGCTAAAGGTATTAATCCTAAATGGGGTGTGGGCAGAAGCGATAACGGCTGGATGACAGCCGAGACATTTTATCAGTACATTGCGAATGTTTTTTACCCCCACATAACTGAAAATAATATTCAGCTGCCAGTCATTCTTTTCGTAGATGGCCACAAGAGTCACTTAAGTTACCAGTTAAGTATGTTGTGCAATGAACTCCAAATTGAAATAATTGCACTTTATCCTAACGCCACAAGGATTTTACAACCCAGTGATGTTTCAATTTTCCGTCCAGTGAAAGAAGCTTGGAGGCAGTCGGTAAGAGAATGGGAAGAACAATATCCAGAAGAGGTAGTGAATAGAGTTGTATTTGCTTCTATATTAGAGCAAGCTATGAAAAAAAGCTTTAAAACAGAAACAGAAGTAAGCAGTTTTAAGGCTTGTGGGCTATTCCCATTCAAAGCTGATGCTATTGACTTCACAAAATGTTTAGGGAAAGAATTAGCACAAGATTTTACAATTCCAGAACCTCAACAGCAACCAAAGATGAACTATACTACTCTTGTTAATATCTTAAGTCTTGAAAAAATTCAAAGTTTAAATATAAAAGAAAATCCAACGAATAATCTAGGTAACGATGGAAATTTGAGTCTGTTGTACAAAGTTTGGAATTTTTTTGATGATCTAAAGCATTCTGAAAACTCAAAGGTTGTAAAAAAAACAGGAAACAACAATTCATATTCTTCAGAATATCGTCATCACATCTCCCGTTAAAAATATTCAAATAGAAACGGAGAAAAGCGGAATCGGAAATATAGATATTTCTCTACAGCCTAGTACCAACAATATTCCGAACCAACAAAATAGCACTAATGTTTATGATATACCATCTACCAGCAAAATTATTGTTAAACACAATTTGTTGGGTAGTTTCTTAACATCTCCTTCTGCACCAGAAAGGAAAGGTAAACGTAACATTGAACGACTTCCTTTTGCAATAACATCTGAGCGATACCAAGAAATGTTAAGGAAAAAACAGAAGTTGAAAGAAGAGCAAGAGAAACAAAAACAGGAGAGAAAACTGAAGAAAGAGGAAAAGTTAAATAAAAACCTCTCTAGCAAAAAGAAAAATTCAAAACAAAAAATTCAGTGTTGTATTTGTTTAAAAGATATTCAATCGAATAAATTAAGATGTGATGACTGTAATCATCACTTTCATGATGGTTGTATTCCTGTTAACCATAAACAACACATACCAAGCGATGGTGATTTATTTATATGTCACAACTGCTACACCTTAAAGGATAGTGACTCTGATGGTAATTATGACGAAGATATCGAAGATAATGATGATGATATTGACGAACTTTTCACGCTATACAAAGAACCCCAGAAGCAATTGTAAAGATTATGTACATTGTACATAGCTTTAGCGTACTTCACACATTTTTTTTTGTTTTTTTTGTGTAAGTTTTAGTTTATTTTTATTTTTTCAGTGTGGAAGAGCAGTTGTCCAATATCTAAACCTGAGTGTCCTATAACTCAGTAAACTGTCCAATCACTATAATTTTTGTAAGTTTTTTTAATAAATATGTATTACTAAAATTTTTTTAACAGTTTCTTTAAACCATTACAGTCATTTTATAATAAAGGGTTTAGCCTGCGTTTTGTATAAATTTCAATTCGATATCTAGAAAAATCTATCAATTATGTACTTTTCAAGTTGTAATATCCTTAAGTGTCCAATAACTGTATGGTTTACCCTAGATTGCGAAATTTTTGTTTTAAAATACCAAATGTGTGTTCTATTCGAACACGACAGTGGCTCAATTTTTTATTGAAGTATTTTTGAATTTCATTCAAATTTCCATAATCCTTATAAGGTGTTATCATATTCGTGAGGCATTGATACGCTGTATCGGCCAGAATGAATCTTCTGCCACATTTTGTTGCCAAAGCTTCATACAAATTAGAATTTCTAAACACTCGAGCATCATGTACCGATCCAGGGTATCCAATGAAAACATCTGTTATTTTTCTTCGAGAATCACAAACCGCTTGCATCAGTAAAAAAAATATATATATACAAATCTCATTTTTGGTATTTTAAACTGGTATCTGAACAGAACCAAATGGTAATAGTGTTTAATACATTATTTTGCTGAAATGTTCACCTGTATAGAAAAAAAATTCTTTCTGTTGTAATAAGAATCAGGATCATTCTTGGGTTTGTCAATTTTAAAATGAACTCCATCCACACACCCAATTACACCTTCAACAAAACCCATTGCAGCAAACTCATTACTTATTTGCCCTTGTTCTTCTTCCGGTGGCCATTTTATTATTGTGGGACTTAGATTGCTGAGAAAACGGGACACATTAAATATTAATAGGTGCAACGTGCTGATTGCAATATTGAACCGATCTGCCACATCTCTAAATCCGGCAGCTTCATGGCCAGCGTACCAACAAAATATCCATAATGAGTGTTCTGCAGATATTCGTGCAAATCCGGTTTCTGTCTTTGGGTGTGATCAGCAAATCTAACTGCCAATTCGTTAAGAATTTCACGACCCACTTTGAAATGTTTCTTAAATTCTGTTTCGGTGTAATTGGGCACAATATTTTGTAGGTATAGCTCATTCTTTTGATGATGCTGATATAATTCGGAAAATAGATGATTTGCACCGGGCTCGTCTTCTTCTGAGCTGCTACTACTGCAGGCTGTTAGAAAAAGAATTTCCTGCAAAAGAAATTAAATTTTTCTATTAAATTACCTACAAACTTGTGTATGTATAACGTTTACCTTGAATTTATTTGCCTTTGCCATGGTTAAATGTAAAAGTAAATTAAATTAATTAACTCAATAGGTATTTACTTCTAACTCTATTTTATTAAGATTGTATTTGTAAAACTTGGAGCAACAGGTAGACCATAGATTATCTAGACCAGGTTCTTGCCAGCATTCAAAATTGTCAAAAAAGAAAAACAGTAGTAGTGGGCACGCCTAGAACTACTAATTCTGAACCGGTACTCGCTAAGGAGCAAGAACTCCTAGAACGGTTCTAGAATCGTTCCGAATTACTTCTTGCAACAACCAAAACATATAATTTAAAATTCGGAACTAGTTCCTCTGTAACCAAAACACCAAATACGTAGTACGTTTGCGCAGTAGTTCTGGAACTGTTCTGAATTGCGAACCAAAACAAACCTAATTAAATCTTATCCTAAATCTCCCTCCTTAACATATTACAAAACCTTTAACTATTTCTAACTTACAAATCTAATCTGTTTGGCGGACGCCTTGATCTAACAGATTTTCTTATATTTGTTAATGGATTTGATGTGTCAGAATTTAAATCTTGATTATTATATTCATGATTGTTTAAATCCGTATTATTGGCAAACCTAGAATGCTGAGCTCGTTTTATAAACATTTCATTTCTGCGATAGTATCTATTATCTCTAGTTTTAATTAAATAAGAATTATGACCTAGTAGTTTAACAATTTCAGCTTTTTGCCATTGCTTATTCTGAACACTTTGTACCCACACGCTTTCATTAACATTAAAGTTCTGTAGTTTTCTGTTAGCTTTTTGATCATAATATATTTTTTGTTTATTTTGATTTTCTGTCATTTTCATGTATATTTGCTTTCTGTTGAATGACTTATGTTTTAAATCATTTATACTAGTAGGCATTTTTGATCGTAAGGACCTATTCAATAAGAGCTGTGCTGTGAGTATTCTATTTTTGCAACAGGGGCATTACGATAATTTAGTAAATATAATTCTATATCCTTATTCTCCTGACGCTTTTTTCAGCATAGTTTTTGCTATGTGAACACCTTTTTCCCTTAGACCATTGCTTTGATGGTAATGTGGGCTGGTTGTTTTAATTTAAAAATCCCACAATTCTGCAAATTTTTTCATTTCTAAACTATTAAAAGGCATATTATCAGCTACCAGAATATTTGGAATACCATTATGACTAAATACATCTTTAAGTTTTTCTATAATTGCAGAGCTATTTTTACTAGAAAGTTTAATTATGTCTAACCACCTAGAATAATAATCGTAGACGACAAGGTAACTCTTTCCTTGAAATTCTGCAATATCTGTACCTACTTTATAATAAGGAATATCGGGTATTTCATGATTAGTTAATGGGTATTTATTTTTAGATCTACTGTACTTCATACAGATATGGCATTTAGATACATATGATTCAATATCTGAAAGCATTCCTGGCCAGTAAAAATTTATTAGCTATTTTTTTAGTTTTTTCTGATCCTAAATGTGTTTGCTTCATGTAATATGTCTATTACTGGCATTCTTAATATTTTTGGTACTACTAATTTTTCATTATAATATATTAAATAATTTTCGACAGTTATGTCATTTCTTATTTTATAAAATTGATTTAGTTCATTTTGAAATTTGGACTTAGTTGGCCATCCATTTTGATAATATTCCCTTACATAACTAAATGTTTCATCATTTAATATTTCATTTTGAAATTCCTTAATTTTACGTTCACTCATGTTTAAAAATCCTGCACTTAAGGTATGCACAATGTCTTGCATTGATTGGCCATCTTGTTCATCATTGCGCTTTATAAAATTTCTCGACAAAAGCTCGGCAATATACATTTTAGAACCAGGCATATATTTTAAATCTATATCATATGTTAGAAGTTTTAATCTCAGACGTTTTAACTCATTATTTTTAATTTGAGCAATATCCTTTTTAAGTATTGATACTAATGGTTTATGATCATTAAATATTGTGACATTGTGTCCATAAATATAATTATAAAACTTCCTACATGCAAAACAAACAGATAATAACTCCTTCTCAATTTGAGCATAATTGATTTATGCTGGTGTCATAGATCTAGATGCATACATTACTGGTTTCTTGTCTTGTGTGATGCAGCAACCAATAGCATCTTTAGAAGAAGCATCACATTGAATTGTGATTTCCTTTTTTGGATTAAAAGGAACTAAGATAGTGAACTCACTGATCATATTTTTAATTTTGTCTAATAATTGACTATGCATATCTGTCCATTGCCACTCTACATCATTTTTTAACAGTTTCCTAAATGGTGATATTGGTTCTGATAAATTTGGTATAAATGCTCTTAAATAATTTATAATGCCTAATATTCTTTGTAATTCCTTCTTATTTGAAGGATTTATTAATTCTTGGATGGCAGTTACTCTACCATTATCAGGTATCATTCCTAATTCGTTGAAAACAAGACCAAAGTATTTTACTTCTTTTACAAAGTATTGTAGTTTATTAGCATTAACACCTTCACATCCAGTACTCCACAAGTGGATATTTTAAATATGCTCGCTGGGTACCATAATATCCACATATGGATATTATTATGGGCTTATATCACCTAGCAGGGAACTGGTATATAGGGTGTAATGAGATTATCCGACTGGTATGGCACACAAGCCATCCCCACCAACAATTTTTCAAGACCCAAAATAATTTCGCAGGAATATTTTAACTGTTAGTACCTAGTTAACCAAGCTGGTATACGGTCGTATACGTCTCTAAATTGAGTTTTGGCGGGAAAGTGTGTTTTATGGTATTTTTGAGTGTTTTTTCGACTTACGCTGTTGTATTGTAAAATCCTAAATATGATGAATGACCAGGATTTTTCTACAGATAGTAGTGATGATCTGGAGTACGTATTGAGTGATGATTCAATAAATAGTGACACAGATGAAACGTATTCAGAATCCGATGATGACGAATTTGGTGAGAACGTGACCATGGGCGATTAGGAAGTTTTAAGTGATCCTTATCGATCAAGTTCCTAGACCATTACTAAATTTTTCTTCTGAATATGATTTTCACCCTGCCATTGATTTTGAAGAATGCAAAGATCCAGTCAATTCTTTTGAATGTTTTGTAAGCCCAAATATCGTAGCAAAATTATGTAAGTGGACAAACAGAAGAGCTGAAATGTATTTTCAACAAAATACAAATACATTTTATGTTTACAACAGTTATGTTTACAACAGTTTATGGCGTTCAGTGGAAGATTCTCGAAAAAGAGGAGATGTATGTTTTCCTCGCACTTCATTTTCTTACTGGATTAGTAAAGTGCCCTCGCATTACAGATTACTGGAGTAGTAACATTTTGTGCGCTGGGCCAAAAGTTTTCAATAAGTCTATTATGAGTCTAAACAGATACCTTTCTATACTTAAGTTCATTCGGTTTTCTCCACCCGAAGCAGCAAGAAAAAATGCTCCAATGACCAGACTTGGAGTTTACATGGCTATGCTCAAAGATAACTGCATGACGTTAGTTGACTCATATATACTTGGAACTTCTGTTTGTACATAGGAAAAGACAATTTCGATGTATCTCATATTCAAGGCACCGAAAACCTTTCGACGACCGAAAGAATTGTCGTGCATTTAGCCCAAACCGTACTGAATAGTGGCCGAGAAATTATTTTGGACAATTGGTATACTTCCGTGCGGCTTTCGCAATTTCTACTGACTCAAGGAACCTATTTGACTGGAACTATAAGAAGCAATCGTGGAGTTCCTGCTCAGTTAACTAGAATTCTATTGGAAAGGTACCAATCATGCTTTGTGCGGAAAGACATGCAACTGCTTGTTAGGTATAAAGACAAGAAGGACGTATACTTGTTGACAAGTAAGCATACTGCGTACTTGAATGGGTGTAGCACCTTTTCTAATCTTAATTTTACATTTAATAGGAAATTCACCTAATCCATTGAACACATCATTATTATTTTGCAAAACCTGTTCTTTATCTCTACTACTTACATTAACAGAGTCAATACGTTTTAAGATATCTAAATTAATGCAACTTGACAACCCCAAAATAGGTATGTCACTTTCTACTATATATAATTTCGATTTAATTTGCTTATTTTTATTATCTAAAGTTACATTTGTTACTCCTATAGGTATGACCTTTGAACCACCAAATGCATTAAGACATACTTTTGTTTGATTCATTAAATGTGTCCACCCAAATTTTCTAACAATTTCAATAGGTAATGTATTAACTTCTGCTCCGGTATCTAATTTAAAGTTAACCTCTTTATTATTTACTCGTATTGTTGTAAACCAAGTTGTTTGTTCTGAATTTTTAATTATGGATGACAAATTTAATGAATCCATACTTACATCTACATCGTCAGAATCACTTTTACTTATATTACATGTTTTTACAAATTTATTGCAAAATTTATTCTCATTTTTATTTTTATGCTTAAATATACACATATGAGTAAAATGTTTTTTTTTTTTTACAAACCTTACAAGTTTTACCTTGTGCTGGGCAGTGTTTATTGAATGAGTGTTTATAACCACATTTGCCACATCGTTTATATTTCTGCACTTCTGTTATTGGTCTCCTTGACATATTCGGTGCCTTATTGTTCTTAGCCGTATGCATGTGGAGAGTATTAACTTCAGTTCCACTTACTAATTTGACGTCTCTTTCTGCAGCTTCAATAGACTTGCAGTGATTAATAACTTTCTCTAATGTTAAATCTTCTCGTAATAGATATTCTTGAGTGCCTCGGGCATTAATTCCCAATATTATTTGAACTTTTAATAATTTTTCCTCTTGTGTTTGAAAATCACAGGATTTTATTAACTTCTTTAGATCAGCATAATAATTTTCAAATTGTTCACCTATTTCCTGTTTCCTACTAAAGAATTTGTATATCTCCATCGCTTCATTTTTCATAGGTGTACAGTGTTCCTCCAATACTTTTAGTATTTTGTCTACTGTTTGTCTACAATTTGTAATTGATTTGTATAATTTCAGTGCTTCTTGACCCATTAGGTTTTTTAATCTAGCCACTTGAACTTCTACAGATTTTTTACTTGTTTCAGTCGCTATAAAATAGTCTTCAATATCTAACTTGAAGTAATTAAAATTGTCGGAAATATTTCCACTTAAGCTTAACACTGAAGGTTTGTTGAACTCCATTTTGTATTTTGTATTGTGAAACCACGTGGAAACTCTGTTTAATTACTATCTTTCTTATCTCTTTATTTTTCACATTACTGACTGCGCCATGTTTCATTTAAACACCCTTTTGTAATACTTGTAATTCTTTATTTAAGTACTGTGAATTTACATTACTATTTATTGTAGTATAAGCACAGACCAAGCTTACTGTTGCATGGCTTCATTCATTATTTTTCCTTGCACCCATGCCTTATTACCAACTTATGTCTAAAAGTCTAAAACCTATTGCTACCAACTTATAATTAAATCTTATCCTAACAACATCAAAATTTAAAACGTATTTAAATACTATTATGCACTTTCATTAAATTTACAAATAATAGCAGTACTACATTAATTGTTTTAAAATATACTTAAGGAATAGTGTTCTAAATTATATTTAAATATTTATCCGATTAGATTATATAGATAACAATGATAAACGTTAATGACTAAGCGATGAATAGCGAGTTAATTTTATGAATCTATAGGGATCTCTCGTAGATACCCCTATAAAAAATAGATAACCAAATTAAAATGATAAATCTACGCGTAGTTATAAAAGATTTATTAGTGAATCTAGAAAGATAACAATAACTATCTAATCTTGGGCCAAATTCATAGTCGCCTATTAAGGAATACTCATTCTCACATCATACAATGCTCACTTTATCCTCGCTCGAGGACATCTTGAGGGCGTCTCACTTATCCCTCACTTTTCGTATTCAAGGACATCTAATATGAGTTGCTAATTTGAGATTTATTTGAGCAAGCGTCAGTTGCATCGGTTAATGACGTACAATATTTTAATGACGAATTAGTGACGTTGTAGTGTTTTTTTTTTGTTTGCGGGAATTTAAAAAGACAATATTTATTATCTGTTAAGTATGGATGACGATTTTTGGGAATTTGTAAATTATGTGGAAGACGACGATGTTTTTTTACGTAAGTATACCAAGGTTTGTAGTTTGTACCTACTCCCACAAAATAAAATGCGTTTTAAATAAATCATACATTGTAGAAAACTTATAAGAAACGAGAATAACCCATTGGAGAGATTTACTAATAACGAACTCCTACAGCGATACCGTTTCTCTGGAAATACAATTCATAATATTTTGCTACCACTAGTCTATCCTGGAGGTGACCTACCTACTCAACGTGGTCTACCAATACCATCAATAACAAAATTATGCAGTGCGTTGCATTTTCATGCTAGTGGTTCATTTCAGGTAATAATTATTTTGACTCATTTTTAACATTGTCATTATTAATGTAATTTTAGAGAGTAATGGGTGATATAGAAAATATAAGCCAAACTGCTGTCCATAGAATAATAAAGGAAGTTTCTGAAATTCTGGCAAGAAATTTAGGGAGATATATACATTTCTCAAACAATAATCAAATAGAGGCAAATAGAAATTTGTTTTTTGAAATTGCTGGATTCTCTAGGGTGATAGGGTGTATTGATTGCACTCACATCCAAATAAAGAGTCCTGGGGGGATAATGCGGAAGTATTTCGAAACAGGAAGAGTTGGATGTCCTTAAATGTGCAAGTCATTGCAGGACCTGCTTGTGAAATACTGGACATAGTCATACGGTGGCCAGGTTCAGCTCATGATAGCAGAATTTTTACCAATAGTGCTGCACATGTAAAATTTGAACGTGGTCTACTACCTGGATTGTTGTTAGGAGACAGTGCATATCAACAAACGCAGTATTTGTTTACTCCAATTTTAAATCCAAACACCAGAGCAGAGCATTTATATACCAATTCCCATATTAAAACTCGAAATGTAGTAGAAAGAACATTCGGAATATGGAGGTCTCGATTTCGATGTCTCACTACATGTTTACAAAATAAATTATGTAATACCACTCATATAATAGCTGCTGCAGCTGTCTTACATAATATTGCTATAAAAGAAAGGGAGCAATATATCCAAGAAAATTTTGTCGACAGAGTAGTGCCAAATCCAGCACCACTTCCTGTAGAAATGAGAGGGAATGCAATCCGTGGTGCCTTTATTCAAACACATTTTAATATTTAATTGGTGATTTGCCATCTCTGTTATATTTATAACAATCCCCTTTCTAAAACTGGACAATCTTATTCATATTTTGTTGAAACTCTTGTCATTTTCTTTATTGTTACTATTTTGATTACTGTTAATTTATATGATTGTATTCACATTTTATAACTTTTGTGTACTTTCCCTGTACTTGTATCATTTTAGGCAAATAAATCATATTACACAATTACTACGTATTACATATATATGTTTATAATGATTAATGATATTGAACTGCTCAAAATCCATATTTTTTTGTTTTACTCTTCACCCAGAAACAACTTTTGACAACTTTCTCAAATGAAGATTTGTCTTGCAACAATCGACTTAAATTATGTATAGGTGTACCAAAAGTACCTTTTCAATGAACACATGTAGAAGCAGTGTTTATGTAAATTATTCAGAAATATGTAAATTACAAAATTTGGCCAGTGAATATAAATACAACTGAAGTACTCGTCATTTTTCTTTATTTTTGCTAAGTTACTTAAAGCAATTTCTAAATCTATTTCTGCAATCCTCTTCCTTATTGCCTGCTCTTCCACTTTCATGCGCTGCTCTACAAGTTTTAAATTGTGTTCTTTAACATGTAGTTGGTGGATTTCACCTTCGTTTTCCCTCATTTTCTCATTGCGTTGAAGCCTCACTTCCAATTCTCGTTCAATTGCAGTGGCTCTTGACGTGTATTTTGAGAATATCCTGGTCCGGGTTGGGTAAATTATATCACTTTTTTTGTTCCTTTTCTAGAACAAGGAATATTTCTGAAAACAAAAAACCTCCTAGAACTAAATTAATTGTATATCAAAATAAAATACCTTCTTCAATAGCAGCAGCACCGTTATTCTGATCATCGCAAGTTGCTTGATCCACTTCTACTGGTTGATCCATGTTGATAGTTTGCTCTACTTCGATGCCATTTGCTAATGCAACAGCATCACTATCAAAAGTATCTTTTAATTCTATATCTACCGTGTTCAGGATATTATCTAAAGAATGATCATCTGGAGGAGGTATATAAGGACCACCTCCAGTTGCCTTACGTTCCCTTTTTTCCTCTGCCAATTCCTTTTTTCTGCGATTTTTTACATTGTCCCAACACTTTTTCAATTGGTCAGTGGTTCGCTACAAAAACAATATTTAATAAGAGAAGAATATGCCTATTACCTAATAAATACATTTGAATGTTCAGATACAGCATTAAATTCTTTTGTTATTGAAAGCCAGGCTTTCTTTTTGTGACCAACACTAATGCAGTCTGTCTTTTTGCACTCAATTATGTTCCTGTAGTTATTTACTAATTGCTTTAAATATAACTTTTCATCGCCTGTGAAGAATAATCGTTTGCCTTCCATATCTACTTATATATATATTTTGCACCAGCACCAAGCAATATAAACCTGCACCAAGCAATTTTAAACTTGCACCAACCAATAAAGTATAACTCCAAAAATGCACATTTGTATAGCTAATAAGATTTTCTTTTTCTACTTACCAAACAAGAGTATGCAAATACTAATTATGAATATTTGCAATTGATAATCCTTCACTTTAAAACAGCTTAATATAATAACCTTAAATACTACGCAATAACCTAATAATAACAAATTAATTAAAGAATAATAACTAAAATCTATTTCAACAACGATATGAGGTACAAATAAGGATCTAATAAGCCAACCAACTTCTAACCTTAACGATTACTCAATTCCCGTTCAAAAGTGAAGTCAACGTAAGGCGACGATGAGTTGCTCGTTATTTATGAATTTCAAAAAGTGAGAAATTGACCCTATGAGTAAGAGGTGAGAATGAGTGTTCCTTAATATGCGACTATGAATTTGGCCCTTAATCTTATCTTAAAATCTATCGTCTGAAAATACCAATATTGTTGTATATTGAATATAGATGGCTCTGCCCTACCTAGTGAGTTGACGATAGTGGGATCAACCCACGCAAGCAGTGACGCGCCGTCCATATGGGCAAGGTCGTGCAGCGCACAACGGCGCCAAGACCTTAAAGGCGCCTACGGCCACTTGTGATAAGTTAAATTTTAAAAATATTAAAAATATTTTTTGAAAGTTTACAACAAATCAACAAATTTACATAAAACAATTATTACAATTATTTTAGCATTGACAGCAATAATTTTATTGTTACTTCAAAGAGTGTACTTGATATTTGCATCTACACTGTTTTTGTCTAAAGAGTTCGTCATAAATTTCAATGTTGAACTGTGGGAGAGTGGCTGGTAATTTTGGCTCAATACATATAGGGTAAAGGCGCCTACCAGTATTTCGCACGACGGCGCCGTAGATACTTGGCGCGTTACTGCACGCAAGGTCAACCCACGCAAGTGAACCAAGAGTGAACTTGCTTGTACTTATATAGTTGTATGTGACCTTTAATAAAATAATATTAATTCACGACACTCTTGTTTAATTAAATATAAAACGAATATCATGCGGAACGATATTAAGGATAGATACAAAGTATTTAATCAGACGAGTGGTTACCGTCTGTACTCTCATCCCTGAAACAATCAACATACAATACATTTATATAATTGTTTCAGCCTTTACTTGATGAAATTCCATTATAATAGTTACAATACATTTAACATGAAACATTAACTACTACCGAGAGAGCAAAAATGATTGTCCTAATCCTACACCACTTTCCTCGGCGTGTATATCAATACTTTCATCCATTTTTTCATCTGAAATTAGCAACTTAAGTTATTTCTAGTGGATTTCACCAATAATGTCACATTTTGTTCATAGGCGTACGCCAGGTGTGTTTCTGTCAACTAATATTTGTTATTTTTGCCCAAAATTTAGAAAAAATGTCGTTTACGCTAAAGCACAACCAATTTACTTTGGAAGTATACTTTAGAAACGGTGAACATGGAGCTGACGAACAATGGACGTATTCAGTGACCCATTGTGCAAACGAATTTGTTGAACGATACCCCGATTTAGGGATCGACTATGACAATTTAATGCAGCAAATTCCCCGGATTGTAACTCGCTTTCGATCAACTGGAAGCGTTTGTAGGGACAAATTATCGGGTCGTCCATCTGTTATGACAGAAGATGTAAAAAATGTACGTACACGCTTGGAACGCAGTCCTACGAAACCACTACAACTTGCTCAACAAACAGGTAAACATATTATGCATTATGTTTGCGTATAATTTACCAATGTTTCCTTGTTACTTATAGATTTGTCGTATGGAACAACACGTATTGTTAAACAGAAATTGCATTGCCTTGTTGTGCAAGAGTCGCCACCGCCTGATTTTGGGAAACGTGTTGAGTACTATCAGTGGTATAACCTTCTGTTCAGATGAAGCATGGTTTCATTTGAGTGATTATGTAAATTCACAGAATTTTAAGATGTGGTCGACTGAGCACCTGCATGTATTTCATAAAACACAATTACATCCTATAAAAATTAGAGTATGAATGGCAATGTCTAGAAGACGAATCATTGGCCCTATTTTCTTTGAAGAAACTGTTACTGTAGTACGATATCGTAATATCCTCGAAGGAGTAAATGAGTTGCATAATAATGACTCATAATAATGACAATAAAGAGAATTGAGAGCAGGGTATTTTCAAAATGCCAATGCTCGTGCTCACACAGCTTACGAAACAAGGGAATACATTCAACAATTTTATGATAATGGTGTTATTGGTTTAGGTAGATGGCCTGCTAGATCACCAGATTTAACTCCACTGGATTACTTTTCATTCGGTCACTTAAAAAATATTATATATCGCAATCAATTGCATACATTGGAGGAATTGAAGAAAGCAATAAGAGCCAGCAGTGGATAATGTAACCATTGAACAATTTATGAATGTGTCGATAATATGAAAAGAAGAGTAGATGCTTGTTTAAATAACAATAGAACTCATTTCGAACAAGAACATTGAAGTGCGTGATGGCTACCTGTGCTTTGTTAAATGCTTCTCGCTTAAGAGTTCATAATGCTTCGTGTAAAATATTCTAATAAGCTAATAATTATGTAGTGAACAGTATATTCCATATCTTTCTATAATTAGATGTACGATACAGTAGGTACAGACTGTTGCAATTATGTTTGTATCAATTTCATTAAAATTTGAACATTTTTTTTATGTATTGCTGCCTTGTATTTACATATTGTAACAAAATAAACTAGAATAAATCCTTAAGTTATTTATATATTTCATGAAAATCAAATATATCCCATGAGAATTCACATATCTGCACGATTTATAGTGAAACATAATTTGCTAGTAGGGGAGAGTGTTGTACCTTTGGACGCATGTACCTCTGACCATTGTCTGTAAAATCGTTACCTTCGATGCAATGGTAAGAATTTCTGCTGCAAGCCTTGGCTAATGGCCACAAGAGGTCGCCACATTAGTTATTCTGTTCAAATAGAAAGACAGTTGAATTTAGTGTAAGTTGTATATTCTCTGCATCCAAACAAATTATTACCTTGATAATAGAAAACTTATTGTTTCATAAAGTTGTCAGCTGATTTCATTTATGATTTCAAGGAAAGAAATATACTATGTTTGCTATTCAAAACCATGTTTTTTTCTTCCGTAAAATTCGCATAACCTCCAAATATACAATTATTTTCGCAAAAGCACATGTTGTTGTACCTTGTGGTACCTGTGGCCATGGCCAGAGGTACAACTAGTATGGCTAGAGGTACAACAAGATAAAATATATTATTTTTTAATTAATATTAAGCTTTTTCTATAGATAAAAATGCCACGAAGCAAAAGTGAACTTAAACGAAATAAAGTGGATGTGAGCGCTTTGCAAAAAGCAATAGAAGAAATAGAAGAAAATAAGATATCACTTCGACAGGTCGCTAAAAAATATGATATATGTAGATCGACATTAACCAATCATCTTAAGCTCCATTTAAAGTCGAATAATCCTACATTTGTGTATAATGCGAAGAACCATGTTAAAAAAGTTTTATCAGAACAAGAATTGCAGTTAGAGCAGTATTTGTCACAAGCAGCGTCACTTTATTATGGACTCACAAAAAGGGACGCAAGGATCTTAGCATTTCAGTATGCACGTGAAAACCAAATAAAAATACCAGATAATTGGACTACCAGTAATATTGCAGGCAAAGAATGGCTGAGGAATTTTATGAACCGTCATCCATCATTGTCCATAAGGAAACCTGAGGCGACGAGTTTAACCAGATCCACTAGTTTCAACAAAGAAAATATCCAGGCTATCTTTAACAACCTTAAAAGAGTGATGTCACGCCATCATTTTTCTCCGGCTAATATATATAATTTAGATGAAACCGGAAACTCTTCAGTTCATGCACCACCGAAGATAATAGCTCAAAAAGGTGTGAAGCAGCTGGGCAGTATGACATCTGGCGAAAGAGGAATCAATGTAACTATGATAGCTGCGGTTAATGCCATAGGTAATCATGTGCCACCTATGTTAATATTCCCAAGGGTATACTACAAAGACCATATGTTGAATGGTGCGCCACCTGGTTCCATTGGAGGAGCCAATCCACAGGATGGTCAAACGAGCTGCTTTTTCTTCAGTACCTGAAGAATTTTATAGCCCACGTGAAACCGACAGAGCAAGAAAAAGTGTTGCTAATACTAGATAACCATGAGTCCCACATTGCAATTCCAGTTATTGATTTGGCGAAGGAAAATAACATAGTGCTACTGACATTGCCACCACATACCTCACACAAAACTCAACCACTGGATAGAACTGTTTTTGGGCCATACAAAACATATTACAATACCATATGTAATGAGTGGATGATGAGCCATCCTGGACGTCCCATAAGCTTGTATGATGTAGCTGAAATAACAGGCAAGGCATTTCCAAAAGCATTCACTTCTGCTAACATCATCAAGGGATTTGAAAAAACGGGGATATACCCTGTTAACGAAAATATATTTGGAGAGCATGAATATTTATGCTCCTATGTAACAGACCGCACCAATCCAGAATCAGAGCAAAATGCTCCTACTTCTTGCTCCTCTGGCCGTCAGCTACCTCCACTTCCATCAGCTTAAACCTCAACAGCGGCACTTTCCCCGCAGTCTCTCGAGGACAAGAAAAATCAGGCAGAATACAAAAACCCGTTTGTAGTGCGTCCATTCCCCAAAGCCGAAGCCCGAAAGGTTTCCCAAAGAGGACGCAAGCGTGGTAAAACACGTATATTGACGGACACCCCCGAGAAAGAAGAACTTCTTCAGAGTAGGATGAAGAAAGCAAAGATAGTCAAGAGGAGGATCAGATGCGATAGTTCAGATGAAGATGTCGAAGAGATCGAAAATGTGACACAGGATTTAAGTGACGATGATTTGGAAACCATTCTTGACAACTATTCATTAGAACAACAGGAGAGTGAGGAAACTTTGAACTCCTCCCTCATTAAACAATTTGTCCTCGTAAAATTGGCTGGTAAACGAAACATTGTGCACTACGTTGCCAAAATAGTTGAAGTCATAAATGAAGGATATATGGTCCAGTTTCTCAAAAGGATTACTGGATCAAACAAGTATGTCTATTCGGCAGAAGAACTCTCGTGTATTTTAGAAGGCGACATCTTGAGAAAACTGCCATCACCAATTATGGCTGGAACTTCACAACGCCAACAGAACATGATGTACTTCTGTGTTAAATTTGATACATACCATATGCAGTAATTATACAAAATGTAATAAAGTACATTTGAATGATTTCATGTTTGCTCACTCTTAATTATATGATAATTCTGTCTTTGTCCAGAGGAACAAAATAATGTGGACAAAGGTACCACAGTGTGTTGTACCTTTGTCCACCCTGTCAAAAAAATTTCATAAATGTTTTCAAAGGCTAACTAAATGAATACACCAACCAATACTTCGTGAATTATAGATAAAGGTTGTATCTTTTGTTGTATGCTGCAGTGCTACTCATAAAGCTATGTATAAAAATTTTATGCAATATAGATTGAAAACTGACCACAGGTACAACACTCTCCCCTATGGTAAAGTAAAATATAAAATAGTGTAACCTATAGTTTTAAATTCAGTTATGCTTGATCACATTCATTACTAAAGCTAACAACTGTCTATATTTATGGCAAAATATAAAAACATTGTACGCCTATGGATAACCACGCGTCAAAATGGAAGTAAATATTGACACGTGATTAGCGGAAAGTGGTACTCTCTGTACTATAGATGGTTATTAAATACCTAGTTTAAAACGTTTTATTACCTGAAAATTTGACGTAGCAAACCTATTGCTCTATCCCTGTACAGGGAATCTAAAATTTGAGTATCATATTTCCTCTCTTGTTATGAGTAACATCGTTGTTTGAATATACTAGTTAATCAACTCCATAGTGGCACAGTCAAAATGTGTGTGCTAGTCATTGAGACGAACACACGTACATATTACATTTAAACAAACGACGGTAACCGTCGAAGCGAACCCGGAAGCAATGGCCGGACGACTCAGGACCATCCCCAAAATTGTGCTGAACCCCGCCGTCGCACAAAGGTTGACTTCAAAACAACTCGCGGGCGTACAAATACTTATCGACACAGCAACCACAGAAAGTGCTGTCCAAGCCCTACTAGACGCCCATTCAAATCTCATTGTGGTTCGCTTGATTTGCCAGGCATGCCACCGCACGTTCTTACATTGAAAATTGGCGTACCCATCATTCTTCTTCGAAACATAAATCCACCACGACTTTGCAACGGAACCAGACTCTCAGTCAAGAAAATGATGAACAATATTATCGAGGCAACAATTTTGACTGGAAAATTCAAAGGTGAAAACGTACTGTTGCCACGTATCCCAATGATCCCGACAGATATGCCATTCGAATTCAAACGTTTGCAGTTCCCGGTGCGACTCGCTTTCGCAATAACTATCAACAAAGCACAAGGACAATCGTTGCAAGTGTGCGGATTAAATTTGGAGAATCCATGCTTCTCACATGGGCAGCTCTATGTGGCCTGCTCACGCGTCGAAAAACCTTCTGATTTATTCGTTTACGCACCAGATGGAAAAACAAGAAATATTGTGTATCCCACAGCACTTCAATAAATATCGAATTGAAACGAAACGCTGCAATGTCAAATTTTTTCAAAATGAACAAAATCAATAAAATGACTCAAAATGAATTGAATATTTGTGTAATGTCTTTCCTTCAAATTTATTTTAGTTGGTGGCATAGAAACGCGCGCAGGGTACAGCTAGTATTAGATAATAATGTGTACACCAACAAAAAGAATTCGTCTAACATACTTTACCAAGGAGGTAGAATTATCATTACTGGAGGCAATAAAAAAACACAAAAATATTATAGAATGCATATAATAACAAATAAACTTTCGAATAACTAAAAGGCAAGTAGTGAGATTTATTTATTAATCTGCTACTATAATGCACTTCCATTATGAATTACAATTGAGGACTTTGCTGCAAGAAGGACGCAGCTCCATTTTTTTAGTAAATTGAGGTTTTATACTAATCAGATTATACGAAACGTGTGCTATAGTTTGGTGCAAGAACGACGCAGATCCTATCATTGCTTGTGCCGTAAGTTAGCGAAATAGGACCTGCATCTTACAACATTTGATGCAAGAAAGATGCAACTCCTGGAACTACCTCCTTCTTGCACCAAACGTGCGAATCATATTGTTTTGACAGCCGGTAAATATGTTAACTGTATGTTAATAGTGTACCATTTTGTTTTGTTGTGGTGGAGCGCAGCGTGTTTGGTTTTATTTTATTAATAACTATTTATAACAGTGTAATATGGACCAAGAAATTAATAGTGAAAGTGAATCTGAACCATATAATGGTAGTTCTAGTGACGAATATGCGCCAGAAAGTGATACATATGATAGTGGTGCAGATGATGGCGAAGATTTTGAGGTTAAGCAGAAAAGAAAATCAGTAAACAAATCTCAATGGGCACGAAACCGTAGAAAGGAAATGTTAGCAAGTGGAAAGAAACATCTTAATACAGCAAATAAAGTAAAGGGCCCTAGAGTGATCGGAAATGATTGCAAATGTAAATTTAAATGCTTCGAGCAAGTCGACAAAAAAGATAGACAAACGGTTTTAGAAAGTTTTAACAAAATTGGGGAAAAGCAGATGCAGGATACCTATCTTAGCGGATTAACAAGTACTTGTGAAATTGTTCGTAAACGTCCCAAAACAGGAAATGGCCGAGAACGACTGGTATCTCACAAATACAGTGTAAGTGTTGCTTTTATTTCTAGAATAAATAATTCTTCATTTAATGCTATTGTTGATTTTAGATACGTGTCGGGAGGAAGTGTACTAAAGTATGCAAGAAAGCTTTCTCTGCAATTCACGGTATATCTTCTAAAAGAGTTGACCGCTTGGCAGCACACTTCAAAAAAGAAAGTATTGCATCTCCCCTCGATGGTCGTGGAAAAGACCACAATAGACCTAACGCTATACCCCAACAAATAGTGGAACAGGTTGACTCACACATTCGTACTTTCCCAGGAAGATCTTCTCACTATAGCCGTCAGAAGAATGATAAAAAAATGTATCTGTCATCTGAATTAAATGTAAAGAAGTTATACGAACTACACTTAGAAAAGTACGAGTAAGAAATGTTTGAAATATATGGCGTAAAAGACAAAAAATATATCTTTCGCCCCCAAAAGTCACGTACGATTTCTACTTCAGGTACTTTAAAGCGAATTTCTATATATCATTTGGAAGTCCTAGGTCAGATACTTGCAAAATGTGTGATGAGCTGGAAATTAAATTGAAATTGCCACTTCCTGAAGAAGAACTTTCTGTGTTAAAATTGAATAAAAACATGCATCTCTCCAGAGCTGACGTTTTCTTTGAAGAACTAAAGGAAAAATGTAAAGAGGCAAAAGATAATCTCGACATTGAAGTCTTATGATTTGACCACCAACATAACGCACCTTTGCCAAAGGTGCCTTCTGGAGACGCATTTTATCTCAGACAACTATGGATTTACAACTTTTGTATATACTCCGGAAAAACGGGAATCTTACATTTTTATATGTATGACGAAATTACAGGAAAGAAAACGCCAAATGAAACAATAACCTTTTTCCATCACTATTTTGAAAATATTATATCTAAAGATGTCAAAGTACTCTACTTATTCTCGGATAACTGCGCTGCGCAAAACAAGAATAGTAGCTTAGTGCAATATTATTTATTTTGGCAAAATCTGGACGATTCCACACAATACTTCACCGTTATCCCGAACCAGGACATTCATTTATGCCTTGTGATAGGTCTTTTGTAGTAGAAAAGGCATTGCGCAGAGCTGATCGAATATTTACTCCTCAGGAGTATATGAGGAGTATTTTTTCATAGCGCAATAAGTTCACTTGTTTCATAAATTGAGTTATAGATGGCTTTACCTTCATTAAGATGTGAGAAAAACAACGCCAACTTGCATTTTCGTCAACCTGCAATAAGTCCCATTTAAAATGTGTACCGAACTTGATGTGTTTCGAACAAAATGTTACAAGTCCACAATCTTTTTTTTTGCAAACTGCAACAAGTTCGTCTGTGTAAAGTGTGTGACTCATTGTGTACGACAAATTGTGATCTCGCTAGTTGTTTTCTGTTTTGTGTGTGAAATTGTTATAAACAATTTAAAATATGAATGCCGAGAATAGTGATGAATGAGTTAGTGTGGCTGAGAACAGTCGTGGAAGCAGAAAACGAAAGAGGACCCGGGCACAGGAGCGAATTGCTGAAAGGAACGCTAAGTAAGTTTTAGGTTAGATTTTGTTTCAAACTGTGTTTCATAATGTTTCGTATATATGCTGCAAAGGATCTAGATCTAGATAAATGGAGACGCCGTTGCAATCATACCATCAATAAAAAATTGAAGTGTCATCAAATACCTATGTCAATTTTGCTAGAACTAAAAAAAGTTTTATATTGATAACGACAGAATCAAGCAGAATTCTAGGCTGGTGAATTTAATTGAAATCCAGTTGCCAAAACGGCGTCGTGAGCGAAATGTTTCTGTGAAAAGATCTCATAATTTGCAAATAAGTTACACAGTAAGTTATTCTACTTATATTATAAACTGTTTTTAACAAACTATGTTCGTTATAATGCAAGTTCGTACTGAGAAACAAAAATTTTTAGTATGTCGAGCATTTTTCGAAACGTTATTTGAAGTAAATCGTAGAAGAGTTTTGTTAGTGGCTAGAAATATTAGAAGCGGAGAAGAGCAAAAAGAAAATAGAGGTGGTAATAGGTGGAAAGATAAGCTTGCTGCAAAGAAAAGAAACGTAAAAGAATTTATTGGAAAATTCAAAGCATGCGAATCTCACTATAATAGATCAAAATCACAAAGACTTTATCTACCTGCGGAATTAAATATTTCAAAGATGTCCAAAATGTATAATAACAGCGCTGATGCCGAGAAACAGGTTAACCACACTTACTTTCACAAAATATTTTCTAATGATTTCAATCTGGGATTTGGCTCCCCTGCTAGTGACATTTGCAGCTACTGTGAAAGACTAAAAAATCAAATTAAAATTGCTTTCAATGTGGAAAAACAGAATCATAAACGTGACTTAAAGATACATAAATTGAGAGCTAAACAGTTTCACACAATAATGAAGGAAGAAGTAGAGGGAACAGTAAGCTGCGTTTCGATCTCCAACAAGTGCAAAATCTGCCTAAACTACCAATACAGGAAGCGTATTATTCTTCGCAAATATCATTTTATGCATTTTGCGTGGTTAATTAAATTAAAATCGACTAATCCATAATTTTATACGTGGACTGAAGATATAAGTGGAAGAGGTTCAAATGAGGTGGGATCCGCTCTTCTACATTTTCTTCGAAATCAAAACTTAGAAAATGTGACAAAAATACGACTTTTTCGGATGGGTGGGTGTGGGAGACAAAATAAGAACTCCCATATTGTACATTTACTAATGTATTAGCTGTATAAGGAATCTCCACCAAATATTACCGAAATATGTCTAATTTTCCCAGTACGCGGCCATTCTTGGCCGTTTTTGGCCGTGTAGAACGAGAATTACGGCGTCACTCTAGAATACTTGTACCGGAAGAATATCAAAATTTATACAAACAATATGGCAACGTTTATGTTATGGGCAAGGATTGGTACGTTTATGATCTGAAATCTCTCTTGGAGACATTTAAAAAACTTGTGGGTATAAGCGAGCAAAAGAAAGTTTTTATAGTAAAGGAAAATTCAGAAGGAAGAGAAGAATGAATTTCCGAATAACTGATCCCTCAAATAAATTTGATTCGTTATTAAAGCGAGGAAAAAATTTAAAAAACTTGGAAATACGTTTGAGCAACAAAGGACGTTTTCTGGCCGCAGATAAAGGAAAGGCCGTTAATAAGCTTTTAGAAGAAACGTTTGGTAAGGAGTGGTATCATGAAGACAGATTTAGTTGGTACTTCGAACTTTTACGCGACCACATTACGGATGATCCATTGCTACAATCAGAAGACGAACCGTGTGTTTGCCTAGAACCAGAAGAAGAAATTAAATTATAATTTTTATTGTATTGCTTTTAGTATTAGTCTTATTTTTACGTTGGTTTTCAGAAGAAATAATAAAGAATTTTTGTTGGAGTGTTTTTGAATATATATTTATGAAATAAAGACTAATTTTCAAATTGATTTTCAGAAGAAATAATTTGATAATTATTTTACAGTATTTTTGAATGCGTCTTTAGAAATAAAATTTATACAATGATTTAAATGAAATTTCTTTTAAAATCGAAACATGTCCCATTTTTTTAACAAAATGCAACGAGTCCAAAACTTGTTTTATGCTATCGAATTAAATACATCACACATATTATATAATCCTTTTCTAAATTACATCTTAGATCATTATAAATAACATTATAAAAGAAAAATATTGTTTCCGATATGTACAACAGCCGCAATTGTTTTTGACGGATTTCTCTCCAAAGTTGTTTAGATGGACATGTTGCGTTTTGAAAAAAAGCTCCTCATATGCAGCGATATGGCAAAAGCAGCAAGTTGCAGGTTATCCCTGTATCCCAAAATATGATTTTTGACTTCGTGAATCTTCTAAAACCTTATTTTAAGAAGACAGTAATAAACCAGCATCGACAAAAGTTTGATATAAGCAAGTAGAGGCTTATTTTATATGAGAATAGCAGTGCTGGAATACAGTGTAGCGAAACATCTAAAACGCCAGTCTATAGTACCTTCAAATTTAATTTTGATTTGGAAACTAAACCAGAACTACTGTATATTGACAAGCTGTCATTGAAAAAACTGAAGTACGACAATGTCATGCTATTAGCCAAGGAGTATGTCCCAAGAAACGATTTGATATATTATGAAAACCTTACACATCTTCCCCAACGTCAGTAGGTTTCTGCCGAAACATTAGGGTGTCGAATGTCTCTTTGGACCGAGCACCACAGTCAATAGACTGCCTAACGTATTTGGGTAAACTCCTGAAATGACCTGTCTCTTCAACTGATAAGTAGGAATATATAAATTCACATGTTAACGTAAATAAATATGTAAAAAGAAAAAGTGTTTGAATAAATTATGTTAACGTAAAATATTGAAGCTAAATATAATCCCGAAAGGGTTGAGGTGTCTGCAAGGGGATACCAGAGGTTTGCAAGAAGGTACCCGAGACCTGTAAGGGGTACCAGACGCCTGCAAGAGGGTTACCAGGGTGTAGGATGTTGAAAATAACGTCAAAACGGCTCTAACTGAAAGGGATAGCGAGATACTGCCCTTACTTAGGGATGACTCATGATCGGTTATGTTTCATAAGCAACCACCGCGAGATCTCGCAAACAAATGTATCGAGCTCTTCAAATAAATGAAGGGAGCTACTTACTGAGGAGACGTACTGCTTCTTACCAGGTTAAATGGAAAATATCAAATCAGCGTTTCAAGACCGTATTCGAACTGGAGTTATTATTAATCTAAAACATACTGACTCGATATTATTTATGAAGGATACATCCATTCTACTTGAATGAAGAATCTTGAATGTGTTAAAAAAGGAAAAGGCCATCAAGGTAAACACAATGTTTTGTGGCGAATTTAAAATACAGAAAACCGACCAAGAGATTAGTGAATTAAAATATTTTAATATTAAAAATATACAAATTTTTCAAGACACCAACCCACAGGAATGATTCATTATCTACATACAACAACCGTTTCTCGTTGATCTCGAAGAGTTTCAAGAAAGAGACAGCGACTGGGCCTTATCAACTGTTATCAATCTCCATGTAGATATTAATAAATTTACATCTACAATTTGATATATTACGTATCTCTACTTCTTTCTATCATTTAGTCGTACATGTACTTCACATCAAACAAAAATTAATTAGAAAAGAAACCGCATTTGTTGATATGCATTAAATATATATATATATATATATATATATATATATATATATATATTAATATGTTTCTTAGTTCCCCAAACGTTGGGCTGACATATATTATGTTTCTTGTAGTGATATATTGAATAAAATGTTGATAAATAAAATTGTATGTTACGTACGGTGAAATAACATGAATGTATGTCATAAAAACATGTAAAATTCAAATCGGGCTCGTCTATACTTATCTGTTTTGGTGTCTTCGGCTAGCTTCTCTCTCTCTCTCTTCAGGGCTAAGGTAGGTTCACTTCTTTCCACTGTTACTTTCTTTACGTAATTTATTAAGTTAGGAACGGAACAATATCTCAAGTATATTACAAAAAAAAGACAAAGTAAAATATTGACAATTAACTTTATTAGGGATAAACGTTTTTTTTTCAAAGTTTGTGAAATTTATATTAATATTTTCGTGACACACAAGTAATATTAAGCGAGACACTCTCGACGGTTGGTATTCGTACAGTTTAATAATCTGGTGTAAGACAGGTGCAATAATGTTTTGTCTTAATAAAATAGTTTATAACAGTGACATGGCATCAAGTTTTACAAATACAAATAGTAGATGCCAATATTTAAATGATTTGACTAAAAATTGCAGTGATAAAATATAAGTGAAAGTAATATAAATAGTTAGTTATGGAATAACACGTAAAGTTCTAGAAATGTACATGCGCAAGTAAAAATGGCGCGGGAGCGTTTGTTAAAATTAGCAAAAACCTGAATCTTCGTATATGGTCTCCGTTGCTTCTTGTTCCTGTGTTCTGGAAACGTCTTCACAACGGGAAACGGGAGAATGTTTCTGCGATGGTCCCTCGGGATAACTTGAAATTTGTTGAAGTTTTCCAAGTCCGACGGCGTCTAGAGAGTATGACCGATTTCGATCATCAACGGCGGTGTTCAAGCTACGGTGAGTTTTGTATGGCGGTAAAAAACTTTAAAAATTCATAAGTCTCGGACTGTTTGGTCGGCGGCTGTGAAATTTTGTCCACAGGTGGTTGGTATGCAGGTGTAACGTTTGGTGATATTTAAAAACTCTTGCACTTGATAATTTTTCTTAATTATGTTGATTGTTACGGAGCACAAAAAAAACGTGACCTTTCACTGCGACAACTAATAACCGACGCTTGTTTTGTTCACTTGTTTTTAATTGCATAACTTTCCGCTAAATCGCCCCATTCTTTACTTGCATTAAATTAGTTAATATTATAAAATTAGACAATTTTACTGTGTAAAATAGTAAAATAAATTACAATTCGATTTATAAGATAATTTTAGTTGCATAACATATGTTTTCTGTGTTTACAAATACTCCGTCAATATTGTTTTTTTTCGGGTTGTTGCACCGTTGACATTGTGGGCGGGGCTTCATCATTTAAATGCATTTGAAAATAAATACGTTACATTTGTTTGAATGAACACGCGTTAAATATGAATTTGAAAGAAAATGAATATAAACATGATAATAAAAAGAATTAGAAAAATAAGTTAATTATTTCAAGGTGAATTGGTCGTCAAAATAACGTATTTATTCTTTAAATCGATCTTTCCCCTTCTTAATATTAATGTACAAAGTAGATATAAATATTCTGGTATAAACATTATGGTTACATATTTTCTTTGTTTCTTTCAGAGAGCGACTCCTTCTTGCAATGCCTCAATTTCCCCCTTGATTAAAAGATAGAGACTTATTGAGAGCTTTTAATCAACCTTAATTAGGAGTACGGCAGCAATATATAAATGCAGTATAGTGATCAGTGAGAATTTAATGCATGTGTGTGTTCACGTTAAAAATATTTCAAATTTTATAAGTAGTTTTTTGTATTATTCTAGTTACTAATTCCCTATTCAGTAATTGTCATTAAATGGTTAAAGTTAATTGTTTTATTTTGTTTGTTCGGGTTCTTTTGTTTGAAAACCCCCTTTTAATATTAAGTAGTCATTTTCTTCTTTCCTTTTTTTGTTTCTTATTTCTTATTTAATAATAATATGATTAATTTAATTAGCCTAGTCTAAATGTAAACTTGTGATTAATATAGATTATATAATACAGTAATATAATACTTGTTATTGTTTTACGGACTATAACATGCTTGGCGAGTTTGTTCTGGAAGTTGTTTCGGTTTGTTATGTACATATATTTATATAAAAAAATTCTTTATTATTTTAAGTGTGGTAGTCTTGTAACATAGTTATGTGGTATCTACCTTTAATATAATTTGTTTCGGGTTCAAAAAGTTCGTAGGTGTTGTTTCCAATGATTCTTTTAATCGTATATGGACCTTGGTAAGCTTTCAGTAGTTTTCCCATTATCTTGTGTTTTAAATCTGTTACTCTTAATCTCTTAACTATGACTTGGTCTCCTACATTGTAAGTTTTATACTTTTTAGTTGCCGTATTTCTCTTTTCCTCCCATTTTCGCTTTCTAAGTGACAATCTTTCTCTGACTTCTTGTAAACGGTTGCGTAAATTTATATGCTCAGAATCCGTCCATGGTCGTTGTGGTGGTTGTCCTGTGAATAACGTTATCGGACAGTGATTATGCACTGTGCTAGGTGTATTGTTTATAGTAAATTCTATCTGTGGTAACAGTCTGGCCCATTTTCTGTGATTTTCGTCCAGTAATATACGTAAATATTTTATCGTTTCGCGTATATATCGCTCGGTAGGATTTCCTTGTGGGTAGCGGATTGATGTATAGACGGTGTGGATGTCGTGTGAATGTAAGAACTCCTTGTAGTGATCGTTGGTAAAATAGGTAGCGTTGTCCGAAAGTATTGTTTGTGGTTTTCCATACTGTGCGAAGTAGTCCACTAAAGCTTGTAACACGGTGTTGGTATCGCATTTCTGCGTAGGTATGAGTTTGATGAACTTAGAAAATATATCACATATTACTAAAATGTGGCGATAACCTTTAGTGCTAGGAATAAGGTTGGATAGAAAATCAATTGATATTAACTCTAGTCTATCATATGCAGTTATATTGTGGCTTATGTTGGTGTTAGTGAAAGTTTTATCTTTGGTTATTTCGCAGAGTCGACATTGTTTTACCACGCTGTTTATTATTCGTTCGTCATTAATACAGTAGAAAGCTTCTCTGTAGAGTAACCAGCATTTTCGTGCACCTATGTGTGTGTATTTTCGGTGGATATAGTCGGTTATTTCTCTGGTGTGTTGTTCGTTTGTGACGTATACAGTAGTTCTTCCTATTTGTTTTACTATGAATCGGTCCCTGATTGATATACCTTTGTATTCACCTACAGTTCTTAAATGTTGTCTTATTTCATCGAAGTCTGGGCTGGATTGTATCTGTAAGATTTTTGTTTTCGAGAATATGCCTCTCCTTTGCAGATTTATTAAGTTGATGCAAATGTTCTGTCTCTTTACGTCCCCCTCCTGTCTCGTGAGTGCATCGGCCGTTACCATTTCTTTTCCAGGTTTATATTTTATTATAAACTCGTACTGTTGTATTAACAAAGTCCAACGATAAATGCGACTGTTATTAAGTTTGCAGCTCATGATGTTGACTAATGCTTTGTGATCTGTTTCTAATACGAATGACTTTCCTATCAAATAATATCTGAGTTTCGTTAACGCAAACACGATAGCAAGCATTTCCTTCTCGGAAATCGTGTATCGAATCTCGCATGTTTTCAACGTGCGTGATATAAAATAAATAGGGATTTCTTGATCGTCTTTCATTTGTACTAGCTCTGCTGCAATGGTCTTGTGTGAAGCATCCGTTCGCACAACAAATGGTAGAGTAAAATCTGGGTGATGTAAACGAAGATTTTCTACAAAGTTCTCTTTTAAAGTTGTGAAGCATAATTCGCATTCAGCGGTCCAATTCCATTTCTTCCCCTTTTTGATAAGTTCCAACAAGGGTAACGTTTTCTCGCTATAGTTTGAGACAAATTTCCTATAATAATTTAACACTCCTAAAAAACTTCTTAACGTTTTTAAATTCTTCGGTCTCGCATATTCCTGAATGATATCTAACCGTGTCGGGTCTAATAAAATGTTATTCTGATTAATCACATATCCTAGATAGTTAATTTCATGTCTAAAGAATTGACATTTCGCTAAGTTAAGTTTCATTCCATGCGTTTTTAAAGTGTTAAGGATAATGTTAATATGTTGTAGGTGTTGTTCCACAGTTTCGGAAAATATAATAATGTCGTCTAGGTAATGCAAAGCGAATTCATCATATCGGTCTAGTATACGATGCAGAAAACGTATCAGAGCGGCTGGTGATGTCTTTAAACCAAATGGACATACTCTAAACTGATATACTATTCCATTCACTAAGAAACCACAGTATTTCCTGGATTCCGGTTCTAAGTTTATTAACCAAAAAGCATTCTTTAAGTCTAATTTACTATAAATTCGTTTACTTCCGCATTTCGTTAATAAGATGTCTATATTTTGCGGCATTTCGAATTCTGGCTTAATTCGTTTATTCAGAGCCCTCGCGTCTAAGCATATTCTTAATGATAGGTCCTTCTTTTGAACTATTACAATGGGATTAATAAAATATGTGTTCGATCTCTCAATAATTCCGGATTGTTCTAATCTCTCTAATTCTAAACTAACTTTCTGTTGGTAGTAGTACGGGATCGGGTAATTCTTACTTATTAATGGGCAGTCATTGTCAATATTAATGGGATGTTTATATCCTTTTGCGAAAACAATATCGTTATTTATTAAAGTGATGTTTTCGTTTAAAATGTTAATTAATTGCGGTACGACGTCTGTATAAGGTATTTCTTGTTTATCAATTATATTCGTTATATCATTTTTATTATTTATAATGTCAGTTGTCTGTAAATCCTCCTTAACCTTTACTTCTCCTTCGCCCTCGTAACTATCTCTCGTTCCTAACAAATCTGGCCTATTATTCACTCCTATATATTCATTATCTATAATATTATCATTTCCAACTCTATCAATAAACCTTTCTTCAGCTCTTCTATAGTACGGTACATTATATTCTAGTAAATTATTTATTACAACTGTTAAAACTTCTTTCTTATACGTATTATATTCTTGCACTTCCTCTACGGACAAATGTTTGTTAAATGTTAAATTATTCTTTCCAATTGATAAAATACCTTTTTCAAAATTCAATATCATTTTCAACCTGTTGATATTATCTATACCCAATATACAGTCATATTGTAACTTCTCTATTACGTAACAGTGAATTAAATAACTGATTTCGTTTATTCTTATTTCTGTATTGAGTTGCTTGGTGACAGTTCCCATTTTTCGTCCGTTCGCAGTAACTATGTCGGTACCCTTGGTTTGAACAACGTGTTGTTCGTATCCCTTTATTTGTTTTGCGAGATCTTCTCTAACTAATGTAATCTCGGCTCCGGTGTCGATTAAACAATTTAACTTTATGTTGCTGAATTGTAAAATAATAATGGGTAGAGAATATACTTCATTTACGGCGTCCCCTGTGTCTTCTATGTCTAAGAATTCCTCCGGTGATTGGTAGAATTTTATGTTTTGTAACTTCCAGAGCATGTTATAGTCGTTGTCATTATTTAGTTTTGTTGGATTGACGGTCCGGGTGTTGGGTTCAGATAGGGATCGTCTTGTAAAATTGACGTTTTTTTTTGTGGCCCCTCTATGTTCGTTCGGTCAGGTGATAACGATCGATATCGCCGGTAAGCATTATTACCTCGACCTCTTCCTCTGCTTGTATAATGATTTATTCCGCGTCTCGATTGGTGAGTTTGCGTGCGCTGCGTGTTATAAGTATCGTTATTGTCGGGTCGGTTGTTGTTATAGTTATTATTTGCCGAGTTATTCTGATAATTGTTCGGATAAGGTCGGTTGTATGTATGTTGTGTATTCTGTCGATTCGGATTGTTATAATTATTATGAGGACGATTGTTGTAAGTGTTATTAGGAATATTATTCGGGTTGTATGGTCGAGAGGTTGCTGGTTGATAGCGATTGTCTTGAGCATAATTATTTGTGTGGTTATTGTTCGAATAGTTGTTAAAACGTGGTATGGGGTTGGGAATGTAGTTCGGTGCTTGTGGGTTCCTCGTGTTGTTCGTCCGATTATTAGGCTGCTGGTGTTGGTTGGTTTCGGCGAAGTCGTCCAGTCTTCGGAGTATCTCGATGAGGGAGTCCATGTCAGTGACCTTCTGGCAGATAATCGCCTGAGTATCCGTGAAAATAAAATGGTTTAATAATAGGCGCGCGATCATTGATTCACTCATGTCGCTGATGTGTTTGCACTGGTTGTATACGCGAGACGCATACATTTCCCTCGTCGCTTGTCCCAATCTAAATTTCCCTGTTAATAAACGAACTTTGGCCCGGTTCTGCTGGTTTTCGTCCCAGTAGTTCCTCGTAAATAACACAACAAATTGATCTAAAGTATGGCAATGTTCCTCTATCCTTTGGAACCATTCTTGTGCGCTATTCCGCAATGTTGCTCGCACTACTTCGATGCGGTGTTTCTCGTCCATCACGTCCTCTAAATATCGCAGTATCCCATTTAAATACGCCATGGGGTGTACTTTGGTCATATCTCCGTCAAATTGTTGTAAGTTTTCGATTTTTATTATCGAATTACCTGTATTTATGTTGTGTATAGGTGCTGTGTACGTTCTAAGTTTGTTTTCTAATTGGTGTAAGTTGTGCTGCGTTTCATTATAATTTTCGGTTTGTACGGTTTTCATATTATCTAGATTTAAGTTCACCGCCTGTATTTCTTGATTATATATTTCTTTATTTTCATTAATCTGTGTATTAAGTTCGCGTCTTAATAGTTGGGTCTGTTCTTCATTTATTTGATTATATGTTGTCAATTTTGTATCCAATGTACAGTTATTTTCGAGGATTATTTGATTTAAATCTTTGTGAAGTTCTTTGTTCGCTGTATTAATTTTCGATTCGGTTATTTCATAAATTTGAGTGGTTGAAGTTTCGAGTTGTTGTGCCCACTGTAAATTTTGTGCTTTAACGGTCTCATCTAGTTTTAGGAGATACTTCAATTCATTTTGTTCCATGGCCTTTTGTGTTGCGGTGATTTCTGCAATTTGTACGTCGATGTCCCCCTTAAATGTATTAAGTTTCATTTCTATGTTTGCGTTGTTTAGTTCTATTTTTTCATTTATGTTAATTAGGTTAACTTCTAATCTCGTCGTAAGTTCGTTATTTAAGTTATTTAAATCTTGTTTTAGTTCGCGATTATTAGTATCTAGTTTGTTGTTAGTGTTATCTAATTTTGTGTTTAAATCTTTGTTGTTAGTATCTAGTTTATTGTTAAGGTCTTTATTGGCCGTGTTCATGTCTTGATTATTAATATCTAATTTGGTATTTAAATCTTTATTTGAATTATTTATTTCTTGCATTTGTGCCATTAACATGTTGAACATGTCCATAAATTTACTGTCAGGCGAAACACTGGTTTCTACTGAAATGGATGGTTGCGGTACTGTAATGTCCCCCTGGTCACTCCGGTCTTCTTCCACTGCGTCTTTCGGGGTCTTAGCTCTGTGTCTAGTATCCATTTTAGAGTATATTTAATTAGTTTGTAGATTATATTAGTATTTGTACAGGTAGTTGTAATTATATTATTAATATTTTAGGTTGTAAAGTATTATTGTTTATAGTGTTGTTAGATTTAATGTACACACGTAAAAGCAATGACAAATAGCAAAAATATATGTATATAAAAGAAATATGAATCTGCACTTTAATATTTCCCTGTAACAACCTTTTGAATATCTTACCGATAGTCTCGAATACAGCAATCCCCTGAAATGCAAAACTGTGTTCTCTCTCTGAAGTTCCACAAAGACAAAACAACAAATACATAAACAAATAGTATAATATGGTAAATGCGAATACAACGGTTCTCCTTGTTTTTGTTTTTATTTTTATGGTTTATTTATTTATTCCTTGTGCCACGAAACTTTGCTACTTGAGAAAATGTTCCTTCTTACTAATTTTGACAATAGAGTGACTTTTTATTAAAGTGTGGAGTAGAAGTACGCCCCAAACGTTAGGGTGCCATATAATATGTTTCTTAGTTCCCCAAACGTTGGGCTGACATATATTATGTTTCTTGTAGTGATATATTGAATAAAATGTTGATAAATAAAATTGTATGTTACGTACGGTGAAATAACATGAATGTATGTCATAAAAACATGTAAAATTCAAATCGGGCTCGTCTATACTTATCTGTTTTGGTGTCTTCGGCTAGCTTCTCTCTCTCTCTCTTCAGGGCTAAGGTAGGTTCACTTCTTTCCACTGTTACTTTCTTTACGTAATTTATTAAGTTAGGAACGGAACAATATCTCAAGTATATTACAAAAAAAAGACAAAGTAAAATATTGACAATTAACTTTATTAGGGATAAACGTTTTTTTTTCAAAGTTTGTGAAATTTATATTAATATTTTCGTGACACACAAGTAATATTAAGCGAGACACTCTCGACGGTTGGTATTCGTACAGTTTAATAATCTGGTGTAAGACAGGTGCAATAATGTTTTGTCTTAATAAAATAGTTTATAACAGTGACATGGCATCAAGTTTTACAAATACAAATAGTAGATGCCAATATTTAAATGATTTGACTAAAAATTGCAGTGATAAAATATAAGTGAAAGTAATATAAATAGTTAGTTATGGAATAACACGTAAAGTTCTAGAAATGTACATGCGCAAGTAAAAATGGCGCGGGAGCGTTTGTTAAAATTAGCAAAAACCTGAATCTTCGTATATGGTCTCCGTTGCTTCTTGTGCCTGTGTTCTGGAAACGTCTTCACAACGGGAAACGGGAGAATGTTTCTGCGATGGTCCCTCGGGATAACTTGAAATTTGTTGAAGTTTTCCAAGTCCGACGGCGTCTAGAGAGTATGACCGATTTCGATCATCAACGGCGGTGTTCAAGCTACGGTGAGTTTTGTATGGCGGTAAAAAACTTTAAAAATTCATAAGTCTCGGACTGTTTGGTCGGCGGCTGTGAAATTTTGTCCACAGGTGGTTGGTATGCAGGTGTAACGTTTGGTGATATTTAAAAACTCTTGCACTTGATAATTTTTCTTAATTATGTTGATTGTTACGGAGCACAAAAAAAACGTGACCTTTCACTGCGACAACTAATAACCGACGCTTGTTTTGTTCACTTGTTTTTAATTGCATAACTTTCCGCTAAATCGCCCCATTCTTTACTTGCATTAAATTAGTTAATATTATAAAATTAGACAATTTTACTGTGTAAAATAGTAAAATAAATTACAATTCGATTTATAAGATAATTTTAGTTGCATAACATATGTTTTCTGTGTTTACAAATACTCCGTCAATATTGGTTTTTTTCGGGTTGTTGCACCGTTGACATTGTGGGCGGGGCTTCATCATTTAAATGCATTTGAAAATAAATACGTTACATTTGTTTGAATGAACACGCGTTAAATATGAATTTGAAAGAAAATGAATATAAACATGATAATAAAAAGAATTAGAAAAATAAGTTAATTATTTCAAGGTGAATTGGTCGTCAAAATAACGTATTTATTCTTTAAATCGATCTTTCCCCTTCTTAATATTAATGTACAAAGTAGATATAAATATTCTGGTATAAACATTATGGTTACATATTTTCTTTGTTTCTTTCAGAGAGCGACTCCTTCTTGCAATGCCTCAATTTATATATATACAGGGCAATCCAAATTAAGTGTTCACCATTGGTAACTTTGTTATTATTAAAGATACAAGATTGTTTAAATTAGCAAACTAGTAGTACTTTTAACGCTCTTTAAGATGGAAGAATTAAAAAAACAAATGAGCAGCGCGTTTTCGAGTTTTCCCGAAAAATGTTTTTTTCAAATGGAAACCCCTGTATATTATATCATTTTCTGTTACAAATTCAATTTTTAAACAAAAAATCTTATAAGAACTTTTTTACTGGGATTAAAAACACTTGAGTTATAATGTATAAACAAAAACAGCTAAATAATTTTTATAAACTTTATTTTATACATAAACATATCATTAAAAGAAAATAAAAATCACTGATTTTTTCATAGAAGTTGTTCAAAAATACCACCTTGTTGTTCAATATATTTTTGAACACGTTTCTGAACTTGTCGAACTGCTTTTAGTATGGTCCTACCATCTATTTAGTTTATCTTTTCACTAACTGCAATTTTTAGGGCGTTTACGTTTTCGTACCTTTGCTTATAAATCTCTGTCTTTAAATAACCCCATAAAAAAAATCAAGCGGTGTTAAATCTGGCGATCGGAGAGGCCACTGAATAGGACCATTTGTTCCTATCCATGAATTGTTAAAAATAGTATTTAAAATTTGATGAGTACCTCTGTAGTTGTGCGCAGGTGCGCCATCCTGCTGAAAATGCAGATTCTGTCTACTTATGAGATCAATATCGTCTAAGAAATTATTCAAAATTTCAGTCAAAAATTATATGTACCTTTCACCAGTTAGAGTGCCCTCATAAAAGAAAGGACCAACAATCCTTGAACCAATTAAACCGCACCAAACATTAAAACTGTAACGGTCTTGGATGTACTAAAAGAAGATTTTCCTTTGACCAGTAATGATGATTGTTTGTATTGTACATTCCAGAATTTGAGAAATTTGATTCATCGGTCCATAAAATATAACGAAAGTTGTTTACATTTTGGCGACAAAAGTTAAGATACCAGTGGCAAAAAACATTCTTCTCTCTGGATACCCTGGCAAGAAAACTTGAACTGGTTTGTACTTATAAGGAATGAATTTGTGTTTCTTCAGAATCCTATGCACAGTACCGTGACTCAAATCAGATTCCTTGATAATATCTAGTATGGAATTCTCACGGTTGGCCTCAAAATATGCAAGAACTAGAATTTCCGTGGCCTCGCTTATTATAAAAGTCCTTCTTGTTCTTGTTTTGGCAAAAACACTCTCATTGCCTCTAAATTTTCGGTACAGTTTCAGAAAAAAATGCTCATTTGGTTGTGTTCGGAGTGGATATAATTCAGCGTAGTGTTCTTTTGCCCTCCTAGAGGATTTTCTGCACACTAAATAAGATTCTAACATATCACACTTTTCTGCATGGGTAAAAATCATTTTTTTGTCAAATTAATAACTAGCAAAATGAAATTTATGAGTGAAAGACTAATAAAACTGTACTAATATTTGACGTTTACTAGAAAGAATTAACGTCGTTATCATAGAACCATAGAAATGCACTTGACTTAGCTGTTTTTGTTTATTCACTATAACTCAAGTATTTTTAATCCCAGTAAAAAATTCTTATAAGATTTTTTGTTTAAAAATTGAATTTCTAACAGAAAATGATATAATATACAGGGGTTTCCATTTGAAAAAAACATATTTTTCGGGAAAACACGAAAACGCGCTGCTCTTTTTTTTTAATTCTTCCATCTTAAAGAGCGTTAAAAGTACTACTAGTTTGCTAATTTAAACAATCTTGTATCTTTAATAATAACAAAGTTACCAATGGTGAACACTTAATTTGGATTGCCCTGTATATATATATATATATATATATATATATATATATATATATATATATGAAAAATCCACATCCGTCCAGAAACGTGCAGATATCGATATTTCACTGTCGTTACAGATCATCAGTACACGATATTCGGACATAGACATAATTTTTATTTGTATACTTTCGTGTATATATACGAATTATATTGAATTTAATTGGAGTGGGAAATGAGAATTATTCAAATCTCATCTCACATGCAATTGTCGCTAAATTTGTGCAGTTGATTCTACAATCTGACAAGATTACTCCTGCCGAAGAATGTAGACACAAACACGTCGCGATGTCAGCCATCCACCTGTGCGGATAATGAAAATTGTATGAAAAAAACCACAATTCAATATAATTCGTATATATACACGAAATTATACAAATAAAAATTATGTCTATGTCCGAATATCGTGTACTGATGATCTGTAACGACAGTGAAATATCGATATCTGCACGTTTCTGGACGGATGTGGTTTTTTTCATACAATTTTCATTATCCGCACAGGTGGATGGCTGACGTCGCGACGTGTTTGCGTCTACATTCTTCGACAGGAGTAATCTTGTCAGATTGTAGAATCAACTGCACAAATTTAGAGACAATTGCACAATTGCAGATGAGATTTGAATAATTCTCATTTCTCACCCCAGTTAAATTCAATATATATATATACTTCCTGTTTATTTACAAAACATGGAAATAAAAAAAAATACTTTCAAATCATCTAGATAACATATCATAATTATTTTAAAATGCTACCACAAATTCGCGGAGAGCAGTCATGTTGTTAACATTTTTTTGAAAAAAAAAACAGATACTAATATTTCACCTATCTTAACAATACGGTTTTTAAAATATTTAATTATAAATCTTTACTAACTTGCTATTATCCATATGTCGGTTACATTATTCTAACACATCCATCAGCTCTCCTACACCACAGTATTTACTATTTAATTATGCAAATGCAATCATAAATAAACAAGTTGGATCCCAAACCGAAAAAAAAAGATTTAAATCATCACCAGCCATATATAAAAAAAATAAAATAAAAATAAATATTCAAATTTTCATCATCCGAATCAAATTTAAGAACTATCACGCTAAGTTAATATAATAAAAGAACCGAAATTGCTTTACATATTGAATGGAATATATAAAATTTACCAACATAGCATTAATTTACATTCGAACATGTTCAGTCATGTAGCGAACGCGTAATCTAGTTAGGGATGTTTAATTATCACTCATAATAAAAGAAAGACAGTATACTTCAACTAGTGGTTTAGGAGAGCCACACAAATGTATCAATACGATAGATTGGAGAAAATATTAGAGGAGTATATAAAAATTAGGTATTACTATTATAGATTGTACATACAGTTTTTAAGAAATAAATATATAGAAAATTTCTCTTTTAATTATAAGTAGAAATATTTTAGCAACATGTTGAAACGGATATTTATTACCAATTGTTAAAATATACTATATCTCGTGAAACAGACATACTTGTCAGTTTTATTGATAGATCAAATTGACTAGCGTATTATTTCAAATTATTCCACGGATTTTATTAATTTAATTTGCATAATTAATTACCTCAAGGGAAAGACTTAACAGCAACTGATACAGCTTCAACAGCATCTGATTCTGATTTAACAGCTTCTGAACAGCTACGAAACGGGTTTGAACAGCTAACTGGCTAGTTAGCCATTAATCGAATTGCACCATTAGGTAAGAAGTATTGCATACCTTCTAAATCAGTTCAGATATTTTGAAAAAAAAAATATTACTATTACATTCAAAAACAATATATCGGTATTACTAAAAATTATATTTGTAAATGTATAATTGTATTATAAAGTATTTGAGAACAATAAAATATTGGAAAATATTAAAATTATGAAGAAAAATAGTTTTACTTACATATAACCCCCATGCTAACACTTTGAAAGAATCTGCTGACACTCGAGTTCGATGTAAAGGTGTTAAAATTTCAATTAGTTTCTCTTCCAATTGTTTTATTCTTCTATTAAATCTATGCCTGTCTGCTGCAGACATTCTGAATTCAAACCATTCAAAAATTTCAACATTATCGCTAAACTGTACTCGCTTAGACATTTTTTCACGAAATATAGAAGTGTTATGCAAGATAGCGGAGAAAAAACTAATTAGAATGCAATACAACGATAGGTATATATATCAAAATTTCTTGTACCAACTTGTTTTGCGGTTCAGACAAATATATTACCGACGCCCGATGTAATTCAATCTGCTTAGTGAGCGAATTTTAATTGTCATTTAAAACTTTTTTCAATATCTACTACATTAAAAAAATACTTATTGTTACAGTTGAACATTGGAAAATATATATACAGTAAGTTTCTATATATATTATACTAAAAAAATGTATACGGTAAGTTTTTTAAAAAAATATACTATAAAAATACTTATTTATTCCTTTTTGTTATAGATTAATAAAGCGCTAATTAAATACTGTTGCTGGTCGTATTAAGAATGATAGTCTAGACAGGGTGTTGTTGTTTAGACAGAGTGTTGTTGTTTAAATAAAGAAAAATTTATAAAAAATATTTTTTTTATTACATTTTGTTACAATTAAAAATCAATTTTAAATAATTTTTTAGGTTTTGCCGACCGTAATAGCTGGACTGGAAATTTGCATACATATGATAAGCAATAGCATATCGCTTTTGGCCCATATCCAAACTCATGGCAGAGTATGGATAGCTCTCTGAATTTAAATATAATTTTATATTTGTAATTGCGGAATGATCAAAATCTGAAGAATCCGCGTGTATATTATCCTTTTTTTTATGTTGAAAGCCCACTATAACATAGCGAGGTTTCTCTAAATTTGTGCTAGTTTTAATAGGCCATATATAGGCCTTTGTAGCACGCAATGCCAGTAACTTATACAACTCCTACTTTCTAAACGGTATATATATCTTTCTATTTTCCTTGAGAGCATGGAACAGTTTCAAGCGGGTTTGGTACCAGGTACTGATACCAGGTACTGATATCAGGTACTGGGTTGGGTTGATAAGTCAGTATGACGTCATTGGGTTGGGTTGTAACGTCACACTAATAAAACTCTCTTTCTTTAATACTTTTAAGATTGTTGCATTTTTGTCCATCTTATATGAAAAACATTTCTGCAATATTTGTAATTTCATAAAATCCGTATGTTGTATTAAGTAGTAGGTATTTTGTTTTTATTTTTGCCTAAACTTAACAGAAAAAGCAATTCTTATCTGCAATAATATGAGCACTGCTGATTCTTACGAGAATTTAAATATTTGAAGTGTACTTACATAATAAAATATTAAATAACTCTTCTTTAAGACAATAATAATTGACGGAATAAAAGAAAAAATAACAAGACGTGCCAGATGATACATATTGCTGTGGATTTTTCCCGCAAACATTTTGAAAAACATTATTTTATGATTGAACTATTATTTCTGATGCCAGTGTAAAATTTTTGAAATTTATTTATTATGAACATAGATTTTATGTTGAACTGATTTAATTTGATCCGTGTGGTAGCACGCCGGATTTGATATCCGCTAGAGACACGTCTTGTTACCCGAGTAAGAGAGTCGCATATTAGAAGATAAAACTCTTTATCTCTTATTTCAAGTAATTTCGGTTTTTGTTTTTGTATTAATAGTGTTTGTGATTGCTGAAGTCATTACCGAATTTATACGAGTTTGTATATCTCGTAGTTTTGATTTAATTGAACTCTTACTTGAGGTGTATCTTATATTAAGAAAAATGAAACACGTAAGTTTATTTTATATTATATCATATTACACCCATACCTCGTTTTTCGACGCTTCGAGTTACGTCGCTTCGCTCTTTCGTCGCTCGGTTTTTTTCGTTGAGTTTTTGTCGGTTGCTTCACGCACTTTCGTTGTCTGTCGTCACTACCTCTTATTTTTGTATCGTTGTCGTTCAGTCTGTGAATTAAGATCGATCGGTGTGCACTGTTTCTTTTGTGAAATTGTCTGTCATTGAATTTTGTGTTTAATACATAATATTTATTTATATGATTATTTCTGTGTTGTACTGTAAACAATTCATAGCACAAACTGTAATATTTTGTGTTCCAATATAACCATGGATCCTAAATGTAATGATTCGAAATTGAAAAGAAGCCATAAGGTTCTTAATTTGCAACAAAAGCTTGAACTAATCAAGCTGAATGAACAAGGCTTCTCAAATGCTGACATAGGTCGCAAGGTAGGTGTACCTCGCACTACCGTTAGCACAATTATAAAGAACAAATCTAAAGTGTTAGATGAAATCAAAAATGCTACTCCAGTACATACAAAAGTTATTAGAAAGAAACACAATTTAATTAGTGAGATGGAGAAAGTATTAAATGTGTGGATTGTAGATCAAGTCACCCACAATATTCCTCTAAGTCAAGGTCTTATCCAAGCTAAAGCTCAAACATTATTTAATACAATGAAAGCTGAAAAGGGAGATATATCAGAAACATTTGGAGCTAGTAGGGGCTGGTTTGATAAATTTAAAAAAAGATCAAACTTACATAATATAGCAGTGCAGGGAGAAGCAGCTAGCGCAGATACCGCAGCCGCAGAAGCTTTTCCAATAGAGCTTGCAAAGATTATAGAAGACGGTGGCTACACAAAGCAGCAAATATTCAATGTAGATGAGACAGGCCTCTTTTGGAAAAAGATGCCATCTAGAACTTTTATTGCCAAGGAGGAAAAATCAATGCCTGGATTTAAAGCTGCCAAAGATAGGCTTACTTTGTTGCTTGGGGCTAATGCATCTGGAGACTGCAAGTTAACGCCTATGCTCATATATCATTCGGAAAATCCAAGGGCCCTAAAAAATTATGTAAAGTCTTCCCTGCCAGTTTATTTTAAATCCAATGAAAAAGCCTGGATGACTGCTGAATTATTTACAACTTGGTTTACTGATTATTTCAAGCCAGCAGTGGCGGATTATTGCAAACAACAGCATATTCCCTTTAAGATCCTATTGCTTTTAGATAATGCTCCAAGCCATCCAAGACATATGACTAAGACTTATCAAGAAATTTAAGTTGTACTTTTGCCTCCAAATACAACTTGCTTGCTGCAACCAATGGACCAAGGAGTAATTTCATCATTTAAATATTACTACATTAGGCTGACGTTTGCTAAGGCTATAGCTGTAATAGATGCTCAAGTTCACGAGGGATCTAAACAAAATAAACTAAAAGCTTTTTGGAAAGGGTTTACTATTTTGGATGGCATTAAATGTATTAGAGATGCATGGGCCGAAGTCAAAGAATCTAATCTGAAAGGCGTTTGGAAAAAGTTGATTCCGTCCTTAATTGATAACTTTGAAGGATTTCATGAAACAGTGGAGACCATCACTTCCAACATTGTGGAAATGGCTGTACAGCTGGAACTGGAAGTAGAAGCTGAAGATGTTAGAGAGCTATTTCAGTCTCATGATCAGCCGCTGAGTGACGATGATCTTCTGGCAATGGAAGAACAAAGAAGACTGTTTACCGAACAGGAGGCCATGTCAGTAGATATACCTCAGCCACAGGAGATATCCACCAAAGAACTCGAAGTTGGAATCGCCAAAATAGAAAGCGCAATGGCATACTGGGAGAAGGTGGATCCCAATTTTGACAGAAGTTCAAGGGTGAATAGTGGGCTAGAGCACCAAATCGCTTGTTACAGAGAACTTCTGAGGGAAAGGAAGAAGACACCGATGAGACAAACGTCCTTGCGTTCCTTTTTCAAAGAGCAACAGCCACTACCCGTAGTAACTTCTGCCCCTAAACGAATTAGATTGAGTTCCTCTAGTTCTGAAGATAATGCCTCTTAATTTTTATCCACAAAATTATTAGCTAAATGGAATTGAAAAAGAACATACATACATACATACATACATACATACATATGTACTAAACCTATCAAACATTTATTTTAGAATAAAATACTTATTTTTTACTTATTACCTGCTGTAGTTTTTATTTTTTAAATTATTCGTTTCATTTAATTGTTGCACACATTCATAAGTACTATATGTGTACGTATTTACGTGTCAAATGAACTTACAACGACAATAAAGGTTATGCTTCGCTTTTCGTCGATTTTCGAGTTTCGTCGGAGGTCTGGTCCGTAACCCGTCGAAAGAGCGAGGTATTCCTGTATATTTTTACTGAATGCATTTATTATTGTATTATTGATTGTATGAATTTCTATATTTTTTAATATTAATTAATATATAAATGATAAAGATAGTTTTTCGTTTCAAGTAATTTTCTTTGTATCGTTAAATTCTAGAACGTTTTAGATTTCAAGGTTGGGGTTTTTGTCCATGTGGTATCGCGCATGTGTTAGAGATTTCGATCTGACAGTTTTATCTGTTTACTTTTGAGTTTGTTTATCAGGGGTGAAAGAAAAAAGTATCTTTGAAATTTATTAGATATAATTTAGTTCGCGATTCATTAGAGGACGTTTGAATTTGCTTTGCGGTCAATACCAGCAAATTATTTTACCTCTTTGTGTATAACTGTTTTACACAGTTCTTTATACTTTATACAGAATCAATTTTTTTTTTTAATTAAACATTCATTTGAGAATTGATTTTGATTTATATTTAACACTTTCGTCTATACTCTTTACTGGCGCCGTATAAATGTTGTAGGAGTATTAATACCACGTTTTCCTATTGGAAACCCGGAGAGGAGAGCTGTCTCATTAAAGAAGTTAACCGATTGAGCATCAAAGTTGTACAGTGTCGTGGTGAATAGTGGTTCATTTTCATTCTAACCCACTATTCATAGCAATATGTAGATTAGGGTGACAGCCAAAATTTTTTTCGCGAATTTTAAAGCTTTTTCAACGGAATATTGTGCCAATAGGTCCAAAAGTTTTGTGACGAAAATTTGAGCCAAATCGGACAACGTTTTCTGGACGCGCATCCAGGTCAAAGGTCAGGTATTTTCATATTTTACAATATATACGAAATAAATTTTTTGAACTCGTTTATTTTTTTTCAATATTTAATGAAAAAATGTGGATTTATATATTTTAGTGAAAAAAATAGTAAAAAGAACTTTTTTGGTAATTAACCTTTCCTTTATGTCAGGAAATTAATAGATGCTTTTATTCAAAAACGTTAACTACAAAAACACATTTGTTTGTTTGTATTAAATCACGCCATCTACATGTCAAATATTTTAAAACAACCATTATTTTTAACGGATTCTACTGATAAATTTCAAGGCCTACTAGATTTTTAAAATACGACTGAATTATGTATTTCCCCAAGAATTATATAAATTGCATTCAGTCGTGTGAATTACTTGTGTAAAGTGCTTTTGGTTAGAGATTTTTTGTGAATTTGGTAAAAATATATAACAATGCCCTCGTTAAGGGAAGAAATATTTTTAATAGGCTATTCAAAACACCAAATAGTTGGTTCTAAACTTCCCTCGAAGGGGGACTGCCTCAAAGTTTTTTTTCATAATATGAGGACAACGAAATTAACTGCAAAAGATAGTGCTGATCTTGTGGTAAGAGAGTGTAAAATTTTTTGGGAAAAGGCCCGTATTCCTGTTCACGATTTGCACTGGTGTACAAAAAAAATGTTGCGTCTGTATGAGGAATGGAAAGATTTAAAAAAATATATATCTAGAGTGTCCGACATTCATAAAAACAGAAGAAAACTGTGGAGCGATAATTTAGGCGATCTCTTCGATATTGCTCGTACCGATGCACTGGAACTAATAGATTTAGAAGAAGACAAGCAATTTTTAATTAAACAAAGAATGAAAGGTCGCGAAGGTTGTATGTTGGGAGTCGACTGTAATCTAAAAAAAAAAGAGGAAAGAATAAGAAATCGCAAAAAACAAGAAGAGTTGCGTAAAAAATCAAGTGACGAATTACCATCAACTTCATCAGGTAAAAATTTAATTAAATGTTAAATAACGTTGTTTTAAATTTTTGTTGGAAGTACTGAACTGTGACAAAATTTATTTCAGCCTGCAATATGATTGAATTTTCCGCGTCTGAAGATGCTGCAACATCAGAGGATGAATATTCTGAATGTTCGATTGAGGCAAAACGTTTTCGCAGTACTTCTTGTACGAAAAAGCAAAGTGTCTTAACGTCAAGACTAGCTGCAGTTTTCGACAAGTTAAAAATAAGTCAGAGAGATGCTGTACACTTATTGGTTGCAGTTATTGACGCCGTCGGACTTAATACATCCGATTATATTTTAAATCGAACCTCCATAAGTCGGGAAAGAGCGCAATTAAGATTAACGCAAAGTGAAAAAATTATAGAAAAGTTTACTGCAAGTGATCAACCTTTGACCATCCATTGGGACACTAAACTGTTATCGACAATAACAGGAAAATCAGAAGACCGTTTGGCTATAATTGCTACGGCTCCAGGCCTAGAGCAAATTATAGATATGCCTGATATTCCCTCTGGGACTGGAGCGGAAATTTCTTCTGCAGTTTATGATGCATTAGAAGACAAACATATTTTGGAACGAACGGAAGCGTTTGTTTTTGATACAACATCATCCAACACTGGTAGATTGAAAGGTGCATGTGTGCTTTTGGAGAGATCTATTGGAAGAGAAATTCTATTTCTAGGCTGCAGACACCATATTTTCGAAATTGTTTTGGCAGCAGTTTTTACGGAGGCCAATGTTGGAGTGTCTTCTGGACCGGACATAACGATTTTTAAAAAATTCAAAAAACATTGGCCAGAAATAAATACAGATAGTTTTGTGCCAGGAATAGCTCATCCACGAATTATGGAAATTATAGGCGATAATGTTGGTGAACTTTTAGATTTTGCTTTAGGAAAAATGAACGATTCATTCCCGAGAAATGATTATAAAGAATTTTTGGAGTTAGTAATTATATTCCTTGGTGGCAATCCTCCTTTAGGAATAAAATTCAGAAAACCCGGTGCACTGCACTACGCAAGATGGATGGCCAAGGCTATATACTCTTTAAAGATAGTGATTTTTCGCAATCAATTTCCTGAAGTGACAGATTTTGAAATCAGTGCTTTGATAGAAGTAACAGGTTTCATTGTAAGTTGTTATTCAAATTTTTGGTTTGATTCAAATAAAGCGGATAAAGCTGCTTTAAATGATATTATGTTTTTGAGAAAATTGGAAAACTACAAAACAGTCAATCAAAATATTGCGGACAAAGCCATTTCAAAGGTATTAAATCATCTGTATTACTTAAGCGAAGAATGTGTGGGCTTTTCTTTGTTTGACGAAAGGATAGACAACATAACAAAAAGCAAGCTAGTAGCGAATATGTCTGTAGATATATCTGGAAATGAGGATGAAGAGATAGCAAAGAAGCTAATAATAAAGAAGGAAAACTTAAAAAGTTTTATTTTCAGAGACAACTCTGATATTTTACAAGATTTGTTTTCAAAAAATACCAAAAAAGTTTTCAAGAGATTTGGAATTTCAATAGAGTTTTTCAGCAACGATCCACGTTCTTGGAGTGTTACAGGAGAGTACCTAAGAGCGAAACAAATTATTCAAAACTTGGCTGTTGTTAATGATTGTGCTGAAAGAGGCATTAAGTTAATTCAAGAATACCATGACAAAATAACAAAAGATGAGGAACAGAAACAACATTTAATGAAAGTAACTATCATATATTATAACTTTTTTAATTTTTTTTTCTCTTGACATGGTTTAATATTTTACAGGTGGTACAAAAATATAGGCAGCTGTATTCAAAAAATGCTAATCTATATTCTCTGCAAAAAGATTTTGATCTGTAGATTTTAAAAGAAAAAAAACCTACCAAATCACCGATCATAATTTTTGTTTTTAAAATTAGAAAAAGTAGTAGATTGACCATTGAATGCGGTCGACGCTGGTAGCGCAGCAGAAAATATATGCATATTCCATCCTGCTTTGTCAATTGTTTTTTCTAATATTTCTTTGCAATTATTGCATTTTCAATTTACAAAATTTGTCTAATATGGAGAAATTTAAAAAATATAAGAAGCTAAGGTTGGAAAAAAACGTATCATATTGAAATGTAAAAACTTTATGTTAATTGAAAATTTGTATCTTAACTTTTTCCTGCAATATTTTTAAGTTATTTTATCAAAAGTACACAGAATTTATATACATTGCCAATAATGGCATACATATATTAAACATTTTTGAAATAAAATAGTTTGTGGATCACTTTGACGCAAGGGAAATTTGAGAGTTAGTTCCCAAAAAAACTATTTGAGTGTCCTCTTTATTAAAAGTCTACAGAATCCAGATGTTTTTGTAAAATAAAGTAGAAAATATATGGGTTTCTCAACTTTATTTCATACTAGCTGTGAAATATGCAAATACCTGACCTTTGACCTGGATGCGCGTCCAGAAAACGTTGTCCGATTTGGCTCAAATTTTCGGCACAAAACTCTTGGACCTATTGGCACAATATTCCGTTGAAAAAACTTTAAAATTCGAACAAAAATTTTTTTACATACAAACCATTGTCACCCTAATGTAGATCTTAAGACTAGTGCTGGGAGTTTTCGAGTACAAAAAAACGAAAGTACTAGTCATTGTCATTTTTTAAATTTTCAAATAATTAACAATTTGCCATTAATGTGAATAATAACAGGAAGTAATGCTCAAAACATACAAAACTCCCTTGATTAATCACAAAATTTATCAATACAATCATTTCCGTAATGTAGGCTCATTAGGAAGCGAATAAAACAAAAAAAAACTAGTAATTAAACAGATTGTTACGTGTCCGTAACGCTCAACGCTTTATTACGTTATTTTGTAATTTAATTAATGATATCTTCAATATATTTCGCTCCATTTCCAACGAACCTACCTGTACAGGTATCGTTATTCGTTATTTTATATATATCTAATTTCTTTCAAGTTTTTTTTTTCTCGAACCTGAGTGCTCGCTTTTTTGAAAAGGAAGAGTACGGCACTCGCTCTCTAGATCTCCGTCGTTAGTGGTCGATCTTCGAACGTAGTTACGTTCTCTCCCATCCCGGATATTGATCGATGTAGCCTTTTTTTAATTGTTATAATTACGGCCCCGTGAGGGAATTTAATCGATCTTTATACCAATATTATTCGCTTTATGCGATATCTCCCTTGGAGGATCTGAAGTGTTGGGAGAAGTAATTTGTAGCACGTCAAACAGCATCGCTTTAATTTCATCGCCATCGAACGCATTATTCCGTATGTATAGGGCGTTCTTTGTTTTATTTTCTTTTCGCTTATTTCGTTGTTATTCCTTTATTTAGATGGTGTACCCGACGGGCAAGAAATAACGTGCACCACCTGATTGTTCCCGCAAGTGACGCTTTTTTTTCCTGGAGGGAGAAGGACACGATAGCAGTTCTATCCTCCAGATAAGCATTCGTTTCGCTAATTTATTTTTCACTTGTCATTCGTAAATTTCTTATTTCATTTCATATATAAATTATTGTCATTATTAATTAATAGATCGCTGTTAAATAGTCCCAAGGTGTTTTCCAAGCGAAATAACCTGTGTTGCCTGACCTTCTTTTTTGTGGGTCATTTCTTATACTCTTTTTTTATTCGCTTCACGAACTGTGTAACCGTTTCAATATAAACTTGCGTTTATACATAAATATTATTTGAATACTTTAATTATATGCCGTACAGATTTATTTTTTTGGCTAATTTATTTGAACACTTTATGTGCATACATTACATATTTTTGCTAATTGATTTGAATACTGTAATTATAGGCATTACATATTTTTGCTAACTAATTTGAATACTTTAATTATATGCTTTACAGATTTTTGTTAACTTATTTGAACACTTTAATTGTATGTATTTCATATTTTTACTAATTGATTAGAATACTTTCATTATATGCATTACATATTTTGCTGAATCTTATTTGAGTTTAAAACTTTCTAGCTAAAGATCGATTTATTTCAATGAATTGTTGAACCTGTTTGTGAACCAACAAGAAAGAAAGAATACGTATTGCTTTTTTTAGGGCGTACTAAAGCCATCAGCCGCACTGTAAATTATTTTATTTATCGATTTATTGAAATTACATCACATTGTTCCTAATTGATCTTGTTTTTTTTTCTTTACTTTTGACTGGCCTTCAGCCGCAAAATATAAATTCTATATTTCAATTTAATTTTTGTCTTTACATTTATACTGTACATGGCCTAAGTAATTTTTTTTAAGTTAATCATAAGTTCACCATTTCAAGATTTATCACAAGTGTTTTCTCTTGATACATACTGGTTGTTAATAAATAAGATTTGTTTGGTTGGAAACAACGTATTTTCTTTTTTTTCCCTCGTCTCTCGATCCTCGAGAGTGGAACGAGTCTCGGTCACGGAGCCGGCCTACTGCCCCGCGCTACGTGCCTTTTTTTTAAATAAGATTTACGTCCAAGTTTCCGAGTTTGCGACGTCCAGCGGCAGAAATTCGGTGGCGCCCTTATCCACTTTTTTTAGTTAACTTACTTACCTCTGGGTCGCCCCAGCCCTGGGCTGAGGCAGCCTCAGAAACCGGGTGGGCCGTTGGCAAGAACGGGCAGGGGCAGTTTCAGTTGTCCGAGACCGGATCTGCTCCGGGGAGCGTTTTCTTGTTTTTTTTATTATTTTAAGCTCGACGAAGTGATCGTAGCAAACAGATGATTCACACACATAATAAAAGCATCAACAACAGAAGTGCTCAATTTACTAGAATTTAATAATACATACAACTTTTGAAATATCCCCTATATATATATATTGTATATATCCACAATAATAATAATATATGTTACAAAACAATAGAAAAAAAGTATTAAATTATAAACGTTTTCACGGGGAAAATTAACAAAAATATAGCTACAGTAAACAAATTAATCTATTAAATATTATAAAAGACAAGTATACTCAATGATATTTCGATTCTGTCCATCACTACTTTAGACCCAGTGCTACTAAAAAGCTATTTATGATGAATTTAACTATTAAATGAAAGAGGAGAAACAATTATATTGTCTTGATATATACCGAGTCTCTCGAAAGTTCGTTTGCAAGCAATATATTCATTATCGGAGATAGTTTTCAATGGAATCTTTTACACAACAGTAAAGATCAAAATAACTACAGTATAAAATACTAAATTTATAATATATGTTCAAATCAACAACATTTTCAAGATGCAATCAGAAGAACTTTTCGATGCTAGTTTTTGCTTTACCGTTTTATGTTTTCAAATAACCGGACAGTGGTATAAAAGCTATTCATTCAATTGCACAATTTTAATTTACAGATTATCTTATAATGGAAACAAGGTCAGCCAGAATTTTGCGTATATTAAACATACCCAAATATGAGACGACTAAAGGTTTGGATGAATATCACAGAAAGCGACTTATAGACGAAATGAATCTTAACAAATTAATAATCAAAGAAAACATCACTGAAGGACTAATTTCCTCCACTATTACTACGAACAATGAAACTGTAACCACAACGACCAGATCGAATTCGCCTGAGATTCCACCTGCATTGCCAATAGTTATTAGTCAAGGAGGCATCTCTGTGAAATTTGAAGCAGAATCGAAGAGTAATGAGAAAATCAAAATATTGTCTCAAACTATTGTTAATAATGATAGTCAATTAAGAACAATATCTAATATTGACAAGCCAATTTTCGATCGTTGCTCTAAAAAAAAACGTTGAAAATATATTATCTGATATTAGTAATGCTTTGACTTCTACGAACAAATTTAATATTTCCCAACCAAAAGCGCTTCACAATGAATCCTGGTCTGAAGACAAAACCAGTGGAAGTGAATACGTTCCAACAGATGACAGCATTGTTTCAAATACAAGCGATGATGAAGTTACCAGAATCGCGAGAAAAAATAAATTAAAGAAATATGGACTGATAAAAGAATTAGACATAATGAAAAACAGTAGACTGAAGAATATTACGTTTTCTAGCGATGAAGAGCCCACCTGTTCAACGAAGGAAAATAAAAGAGAAAAGTACAGAAAAGAAAACCGTAAAAAATATAGAGAAAGAGAACCTGTAATAAAAAATCGATTGGACGAAATTCCCGATTCAACGACTCCTGAAAGTACTAACATTTCGAGTATGTCCGCAACACTTTCTGAACTCTTACCTAAAATAAGTAAAGACAATATCGAAATTACTGCAGCAACCAAAAGTAATGGTAAACTTATTCGCAATAAAGTACACGCTTGTTATTTCTGTCATAAAATTGTTCAAAATTCAGCTAGACATTTCGCAATAATGCATGGAAGGGAGATAGAAGTAGCAAAATTACTAGCTATGCCAAAACATTCAAAACAAAGAAGAAATAGTTTTACGAATCTTCTCAGAGTGGGTGATTTTTACCACAACAGCGATGTAATTTCTACAAAAAGAGGCGAATTAATTTTAGCCAGGCGCCCAACTCAGGAGGAATCTAAATTTGTTACTTTACATGACTATGGATCTTGTCCCCATTGCTTAGGGTTTATGCTAAAAAGACATATATGGCATCACATCAAAATCAATTGTACAGCAGCAACAAGAGGCGATCTTGATAAAAATAGACATGTAATTGCTGAAAGAAATGCAATTCTATATAATACCTTTGGTGCGGAACTTTCGAGTGATTTTGTGACATATATTTCTTCTAAAATACGCGGTGATGACATTGGAAATTATTGCAAAGATGATCCTTTAATTATAAAATTTGGCGCAATGCAATTCGAAAAATATGGAACAACCCAATGCGAACTTATAAGTAGAGCTGAGGATGTTTGCGGTATAACCATGGTTATATCATGTAACCATAGTAAATTACTATGGTTACATGATATAACCATGGTTATACCGCAAACATCCTCAGCTCTACTTATAAGGCAATCAATGAGACAGTTTGCTCGGTTTACGCTTAAATAGCGTGAAATCGAAAATAGTAATAAGACTTTATCAGATTATCTCGTTCCGCAGAAGTTCGATTTAATCATTCAAGCTACCAAATCCTTGTGTGTTTCACATCAAAACACTATTAAGAGATCTGAATTTGATGTACCTTCCTTGGCTCTAAAAATTGGGTATTCTTTAAAAAAATGTGCTGTAATCAAGCGTGGAAGTTGCTTAAGATCTGGCAATTTATCGGGAAATGAAACATTAATATGCTTCTTGAATCTCATAGAACTTGAATAGAGTACAAGAATATCATCGAATGCTTTAGCAACTATGTATAATAGAAAAATCAATGCCACTCAACTGCTACCTTTAACGAGGGATTTAATTAAATTAAATCAATATATAGACAGTGAGATGACCAAAGCACGGGAATCTTTATCCGAAGGTTCTTCACTTCAAAAATGGAGCTTCCTAGCCTGTTTAAGTCTCACAAAGGTAATCTTATTTAATAAAAGGAGATCTGGTGAGGCTTCACGTATGACCATTATTGACAATTCTTCGAGGCCGAAGTGGTCGGAACAATGTACAGACGAACTCAAATAGTCACTTACAGATTTTGATGGAAGATTAGCAGATACACTTACGGTAATTGAAATTGTTGGTAAACGGGGAAGGAAAGTACCCGTTCTTTTAACACGGGATGTCAAACTCTCAATTGATATACTTATTCGTACTAGAGATGACGCTAACATTTCTAAGGAAAATCCATACGTATTTGCTCGTGCAGGTAATTCTACCATGAATATGAGAGGACATGACTGTCTCAGGAAAACATGTTCAGATGCTTGTTTGGAACATCCTCAAAATATTACAAGTACAAAACTGAGAAAGTACATAGCTACTGTTTGTCAAGTATTTAATTTATCAGATAATGATTATGATTGGCTTGCTCGTCATCTTGGTCATGATATCAGGGTACATCGAGAATTTTACAGATTACACGAAAGTGCCATTGAACTAACCAAAGTAAGTCGTTTGTTAATTGCTGTTGATAGAGGAGAAGTAAATAAATACGCAGGAAAGAAACTAGAGGAAATTAACCTGGAGGGTAATTCATTTAGATTCAAATTAAATGTAACTTTACAATATATATAAATAAATCTGTTTCTTCTAGATATTCAGGATATAGAAGAAAGTGAAGATGAGGAAGAGATCGTTGAAGATATGACTAAAATAGGAGTAGGAAGTGAAAATTTATATCAAAGTAAGTTGCTATTAACAAATTACAAATTATAATTAGCATGTGTAACAGGCGATGAAATTAATTTCACAGCCATGTAAACTAAACGATATTAAACAATATTATTTATGAATATTGAAACTTAAAGCACTCTTACAATAAAAGTTCGTATTTCCAAATCGGCATGTTTTATAACGGGGAATGAGTTTAAAAAATTCTACAGTGTTTGGATGATTTTTAGCAAAGATCTTCTGATATTTTTGGAAATTAGTATGGCCAACTTGACGCCAGGCCATTCTTAAATCATTACATTGTATCCTAAATCGTACTAGTTATTATTTATATATGATACTATAAACGAAAACTTATTACGGTTATATTATCTGTGAGGGACAGATTTAAATGTCTTGTGTTCTGACATAATAAAAAAAGTGGCCAAGTTACTCATTTTTTATAAGATTCTATCTACTCTTGCTTGTTTCAGTTCAAGTAAATTCAAAGAAACGGCAAAATCCTTTTGCACAATCGCCAAGCTCTACTCCAGTGCATGCAAAAAGTAGTAGTAATGTAAAACTCTTCTGCTAACGGATTCATAATTTAGAGAGGATTTTTATAAACGCACTATTATATTTTTCTTTATTTTAGATGAGACACAAGAAAAAAGAAGTAAAACTAGTCGCAGACGTGCATGGTCTCTAGAAGAAAAAGCAGTTTTGGAATTTTTTAAAAGTGCTATTAAAAGAGATGTAGTGCTTGGAACAGTAGAATGTTCAAAATGCATAGCAGAGAATAGTGTGTTGTCATCAAGAACATGGACAGATATAAAATTTTGTGTAAAAAATCATCTTAGCAAAATTAGAAAAATGAAAATGTAGCAAGTTAAAATAGCCTATTGTTTAGTTACTGTATTTTCAATATTTAATTAGTTAACATTATATTTTTACCATCCACTCGAGTAGTTTTATTTTTATAAATACGTATTGGATTTATAAAAATATCTATCATAATTTTCGTTATTTTTATACACAATTTAATGGGAATGACCATAATAACTAATAATTAAATATTCATGTATATTTCACTACATTATGGCAAACTTATATCTATACCAAAAACAAAAGTAACATGTTGGTCCAAATGATTAATTTACTGTTGTAGCGCGACGCATTTAATAATACATCCCTAGTACCATAGCGCTCCGCTAGTACGCTCTTGGGAGCGCCACGGTAGGCCGCTCCATTCATACACTCCCTCCTACAAGTACGACGACAACGGCCGAGGACCACTCTCTCTCCAACCATCGACCCGATCCCCTATCGAGATGGCCATAAGAGGAGGATTCGGACCCTCCAAACATTCTCACTGCGATCTCTGTTCGAGCAGTATTGTATTTGAGAGCACAGACGACGATACATCGTCAAGCGAACCCGGAAGCAATGGCCGGACGATATATTACTACTACGATTACCAACCTAGCGCTGAAACCCAGTTTCAAAAGAAGATGTACTCTACAGCAACGTGAGGACGCGGAAATCATTATTAACCAAACCACGGAGGAAGAAGATATACAAAATCTTTTGCAAAAATCACCGCAAATATTCATAGTAGATCCCGACGAACCGACGGTAAAAATAGAAGTTTTAGAACCGCCAAAAGAAGAAACAAACCCGGTAAACCCGCTCAATATCAACCCGGAACACAATTTCACCTTCGAAATCAAAAACTGTTTTACAAATCCGAAGAAAACAATGAAAAAACAGAAAGCCGAACACGCAAGCACACCAATCGAAACAAAAAACTCCTACAGTGTCCTCGAGAAACTAACTAGGAAAAGATGGAACAAGTCGCAAATGAATTCACTCCACAACCGTCAACTTCAAATAACAACACACTCAGGGTAAGTGACAAAACAAACACTATACAATACACAAAAACCGAAACACGCAATACATAACACAAAATCGCACCAATAATAATAACAGAAAAAGACAAATGGGCACATATGCGACACATATTTAAAACACACAACATTAACACTGTACAAAATAAACTTGTGAAACCAGGCATACACATCGAACCGAAAACTGACGAAGACTACCGTACACTTAAACACATACTCGACACAGAACACATACAATTTTATACATTTCAATTAAGAAGCGAAAAGACACTAAAGGTAGTTATGCGAGGCATTCCTACCTTTATCACCGACACTGACATTACATACGACTTGACTGACCAAGGCTACCCGACATTAAAAATCAAAAGAATGAACGTTAAACACGGCATACCGGCACCACTTGTAATAATCGAACTAACGAGACAGTACAAATCAATGTATAACATACACGACTGCTGCGGACTCACAATTAAAATAGAAACATTAAACAAACGGACAGACATAATACAATGCCACAAATGCCAGGCTTTTGGACACCATCAAAAAAACTTTAACGTGAACTACAAGTGTATGAAATGCGGAGACGAACACTCGACACACCTATGTACAAAAACGAAAACAACCCCACCAAAGTGTGCAAACTGCGGTGGTCCTCACCTATCAACATTCATAAACTGTCCTAACAACCCAAACAACCCTACGAACAAAACCACACCCAAACCTAAATACATACCAGCACCACCCCCACAACTAACCCCAGGACTCAAAAACAAAAAAACACAACACCTAACACAATTGACGAATTAGCACTTGCCTTAGGCAATATGCTAATAACATTACACTCCACAAACGCAACAACTGATCAGATACAATACTTCGTTACGCAAACACAGAAAATAATTACACTTTACAACAATAAACATTAAATACACAAATAACTGAAACGCAAAAAAGCGATGATGATCAGTAAACCCACACATATGACTTAAACGCAAAAAAGCGACTAACACACAGACTACACACACACAACACAGGACCGCACAAAAACACAACAACGCACGATTAATTATTAATCAGACTCAAACACGTCACAACCCTGGGAGATACGAAACAATGGAGTGGAAATGGAGGCAACTTCGACCACGAAACAAAATTCAACGACTCATGAAAACCCTCCAAACAGCAGTCACAACCTTCGACTTGACTCGCCTGGAAGCATCCACCCTTGCAACTCCAGCAGCAGGATAGTCAGAGGTTACCGCCGCGACCACCCGTGGTACAGTGGCTTACCGCCGCCAGGTTATTCAGAGACAGTTAAAATAACTATATATCCTTGTGTTGCTATTCTTTGTGTCAGTTACATTATATATATATATATATATATATATATATATATATATATATATATATATAAGATTAAACTCTAGTTAGTGTTTTATTGTGTGCTTGTGTGGTCGAAATCTACGCTCACCGTTGAGACTAGCCCTCCTTCATCCAAACACCCCTACCCCCCTACACTGGTATATTATATATATTACACACATTTAATACAATTAATTAGAAAACTAATTCAAATTAGTTTTTAAGTTTTGTTAATTGCAGTGTTAAAGTAAAAGAAAATAACCAGAATTATACGTCGTTTGTCACAAATCCTATTATAGGTTTTTTACTAACTATAAATTTAGTAAAAGCAGATTTCATGCAAGCGAATATTTTATAAAATTATATATTTTGTGCCTATGCAAACAAAAATATTTTGTATAAACTTTAGAATTATCACTTATTTCATTAAACAACGCATTATAATATAATAATTATTATTTAATAGCCATCACCATAAAGATGTATGCAGCGGGAAGTCGGTGTACGCAGCAAGCTATTTTACTTTAAAATATTGTATGTATAAATTTAACAACATTGCATTTACACAACATATCAAATTGAAAGTATTATGGCGTCTTAATTTTACACATTTCTTGCCTGAAAGTAATAATGACGCTTCATTTACACAGTTCTGGTTATACACATTTTGTGACAAAGATGTCACAATCAAAAAATAATTGTAGATTCCTTTAAACGGAAGGTAAAAGTAAATGTCCGAAATATATCAAATTCTCAATCGATCTTACTAACATATATTTGAACAAAAGTGCCACAATTTAGCCTATTTCATGAATTGTCAGAAATATTTTGGGGCCTGCATGTGTGTATGTGTATGTGCCTTCTATGGAAGTTTTATGTCATCGACTGTTATTTAAAGGAAAAATGCTGACCTGTGAACAATAGACCCACTTGTCGAATCTTACAGTGTCATATTAAGATATTTACCCCTGAAACTTTAATGTTCGTATTTGGACCGACCACTGAAGTTGTGTCTGGAAAATATTGTATCATTTTATTAATTTATTTTGATGTTATGTCCTTACAACAGTATGGCTTATAAAAATAATGAGTTAGTAGATATGGTGTTAAATGTATGGATCGCTATAATAAATAATTACACAGTTGAATTTTTATTATTTATGTTTATTAAGATTTTTAACAGAATATTCTGCCGGGATTACTTGAAGATATTTCTTTGAATATTTGCGTTTTGATGTGGTATCAGCATGACGAGTCACCTGCACATTTTGTCCGTGTGGTGGGTGAACATTTGAATGATGTGTTTGGAGATCGCTTAATAGGCCGCGGTGGGCCGCTGCATTGGTCACTACGTTCGTCATATCTAAATTCAATTGATTTCTTTCTGTGGGGATTAAAGGAGCGAGTCAATAGGACGAAAGTCAACGATATTGACGAGTTCCGAGAACGTATTATTGCGGAAACAGATCATGTACGTGAACGCAATTTGTTTAAAAATATGCGTGAGTCTCTTGCACGTCGCGCCAGATTATGTATTCAAGAGAATGGTGAGAATTTTAAGCAATTGCTGTAATCGTGCATTCCAAAGGATCAAGAAAACGTTGAGTCGCTTTCAAATTAAAAACTATTTAATTTAATGTTTTGTAATCGGATATCTTAAGAAGTAAGTGGGTGTGAATAGATATTTTATTTAAAATTGATGAATGTGTTTACATAAAGCGAACATGCAGCGACCTTTAAACAAAATCTTTGTTGCACATCTGATAGTGTGTAAATAGAAACAATTTTATGAATGACCAGTCTGATAATAAAAAGCAAACAAAGGCATATTCATTTACTACATTTTCTTTTTTGTATAGGTCACTTGACTATATGTTAGAACTAGCTAAACAGCGACCTCTTCTAATTTATCACTTATCTACCTCAGCACAATGTGTACTATCTAACATAAAAACTTCGACGTTTTCTTAAAAATCACCACAATTCAAAACAATTTTTTTTAGCGGATATTGAAATACTTGGCGTACATATTGAAATACTTGGCGTGCTGTGGAATGTGCTTTTGATTGCTTATTAATCTTTTTGTTCACACTACAACTTATGCTTCCGGCTGTTCAGTCTCGTAGATCTCCTAGAGCTCACTTCTCTCGGGTCGATCCTTTCGGATGTAGGTTATATCATAAAATAAAACACGAGGTGTCAGACAAATTATACACACATTTTCCCTTTACATTAATATAATAAAAAAAAAAATAAAAAAAAAATCAACTTTGCAAAGTGCAACGTTGAACTGCTAAAGGCACAGTACAGAGGGCAAAAAGGTTTGGATATCATATGAAGATACAAACCGTTAAAAACCTCAATCTGACTAACCACGATCAAAATTATAAATTTTAATATACAAGAAAATTTATTAAACAACAATAAAATATATCCAAAACTCAAACGTCAAAGTAAAGAATTGTTTACTCTGCGCGCGAAATCAAAATCTGAACTGTCATGAATGCAATCACATGACATTACACAAACTCGTCCCCACCTTCCTACTTATTGAAATATTCAAAGTGACTAAAAACAACCAAACTCCACAAAAAACCTTCTAATAAATTTTCTAGATATTATTCTGAATACATAAAAAATTCACAAAAATTTTACAAGTTAATTATAGCGCTTTCTTCAACAAATATATATATATATATATATATATATATATATATATATATATATATTAATAATTATAAAGATACCTACATTAATTAAAGTCAGTCACAATTAAACACGAGAGATTTCCTTTTCTTTAGATAGGTGTTTCATTTAAATAAAATTACAGATATAAAATATCTGTAAATTCACGATAAATTACGTTTAACTCACATACGACGCACTAAACTATCAACGAATTATTCAAAATTTCAATTATATTAGACAAAATTAACTCGTGTCCAATATACACTTATACACACCTATCTTCAAGGACATTCAAATAATCTCTAAAATGAAGTTCCAGAATCCACACGGATATCCCCACCAACTATAAAATCAAGATATAGAGAAAAATATACATCTTATTACAATATGATATCCGGAGTGGCGGCAGCTTTAAACATCTGACCAACCTAAATATACGAGGATGGATCAAAATTTCAAACATAATAAAATTCATCACTTAAAATTAAATATATTTATACCGATCCCCGTCTGAAATAAAATAGACACCAAAATGAAATACATAAGTTTAATAAATGTACTACACAAAAAAGTTCAATATATAGTTATATTATTTTCCTTTCTTCTCCATGGAAAAATCCATGGCACAATCCCCAAATTTATCCGAGAACAAAGTCAGAACATACCTGATCTTTTTTCATGGATAAATTTCAGCACTACCACTTGAGACAGTATCGCACTCTGTCTTAGTTCCCCGCACTAACATGTTGCATTGTTGTTGAACAGGATCATCCTCGTTCTGATGCTGTAGTGTGATGCAGCGAACGGTTTCAGCATCTCAATATACATTCTGTATAAAATTTTTATAAATATCAACGTCTTATTTGACTTAAGACATTTTATTTGTTATGTCATTTTAGCTTGACATAATTTATTTATGTCATCTTTAACTAGACATAATTTATTAATGTCATATTGCTTGACATTCTCGAATGGGCTTCGTTACATACATAATAGACGAAGGAACACGCCGAAGTAACAGTCATCATCGTCGAATATTCGAGCACTCTCTCGATCTCCTGGACATGAACATCTCCAACGAATTTTCATAGATAAAAAAAAAACATAATATTACCATCTCATATACCAAATCATTATAACAATCAAATTCATAACACCATTAATTCCCAATCAACACCAATAATAATAATAACAATAATATCATAAGCTTAATTTCTTCTTTTATAGTATAATTTTAATTTTATTTCCAATCATATATATATATATATCTATTATCATAATAACTTTTTCATATAACGACGAAATTTTATTTAAATATACCGACGAAATTTTTTTTTTTTTTTATCAATACACTTTCATTTTTATTCAAATATTTCATATATCTTTTTATCACGACGAAATTTCTATAAACTTTTTCATATTCAAAACATCATAATATAACTTTTTATCTCGACGAAAATCCATGGCAATATGCATACTGTTTATATTATATCAACGAATGAACAATCAATGGTATACATAATATATTGTAATTTATACTGAAAATGAGTAAAAGAGTGTTTTACTTCAATTCTATCCAATACGTTTAGTTTTTAGTTAATAACAGCCTTATGATAGTCGTTTTAGTGGCTACTAACACGCTACAAGACTATTATAATATCCTTTGATGCGTACTAACAGCGTTTTAATTTTAGTAGGCTACTAAATAGTAGCGTCTGAGAGTGTGTTTAAAGTGTCTTTTAAGACTAACTTACAAAAAAAAAAAGACCGAACTGCCGAAACGCTATACCGGTCCGTTACGTAAAGTAAAACAGATTTGCGAGTAAAGATCATATGACAATGAATTCATTAACTGTAAATAACGGGTGTCTCAACGGGAGGTTTGTTTTTGAAATTCGCGCGAAATATGGTTAAGTTGGTACTACAGCGGTGAGATTTGACAGTTAGCATTGTGAAGTTTTGACATTTCAAGAATGCAGCGCTATACAAACGAGAAACGTGTACTTATTGTGAAATTATTACGAAATTAATTGAAAAGTTTGAACGCACTGGTTCTGTGGCAGACGTAAAAACACCTCTGCGTCCTCGCAGCGGTTGTTCGGCTGAAAACATAGCCGCAGTGGAAGAAAGTGTGGCCGATGATGCGCGCACCTCGATTCGTCGTCGTGCACAGCAATTAGACCTTTCCAGAAGTACTGTGCAGCGTATTTTGACCAAGGATTTGCACTTACACGCATACAAGATCCAATTGACGCAGACATTGAAACCAGCCGACCATGGAGACAGCGCCGTGAGTTCTGCAATTGGGTGTTAGCGATGCAACAGGATAATCCCGATTTTGCGACACAAATCATGTTCAGTGATGAAGCGCATTTTCAACTTAATGGTTATGTTAACAAATAAAATTGCAGAATTTGGGGCGCTGAGAATCCTCGTGTGATTGAAGAACAACCTATGCACCCACCACGAGTCACTGTTTGGTGCGAATTTTGGGTCGGCAGTGTAATGGGTCCATATTTTTTTTGAAAACGCTGCTGGTGCCGCGGTAACCGTCACTGGTGATCGTTATCGTGACATGTTTGGTGCGGATTTTGAGCCGGCGCATGTAGGGACAAATAACCGAATTACGACGACAAAAATGGAATTTTTTATTTTGTTAAATGTAACCACTATTGCACTTAATATGTTCTATATACCAGTACGCAATCAACCTATAAGTATTTATTTTTTTAACGCATCACATTAGTCTGTACGTGCGTTCAAAGTATTATTATCTGTTACACGCAACTTAATAACTTAAATAAATAAAGAATTTTACTTTTTAAAAAGTTTATTAAGATAATTTTGTTACAATTAAATACGTCTGACCGATTTGAGGTCTGTATATGAAGTGTCTTTACAATTTTATAAATGTATACAACTCTTAAAACTAGAATATTAATCGCATTGATAAGTTTATCAATGAACGTGCCGTTTCCCGGTTGACGGTGATCTTCTCACGGGAACGACCTTGCGTGGACATATAACTCGCACTTATACCTGTCAGCAGCATCTATAGCGTTTATTGTTGCTACACTCGACAATTTTTTGTAAATTTACAGTTTAAAGTTTTTTAAATATATTTTTAAGCATCAGGTATCTAATTTAATTTGCAGTTATTATTAAAATAACAGTTATATGTAGTGTAGATATAGTATAATGTTTTTATTATGCAATATATTGAAAAATTTACTTTAGCTAGAGCTATAAAAAAAGTTCCAAACAGTTCCACGACTTTTCCTTATAAGTTAAAAAAACAACTAGTAATAAGTGTAAAAAAGTCAAGTGGAGGTCCCCCCGTTTCCCCTTTCAATAAATAGAGCATATTTTCCTTAGGTAGTACACCTAATTCTGAAAATCCCACATGCAAATGACATTTTTTTTAATTCGCTAAATTTTTCATTCTGTGCAGTCTCCTCACAAAATACTTGTGCGCAACTGATGTATACTTAAACTGTTACGAAAAAATATAAAAAGGGGAATTCCGTAACTAAATTGTAACTAACAGAACCGCAATAGCTAAATTTTTCATTCAGTGCAATCTTCTCACAAAATACTTGTGTGCACGAAAATATATTAGAAAGGGGAATTCCGTAACTACATTGGGTGTACTGAGATCTGTGCTTTAAAGAAGATGAAAATGAAGAGAAAGGAGTTATTTAATGTACTGAAAAACCAACAATTTTATAATTTGTCATCATCAAAGTGTAATGAACAACTATTACAGTATATTTTGGGCAAAATTGGTGCTAGTGAGCTTTCTGAAGATTTAATAAAACAAATAAAACAGGAAGTTAAAGTGTTTGTTTCAAAGATGTTTACGAAGTGGCGTGAGTGTAATTATATGTATGAGCGTTTTAACAAGAAGCACATAAACTGGCTTGACGAAAACCTAAAACTCCCGGAGATACAACCACCACTGCTTCCATTATCGGTAGGAACACATTCAGAACAAAAGATGCGAGGCAGACCCAGAAAATCATTTGAAGAAAGTTCTCATCGCAGTAAGCAAAGATATGTAAGAGCAATTGTATCAGATCTTAATTCAGAAAAATTATGTTTGGCTGCAGAAACAAGCTTGGTGAAATCAGGCAACAGAAGTGCATCTGATGTTGTGAAGTTAGCCATCAATTCTTCACCCATAAGTTTAAAAAGAATGAAATTGGCACATGATACTTCATCTTCTGATTCTGTAAAACCTTACAATCCTGAAGAAGCTTTAGCTCTTATAGTGGCCCTGGATCGACAAAAGAGGATTATATAACGATGCGACTTGGAGCAATAGAAAGAGGAGCTAATATTTATCCCTCATATCATGTGATAGGGGAGAGGCCAAAAGAAAGTGTTATCCAGCAAATATTGAGATAAACGAAAATGAGGCTGTGGTACCGCTTCAAGATCTTCTTGCACATACTACGCAACGTCTGGCTCAAGTTCAGACTGATGTGATACTACAGTATATTTCCACTGACTGTGATACAATTGAAGTTTATTATAAATGGGGCTTGGATGGCAGCGGTGGACACAGTATATATAAACAAAATTTTGCGAATAATTCAGCATATGCGGACTCTAATATAATTTTATGTACGATTGTGCCACTGCAAATGTGTGAATCTAATAGCAATAATGACAAAATATTTTGGAAGAACATGTCACCATCATCGACCAAGCATTGTCGACCAATCTCATTCAAGATAAAAAAGGAAAACGTCCAAAATGTGAAAGAAGAATATAACGAAATTCAAAATCAAATATTGCAATTGGAGCCCACATCAATCGTACTTGACGGTAAAGAAATAAAATTTAAACATATCCCTATATTGTACAATGCTGGATGGAAAGACTGTCAACATTTTGAGTGATACTGCAAGTTCACAAGCGTGTAATGTTTGTAAAGCTACTCCCAAAATTTTAAACGATTTAGAAAAATTAAAGAATAGAGTCTGTAATGAAGACACCTTTAAGTATGGGATTTCGGTGCTACATGCACATATTAGATGTTATGAATATTTACTACATATAGCATACAAATTGGAACTACAGAAATACTACAAAACAAGAAGTAAAAGAAAAAAAGGGTGAAATAGCAACTAAGTTTTATGAACAAATGGGCCATGTTGTTGACCAGCCGAAACAAGGTGGAGGCAATAGCAATGACGGTAATACTGCACGAAAATTTTTTAAGAATCCTTCGCTCGTTTCAGAAATAACTAGAATTGATAAATACTTAATAGAAAGATTTGCAAATATACTGTCAATAATTTCTTGTGGGCATTACATCAAGGAAGAAGTATTTAAAAACTATTGCTTTGAAACAGCAGAAATGGCCATTAAACTTTATGGCTGGTACAAAATGATTGCCACTTTTCATAAAATTTTAATTCATGGAGCTGATATAAAATCTTTACCTTTACCAGTAGGCCAACTGTCAGAAGATGTAATTGAAGCAAGTCATAAAGAGTATAAAAATTTAAGACAATATCACTCCAGAAAAACTTCAAGAGCCAATACCAACAGTGACATATTTAACTGGATGCTGGTTTCTTTGGACCCTGTTGTGACCGATAACCGAAAAAAAGGTAAAAAAAAGTAAAGCAAAATTTAATGAAACTGTATTAAATATGCTAAGGCTGCCCACTTTCTGTGGCAACGAAGAAGAGAATTATGAACAGGAGTTTGATGACGTCCAAGACTATGAAGATATTAATATAGAATAAAACAAAAATTAATATTATGTCCCGTATGTCATCTTGATAATTAAAAAAAAATGTGAAACAATTAATTATAATTCTTATTATTTTAAGTAGTATCATCACCAGTTGATCAAATTTAAATAAAAGCTTTTAAAAAATATAATTATTAATTCCGCTTTTTATAAGTATTCTCGTTTTAAGTTTTTAATTAGGCCTAATGTTTTGAAATTTGAATTTTTAAAAACTGACATAAAAAATCCCGTGTAATAAGTTTTAAGCGAATTAGATCAATTTTTTAAAAATTGTACGCCATATTGGATCCGCCATTTTGAATTTTTAAAAACTAACATCAGATTCGGAATCAGCGACCCTAAAAACCTTGAGGTACCTAGTTTTATTAAAATTTATTGAATCCATATGAAGTAAATAATTTTGTCGCACTAAATTTTCAATTTGTCCCTGTGTGCGGCGGTGTAATGGGACCATTTTTTTTTGAAAACGCTGCTGGTGCCGCGGTAACCGTCACTGGTGATCGTTATCGTGACATGATAGCCCATTATTTGTGGGCTGAGTTGGATGGTATGGATGTGGATAACTTCTGGTTTCAGCAAGATGGTGCCAGCAGCCACACAGCGAACCAAACAATTGAGTTATTGCGCACAAGGTTTCCAGGCCGTGTAACTTCTCGTCATGGCGATCAAAATTGGCCACCAAGATCGTGCGATATCACGACGATGGACTTTTTTCTTTGGGGATTTTTGAAAGGAAAGGAAAGGCTAACAATCCTCAAACACTTCAACAGCTGAAAGACGCGATTCGAAAGGCGATTGCTGAGATGGTGCTGCAATTTGTGCAAGAATCATACAAAATTTCGTCAACAGAATGGACATCTGTCAACGTAGTCGCGGCGGCCACTTGTCAGATATTGTGTTCCACATGTAATGTCCATGTCTGTACTTTATCATGAATTAAAAACATTGACAATTTTCAACAATCCTATGTGTTTAATTGCAACTTCAAAAACAAACCTCCCGTTGAGACACCGGTTATATGGATAATCGGCATACATACATTTAATAATACAACATAAAATTCTATTTTATTTTGTGAATGTTCACAAAATTGGGACGTTGTGGAAAGAACTGCTTTCCTCACATAAATAAATCAGGAATGATCTATTATTGAGAATAAGAAGAAGCTTACTATTGTCAATAAGGATAAAATTGTTGCATGGGATCGAGTCAGCAGAGGAATGGGAATGCATGGTATGTGTCTAATTAGAATTTCATGATAAACAAAATTTTTTTAAATCGTTTTTTATTATTATCTTTCTAATGCTGTTTCCAAATACCTATGAGATACAATGAAGCGAACTGCTCAGAAAAGGTCCGTTGAATATGTATGGTGCGGGCTTATTTGCAAATATTACTTCGGTAGCTAGTGGATGGTGTGCTGTAAATGTTAGCTTGTATTTCTTCCAACTGCCGCTTTGTTGGCTATAAATGAATCATTTAACTTAAGGGAAGTAATATGATATATTTTTATTACAGGATTTGTTAGAGATGCAAAGGGCCTTCGAGAACAGTGGCAGCGGATGAATATGCAAGCGAAAAAATCATTCAGTATCGAAAGAAGTTCACTGAAACTGGAGGTGTACCCCCAACCATTAGAGTTCTCCGATACTTACTGGCAAAAAAAAGATATGTTGCCACAGGAGTTCACAAACGAAGTGTCAGTTTGATAGCCAAGCAGGGTTTTCGGATACTTACTGGCAAATAAAAGATATGTTGCCACAGGAGTTCACAAACGAAGTGTCAGAGTTTGATAGCGATGCAAGTATGTAATGTGAGTAAATTCTACTGTACGTATTTTTTTAAAATATATCGTTATTTCAGCTACAACCTGATGTAGCACTTTCTTCGCCTCCTATAGCACTTCCAAAAAAATTCTTGCCTGAAAATGTAAGTACTAAAGCTTTCAATTAAATATATCTCATAAACTAAACTGTACTGTAACTGTAGGTACCTCTATTGAGGGAAATAAACTTTGAACCATGTGGTAGTAGGAGTAGCAATTTAAATGTAAGTTTTACTTATTCCTTTACTTCTTATCAATACATACATTTCAACAATAATTCAACTTTTAGACTGTTGATATTGTGGTGTCGAACAAAGATACTGAAGTTAATGAGGTAAATGCTAGTGGCTATATAAATATATATGTAAATTGATGCAGACATTACTTAGAATGAAGAGGAAATGCTACTCCTCGAAGCCCAAAAGTGAGAGAGGCTCCAGTGAAGAGAATGTCTGCGTATGAAGAGAAATTGTATGAATTGAATGTAAGGAGAATGAATCAGTTAATGGAGCAAGCAAAAGAAATGCATGAATTGCGAATGATAAATGAAAGGGAGTACCATGATGAACGAATGAAGTTATTGAGAGAATATGACAACTGAATGTGTTTATAATTATGTCATACTTATGTAATATATATGTATGACATGTAAATATAGGATAAAGTAGGTATAATTATATTTTAGTTATACAGGGTGTCCGGGAAAATGTGAGAAATCTCTATGTCTCGGATGCGGATCGAACATCAAAAAATAAGATGACAACTTCCTATATTTTTTTTCCTACATACCCTTCCTACGGAGATATGAGTCCCTGAAGGACACCGCTGGAAATCAATTTTTCTTGACTTTTTTTAAAAGTACTTAATATAATTTAATAAAAATTTAATGTGATGGACACTAGTAAGGACCTCCTAAAATAGTGTCCTTGAAACATATTTAGCTTTTATAGTTTACCAGGGGCGGGCTAATCTTGACAACAGAATGCCTAAATTCTTAACACCCTATATTATAAAGACTTTAAAAAAATAAAACTGGATAGCTTGAACCTTAGGTTTTAAAAAAGGTACTCTTGTTTATTGTCGATAAAATAAATCGTTTACGAGAAAAAGTTCGACCTATGTTCGTAAAAAATGTGCGTTTTGTTTTTATCAGTACCAAAAAAACCTATTGCTGTTGCAAACGTTACTATGGACCGAAATAAATAAAATATCCGTCATCTTTCACATCGCTGACACATTGATCCCTCTATTCAATATTAATTTACTGCGTTTTTGACTTCGTGGTGAATTTATTCGAAGTATGGAATACACGTTTATTGAGTATGGAGATATGCATCTGATGTATCGTCTTGGGTCTTGCAATGCTTTAAAAGCCAGAAGATTATATCACGAAAGATTTCATAATCGTGCTCTACCAAACCAGAAGACATTTCAACGAGTTAACCAACGTCTAAGGGAGAATAGTGGGCATTTCCTGTTAATAATGTAATACATATTATTGAGTTTCTTCATAATTTTAGGAAAGTTTGGGAAATATAGTAATGATGCTAGTGTGAAAAGAACCGTACGTATGCCGCAATTAGAGCAACATATTTTAAATCCTGTAGATGACAATCCATCAACGAGCACTCGACAATTATCAGCACAGTTTAATACTTCGAAAACAATATTACATGAAGTTCTTCGTGAACAGCTCTTATACCCATATCATTTGCAAAAATACATGAACTGATTCCTGAAGATTATCCTCGTAGAATGCAGTTAGCAAACTGGGTATTGCATCAGCAACGAAATAATGTAAACTTAATGAGCATTATTCTTTGCGCCGATGAAGCAAGATGTACCAAAAATGGTATCACCAATTTATACAACATACATGTATGGGCTGATGAAAATCCTCATGCCACTATTGTTTCGCATCATCATCAGTTCCAATCAATTAATATTTGGACGGGAATCATTGACAATTTTTTGATTATACCATTCGTATTGCCAGAGCGATTGAATGGACAACTTTATTTGGAGTTCCTTCGGAACGCTTTTCGAGATTTAGGGCCAAATTCATAGTCGCATATTAAGGAACACTCATTCTCACCTCTTACTCATAGCGTCAATTTCTCACTTTTTGAAATTCATAAATAATGAGCAACTCATCGTCGCCTTATGTTGACCTCACTTTTGAGCGGGAATTGAGTAATCGTTAAGGTTAGAAGTTGGTTGGCTTATTAGATCCTTATTTGTACCTCATATCGTTTTTGAAATAGATTTTAGTTATTATTCTTTAATTAATTTGTTATTATTAGGTTATTGCGTAGTATTTAAGGTTATTATATTAAGCTGTTTTGAAGTGAAGGATTATCAATTGCAAATATTCATAATTAGTATTTGCATACTCTTGTTTGGTAAGTAGAAAAAAAAATCTTATTAGCTATACAAATGTGCATTTTTGGAGTTATACTTTATTGGTTGGTGCAAGTTTAAAATTGCTTGGTGCAGGTTTATATTGCTTGGTGCTGGTGCAAAATATATATATAAGTAGATATGGAAGGCAAACGATTATTCTTCACAGGCGATGAAAAGTTATATAAAGCAATTAGTAAATAAGTACAGCAACATAATTGAGTGCAAAAAGACAGACTGCATTAGTGTTGGTCACAAAAAGAAAGCCTGGCTTTCAATAACAAAAGAATTTAATGCTGTATCTGAACATTCAAATGTATTTATTAGGTAATAGGCATATTCTTCTCTTATTAAATATTGTTTTTGTAGCGAACCACTGACCAATTGAAAAAGTGTTGGGACAATATAAAAAATCGCAGAAAAAAGGAATTGGCAGAGGAAAAAAGGGAACGTATGGCAACTGAAGGTAGTCCTTATATACCTCCTACGGATGATCATTCTTTAGATAATATCGTGAACACGGTAGATATAGAATTAAAAGATACTTTTGATAGTGATGCTGTTGCATTAGCAAATGGCATCGAAGTAGAGCAAACTATCAACATGGATCAACCAGTAGAAGTGGATCAAGCAACTTGCGATGATCAGAATAACGGTGCTGCTGCTACTGAAGAAGGTATTTTATTTTGATATACGATTAATTTAGTTCTAGGAGGTTTTTTTGTTTTCAGAAATATTCCTTGTTCTAGAAAAGGAACAAAAAAATTATATAATTTACCCAACCCGGACCAGGACATTCTCAAAATACACCTCAAGAGGCACTGCAATTGAACGAGAATTGGAAGTGAGGCTTCAACGCAATGAGAAAATGAGGAAAAAACGAAGATGAAATCCACCAACTACGTGTTAAAGAACACAATTTAAAACTTGTAGAGCAGCGCATGAAAGTGGAAGAGCAGGCAATAGGGAAGACGATTGCAGAAATAGATTTAGAAATTGCTTTAAGTAACTTAGCAAAAATAAAGAAAAATGACGAGTACTTCAGTTGTATTCATATTCCCTGGTCCAATTTTGTAATTTACATATTTCTGAATAATTTACATAAACACTGCTTGTACATGTGTTTATTGAAAAAGTACTTTTGGTACACCTATATATAATTTAAGTCGATTGTTGCAAGACAAATCTTCATTTGAGAAAGTTGTCAAAAGTTGTTTCTGGGTCAAGAGTAAAACAAAAAAATATGGAATTTGAGCAGTTCAATATCATTAATCATTATAAACATATATATGTAATACGTAGTAATTGTGTAATATGATTTATTTGCCTAAAATGATACAAGTATAGGGAAAGTACACAAAAGTTATAAAATGTGAATATAATCATATAAATTAACAGTAATCAAAATAGTAACAATAAAGAAAATGACAGAGTTTCAACAAAATATGAATAAGATTGTCCAGTTTTAGAAAGGGGATTGTTATAAATGTAACAGAGATGGCAAATCACCAATTAAATATTAAAATGTCTTTGAATAAAGGCACCACGGATTGCATTCCCTCTCATTTCTACAGGAAGTGGTGCTGGATTTGGTACTACTCTGTCGACAAAATTTTCTTGGATATATTGCTCCCTTTCTTTTATAGCAATATTATGTAAGACAGCAGCAGCAGCAATTATATGAGTGGTATTACATAATTTATTTTGTAAACATGTAGTAAGACATCGAAATCGAGACTTCCATATTCCGAATGTACTTTCTACTACATTTCGAGTTTTAATATGGGAATTGTTATATAAATGCTCTGCTCTAGTGTTTGGATTTAAAATTGGAGTAAACAAATACTGCGTTTGTTGATATGCACTGTCTCCTAACAACAACCCAGGTAGTAGACCACGTTCAAATTTTACATGTGCAGCACTATTGGTAAAAATTCTGCTATCATGAGCTGAACCTGGCCACCGTATGACTATGTCCAGTATTTCACAAGCAGGTCCTGCAATGACTTGCACATTTAAGGACATCCAACTCTTCCTGTTTCGAAATACTTCCGCATTATCCCCCCCAGGACTCTTTATTTCGATGTGAGTGCAATCAATACACCCTGTCACCCCAGGAAATCCAGCAATTTCAGAAAACATATTTCTATTTGCCTCTATTTGATTATTGTTTGGGAAATGTATATATCTCCCTAAATTTCTTGCCAGAATTTCAGAAACTTCCTTTATTATTCTATGGCTTATATTTTCTATATCACCCATTACTCTCTAAAATTTCATTAATATTGACAATGTTAAAAATGAGTCAAAATAATTATTACCTGAAATGAACCACTAGCATAAAAATGCAACGCAATGCATAATTTTGTTATTGATGGTATTGGTAGACCACGTTGAGTAGGTAGGTCACCTCCAGGATAGACTAGTGGTAGCAAAATATTATGAATTGTATTTCCAGAGAAACGGTAACGCTGTAGGAGTTCGATATTAGTAAATCTCTCCAATGGGTTATTCTCGTTTCTTATAAGTTTTCTACAATGTATGATTTATTTAAAACGCATTTTATTTTGTGTGAGTAGGTACAAACTACAAACCTTGGTATACTTACGTAAAAAAACGTCGTCGTCTTCCACATAATTTACAAATTCCCAAAAATCGTCATCCATACTTAACAGATAATAAATATTGTCTTTAAATTCCCGCAAACAAAAAAAAAAACACTACAACATCACTAATTCGTCATTAAAATATTGTACGTCATTAACCGATGCAACTGGCGCTTGCTCAAATAAATCTCAAATTAGCAACTCATATTAGATGTCCTTGAATACGAAAAGAGAGGGATAAGTGAGACGTCCTCAAGATGTCCTCGAGCGAGGATAAAGTGAGCGTTGTATGAGGTGAGAATGAGTATTCCTTAATGCGCGACTATGAATTTGGCCCTTAATAAAGCACTTACCACTTGAATCCCTCCGAAACATGAACGTCATGTACGATGGCGCGCGCACCTCATTTCAGCGTTCGTGTGCGAGAGCATCTGAATAAGGTCTATTCAAACCGTTGGATAGTTAGAGGAAGACCTATTGCCTGGCCTCCTCGATCTCCCAACCTAACGCCGTTGGATTGGACAACTTTATTTGGAGTTCCTTCGGAACGCTTTTCGAGATTTAATAAAGCACTTACCACTTGAATCCCTCCGAAACATGAATGTCATGCACGATGGCGCACCTCATTTCAGCGTTCGTGTGCGAGAGCATCTGAATAAGGTCTATCCAAACCGTTGGATAGTTAGAGGAAGACCTATTGCCTGGCCTCCTCGATCTCCCAAACCTAACGCCGTTGGAGTTTTACCTGTAGGAACACCTCAAAGAATTGGTGTATTCCACTCCGGTTGACACTAGGGAGGAACTTCTACTGACAATCACGTTTCATTGTGATGTGAACACGGCTGGGTTATTGTTGCGTGCCCGCGAGTGTATCAGACTTCACGGAGCCCATGTTGAACCCTCTTATGAAATTTTTCAAAAATTTCGTTAAGTTGCCTCCTGGGACACCACGCTTACATTAAGTATTTTTTAAACCCTTGGCGTTTGTCACTACACACAAACCAGCCTTATCAGGCGTTAACTGCACATTTCTTCAGCGATTATGGTAAATCAACATCAGCTTTATTAGGATGCTGCTGTATCGAAGGAAGTCATACAGCTCAAAATGTTAAAAGTAAAAATCTAAGAATTAGAATTAGAATAGTTGTGATGTGATATAAGATTTCCGAGTAACTGTTTACCTATTTTATTTTTGGTTACAAATTATAGCCCAAATAAAAACCTTAAGCCAGTGTCCCATTGTCAATATTTTAATAGAAGTTTGATAAAAATTCCATCAAAATTATTAATAGTGAATGGACAGGGTCGAATTTTGATGATTATGACGTCACATCAATGTAATTTGACAAAAATTTCTATTTTTGTGATGTCACATCAAGATTTGATGGAATAGGAACGTTTCTATAATTTTGATGAAACTATAAAAATTAGTGCGTTAATTACTTGTCTTGTTTAGCAGTGTTTAGGTTCATTTTAGTTTACTCGTTTCCGTACTTGCAAGAAATTGCATTAAAAAATACTAAAAAAAATTATATAAAAAATATTATATTAAAATTATATTATATTAAAATATATTATATATATATATATATATTATATTATATATTATATTATATTAAAATCAATAATAAACAAATCAAACAGCAATAATATTATTTTCACAAAAGCAGATAAAGGAAGTACAGTTATAGCATTAAGCAAAAACGATTATATTAATAAAACTATGCAATTTTTAGACCCATCAAAATATAAATTGTTAAAATCAGATCCCACAGTGAAATTTCAATATTCAGTTAAGAAGTGTATCCAGAATTGTAAAAGTTTAGTTAATGATAAGGAGGAAGGTAAACTTATCAATATGAATCCACAAGCTCCAAAATTATATTCATTAATCAAACTTCATAAAAAAGATAATCCTATCAGACCAGTCGTGTCGTTTGTCACAGCTCCTTCATATAAATTATCCAAAAAAATCTTAGAACATATTAGAGAAAATACTAAATTTTCAGCGAAATTTACAATTAAAAATTCATTAGAGCTAGTTAACAAAATAAAAGATACTAAACCCCCAGATAATGCCAAGCTAATATCATTCGACATTACTAATTTATTCCCTAGTATCCCGATAAAAGACACCATTAATTTGGTGGAGAATTTGTTAACAATTCAAAATGTTAATATAGTTAAAAAATTAGATATCATAAGTTCTCTTAAAACTATCTGTTTAGATCAAAACTATTTTGAATTTGACAGTAAGATATATTCGTGTAATGATGGCCTAATAATGGGCAACCCATTGAGTCCGTTATTATCAGAGATTTTTATGGATAATTTAGAAAGTCAAATTAAAGAACATCCCAATTTTAAATATTTTATATACTGGCACAGATATGTAGATGACGTATTAGCTTGTTTCAGAGGCACAGATAGACAATTAAACCAATTTTTTAACACATAAATAATCTACACCAAAACATTAAGTTCACCATAGAAAAATAATTAGATCATAGTATAAACTTCTTGGACCTTACAATTTCTAGACAAAATAATAAACATGTCTTTTCAATATATCGCAAACCCTCACACACAGATGTTATCATTCACAATAGTTCCTGTAACCCGGTTAGTCATAAACTAGCATCATTCCATTGTATGATATACAGATTAATATCATTACCTTTAAATAATGAAAACTTCTTTAAAGAATTAAATATCATTAAACAAATAGCGCAAAATAATGGATATAACCCAAATATAGTAGATACAATTTTAAGAAAAAAGAAATATAGGAAAGCAATAGAAAATGTGTACCCAATAATAAAAGATAAACCAAGCAATTATAAATTAGTAACATACATAGGACCGATAAATGAAAAAATAGGAAAAATTTTACGAAAAACAGATACAAATGTAGCTTATAAAACTAATAATTCTTTAGGGAAATTCATAAAAAATAATAAATCCAAGACAAGCAAAAGTAATAAATCCGGAGTATACAAACTAACATGTAAAGAGTGTGTAATAAACCTGCTCTCATTAATTAGATATAAGTATATATTTTAATAACCACCTTAATGTATTTAGTATAAGTTTAGTTTAAGATTTTCTTAAGTATTAATCAGAACAAACTTTAACATATTAACCTTAGTATCTATGTATTCAGATATTAGGATACTTTCTAAATTCGTCATGTTACAATAAATCATTATTTTTGGTTGTCAACTATATGTTATTACTAAATGCCGAGTACATACAAATATCTTTCTATTCATGAACAAAAGTGATTTATCTGAAGACATATTTACTGGTTGAATACGCCGTATTTCTTGTAAATTATGTTTCTGTTATTTTCTGTAAACCAAACATCACGAGTGCACTTAAATGGAATTCAGGGTTATAATATTCAACATACATTATGCAGAGACATATGTTTAGTCTCGTATTTGCGTAATATCTACGTTCCCAGACAAGAGGGTAAAATTGCACATGATAAAAACATCGATAACGTCTACCCCAAAACGCCCACCTACGAGAGCGGAGACTTATAATAAACATTTTGAAGATAGACATTTTCTGTAAGATGAAGGATAGATATAGTTAGTTGTTACAGAACCACCGTCAGAATAATATTGTAATCAAACTCATATAATTATATATCTTTATGTAAAATTTAAATATTACAGTTGAATGTGTGAATAAAGTAGTGTAAGAAGAAGTGTCGACTTTCATTTTCCGAGGTTCACTACAAACAAAATTGGTGTCAGAAGTGCTGGATCTCCTTGCCTACAAGAAACAACTTCTCCTCGCAGAGAAAAACTTCAACGACAAGGAAACCCTTAAAGGAAAACCAGTCCGACGGGATTCAAAGAGTTCTCCAAATAGCTGAGGCAAGACATGAAAATCAACTTCTTACTACAGTAGGTCAAATTAAATGTCAACTGACCCTAAAATTTAAGAAAAAAAAAATAAAATCACACCAGACTCCACAAACATGAGTACTGAAGTCAGCATAGCAGTCGCTAAAGATTTATTAACAAAATTCGACGGTACTAAATCCAAATTATACGAATTTATTGACAATTGCGATGAGGCTGTAAATTTAGTTAAACCTGAAGACCGAACTTTCCATAATAAGAACAAGGCTAACAGATAATGCCAGACCTTTAATTAGAAATAGAGAGTTTAAAGATTGGAGTGAACTTTCTTTTAGAAAATTATTCGGAAAAGCGTACTATGAATCAGTGGCAATTAGAGTTAAATTCATGTAGACAAAATTTTAACGAAAATGTAGGTTCTTATGCTAATAAAATTGAAAATTGTTATTTAAAATTAGTTAATTCACTAGATATTGATTTGTCAAAAGATGGTCTGGAGGCATATACAAAATTATTAAAGACACAAGCATTAAATGTTTTTATATCAGGTTTAAATAAAGATCTTTCAATTTTAGTTAAATCTCAAAACCCAAAAACTTTAGAAGATGCCACATCATTAGCAATTGTAGAAGAGCAAGAACTTAAATCAAAATACGATATTCAAAAATATCAACTAGTTAATCATAACAATGCAAAATTTTGTAACCATTGTAACAAACCGGGTCATACTAGTTTTTACTGTAGATTAAAGAAAAATTCACAAAGTCTTAGGCATTTTCAAGGGAATCAATCTTATCCAAATAATTCACCACAACATAATAATAATTTCCAAAATCAACCTAACACATCTACATATTATCAAAATAGAAATCGTTTAAAATCTTGCAATTATTGCAAAATATTAGGACATGAAATTAGCGAATGTAGGAAACTTGAATATAATAATAAAATGAGAAACAAATCTAATACAAATAGCAGTAATACTTCTGAAACAAATACTACATCACAAGACAATAATTTAAACTCGAGGATTCCGAAGCAGACGGCCATGCCAAGGAAATCACACATAGTTCAGGCCGAATCTCTATTATAAAAGATCAACCTATTACAACTATTGTCAATCTTAAATTATTTTCTCCAAATTCAAACGCATTTTCTTTACTATTAGATACAGGCGCTGATGTGTCCCTTATAAAATCTTCAAAAATTCCAAATACCGTAACTTGTTTTCGTGACAACATAATTTCTTTAAAAGTTATTAACACACAGAATAATAATGTCGAAACATTACGTTATTGCTACGTCAATATATTCCTCGAGAATACTAATGTTACACAATTATTTCATATTGTAGAAAATGATTTTCCAATAAAATTAGATGTAATTTTAGGAAATAACATACTTACAAACCTAAACGCTGAAATTAATTACAACGAAAATTATTTAAAATTTGCAAACAATATAATTCCTATAATACACGTTAATAGTGAATCTTTTAATCAAATATCAGAACAACATTATGTAAGCACACCTATTATCATACCTCCTAGAACAGAAATTATATCTGAAATTGAAGTCCTCAACCCAGAATTATCTGAAGGTATTTGTCCTCAAATTACATTTTAGAAGGTGTTTATACTTGTCCTAGTTTAGTAAAAATAAATGATGGTCGTACAATTACATCTATTATTAATACAACGGAAAAATCTGTTAAAATAAATACAATCAAAATTATATTAGACGAGATTCCAAACTCTTAAAATTCAAATTCTTCAAATGTTTTTGTTACACAATCAAATAATAACTCGAATAGATTAAAACAAATCTCAGATTTAATTAGAAAAGACCACATGAATAAAGAAGAACGTGAATCAATAATCGAAATCTGTCATGAATATAATAATATTTTTTATCTAAAAGGTGAGTCATTATCATATACAAACGTTGTAGCTTATGAAATATCTACTAATAGGAATGTACCAATTCATACCAAACTTGATCGTTATCCTGAAATACATAAAAACGAGGTTAATCAACAAATAACAAAGATGCTCGAACAAAATATCATAGACCATTCCACATCCCCTTGGAATTCACCAATCTGGATTGTTCCAAAAAAGGAAGAGTCTTCCGGAGAAAAAAATGGAGAATTGTCATTGACTATAGAAAGTTAAATGATATATCCATAGGCGACTCCTACCCACTACCTAATATTAGCGAAATACTTGATCAGTTAGGACACTCTAAATATTTCAGTATCATAGATTTAACCTCCGGTTTTCATCAAATTTCTATGCACCCAAAGGATGCTGAAAAAATTGCTTTTTCAACTCCTCCAGGACACTATCAATTTAACAGAATGCCGTTTGGTTTAAAAAACTCACCAGCTACCTTCCAAAGGCTTATGAATAACGTTCTTTCAGGTATTATCAATAACCACTGTTTTGTGTACTTGGATGATATTGTTGTATTCGCAGATACTCTAGAAAACCATAATAAAAGACTCAAAGAAGTTTTCAACAGACTATCTCAATTTAATTTAAAAATTCAACCCTCTAAGTGCGAATTCCTTAGACACGAAGTCATGTATCTAGGTCACTCTATAACAAGCGAAGGTGTAAAACCGGATCAAAAAAAGGTCGAAGCTGTAACAAATTTTCCTGTTCCCCGATCAGCTAAAGAAATAAAGTCCTTTCTTGGATTAGTAGGCTACTACAGAAAATTCATAAAAAACTTCTCTTCCATTACCCTTCCGTTAACAAGACTATTACGCAAGGATATCCCTTTCAATTGGACTAGTCTCCAACAAGAATCTTTTGAAAATTTAAAACTAATCCTAACTAGCGCACCTATTCTCCAATACCCAGATTTCGCTCAGCCATTTGTACTAAAAACCGACGCAAGTAATTACGCAATCGGAGCTGTGTTATCACAAGGTAATATTAAAACAGACTTACCGATAGCTTATGCTAGCCGGAAGTTAAACAACGCTGAGTGCAATTACAGTACAACAGAGAAAGAATGTTTAGCAATTATATGGAGCGTAAAACACTTCCGCCCATACTTGTATGGTAGGAAATTCACAATAGTTACCGATCATAAACCCCTCACTTGGTTGTTCAACATTAAGGATCCTAGCTCTAGATTTGTTAGATGGCGACTCCTACTAGAAGAATATGAATACGAAATCTTATACAAACCAGGTACACAAAATAATAATGCAGATGCACTAAGTCTTATACCCCATTCGACAAATGATGCAAACGAAGTTAATATCGTTCAAGTAGAAAACTGTTCCTACAAAGAATTTTTAAATAATTTGACTTCGTCAATAATAATAAATAATAATATTAATGAACTCTCGAGTAACCTCTTAAACAATAGCAACAATATCGCAATTTGTATGTCATTAGATTTAGAATGTTATGAGAAACCACAAAAGGAACTCGAAAATAAATTCAATCATATAAGCGTACTAAAACAAAAACAATTACACCTATTTGATATTGAGATATTCAAAGAAAGGGATAGACATGTATTTTATTTATTTCACAAACAATACTATTGGGACCAAATTTCCTATGAAAATATCTTCTACCTATTAACACAACTAAAAACGGACTTAATCAATAAAAATATTTCATCTATCTGCTTTCCAAGACTAGGTATTGGTTTCGATAAATGAAATTGGACAAAATTAAGATCTATGCTTAGATATATATTCAAGGATACTAATATAATTGTAAATATACATCACGATGTTTTAACTACACCGAATTCAGCCGATATCCCCAACATACTTTCAGAATACCATTCTAATCCGATATCAGGACATTCAGGATTCCATAAAACTTATGTTAGAATAAAGGAACGATTTAAATGATCAAATATGAAACAAGACATTAAAACTTTCGTTAAAACTTGTGAATCATGTCAAAAAAACAAACTTGTTCGGAAAAAGGATCGTAAACCTATGGAGATTACAACAACATCGTCCAACCATTCGAAAGAATCGCCCTTGATATTGTAGGTCCTTTCCCGCTTTCCGAAGATGGTAATAAATACATACTAACTATACAAGATGATTTAACAAAGTTTTCTCAAGCCTATCCAATTGTAAATCATGATGCCCAAACTGTAGCTAATAAGCTAGTCGAAAGTTTTATTTGTAATTTCGGAATACCCCAAAGCATCTTAACAGATCAAGGTAAAGAGTTTACTTCAAATTTATTAAAGGATATATCCAAACTATTCAAGATCAAACAATTAAACTGCACAGCTTATCACCCTCAAACAAACGGTTCTTTAGAACGTAGTCATGCAACCTTCGCAGAATATTTGAAACATTATGTTAATAATGAACAAACTGATTGGGATAAGTTGTTAGCCTTTGCAATGTTCTCTTTTAATACAACAACACATACTTCTACAAAATATTCCCCATATGAATTAATATTTGGAAATAAACCTACCTTACCTGCTAGTATTACAAACCAACCAGAATTTAAATATAGTTACGATAATTATGTCGATGATCTTAAATTAAAATTACAAAGATCACACCAAATTGCTAAGGAGAATCTGATTAGATCAAAAGAAAATAATAAGGAATACTATGATAGGAAAACCAAACCTCCGCAATAAAAAGTAAATGATCTCGTTTATTTGACAAAAGAGCAAATAAAAATTGGTAAATCGAAAAAATTAACATCAAGCTACGATGGTCCTTATAAAATTATAGAAGTCAATTCACAATCGAATTGCACCTTACTAATCAATAAACGGAAAGTTATTGTACACGTGGATAGACTGAAACGTGCCTTTGTTGCAGATCAATTTTCTGGATCGCCTCAATACGATGCCAATACATCAACCAGCCGATAGAAACGTCAGCTGGATTATTTTACGAAAATTTGGGCACAACAAAATTATTCAATCAATACTGGAAACTAATCATGTATGTCAATTTAGGAGATTTTTCATATAAATTTAAATTAATTGAAACATACTACCCAAAGCTTAAGACACTATGCCAAAACGCGCGATTAACAAACTTCACCCCCTGTTCTACTTCCCTGAGTATCATTGAACAAATAATTTCTATATTACATAATAAAGAAACTACCATAAATTCTTTAGTTACCCACAAATTACGAAAACGTGCATTATTAAATATCATCGGTACTGCTTTTAAATTTGTGTTCGGTACACTTGATGAAGACGATGGTGATTACTATAATCAAATAATAACTGATTTAAATACAAATAATAAACAATTGATTGATCTATTAAAATCTCAAACACAGGTAGTCCAAACTACTATTTCTAATTTTAATGACACTTTGGCCAATGTTGAAAGGAACGAACGCATATTTAACAAAAATTTTGAAATTTTACGTAACTTCACATCAAATTTACAAAGGTCATATTTTAATTTAGAAACAAAACAATCTATTGAGGAACTAATCAATTTACTGACATTAATGTCTAATGAATTAAATTACGATTACTCCACATTAATTAATACTATATTATTCGCTAAATCCAATATTCTACATCCTTTCGTTATGAATCCACGTCAATATATAATGGAATTAAGTAAAGCACTCCTACATTTACCAGTTCAAACTTCATTCCCGCTTCCACTAGAAATTAGCAATGCACATGCCTTAATATCATTAGTAACAATTAAAGTTCACGTTATACATAATCGTGTAATTTTTATTATTGGAACTCCTATTTGCCATGATACATCATTTAATTTATATAAACTTATACCTCTACCAGTTCAAAGAGAAAATTTACAGTATACTTTTATTCTCCCTTCTAATGAATATTTAGCTGTTTCAGAAAGCAGAACACTTTATACAATGTTATCAAAGTTAGATATTTGTAAACCTTTAGACGTAATGAAATTCGTATGTCTTTCTTCAGAACCAATATTTTCTGCACACATAAGACCAATTTGCGAAGTTGATATATTACTTAATCAAAATACGTTACCAAAATCTTGTGATGTAAGAATCACATCCTTATACATTGAAATTTGGCACAAACTTCATGATAATAATAGATGGCTTTATATTTTACCTTCTTTAATAGAGACAACATTAAATTGTAAGAATTACAGCATAATTAATTTACCTTTACAAAACACAGGTATACTTACCCTAAATCAGGACTGTAAACTTTACACTAGTTCTATAATTTTAGTTGCAAATTCGAAAAACCAAGGAAGTCGATATAAATCTATTACTTCAAAATTTGATATAACCTTAGATTGCTGCGAAGAATCCAATATAAAATCATTTAATAATGACTCTGGTATTAAACTTATAACAAACAATATGTTAAACCTAGACCGAGAAACATTAAATATCGTCAGTAGTAAACTTGATAAAATTGTTCATACCGCAGACCAACTTTCAAATGCATCTCTTAATAATAGATTATTAAATAATAATGTTTTCATGTATATTGTATGTACATTGATAAAATTAATTATTGTGTGGTTGTTGTATAGATTATATAAGCACTGTATGCGTAAATATTGTAACCAACAAAGAAGAAATAGATGCCAGGCTATAACAAAGTGCTTAACTTGGAACATTTGCGATAAAAAGAAAAAAGATGTGGAACATTCAATAGAGCTTAACGAAAATACCAATCTTAACTCCGAACCCAATGTAGAAATCAAAACTGAAACTCCTCGACGCAGTGGTAGAATTGCAAAATTAAAGGACAACCTTTAATTTTTTTTTTGGAGGGAGGTGTAATAAACCTGCTCTCATTAATTAGATATAAGTATATATTTTAATAACCACCTTAATGTATTTAGTATAAGTTTAGTTTAAGATTTTCTTAAGTATTAATCATAACAAACTTTAACATATTAACCTTAGTATCTATGTATTCAGATATTAGGATACTTTCTAAATTCGTCATGTTACAATAAATCATTATTTTTGGTTGTCAACTATATGTTATTACTAAATGCCGAGTATATTCAAATATCTTTCTATTCATGAACAAAAATGATTTATCTGAAGACATATTTACTGGTTGAATACGCCGTATTTCTTGTAAATTGTTTCTGTTATTTTCTGTAAACCAAACATCACGAGTGCACTTAAATGGAATTCAGGGTTATAATATTCAACATACATTATGCAGAGACATATGTTTAGTCTCGCATTTGCGTAATATCTCCCAGGCAAGAGGGTAAAATTCCACATGATAAAAACATCGATAACATCTACCCCAAAACGCCCACCTACGAGAGCGGAGACTTATAATAAACATTTTGAAGATAGACATTTTCCGTAAGATGAAGGATAGATATAGTTAGTTGTTACCGAACCACCGTCAGAATAATATTGTAATCAAACTCATATAATTATATATTTTTATGTAAAATTTAAATATTACAGTTGAATGTGTGAATAAAGTAGTGTAAGGAGAAGTGTCGACTTTCATTTTCCGAGGTTCACTACAAGTGCCCTAAAACATACATAGGCCAAACTGGTAGGAGCTTTGAGAAAAGAATACAGGAACATTTTAAAAGTTTTATTAACAAAAAGACAGATTCCAATTATGCACTTCATTTGTTGGAAAATAATTATGGTTTCAATACAGATTTTGAAATTTTACAGTCACAACAAAAAGGATTAAAATTAAATTTACCGGAATCCTTAGAAATAAATAAACTTAAATACGCAGATATATTGTTAAATGACCAATTAGACCTTAATAATTCCCCACTTTTAAACTGGTTTCATCAAATATTAAGATAACAATAACTTTAGACGATATATCGGTAAGAGACGCTTCTAATGTAGACAAGTGCAACCCATTGAAATAGTTTAGAAAAAAGACATACATTTGTGAAGAGCGTGTTCAGTAGTAATATAAGATCTGAAGAAGCTACATCGTAGCGAAACATGTCGTCAATTTATTAATACATATAATAAAGTGTAATATATACTGGAAATTAGTATAAGTGTTTTACTTAAATCCCATTTACATAAATAATATAAGTGCTGCATAAATTTATAAGTTACCATTATTGACACTATCTTGCTGCCAAGACACCTCTCCATTCGAATTAAAATAATCCTGGAATTTTTGTCTTAATAGTATTGGCCATCTTGCAGTTCTAGTTCCTGCTTGATGTTCGCTTGATGTTATGTATAGTAATATCTGTAGTTGACGGTTTGTGGTAAATAGCAAAGTTACATTTATTGTTAATTCTAGTAATCGTTAAATCGAGAAAGTTAATACTATTATTTGTTTCCTGTTCCATTGTAAACTTAATATTTTGATGCAATGTATTAATATAATCAAATAATAAATTTAATTGTCTATTTGTTCCTATAAAACCTAGTAATATGTCATCTACGTATCTATACCAAAATAATACATTTTGAAAGAGGATTTTTTGAAATAGAATTTTCAAGATGATCCATAAAAATCTCAGTTAATAACGGACTTAGGGGATTACCCATGATTAAACCTTCTTTGCAAGTGTATATGTTTTCATTAAATTGAAAGTAATTTTGTTCTATGCATAAGTTTAGTAGATCAAGAATTTCATTAATAATTAACGGATTTACATTATTTTTATGGAGAAGATCTTTTACTAAAATAACCGTTTTTTCTGGAGGGATACTAGGGAATAAATTTTGAACGTCGAAGGAAATAAGTTTTGTGTTAGACGTTAAAGTAACGTCTTTGATTTTGTTTATTAGTGCATATGAGTTTTTTACGCTTAATTTAGGTTTAAATCCTGTATATTTAATAATGATATCTATAAGCCTTTTCGAGAGTTTGTAGGACGGAGCTGTCACATATGAAACAACCGGACGAATCGGGTGATATTCTTTATGTAATTTAATAAGGGAATATAATTTTGGCGGTTGAGGGTTCATAATAATTAAACTATTTTGTTCCTTTTCACTAAAAAGATTAGCAGAATTTCTTATAACTGTTTTTAGAGTGTTTTTTTCTGTAGGATCTCTCTGTAGGATCTCTCTTAATTATTTTAAATTTATTCATTACTAAAAACTCATTCGTTTTATTCAAATAATCTGCTCTGTTCAACTTTGTGTATCTTCAAATCTTAATTAATGTCTAACCATAGCTAGTACTCCTCTGCCCTCCTGTCCAGCGTTTCTTCTTCGTAACCAAGGCTTTACCCAATGTTTACGTTTCTTTCTATTGGTTTTACCATTTAATAATATATTTCCCGCTACACTCAATATTATAGATAGTGCAATTTTAGTATTTTGGTTTAAATTCTCCATTTTACTCTTTTTTTTTGTTTTTATATCAAAACATAAAAAACCAAAAATTAAAACACACCAAAACACCACTTAAAAATAACCTTTTCATTTTTCGCGTTTGACACAAAATATTATTTCAATGCTAAATTTACTCGCTAAATTTAAAATATTTTGCCAAAAATATTAACTGTGGAACAATGTATTTAAAGTGTCGTCAATGTTTTTGTCCAAATATATTTTTGCGGAAAGTGACGCCATGTTTACGAAAATATTTATCAAAATATTGACAGTGGGACACTGGCTTTACTCTATAAATTTGATTGAAATCATTAGATCTATCATTATTGAATCAGGTAAGTTTAATTTACACTACTATACTACTTACATATAGTTGAGGCAAGATAAATATTGATGCACGTATTTTATGACGTATTATTACGTCACACTACCAACTCTAAAATACGTATTTTCCATTGTCCATAATATATATAAATTGTTTTATAATTGATAGATTAAGGCGTAAATTATTGAGATTGCTACACTTTGGCGCATATTATCACTATTAATAAACACAAACCGAGTTATTCTCATATATTGACATGAAAGTACATCGTTGTCGCTTTGTATCTGTCAAGACATTTCTGACATTTGGTTGTGCTTGTGCCGTTCGTTTAGGTTATAATGGTTTATTCAACGCCTATTCTGTCTACGATATTACATATTTTATCAAAATTAGTTCTTATTAGAACTTCTAGAAAATATTCACGATATTTGGTGACTGTATTGCGCTAAAATGCCGAAGTATATGCGTAAAGAAGCTAGAAAAATGGTTGCATCGTTAATAACGTTCTTTGAACGAGAGCGTGACAGTATTCGCATTCACGGACAACCTTTGATACCTTTTGAAACAATAAGGGAAGTAAGTGGTGTATTTTTATAAATATAGTGTTCAAGGAATGAAACCCTTTGTAATTTTAGCGTGTTGCCGCAGCTTTGAATATCAGCATATCTTCTGTTAGTGCAATCTCACAAGCAGTGAAAAACAATGAATCCTCACTGATCCGAAAGCAAATCAACAAAAGTCTAAACCTGTGTTAGATATTGATGATCCTACAAAAACATCTATAAGGAATGTGATATATGAAATGTATCGTACTAGTAAGTACATTATATACCATTTTTAATTTACTTCGAAATATTTGTATATTTTAGAACAACACATTACACGGCATAGTGTGCTACAAATTTTGAGGGATAGGGACATATTTCATGGAAGTGTCTCTTCTCTAGGGACTATTTTAAAAGAAATAGGTTTTCGTTGGAGCAAAGATAATTCTCGACAAGGATTGATGGAATTGCCTCACTCAGCAAATGCTAGAGTTACTTTTCTGCAATCATATGTCAAAAATTTACGCACCAATTATAGGCATTTTGTCTTTTTAGATGAAACTTGGATTTTTGAAAATGGTTCCACTGGCCATTCATGACAGGACAACACGAAACAAAGTGTTAAGAAAATAAAACTGAAATCAAAAGATGCATACAAATACAATATTCATATATTAAAAGCTTATGTTTTAAATATTTGTAAATTGCATTGTAGGTACATCATTTTACATGTTGGCAATGTCAATGTTCGAACACTAAGAACTTTGACGATCATGGAGAAATGAACCATGAAAATTTTATTCATTGGTTTATGAATCAGCTTCTAAGACGTCTTAAAGAGCCATCTATGATAGTTATGGATAACGTAAGTTATCATAGTAAATTAGCAATCCAATGTCCTACCACAAGCTGGAAAAAAGAAAACATTCAAAACTAGCTACGAAATTATAAGATTTCCTTCGAAGCTGATATGTTAAAAACACAATTACTTCATTTAGTTTCACTATAAGTGTATTTATTTTATTTCATTTGCACGTATATTTAATTAATACATTATAGGAGCAAGCCTCAAAAATCATATGTAGTTGATGGCCTTGCAGAATACTATGGGTCACAAAGTACTGCGACTACCTCCTTATCATTGCATTTTTAACCCTATAGAAAATATTTGGGGAATCACGAAGACGTATTATAATAAACACATTGGTCGAGATGGGTTTGGTGCTGACAAATGTATTAAGATGTGGGAAGAAGCCTTAAGCACCATCATAAAGACAACGTGGGAAAATGCAATTCATCACACAGACAAAGAAATTTTAAAGTGGTGGGATAGGGAGGTAGGATTTGATAAAGAAGATAGCCCAATAATCATACACCTCGGTGAAAGTGACTCAAGTGACAGTGATATGTTGTAAAATTATTGATAAAGTAACTTTTTACGCGAAAATGAAATGGCTGACTTCAGAAATTAAATATCTATATAGTAGGCGTAGTAAGTTAGAATTAGAATTATATGATTTGCATTTATGTTTAACTAAAAATTTAAGTAATTATGAATACGAGGACTGGTGTCATTTTCATAGACATGTAACGGAGATAACTGAACATAAACTTAACACTAAGATTTGTAAATTAAGTCAGAAATTTCGTAACCTTTGCCCGTCGGTTCACGAAAAACCAATTGTCAATAGTTCCATGAAAGAGACACTAGTCATCAATCAGTCGTCTGAGAATTTAAATAGTGAAGAATTAAAACTATTAGACAAAGGTCTAAAATATTGTTTGCCAAGCCGTGGGGTTCCCATGGATGAGATAGTTGCGGGCATTGAGACCTCTATCAAAGATTTTGGAGATTCTGCAAGATCTTTCGTTAGAGAGGCCTGCACGAGTCGCATCCGTGAGAACATTTGGCAGAACAAACATATCGCTGTCAACAATGAATGGAATATCATTAACAACCTCAAAAACAAAGACTGCTTTTACTTAAAAGCAGATAAGGGGAATAAATTGGTAATTATAGACAAAACCGACTATTTTAATCGCGTTAATGACTTAATATTGGATGGGCCTTATGTCAAATTAAACAAAAATCCTCTCCCTAAGATAATTAGAGAAACTAAAACCGCGTTAAAAGACTGTCCACAATTAATAACTGCTCCCCTCAAATTTAAACTAAACATAAGCAACCCTTTTGTACCTAGAATGTATTGTTTACCAAAAATTCACAAACCAGGTAATTCGATGAGATCTATTGTATCGGGTATTAACTCACCGACGTACTTGATTTCAAAATGGTTGGTAAACGAGTTTAAAAATTTACCCGAGAAACCAGAAAGTTTTTCAATTCAAAATTCGTTGAAATTTATTCAAAAAATCAAAGATTATAAGCTGGAACAGAGTGAAATTTTAGTATTATTTGATGATCATGATTATTTGATGATGATTTGATGATTTAGTATTATTTGAAACACTGAAATATTTAGACAGTTTATTGCTTAAGAACAATATTGAACGTGAGAAAATAAATGAATACTTGAGGTTGACAACTTTATGCATGTCTCAGAACTGCTTTCAAATTGAAGGAAACTTCTATGAACAGCGGCATGGCACAGCAATGGGCAACTGCTTGTCTCCATTTATGGCGAACTTGTTTATGAGTCATTTTGAGATAGAATTTAAGAGATCATCTAAATATTTCCCTAAAGTATGGATGAGGTATGTCGATGATATTTTCGCGGTTTTTAATACCAAGTTGTGTAATTTGGACGACTTTTTAATAGAATTAAATTCGAAATTCCCTACAATTAAATTCACTATAGAAAAAGAAAACAATGAACAAATACCATTATTAGATGTTTTGGTAATTAAGAATAATAATAACTTAGAAATAGATATTTACCGAAAAGACACCAATGTGAACAAGTTTATAACCGCGGATTCAAATCACAGTTTCCAACAAAAGATGGCATCCTTTAATTTTCTTATAAGTTTCCCGCTTACAAAAGATAGATATGAAAAGGAACTTGGATTAATCAGAAGCATCGCTGCATATAATGGTTTCGATTCGAAAATAATAACCAACCTAATTAAGATACATTGGCTTAGGAAACTAATTTATGATACCACGAGCTTACTACCTCAAAAAGACCTAGGTGAGAAATTTGTTTGTTTACCGTACCTACCATTCAGCCTCTAGAAATCTGAACGCTATCTTCAAAAACCATTCTCTTCGAATAGCGTTTAAATCATGTAACTCATTAAAATCACTTTTAGGTAACACCAAGGACAAAATTGAGGTAGAACTAAATCTGGTATATATGAAATAAATTGTAACGATTGCAGCCAAAAATATATAGGCCAAACTAGACGTTCAATTTCAACTCGTTACAAGGAACATATTTCCCACTTTAGATTAAACAGACCCGAAAAATCTAGCGTTGCCCGACATATTTGGGACACAGGTCATTCTGCGTCGGCAAATAATCTTAGGTTGATTAAAACTGTTAATAATTATAGAGAATTAGATAGTTATGAAAGTATTTATATATATAGAAATAAGAATAAATTAATGAATTCTGATAATGGACCAATCCCTCAGTCCAGTTTGTATGCTTTATTGCGACAATAGCATTATTTTTACGCTTCATGTATTCACGCTTCACGGTTCCCTAAATTTCACGCTAGGTTTAGTGTTATTTCGATGTTAGGAATTTAGTGTTATCTCACTGGCGATTTGGTGAAGAGCATATCTTCTAAGGTTTACCTTAGCCAAAACCGCTACGTTTAACATTTTTTCACTTTTAAGGTTATTCTACTGAAGATGGCAACTTAGTTGCCGAAATACGTATATAGTATTTATTGATATATATATATTGTGGTTAGGGTGTTTTTCTTATTTCTGTTTCAGTGATATGAGTGAATAAATAATTATAAATGAAACAGGAAAGTCAGTGTCTTTACAATAAAATAAAAATAAATATTACGTTAGAAAAACATGTTCGGTATTATAGAAAATTTAAATTTTGTTTAAAAGATAGATACGTGGATAAGTTTATTCCATAATGTCATAGCATATATATATATAATTTATTTCAAATTATAGGAATATAACTTTGAACGGCTCTAATGCTTTTATTTCACCACCTGCGGCAATAACTACCGGGTCGCTCAATACGATTATCTTTTACGCAAACAAACTGCTGAGGTCCGTAATGACATAATTTAAGTAAATTGTAATTACTGCAATTTAGATGAAATAAAATTTAATAATAATGTAAGTACCAACAGTTGTTAATTTGAATATATAGTTATTATATATAGTTAAATTGTCATTAAATTACAATTTAGATGAAATAAGTGCTTATATTTATTATACAAAATTTAAGTAAATATAGTTAGGAGAGTTGGTATATATTACATCTAATATTGAGTCTATTTATCATTTATTGTTAATCTTTACTGCTGTATATATATATATATATATATATATATATATATATATATATATATATATATATATATATATATGATTTTTCTCTCTTTACTTAACGAACATGTGGCGACCTTTTGCTGAAAGTGTTAGTGATTATTATGTGGATAGTGATAATACTGTTGGAGCACGACAGAGAAAGCATATATCAGAAGATGCAAAACAGATAATTTTCAATGTCTATCATACCCTGATGGAAGAAAATAACGAACCACAAACCCAGAACATTCAACGAACGTCGCAATTAACCAAGGTGCCTTTTGGAACAATATATAAAATAATTAAGAATAACGCAGGGCCTCTAAAGCAAAGAGGCAAAGGAGCACCGAGAAAAATTGAAGAGTATGAAATTGATACTATTAGGCAGCAAGTATACTCCTTCTACAGAGGAAATGTTGTATCTACACTTGACTGCTTACATAAAAGAATCAGTGATGAGCCTATAAATATTCAGTGTTCTAAAGCAACTTTGTGGCGGACGCTAAAGAAAGCTGGTTTTAAGTTTGGCTCTATAGACAAACGTCGCACAATTATGGAAAGTCCGAGGATACAGAAACTTCGATATGAATACTTAACGGCAATTAGAAGGTATAGACAGGAAGGACGATTCATATGTTATTTAGACGAGACGTGGTATGACACCCATGACACAATTTGCAAAGGTTGGGTGGATAGTTCAAGTATGTGTCAGTTGGACGCGCCGGTTTCGAGAGCGAAGAGAATAATCATTCTTCATGCTGGGTCAGAAAAAGGATGGATCGGACAGCCGCTATTATCTGCTAAAAATGTTAAATCCTCAAGTTTCGATTATGATAAAGATATGACCTCATCTTTATTTGAAGAATGGTTTTGTGACACTTTGCTGCCAAATTTACCAAAAGATAGTGTGATAGTGATGGACAACACTCCGTATCATTCTCGACAGCAAACCAAAGTTCCTACAAAATGTAATAATAAGAAAGATATTAAAATATTTTTAGAAGCAAATGATTATATATGATTATATTTTGAGGATCATTATACAAAAAAAAACAGTTAATAGAGGTGATGAAGACAAAAGAATATTTAAAGGATTATTATGTGGATAACAGAGCCAAAGAAGCAGGACATACAATTTTGCGTTTACCACCATACCATTGCATTTTCAATCCCATTGAATTGATATGGGCCCAACTGAAAAATACCATAAGACGAACAAATCAAACACCGAAATTTAGTGAAAGCAGTGTAACACACATAACAAATGCTATGGAACATATAACTGCTGTAAATTGGAAAAATGCTGTTAAACACGCAATAGCAAAAGAGGACGAATATATGAGCATGTACAAAATAGTAGCACCTTTGATTATAAATTTGCAATACGATTCAGACACAGACACCGATTTGCAAGACGACTCAATCACAGATGATTTATGAAATGCGGTGACACATAAAAATTGTATTGTGTATTACAAATAAATTAGCTTTATATATCTATATGTACCCACTACACATGTTGCCGCACGATTTGTAATTTTTTCTTTGTATATAAACCCAATGTACAGCTATTTTTTATTATATACTTGAAATTAATTATTATATTATAGGGCCCTAATTTATAGTCAATACGGCCCCTAGATTCATACGTTGCAAGTAGGTAAACCGTACCCGTTCAATAAGGAGACCAGGTATAATAATTATCATCACAGAAGGTGGTGCAATAAAAGCATTAGAGCCGTTCAAAGTTATATTCTTATAATTTGAAATAAACTATACCTACATATAACTTATATTATATTGACAATATTTTACAATATACACTCCAAATCATCAAGATAATCCCTGTGTCACTTACGTATAATTCTATCAACGACATTTAAAGACTAATCTCCACATCCAAATAACAAACAGTACCTACTTGTATGACAAGGATAGCTTGAACGAAAGTATGTATTTTGAAGCTTCGCCTAGCACAGGCATACGGCTCAGGCAATTTATTTGAATAATGCAAAGACGGGATTATTACCTACTCTGTGATAAATACACACATTTCCGCTTAGTAGTCAATCGTTACTCGTTGACATTTGGCACTACACTTTCGTTGATCTTTGATCGAATTGTTATTTATTTTCTTTTTATAAATACATATTTTTTGAAATTTATTTTTTTTAAACAATAATGACAGCACATGGCAAAACATTACATTCACAGCGCGACAACTTGTTTTAAATTTGTTGCAATATTTTGAACGATAGAAAAACCATGGCGGTGTTTTAATACCGATTACATGCGTACAAGAGGTAGATAATGAATCATTTCACATAATAATTGTAAATTTTAATAAACCTTATTTTTGGCGAGTGACAGATGCATTGGGCTTGGGAATAGCTACAGTAAAACGCATCAAAGCTCAGTCATTAAACAATACTGTTGTATCTAGTCCGAGAAAGAAAAGACCTCGTAAAAAGTCGAAAACTGATGATTTGGCAGTGTTCTAAAATGAGTATCAGAAATACATTATAGGGGAAGGGCGGGTAAGATGACGAATCGGCTAAGATGACGAATTGTTTCATTTTGGAAAAGGTAAATAGATCGCACCACGTCTTAGAAGTATCTCGTGTGTCAACATTGTTTCTTACTTTGCAGTGCGAGGATAGTAAAGTTTGTCATAATTTTGTGGCGCGATGACGCCATTAATGTTTTGACCCTGTGCGCTTGTAAAATTAGTTCGTTATAAAACAAGCTGTAGATTGTTTGTTATTAGTGCTTTCTTTCCGCAGTAAGTATTTTATGTAAGATATTATTATTGTATGACCATAGCTTATAGACGCTTCTCAAAATACGTATACATTTTTGTCTGTTGTAAAATTTATTTAAAAGTAGTCGTGTAGGGTAAGTTGACGAACCCGACAAGCGGACAAGATGGCGAGCTCGTCATCTTACCCGACAAGTATATAATTTTATTACGTATATATTATTTTATATTTTAGCGTAAAGTGTCATGTTTAATTTGCAGTGAATAATTATGGTTAAAATTTACCAACGAAAGACGAACCGGCAAAGTTGGTCAAAGGAAAAAATGACCGCGGCTGTGGAGAAGGTGAAGAGTGGGGCGTCGGTGAATAGTACAGCCAAACAATACAATCTTCCGGAAGCTACCTTGCGGCGCTATGTCAAGAAATATACTGAGGAGACTATGCCAATTAATAGCGGAAGATTCAGGTGCACATTTACAGATGAGCAAGTGAACAACTTAAAGCAATATGTAGAGGATCTAAATAAAAGGGCGTTTGGTGTAACCCGAGAACAGTTTTCGAAGATTGTTTATGATTACGCCGAAACTTTGAAGATTCCTCACCGCTTTAATAATGAAAGTAAAAAGGCGGGGAATGATTTTATTCAAAGTTTTATGACAAGATGTAAGTTTTCATTGAGAAAGCCAGAAGCTACTTCGGCTGCGAGGTTGGCAGCCTTTAACAGAACAAATATAGAATCATTTTTTGTTACATATGAAGAAATTTTAGCCAAAATAAATTACGCTCCTCATCAAATCTTCAATGTAGATGAGACTGGCTGTCCTACGGTGCCAACTAAGACAACGAACGTGCTAAGTCCAACAGGAACCCGTAGAGTCATAAAAGTATCTTCTGCTGAAAAGGGTACAAATGTGAGTGTGGCGTGCTGTTTTAGTGCTGTTGGCCATTATGTTCCTCCGTTCTTCCTCTTTCCAAGAGTCAGATGGCATCAGCATTTCTTAAACGATGCACCACCGGGATCTTCGGGCGTGTGCAATGGGTCAGGGTGGATGGACGCTGGCTCTTTTCTCCAATGGTTACAACATTTTATAAAAAATGTAAGACCTTCTAAGGAAAGTCCAATTTTGCTGTTTATGGACAACCATTCTTCGCACGTTACTCTACGAGCAGTGAATTTATGCCGAGAAAACTATATTACTGTGTTGGGTTTTCCTCCCCACACAAGCCATCGCATGCAACCGCTGGATGTTTCTTTTTACGGACCTTTTAAAACCGCTTATAGCCGGGCATGCAATGACTATTTGTCGCAACATCCAGGACAAGTCATTACCATTAAAGATGTAGCCAAAATATTTAACGTGGCTTATGGCAAGGTTGCCACAATAAACAATGCTGTACAAGGTTTTAAAGCAAGTGGCCTAGTTCCACTGAATTCTCAAATATTTGATGATTCTGACTTTGAGCCGTCAATGACTACAGAGAAGTCATTCGAAGCTTCGGCAAACGTAGACAGAGAAACAACCGAATCGTCTTATGACATCACATTATTGCCGACTATAGCCACTGAAGAATCAGAGTCACATCATGATGTTCATTCAGCGAATCTGAACACCGAGGTGGCTGAAACATCTCAAAATACTTTCTCGGCTACCTTGGATAGTGCGGCAGCTGGACCGTCTAATGTTAAATCATTTGGTCTACCTCCTTTGCCTCTTACTGCTTCTAAAGGGAAAAAAATACAAAGAAAGAAGCTACCGTCATTGCATATAACTAGCACTCCTGTGAAGAATGCCTTAGAAAATAAAGAAGCTGAGAAACAAACCATAGAAGAGAAGAAAGGGAAAAATCGAAAGAGAAGAGAAGAAAACCAAAAGAAGAAAACTGAAAAGCAAGAAAATAACGAGACCCTAAAGAGACGAAAACAGAAGCATGTCAGAAAAATAACGTTTGATGATGACAAGGAATCCTCTGATTCTTCCCTATCAGTTATATGGAAGAAGATGATGATAACGATTATGTGGTGGATATGGAAGACGTTTGCATAATTTGCAATGATTTCGGTAAAGATGAGGTCTGGTATGCCTGTTTCTTGTGTAAGAAGTGGGCGCATTCAGCCTGGACTGGTCTGACCTCAATTGAATCTAAACGCAAAGCATATGTTTGTGACTTTTGTCAAGACAAGTAGATAATAAAGTATATTTTTAAGAGTTCTATTGTTCTTTCGTCATCTTACCCACCTAGTAAAGTCATCTTACCCGCACATGAGGGTAAGATGACGATTTTGATATCTAAATTAGAAAGGTACAAAAAAATAGGTAAATTTAGAAATACTAAAGTAAGGAAAATATGTTTTGAATCTGAATATAGAATGATGACTCTTAGATAAAAAACAAGACGCTATATTGAAATCACGCAGAAAAAATAAATTAATAAGCTTACTATCGTCATCTTACCCGTCCTTCCAATGTATTTACAGAGTAAGACCTTGATTACTTTTTACTTTTATTATATTAATATTCTTAATTTTAGAAGAACATGTTACAATACAAACGTTAAATGCAGAAATTGCAGAAAATCACATTTTCTTGAGTAGTAACAGTTTAAATCGTGTAGTTCAGTGTTGGATTTGAATATAAAGGATAATAATCGCAGAGCATTGTTGGAACGATCCAACATTGCAGAGAGATTGACATTTCTTAGGAATTATATAAAGAATTTGAATTGTTCTGTTTAGAGAGAAGTGATATTCCTTGATAGGACATGGATATTTTCCAAGGGAAATCCAACACGGCCCTGGCAAGATAATGATCTGCAAAAGAGTTCGTAAACCTGAGGGTTACGAAGCAAGCGATTTGTTGTATTACATTGTGGTTCAAGGTTAGGTTTTGTGCCAAATGCTTCTTTATTGTTTGCAAGCAAATCACAGAAAGAAGATTATTATGATGAAATGAATAGAGAAATGTTTAAGAAATGGATCGAAGAATACTTAATACCAAATTTCGAAGAACCGATGATGATGGACAATGCGCCTAACCATTCACAATTAGTAGAGAAACATCCATAATCGGCTTGGTGTAAAAATTATATTATTACATACATACTTGTCCAAACTTAATATACCTTGCGAACTAACTTTATTTAAAACTGACCTACTAACCTTGGCTAAAAATTTGCATAAAGAAAAACGTTATCAAGTAGATGAATTGCTATAAAGTCATGGACATGAAATATTAGGTTCTTTCCAACAATACCATTAGAACTAATTCCAGAACCCGTTCATAACTCCAAAGTGCGCAAGCGCGATTTCTCTACCGGTTAAGAACTAATTCTAAATAAGCGTTCGTTGGAACACAAATTAGAACTTACACTCAGCTGTTACAAACATTGACAGATAGCTTAACCTAAAAAATAGGATATCAACATGGCAGGTAAATATTATTTTGAGACTTCTACATAATTAATAACTAAAATTAAATACCTTTTTAGAAAACATCGAGTACATAATTCAGGTAGAAGACCAGATTTTAAGTGGGATAACGCAAGTACAAAGGTACTTATAGATTTATATAAAAAATATAAAAAAAAAAGTTGGAACAATCGAAGTAAAAACTGTGAAAGCCATGTGGCTAATTATTGCTAAAGAATTAGTGGTAGCATTGAAAAAGCCTGTACCTGCAAGTTGTTGTTTGAATAGATACAAGGTATTAGACAGAAATTATAAGAAATTTGTGGAGAACAAAGCCTCAACAGGAAGAGGGCGTAAATATTTTGAATTTGCTGATGAAATGGCAGAACTATTTATGGGAAAAAAGTCTGTTGTCCCTCAACTTCTATTATCTACAAGTTGTTACACTCCGCGTATATTAAATAATTTAGTTTCAGTAAAAACATCGCGTTTAATTGTACGCGCAATGTTTTTCAGAAACTCTGTATACAACCTTCTCGTCGCATTCCTCAAGAGAAAGGTCGGTCTGCGGACAAGCATCTGGTTGACCATAATTCTACGAAAAGCTACCTACCCTCTAAGTTTACGCGCGAAATGGCCTTTGTTAGAAACCTAATGAGTTAGCGTGGGTTTTATTTATCAAGAGATTACTCGCCTTCTAATTAATATTCCGCTGTAAGCAAGGTACGATTCGTTAGGATAATTTAATCCCATTCTTCTGTAAAAATCCCATACGTCTAACTTATAGCCGGAGTGAGATAATTAATAGTTTGTTTAGAGTGATGTCTTTCTTTTCCCGCCATTTTCAATAACGTAGTAAATTAGTCGTTATTAATCCAGATATCAAACGACACCGGTAGTCTAATGTACATAGGGTTATTCTAAAGTCATCTAGGCACGTTTTCAGGTAAAACTACGCCCACCTGCAATTAGTAATAACTAATAGTTGTACCTGGCCATGCTAACTTCGTTATACCTGCTCCGAATTACCTGGTGTAAGGTATCATTCGAACCCACTTTTTATTACCGATCTCGCGACTATATTTAATTTGATCGATCCCTCAATCCCGCGGGCGTATCGTGATTTTTAGTAATTCTGACACTGTCTACACCCTGCCATTGGCTCACGGTTTCAGTCAAGATTCACACCCCGCACGGTGATATATAAACGCCGGCGTTTATAGATTCTACCTTGAATTTTCCAGTGCTCCGACCGTTTCAGTGCTTCGACGTCAAGTGTTCCCTCCAACACTATCAACTTTTCCCCGTGCCCTACACGAGGAGACAGTTGCAGCAATTACAAGCTAAGTACCCCTTTACTTACTTTAATAATTGTTTTTTTTTCTTTTTTCTTCCGCTTACTTCGTTATTTATCCTCATTAAATAACTCAACCAGAGGTGGCTTTTCACTAGATTTAACGTGTGTGTGTAGATTAACTTTAAACGGAAGTTAACTCTGCACGTGGCGAATCATAATTGTTATTTGTTTTTATAATTATAGTGTAGTGTTAAATATTGTGTGTTAATATTAAATAAAGCGCTTTAAGGACACCTCTGCTCTTTGATTATTCATTTATTTACTTAATTTTAAACTTTATATTTAATACTAACCTTATCCATCCTGTATTATACGATTTTTGTAACAACGACGCCTTGCGTTTCGTGTATCGATCACCATTTACAAAACATTTCTTTTATCATTTATTGGCGCACTAGACCTAGCCGGGATCTCAACATACAGTGCGGTAATAAACTTGGCGCCCAACTTTTAGAGCTATTTCAGATTAAGTGTAATCTACGAATCCACGACAAAAATGGTGAATACAAGAGGAAATGCGGAAGGTACATCGAATTCCGGAATAAACGAGCAAGCGACGCCCACAGAGAATGAATTTACAGAACAATTCATGCGAATGATGCAGCAATTCTGCACGATGTCTCCAACAACACTGCAATTACCACCGAAGCCGACATACTGCAGGACCCTGAGGTATTTATCGAACAGTTAGATAAATACTTAGTGAATAAACAATTGACACCGGAAAGCACGATGCACGAAATTAAACAATTCCTAACGGGAGGTGCAGCCAGATGGCTTGAATCACTGAACAATCAAGTAGATTCGTACGATTGTTTTAAAACGCTATTCGCGGAAGCGTATTCGTCCGAAGCAAGGACTGACCACCTACAGGAGATGCTCTATGGCGTTCCACAGAAGGAAAGCGAGCGCGCCGTTGAGTTTATTTTAAGAAAACGACGCTTATGTAAGAGGTTGAATCCAGACTGGGACGAAGTGCGCGTCATTACATTAATACGTCGGCAATTACAACCGAATTATAAAGTGTCCCTCGGCCCACATCCGCTGAATACCATCGATGACCTGCGAAGAGCGTGTACAAATCGATAATTACGTTCACGGCGATCCCACAGAAGCGCCATCGAAGAAATGCGAAATAACAACAACCAACGCAGTCAAAAATAAGGCAGCAGACAAATCACCGAAGCCTGTTTCACATACAGCAAATAATACAGCGCAGAGGTATGAGAAAAGAGAGCCGCCACAATGTCAACATTGCCCGGAGTTTCATTGGCATCGTGATTGCCCAATTCTCCGTGAAAAGTATAGAAATTCGGGGGAAGGAACACGGGCCGGTCCAAGGGTAACCCGGCCTTAAATTCTCTCGAACACCCTACAGCTAAAGGAACGCCGCGACTAATGTTACAAATAAAAACGGACACAGTAAGTGCATTAGTGGATATCGCAGCGCCCCACAACTTCGCCCGACCATGCCACGTACACCGAATTACATCAAAAAAGGTTAGTAATGTTATCTTAGGTAGCAAATCGGCAGCTATGACTACGACGGGAACAGGAACAGTCAGCGTAAAACTCGGCGACGATGAGATCGACATCCCTGTTCTTATTGCTCCGGATTTACGAGAAGAATTAATTCTAGGATTCCCGTGGCTCAACAGCCAAGCGGCAGTCATCGACCTTCAACGCCGAGGTATACATATCGGAAATACAACACGACGTACCATCCACTTCGCTCGAACATTCACGACGACGCCAGAATTACCATTCGATGTTGATATAACTACCCTATTGGATACCGTCCAATTGGATCAGCGAGAATCTTTCACACAAACTATTAAGGATTTCAGAAAATTACTTACAACAGGTAACGAACTTAATAGAACAACGGCGACCAGACATACGATACGATTGAAAGACACAAAGCCTGTGCGAGTTCATGCCTATCGTTTATTCGCCTGAAAAGAAACGAATCATCACTGATCAAGTGGAAGAAATGTTAGCAACCAAGGCAATCAGACCAAGTACAAGCGAGTACAACTCTCCGATCGTCCTAGTGAAAAATAAAGACGGTAAGACACGATTTTGTATTGATTATCGTAAACTCAACAGCAAAACAGAAGACGAAGTGTCACAGTACCGCCGATATATGAATCACTAAAAGAACTAGGATCTGCGCGAATATTCACTACATTAGATCTAAAAAGTGGATATTGGCAAGTGGAAATGGCGGAAGAATCGAGACATTTGACAGCATTTATTACACCGGATGGAGCAGCTTACGAATTTAATGTGATGCCGTTCGGATTAAAAAACAGTCCTACTACCTTCCAGAAGATGATGTCACAAGAAGTATTAGCAGGATATTTACGTAAGTTGTTTTAGTTTACCTAGATGATGTGATTATATATTCTGATACGTGGGAAGATCATCACCGACACGTGAGACAGGTGCTAGAACGCTTACAACAGCATAATCTACAGTTGGCGCCAGACAAGTGCGTATTTGGTACGTCAACACTACCTTTTCTAGGCCACGTCCTAACAGAGACCGGTAACAAGCCGCAGGAGGGACATATCGACGCCATTCGCGCCGCGACGCCGCCGCGGACGCGAAAGCAGCTCCGACAATTCCTTGGCTTAGTGAATTGGTTAAGAGATTATATTCCACACTGTTCCGATATCCTTTCCCCCTTAACAGATTTATTGACAACCAAGCGAGGTTATCAGTGGAACTCCAGTGCGCAAGAGGCGTTCGAAAGGATTAAAAACAAACTCTCACGTCCGCTGCATTTACATCGTCCCGATTTCAAGATACCGTTTGTAGTGCAAACAGACGCGTCCGGAGAAGGAATATCTGCAGTGCTGTACCAAGAATACTCGACAGAAAAGCGTATAATTACATATGCAAGTTCACGTTTCAACGCAGCAGAGAGAAAATACCATATAAACGAACAAGAATGTCTCGCTGTTATATGGGCAGTTAAACGATTCAGGCCCTACATCGAAGATAGGAAGTTTACACTCAGGACAGACAGCCGCGCATTACTTTGGCTGGACCACACCAAGGATAGCAAGTCGAAACTAACGAGATGGGCATTGCTATTACAGGAATTTAATTTCGACATTCAACATTGTCCAGGCAAGGAGAACGAGTTGCCAGACGCACTTTCGCGTGCACCAGAAGATCGTCTGATCGAGCCAGAAGTTGTCGACGAAACGCGATTATTAATTTCTGATACTAACAACCTTTCTCTTTGTGAACAAACAGATTCTGCCGTGCATTTGTTTCAGATTACTGCCGCAGCCGCTGACGCCACCAATCCTGTTGTCGTCGAGGTCCAGGACGCACAACAGCGGGATGACGCCGTCGCCAGGATATTACGAAAACTCACACTTCGAGGCGGACAACACACCGAAGACGAAGAAGAGGCGCTCGCCCAGCTCTACACAAACAACGATGGATACCTAGGCCGTCGCCGAGGGGATCAAGAAGTCTTAGTGGTTCCCGACGCCGTGAAACTACGAGTCTTGTATGAATACCACGACTGCATCATTGCCGGTCATCCCAGCGCTGACGAAACTATCCGAAACATGGAAAGCCGTTTCTTTTGGAGAACTCTTCGAAAGGATGTTCGTGAATATGTTCGTGCATGTCCCATATGTACGTGCTATAAGCAGGGGCCGCATCAAGAACGCGCCCATTTACAGCCTCATCAACCAACTAGGCCATTCCAAGTCCTATCAGTCGATCTAATTGGACCACTACCAAAGAGTCGCAGCGGAAAAAGAAACATAATTGTCTGTACTGATTTATGTACGTGCTGGGTCGAAGCTCTCGCTGTTGGAGCAACACCGACGAAAGCGATCATCCGCTTCCTAGAAAACATGCTTAGCCGATTCGGATACCCCAAGTGCATACTAACAGACAACGGACCCCAGTTTCGATCCGGGACATGGAAAGACGCTGTGCGTCGCTGGGATGCGACACACTGGACGACACCCGTATATCATCCACTCGCTAATCCGGTAGAGCGACGTAATCAAGAAATCAAAAAAGGGTTGCGCATACACCTGGTTGAACAAGACACCGCGAGGTGGGATGAGCGTTTAGACGCTGTGTTGTTTAATATACGAAGTCGTCACAACGCCGCGACGGGTTATTCACCATCAAAAGCAGTATTCGGTAACGAATTACCACGCCCAGGTGATTGGAGAGAGAAACAATTAACGGAACACGAAACAGCCGAAGAAAGACTGGCCCACCTACAATTAAATGAGCGACGATACAGGGAACAGAGATATGTCAGTGACAACCCTATGCCAGTGATATATTGTCCAAACGAAATGGTGTTAGTTAAGGCACACCCCTTAAGTGACAAGCCGTTCGCCGCCCGATGGTTAGGCCCGTACCCGGTCGTTAAAGCCATTGGCGACACGTCTTATTGGGTAAGAAGCAAAGGCGGCCGTCCAGTCAAATACCATATCGATCAGTTAAGGCGTTACCACATCGGTAAAGCTATACCACCCGCAGCGCCGGACCAAGAACCACAGCCCGGCACAGCAGGTATATAGAACGTGTAACAAGACTCTTAGTGCGGGCAGTGCGTTTGTAGATAAGTCCCTTTTCCCGCGAGAACGTTTAAACGCCGCGAAGAACAAATTAATAATTAAGTGTACAGTGTAATGAAAGATAACTCTAATTTTGTGCCAGGGTTTGTATCAAGAAATGGAGTGGAAATGGAGTGAAGAGCATATCTTCTAAGGTTTACCTTAGCCAAAACCGCTACGTTTAACATTTTTTCACTTTTAAGGTTATTCTACTGAATATGGCAACTTAGTTGCCGAAATACGTATATAGTATTTATTGATATATATTGTGGTTAGGGTGTTTTTCTTATTTCTGTTTCAGTGATATGAGTGAATAAATAATTATAAATGAAACGGGAAAGTCAGTGTCTTTACAATAAAATAAAAATAAATATTACGTTAGAAAAACATGTTCGGTATTATAGAAAATTTAAATTTTGTTTAAAAGATAGATACGTGGATAAGTTTATTCCATAATGTCATAGCATATATATATATATATAGTTTATTTCAAATTATAGGAATATAACTTTGAACGGCTCTAATGCTTTTATTTCACCACCTGCGGCAATAACTACCGGGTCGCTCAATACGATTATCTTTTACGCAAACAAACTGCTGAGGTCCGTAATGACATAATTTAAGTAAATTGTAATTACTGCAATTTAGATGAAATAAAATTTAATAATAATGTAAGTACCAACAGTTGTTAATTTGAATATATAGTTATTATATATAGTTAAATTGTCATTAAATTACAATTTAGATGAAATAAGTGCTTATATTTATTAAACAAAATTTAAGTAAATATAGTTAGGAGAGTTGGTATATATTACATCTAATATTGAGTCTATTTATCATTTATTGTTAATCTTTACTGCTGTATATATATATATATATATATATATATATATATATATATATATATATATTTTATTTTTCTCTCTTTACTTAACGAACATGTGGCGACCTTTTGCTGAAAGTGTTAGTGATTATTATGTGGATAGTGATAATACTGTTGGAGCACGACAGAGAAAGCATATATCAGAAGATGCAAAACAGATAATTTTCAATGTCTATCATACCCTGATGGAAGACAATAACGAACTACAAACCCAGAACATTCAACGAACGTCGCAATTAACCAGGGTGCCTTTTGGAACAATATATAAAATAATTAAGAATAACGCAGGGCCTCTAAAGCAAAGAGACAAAGGAGCACTGAGAAAAATTGAAGAGTATGAAATTGATACTATTAGGCAGCAAGTATACTCCTTCTACAGAGGAAATGTTGTATCTACACTTGACAGCTTACATAAAAGAATCAGTGATGAGCCTATAAATATTCAGTGTTCTAAAGCAACCTTGTGGCGGACGCTAAAGAAAGCTGGTTTTAAGTTTGGCTCTATAGACAAACGTCGCACAATTATGGAAAGCCCGAGGATACAGAAACTTCGATATGAATACTTAACGGCAATTAGAAGGTATAGACAGGAAGGACGATTCATATGATATTTAGACGAGACGTGGTATGACATCTATGACACAATTTGCAAAGGTTGGGTGGATAGTTCAAGTATGTGTCAGTTGGACGCGCCGGTTTCGAGAGGGAAGAGAATAATCATTCTTCATGCTGGGTCAGAAAAAGGATGGATCGGACAGCCGCTATTATCTGCTAAAAATGTTAAATCCTCAAGTTTCGATTATGATGAAGATATGACCTCATCTTTATTTTAAGAATGGTTTTGTGACACTTTGCTGCCAAATTTACCAAAAGATAGTGTGATAGTGATGGACAACACTCCGTATCATTCTCGGCAGCAAACCAAAGTTCCTACAAAATGTAATAATAAGAAAGATATTAAAATATTTTTAGAAGCAAATGATTTATATTTTGAGGATCATTATACAAAAAAAAAACAATTAATAGAGGTGACGAAGACAAAAGAATATTTAAAGGATTATTATGTGGATAACAGAGCCAAAGAAGCAGGACATACAATTTTGCGTTTACCACCATACCATTGCATTTTCAATCCCATTGAATTGATATGGGCCCAACTGAAAAATACCATAAGACGAACAAATCAAACACCGAAATTTAGTGAAAGCAGTGTAACACACATAACAAATGCTATGGAACATATAACTGCTGTAAATTGGAAAAATGCTGTTAAACACGCAATAGCAAAAGAGGACGAATATATGAGCATGCACAAAATAGTAGCACCTTTGATTATAAATTTGCAATACGATTCAGACACAGACACCGATTTGCAAGACGACTCAATCACAGATGATTTAGGAAATGCGGTGACACATAAAAATTGTATTGTGTATTACAAATAAATTAGCTTTATATATCTATATGTACCCACTACACATGTTGCCGCACGATTTGTAATTTTTTCTTTGTATATAAACCCAATGTACAGCTATTTTTTATTATATACTTGAAATTAATTATTATATTATAGGGCCCTAATTTATAGTCAATACGGCCCCTAGATTCATATGTTGCAAATAGGTAAACCGTACCCGTTCAATAAGGAGACCAGGTATAATAATTATCATCACAGAAGGTGGTGCAATAAAAGCATTAGAGCCGTTCAAAGTTATATTCTTATAATTTGAAATAAACTATACCTACAAATAACTTATATCATATTGACAATATTTTACAATATACACTCCAAATCATCAAAGATGATCCCTGTGTCATTTACGTATACGTGTAATTCTATCAACGACATTTAAAGACTAATCTCCACATCCAAATAACAAACAGTACCTACTTGTATGAAAAGGATAGCTTGAACGAAAGTATGTATTTTGAAGCTTCGCCTAGCACAGACATACGGCTCAGGCAATTTATTTGAATAATGCAAAGACGGGATTATTACCTACTCTGTGATAAATGCTCACATTTCCGCTTAGTAGTCAATCGTTACTCGTTGACATTTGGCACTACACTTTCGTTGATATTTGATCGAATTGTTATTTATTTTCTTTTTATAAATACATATTTTTTTAAATTAATTTTTTTTAAACAATAATGACAGCACATGGCAAAACATTACATTCACAGCGCGACAACTTGTTTTAAATTTGTTGCAATATTTTGAACGATAGAAAAACCATGGCGGTGTTTTAATACCGATTACATGCGTACAAGAGATAGATAATGAATCATTTCACATAATAATTGTAAATTTTAATAAACCTTATTTTTGGCGAGTGACAGATGCATTGGGCTTGGGAATAGTAAAACGCATCAAAGCTCAGTCATTAAACAATCCTGTTGTATCTAGTCCGAGAAAGAAAAGACCTCGTAAAAACTCGAAAACTGATGATTTTGCAGTGTTCTAAAAATGAGTATCAGAAATACATTATACTCAATGTATTTACAGAGTAAGACCTTGATTACTTTTTACTTTTATTATATTAATATTCTTAATTTTAGAAAAACATGTTACAATACAAACGTTAAATGCAGAAATTGCAGAAAATCACATTTTCTTGAGTAGTAACAGTTTAAATCGTGTACTTCACAGTGTTGGATTTGAATATAAAGGATAATAATCGCAGAGCATTGTTGGAACGATCCAACATTGCAGAGAGATTGACATTTCTTAGGAATTATATAAAGAATTTGAATTGTTCTGTTTAGAGAGAAGTGATATTCCTTGATAGGACATGGATATTTTCCAAGGGATAATGATCTGCAAAAGTGTTCGTAAACCTGAGGGTTACGAGGGCAAGCGATTTGTTGTATTACATTGCGGTTCAAGGTTAGGTTTTGTGCCAAATGCTTCTTTATTGTTTGCAAGCAAATCACAGAAAGAAGATTATTATGGTGAAATGAATAGAGAAATGTTTAAAAAATGGATCGAAGAATACTTAATACCAAATTTCGAAGAACCGATGATGATGGACAATGCACCTAACCATTCACAATTAGTAGAGAAACATCCATCATCGGCTTGGTGTAAAAATTATATTATTACATACATACTTGTCCAAACTTAATATACCTTGCGAAGCAACTTTATTTAAAACTGACCTACTAACCTCGGCTAAAAATTTGCATAAAGAAAAATGTTATCAAGTAGATGAATTGCTATAAAGTCATGGACATGAAATATTAGGTTCTTTCGAACAATACCATTAGAACTAATTCCAGAACCCGTTCATAACTCCAAAGTGCGCAAGCGCGATTTCTCTACCGGTTAAGAACTAATTCTAAATAAGCGTTCGTTGGAACACAAATTAGAACTTACACTCAGCTGTTACAAACATTGACAGATAGCTTAACCTAAAAAATAGGGTATCAACATGGCAGGTAAATATTATTTTGAGACTTCTACATAATTAATAACTAAAATTAAATACCTTTTTAGAAAACATCGAGTACATAATTCAGGTAGAAGATATCAGACCAGATTTTAAGTGGGATAACGCAAGTACAAAGGTACTTATAGATTTATATAAAAAATATAAAAAAAAAGTTGGAACAATCGAAGTAAAAACTGTGAAAGCCATGTGGCTAATTATTGCTAAAGAATTAGTGGTAGCATTGAAAAAGCCTGTACCTGCAAGTTGTTGTGAGAATAGATACAAGGTATTAGACAGAAATTATAAGAAATTTGTGGAGAACAAAGCCTCAACAGGAAGAGGGCGTAAATATTTTGAATTTGCTGATGAAATGGCAGAACTATTTATGGGAAAAAAGTCTGTTGTCCCTCAACTTCTATTATCTACAAGTTGTTACACTCCGCGTATATTAAATAATTTAGTTTCAGTAAAAACATCGCGTTTTACTGAATACGCGCAATGTTTTTCAGAAACTCTGTATACAACCTTCTCGTCGCATTCCTCAAGAGAAAGGTCGGTCTGCGGACAAGCATCTGGTTGACCATAATTCTACGAAAAGCTACCTACCCTCTAAGATTACGCGCGAAATGGCCTTTGTTAGAAACCTAATGAGTTAGCGTGGGTTTTATTTATCAAGAGATTACTCGCCTTCTAATTAATATTCCGCTATAAGCAAGGTACGATTCGTTAGGATAATTTAATCCCATTCTTCTGTAAAAATCCCATACGTCTAACTTATAGCCGGAGTGAGATAATTAATAGTTTGTTTAGAGTGATGTCTTTCTTTTCCCGCGATTTTCAATAACGTAGTAAATTAGTCGTTATTAATCCAGATATCAAACGACACCGGTAGTCTAATGTACATAGGGTTATTCTAAAGTCATCTAGGCACATTTTCAGGTAAAACTACGCCCACCTGCAATTAGTAATAACTAGAGCTGAGGATGTTTGCGGTATAACCATGGTTATATCATGTAACCATAGTAATTTACTATGGTTACATGATATAACCATGGTTATACCGCAAACATCCTCAGCTCTAGTAATAACTAATAGTTGTACCTGGCCATGCTAACTTCGTTATACCTGCTCCGAATTACCTGCTGTAAGGTATCATTCGAACCCACTTTTTATTACCGATCTCGCGAATATATTTAATTTGATCGATCCCTCAATCCCGCGGGCGTATCGTGATTTTTAGTAATTCTGACACTGTCTACACCCTGCCATTGGCTCACGGTTTCAGTCAAGATTCACACCCCGCACGGTGATATATAAACGCCGGCGTTTATAGATTCTACCTTGAATTTTCCAGTGCTCCGACCGTTTCAGTGCTTCGACGTCAAGTGTTCCCTCCAACACTATCAACTTTTCCCCGTGCCCTACACGAGGAGACAGTTGCAGCAATTACAAGCTAAGTACCCCTTTACTTACTTTAATAATTGTTTTTTTCTTTTCTTTTTTCTTCCTTTTACTTCGTTATTTATCCCTCATTAAATAACTCGACCAGAGGTGGCTTTTCACTAGATTTAACGTGTGTGTGTAGATTAACTTTAAACGGAAGTTAACTCTGCACGTGGCGAATCATAATTGTTATTTGTTTTTATAATTATAGTGTAGTGTTAAATATTGTGTGTTAATATTAAATAAAGCGCTTTAAGGACACCTCTGCTCTTTGATTATTTATTTATTTACTTAATTTTAAACTTTATATTTAATACTAACCTTATCCATCCTGTATTATACGATTTTTGTAACAACGACGCCTTGCGTTTCGTGTATCGATCACCATTTACAAAACATTTCTTTTATCATTTATTGGCGCACTAGACCTAGCCGGGATCTCAACATACAGTGCGGTAATAAAGTACAATACATGAACCGGAAGTGGAAAGTCATATGGCAACAGATGAAAGTAAAATTAACGGGAAACAACTACTGTAACAAATAGCACATGCAAAGATGTCGCAGAATCTGCTATTAACAGTGAAAATATAAGGATAAGAAATAGGAAAAGAAAAGCCACTGTCATAGGAACACTATTGCAAAGTCGTTTAAAATATCAAGAAAGTAGATTAAACATTGAAAACCAAAAACTTAAAGAATTGCAAACAAGAAATGCTTTACTAAGAGAACGCAACGAAATTCTAAAGGAAAAAAATTGTTCTTGTGACAAATAAGTCATGGGACATATGAATTTACTTTTAGTTTCTTTAGTATCTAGTTTTATTTTAAGAATAATATTTTCTTTAGCATTTCCATATATTGTTATGTGATAACTTACAAAATATTGTTGAACAATAACTTTTTTTACATTGACTTCTGCAAGAGAATATATTTTCTATTTAGGAAAAAAGCAAGGCCTGAGTAAAGAATAACAGAAGCTTAAGTGTTTGTTGTGATATTCTATAAATTTATGTAATGTGGCTATAAAATATAAGCAAAAAATAAAAATATAACTAACTAATACTACTTCATTTTATTCACAATGTTTGCACAATATTTTCTCTAAATCTTCTGGCATTCATATCATTTTCTAAATCTTCATCATCTTCTTCATTATGCTCAGGCAACTGGGGAACAAGCATTTCTTTATTTTCATTGTCTAGTAGTGTATCATCTATAGCCATATTGTGTAGTACACAGGCAGCTCTTATTAAATGGACTATGTGTTCGAATCGTCTAAGTTTTACATGGTAGAGTTGCCTGAACTTCTGCTTCAATATTCCGAAACAATGTTCTACCACATATCGATTCATACATAATCGTATATTATAATGTATTTGTCTTGGGGTTAATTGGCCCCTATCTTTAAAGGGTGACATTAAATTTCGTTTCAGAGGATATACACTATCACCTAGTAAAAATATTGTCCACATTTTTCCTCTAAGGTGTTACCTATTGGCGAGTTTCTAAATACTCGGGCATCATGAACTTACCCTGGATACCCCACAAATACATCTCTAATCTTTCTACTATGGTCACATACCACTTGCATCTAAAAACATTATGCAACTCTTCAAATAAGCAAAACAAAGAAATGTATTTGCAATTATACCTGTATTGAATAATAACCCTTGCGATTTATGTATGACTCAGCATTTTCGTTTGGTTTGTCTATTCGTACATGACAGCCATCTATCGCACCTATAACACATGGGAAACCTTTCCTTCTAAAATGCTCTTCAATTTCTCGCTTTTCATTGTCGTTTGGCCATTGAATGATTTTTGGGGATAAATTGCTTATAAAAATTGTCATTTTTGTAATAATTCTATATAATGTACTGACTGTTACCCCAAATCGATCAGCCACATCTTGAAAACTTGCTGTCTGATGCCCAATATACCAAGTGTATATTAAAATCTACAATAAGTTTAACGTTGCATAAAATAGTTACATCTTGAGACCACCAAATAGAAAACTACCTGATTTAATGCAGCAATTTTACCATATTGCCCTGTTTGTGTTCTGAAATAGTTACTGTTTTCATATTGTTGTGCAAGATAATTCATGTGTTCTCGTTTTATTCGGAAATGTTGGAAAAATGTTTCATCATCATAGTTAGGAACAATCTCGCCTAAAAGATTTCTTAGGTTAAAATACATATTCACCTGCGAATACATGAATGTTGTACACTACCTAAAAAATTTTCATTTTTTACACGACTTTTTCCTATTAATAATTCTAATGCGTCCTCTTCGCTTGTATCTGAGTCGAAGTAAATGTAATCCTCCTCAAAGTCGCTCATTTTAGTATTTTTTTAAAAAACAACACTTCAAATCTGACGGTACAAATACCTACAACATGCGTTGTACGCATGTCGATTCTAGTAGTTCCTATCTTGAATTAGGTACTGGTTTCACCGTTCTTGAATTCGTTCTGGTACTAGTTCGTAATCTGTAGGAATAGTGATTTTTCTATCCCGATTCCAGTTCTTTACTTGTTCGAATATGCATTTCATTTTGCGCATGCGCTGGCTAATTCTGGACTGGTTCTAAGCGTTGTTGGAAAGAACCTATTGAGATTACCTCCTTATCATTGCGAATTTAATGCGATAGAAATGATTTGGGCTTATGCAAAACAATATTATAGTAAACATATTGGCAGGGATGGATATGGAGATGATATAAAGTTATAGCTATGTGGAAGGCATCACTAAAATTGTGTTACACACACTGAAAATATTATAAGAAAATGGTATGATAGAGAAATACATTTAGATTATGAAACTGATGACTTTATAATTAATATTGATGATTTAAGCAGCAGTGAAGATACTGATTAAAAATACATCTTAGGGCCGGTTCTACACGACCGGAGATAAAACTCGGTTATTGTTACCATTCGGTTCCCTCTGTTTGATTGAAGTTTTCAACGTTGTTTAAATGAAACCAAGCTTCTCCGATCCGCCGTGCAGAGTAGTGACGCGAATGACGCGAAGTGACGGCCAGCCGTGATTCGCCCATTGCCAGTCGTCGACCGACCAATGAGGGGAAGGGGCGTGGCTTGCTACGCCCGAGCGTGGGAATAAATTCAGCGCCTGGATCGGGCGAAGCATCACTTCTCTACGAGACCTTGCTACAGCTACAACTCCGAAATCCGACTGCAATCGCTACAAGAATTTTTCTTCAGGAACTTTGTTAAGAAGGCAAGAACGCTGTCCACAACAGCAAGGAAGTTTTTCTTCTGATTCAACAACAGAACTTGGTAATTGTTCTTGTTTGTCATCCGTGATTCGACAATTCCAACACGCGTAAGTGATTTTTATTTTAATTCATATTATTGCTTATCTGTGTTCCTTGCCTTGCCTTGCTTTCCGCCCGTCAGTCTCTGTTTGTTCTCAGTCTGTCAGTCTGTTCGGACTAAGTCCGAAGTGGACATAGAATAATTTTCTAACAGAAATTATTCTCCGACGATTTTTCTGCTGTAGGAAATAACTTCGGTTATTTCCTACAACGACAACATTTTCACCTTCGTACCCTGTGAAACGTAAGTTTCCCAAACCCCGTTAATTTCTATTTACTACGCCCACACCTCGGCGTCAGTGTTAGAATCACCTCCAGTTTCCCTTGTGTTTGTGTTGCTGCCGACGACCGAAGAACAGTGTTTTACCCACCCAGTGCATTGGACGCTTACAACAACCGATTTTTTGTGCGAAGTGCTCACTGTGCTTAGTTTTTCTTTTCCGCGGCGTCTCTGCGTGGCGTATAGTGCGGCGTGGGGTGCGCAAGCGCTCGCTTGAGGCGTGTATTTGGGCGGACAGTTTGAAAAAAAAAACGCAAGTATTTTATTTTATTATTATGTTTTTTTTGTTCTCTCCCTGTATGTATATATATATAGATATATACGAGATATGTATTTTCTTTTGTGCCTTGTAAATATTTTGTTGATTCCTACCATTGTGCATGCTAGTATTATATGTTAACGTGTTATATGTTAACGTGTAAACTATTGATCCTTGCCCCGCATTTCTAGCGTCAATTTTTTTTTATTAATTATCATTACTATTTTGTTTTAATTTAAAAAAAAAAAACCTTTGCTTTGCGACCTTGCGTCAGTTTTTGTTTGTTTGTTTTTTTGTGTTGTGTATTTGTGTTTTATATATATTTTATATTTATTTAGTGTGTAAATAAATTTTTGTAAATATTTTTTTTGTACAGTGAAACCTCTTTTATTTTTCATCAGCTATTTTTTCTCCCCTTTAGTAAGATGCCGCGCATAAAGGAGGGACTGCTTACCATAAAATGTACACGGAAGAAAACGTTAGTTTAGCTGTAGATGCTGTAAAGCAAGGCATGTCAAAAAAACAGGCTTCTGAGGTATATGGGGTTCCTCGAACTACAATTATTTTTCGTCTAAGTGAAAAGTTCGTTAAAATAAATCACGGGCCTTCTCCCATACTAACATCGGAAGAAGAACTAACTTTATGTAGATGGTTAGATGTAACTGCTAAAAAGGGATTTCCACGTCGTAAAGACGATATTGCAGCTAGCGTGAAGGAATTCCTCGATGTAGCTCCAAGGAAAAATCCCTTTAAAAATAATACCCCAGGTGACGGATGGTTCAAGGCATTTTTTAGGCGTCACCCTCAACTTTGTTTTAGAACCTCACAAGCTGTTACAGTTGCAAGCTCGTCGGTAAGCGAATCCGATATTCGCAAATGGTTTAAATTCAATCTCTGAATACCTTACACAAGAGGGATATGTGAATATTTTACAAGATCCGTCCCGCATTTTTAATGGGGACGAGTCTAATTTTCAATTGTGCCCTAAAGGTCAAAGAGTTGTAGTTCTTAAGGGTACACGCAATGTATATGAAGTTGATATCGGACTAGCTAAATCTACTTTGACTGTTATGTTCACCTTTTCTGCCACCGGTGAAGTAAGTCCTTGTTCACAATGAGCGTGGTACATAAGAAGCACGTAAAACGTAAGACATGCGTAATACGTAAAATTGGAATAATGTTCACAATGACCGTAAGATTTACGCGTTCGCGCAAGCGCTGTAATATTTCAGAAATTTAAATTTCAAGTTTTTGTATGAGGTTAGAAGTTGCAATCAAAAGTTTTAGTTGCTGTGGTAATTAGCATGGATACTAATATAATAACAAGTCAGCTTTTATTGCTGTTATTATTGAGAAGACGTCAAGCCGAAGCCAATGCAAATAAAAACAAACATGACAGAAAAATTAGGCGTTGGTGGGTTAGACCTGTAAATGTAAATAGAGAAAAACGGGGAGAATTTAGAAGAATAATATTAGAATTGAAAATGCATGACAAGGAATGGTTTTTTGCCTATACTAGGATGACGTCAACTTTATTTGACAATTTTGTAAACCTTATTGGTCCACATCTAATCAAGAATAGTATTCGTGGACCAATATCTCCCAGTCAACGACTTCTTATAACATTAAGGTAAAACACATGCACCTATGTATATTTGTTATTTTATAAACGTTCTAATTATAGGTTTTTGGCTACTGGTGATAGTTATTTTTCATTAGCACAGAGTTACCAAATAGGTAAATCAACAGTATGTGAAATAATAAAAGAAGTTACTGTTGTAATATGGAATATTTTATGGTGGAACCTTCACTGCAACAACTACTAGATATTGCTGATGATTATTTTAATATTTGGAATATGCCCCATTGCCTTGGTAGTATCGATGGTAAGCACATAAGGATAACAGCACCTGCCAAAAGTGGATCACTATATTATAATTACAAAGGGTACTTTAGCATAGTTTTAATGGGAGTTTGTGATGCACACTATAATTTTATATATATATTGATGTTGGGGCATATGGATCAGTTAGTGATGGTGGTGTCTTTAGTACCTCAGCTATTGGTAAAAAATTGCAAAGGAATGAGTTGCCTAATCCAGAACATACAGCATTACCTAATAGTGATATCGACATGGGTTATTTTTTTTGTTGGTGATGCTGCATTTCCTTTATCAACAAAATTAATGAGGCCTTATTCAGGCACAAAACTTAATTTATTAAAAGCAGTATTCAATTACCGGTTATCAAGAGCTCGAAGAGTTATTGAAAATACATTTGGTATCCTAGCAGCCAGATGGAGAATATTCCATAGAGAAATATGTGCTTCACCAGATAGTGTTGAGAACATAGTGAGAGCTACAGTTGCTCTACACAATTTTATAAAAGCTTCACTACCTGCAAAAGAACATTACTGCCCCCCAAACTTTGTGGACAGTGATGATGTTTTGGGAAGATGGAGACAAGAAGCAGAACAGACAATAATGGAAACTTGTAATAGACTTGGTAGTAATAATGCATCGAATGCAGCTATTACTATGAGAAATAATTTGGGAAAATACTTCTTATCTCCACCTGGATTTAAGGAAGGACAAATTGAATACGTAAAACGCACGTAGAATGATAAAATTATATTAAATATAAATATAAAATATTACAATAAATCAGAGACAGTGGTTATATAAATACATACAAAAAAGAACCTTTACCACAATGATGTTTATATTCTAGAATACAAACATCATTGTGGTAGGGGTTCTTTTTTTGTACTTATATTAAGAAGTATAAACTAAATTCATTATTTTTTGTTGTTTAATTTCTCTCCTTTTTCCTTTGTCTGCAATTTGTTGCAATTCATATGCAACAATATTGCCAAATTCCTTTTCTTCGGCTTTCTCAGTTATATTCAAATTAATTGTATCCAGCGATTTTAATATTTCGGAATCAATTGTATTAACATTTCTTTTTTTGAGTGGCATAGTTTTCAGTCTTTTTGATGGTGGAGTACCAAGTTCAAGTACTAAAGAAAAAATGGTTAATGTATGTTACTTTCGATTTTTATTTTTCTTTACCTTCAGGTTCATCAATAGTATCTCCTAAAGATGAAGTACATGGAAATACAAAATTTTCATATTCTGGATTAGCATCCTCCAAATTTGAAGTGCTAGGAAAAGAAACACTTGGCATTTGAGTTTCTGCTAGCGGCTCTTCAATGCTTACTTCAGTCATTTGTGAATCTGTTAAATTACATATATTTTTATTTACATATTATATTAATATACAGAATATATTACCACTGTTATATGACATTTGGGAGTTATACTCCGACAAATTATCTGCTTGTATGGTACCTGGTTTTCTGATATATCGCCTAGAATAATTATTTGAATATTATTTAATTACACAATCCACCTCAATACCTTCTCTGCTGTATGAAGTCATCCAAAATCTTAATCTCAGCAAACCATACCCAGGATTTGTCTCTTGCATCACAACCGCTGGTCGGTTTGGATATTCTTTTCCTTTCCCGTGTATACCGCTCTTTCAAGGCTTTCCACAACTTTTCACATATTTCACCTGTAAGATATTTAATATATCTATACAGGTACATATAAATATAAATTTATAGCAAATTCAATTACTTGTAGAGACAATAGTTTCAGCTATTTCATTCCATGCATGTTGCTTCCTTAAAATGTTTTTGTAGCTTTTATGTCCTTTATTATATAAATACTCCTTTATCCTCACCAAATAATTAAAAGTTCTACATCTACCTTCTCCATCACCTTTATTAAATTAAATTACTGTGTAAAAGCCATCAACAAATATTTATTTATAATGTAGGTAATATAATAGTTTACACTTACTGCAACGATAAAACAGGAAAGCTATAATTTTACGAAAAAGAAGTCAGAAATACAATTTACAAATAATAACTGTATATAAAGTCCTAGGTAATAGCACATGTGAGAAGCAACATTAAAATGCCGTTCGCACTTGCATCAATTTAGTAGAAAGTCTCCGATTTCCCGCTTCTTTCTTTATTACCATACTACCAATCAGTCCAGCTATCCAACTTCAGAAATATTATTTTACTACATTTATACGTAAGATTCCCGCAAAGAGTACGGAAAGTTGGATTCATTTCAACTTTACGTATTTTTTACGGACAGGCGTAAGATGAACGTAAACGTAACGATTGCTTATGGTCATTGTGAACAGGTACATAACTTTCTCATATATTTAACTTTATGGTTTACGTTTATTTTACGTGAACTTTACGTCTTACGCTCATTGTGAACAAGGACTAACACCGCCAATGGTAATTTATCCAAATAAAAGGCGAACGCTCGATATATCCAAAAGTTTGCCTGCTGACTGGGGATACGGCATTAGCGACAACGGCTGGATGAAGGCAGAAGTCTTCTACGAGTATATTTCCCAAGTTCTGTATCCGTATCTCAAGAAACGTAACACTAAATTTCCAATTATATTATTTGTGGATGGGCATTCTACACACATGACTTATAACTTAAGTATTTTGTGTTCTAAATTAGAAATTATACTTATCGCGTTATATCCTAATGCAACGCGGTTATTACAGCCAGCAGATGTTGCGGCATTCAAGCCACTCAAAAATGGTTGGAAGAAGGGAGTAAGCGAATGGCGAAGAAGTAATCCATCCGATTCACTGACTAAAGAAAAATTTGCGCCGATATTAAAATTGGCTATTGACAATTTCATATTTCGGGTGCAATACAGAAGTATAGGATTTGGTAGCCGCCAAATTGTAGCGGAATGCGCGAGAAAGTGGAGCTGCTTCTCAGATAATGAGAAAGATAAATTCTGCATATTCCAAAACTAAAGCGAAAATCTCCTGGTCTCTCATAAATTATTGTACCTATGTATTTTCTAAATTTTGTATCGGCTCTTGAATAAATAATTAATGAGTGGATAGCTGGTTTTTATAAGTCATAACTAGAGCTGAGGATGTTTGCGGTATAACCATGGTTATATCATGTAACCATAGTAAATTACTATGGTTACATGATATAACCATGGTTATACCGCAAACATCCTCAGCTCTAGTCATAACTAAGCAAAATGTAAAGCGTGTCGAAATCTAAAATGTTAGAAACAATCACATAATTCGAAGCCGTTAAATAGTTTACCGAAAATTGATTTCAATAATATTTCTTCGATAGACCACAACAATTCAGGTAAGAGCTTTTATTTATTATTTGCTTCGGTACGATTATACGTGTGCAAATATGTTTTGCTTTTGACTTTTTACTCGAAGATGAAGTTCGAAAACAATTAGAATGATTTAAGCAATAAGTGCATAAGGTATTGTTAGGAGAATTGCCAGCTGAAGTTTTTAAATTTAGATGTTTTGATAGATTAGATGTAATTATACTTATCTGATAGAAGCGTAATGGTGTAGTTGATGTTGACAGTTTGTTAGAAAGTTTTTGTACAAGTTATTCAAAATAAAGCAATGACGATTAAGATTATGTTTTTAGAAAAGGAAGTGCAAAATCTCACATTTTGAATGAAGAAATTATTTTATTCTAACGATTAATTAAGACAAACAAAACAATATAACATAGGTGAAGTCTAATTTCATAGCAAGTTTTTGAAGTGCTCTTGTCTTTCAAGGCAATAATCATACCTGGTACGGCATTATGATGTAAACGTGGATTGCCTACAGACTTATATTTTCCTTGAAAATGAGCTGAACATATACGTTTATTTTTATAAACAGTATACGGGTTCATTGATTTCAACTCATTGATGTTCAATATAGTCAACCAGGTATTAAACCGATCATAATCTTTTTCTGGGTTCGGAAATCGATGATGATGAACTCCTGTAATACAATATAATCAAACTATTTAATCAAATAGAGATTCTAGGAATATGTAAACAGTGAAGCTTTTATTCATAAAAACAGGTTTTTGCTTACCTTTGGTTTGGCAATTACTTATACAACATTTTATTATATTGGTAGGCATTATAAATAAACCAGAACAATACAAATAAAACAACACAATACAACAATAAAAAAAAAAAAGAAATACAATTTAACCTGCTAAAATAATATATCAACTACTACAACGCATGCAACGATGATATATCACAGATATATAAACTGAAGCTAAAGTTATCTATGTACCTATATTTGATTGAGACTTCAGTTTGTCGGACATCTATTGTTTGAAGCGCAAATTAAAAATGCGGGAAGGAATGTTGTCAGTTAACAGTATTATCTATAGTTATAGGTAATCTGTGCCGTAACCTAACCTCGCTTTTTGATTATTACGTTTGGTTGTTTGGTTTCATCACTTTTATAGTTACATAAATGTTAGAAAATGCCTAAAACCTACGCGAAATATAAGAAAAAGTATCGCAAAGAATAGGAAAACCTACCAGATTTTAGAGGTGAGAAACTCAAGTTTTATATTTTTAATGTACTCGTATGTATTATCATTTTTGTTTAATATTAAGGCTGGCTCACAGTGGATGTGAATGATAAAGATAGAGCTTTTTGCACTACGTGCAAAATCTCCCTGAGGGCCCACAAAACAGATTTGTTGAGTCATTTAAAGAAACAGAAACATAAATTGAAGTTTTCGAGCATAATTCCTCCAAAGAGTCAAACCAATTTGAACAATAATGTTGTCGTTATATGTAATGAGCTTAAGAAACATGAACTGATAATAGCAGCCCATATTGCGGTTCATTCAAGTATTCGAACAGTAGATCACTTGACAAATATTCTTAACAATGAATTTCAACCTGCTGAAAGTAAATTTTTTGCGTCTTCCACCGTTACGATGAAGCTACATAGGACAAAATGTACTATGATAATTCAGAATGTTATTGCAGCAGCATTAAAAGATGAACTCATAACTGATATTGGAAACAGTTCATATTCACTGATTATTGATGAATCAACTGATATTTCTGTGCACCAATATCTCTGCTAATGTGTTAGGTTTGTTTGAAGTCTTTATTTAATCATAAATGTTTTACCCCTTCAGACCCATGTTGCCACCGGTGGCAACAAGCTTACTATGCATTGTGATCCCAGGTTGCCATATGTGGCAACAAATATTATACTTTTGCTATAAGCCTGGGATAATTTTGTACACGTTGTTTTATGTTTGGGATATCGTCATATTGAAAAATTATTGGTGGGGATGGAAGTTTTGATTGGTTAACTCAAGGTCAAGCTTATAGATTCACTTGTTCGCGTCATGTGTGCGTCATTATATTGCATCTAAAGAGTACGGCTGCAGTTATAATTTGTTTTCTTTGTAAAAATGAGTGATTTAATTGATAATGAAGAGCAATTTGACGATTCTGGCTCAGAATATTTGCCAGAGCCCTCCGACGACGATGATGATGATAGTTTGTCCAGTGCCTCCGACTCTGAAGACGATGAGGCGCTAAGTATGGGAGATTTTAATGTTGTAGTGGATCCATTCTCTGTAATTTTACCCTTATTTTCATATCATGTGCTTATTTTTATTTTTACTTTAGGATGCAAGAGCGTCAGCGTTGGTGCCGGTTTCCCGTTTGTTTGAAGGTGTTCATCCTGCTGTTGAACTGGAAGACATGAAACATCCCGAGAATTGCTTCATAGCATTCATATCCGAAAAAATTGTCCAATGTCTTTGTGAATGGACAAATGAACGGGCAGGAACCTACCTCGTAGAAAATGGTACCCAGAAAGTGTACGACATTATGTGGAAAGATGTAACGGTTCCTGAAATGTACACTTTTTTGGCATTGCATTTATACATGGGACTAATTCGCTACCCTACAATCCATGATTATTGGAAACGTGATTTTTTATTTCCAGGGCCAAATATATTTTGTGCCAAAGTCACGAGTAGAAATCGATTTTTCTCAATATTGAAATTCATCAGATTCAGTAATCCGGGAGCCTTCATTCCAGGTAAACCTAATACCCGTTTGGGTATGTTTTTTGCGTATGTAAAAGATAATTGTATGAATCTTATTGATCCTGGAGAAATAGTTGCAATTGATGAATGTTTGCTTTTGTATAAAGGTCGAATCCATTTCACACAATATATAAAAACGAAGCGTTCCCGTTTCGGAATGAAGCTGTTTTGCGCATTCCCAGCAGTCCACATTTACGGGGGTACACTTACAATTTTGCTATGTACTTCGGAAAAGACATGTACAACGTCGATCACATTCAGGGATCCGAAGTTTTGTCTCTATCTGAAAGAATTGTGGTGTTCCTGTTTCAAAATTTATTAGATCAAGGCAGAGAAATAATAATTGATAATTGGTACACATCTTTGAGGCTAGCAGAGTTTCTACTCACAAAAAACACCTATGTGACTGGAACCATTCGCGCGAATAGAGGTGTACCCAAAGAACTGACAGAAGTCCCTCTAGAAACTTTTCAAACATGCTTTGTCAGAAAAGATGATGTTTTGATTACTAGATATAAGGATAAGAGAGATGTGTATCTACTGACCACTAAACTTGAGGCCGGATATACAGAAAAAAATCGTTACCGGCCCTCCACATCAAGTACAATATTTATTCAAAAGCCAACTGCTATAGAACATTATAATCTAAATATGGGAGGAGTAGATGCGACTGATCAAGACATTGAACCATATGATTGCACCAGGAAAAGTTACACCTGGTTTAAAAAAATTGGTTTTCATGTAATCCAACGCATTGTGTTGAATGCGAGAGTGTTGTACACAAATGCCGAAGAAAAGGAGAAGAGTGTGTTGGAGTTTACAAAAATTTTGATTGATGGTCTCTTGACTAAATATTCATCTGGATATACAAGAATCAAAGAAGAATACAAACCAGGTGGAAGCAGTTCCACCAATGTCAAGTCAGCCAAAAATAAACACCAGTTTGCGTCCTTCTACAAGGAATTAGGGAAACGCCGCAAAAGGGGAACTTGTAAAATATGTTACCAAACTGATAAAAAGAGAGTATACACAAGCAACTTATGCACAAGTTGCCCAAACGCTCCCGTCTATTTGTGTTGTAAAGCCCATTTCGATAAGTTTCATGACTATTGAAATGAAATAGAACCTATCTATATTGTATTTTCTGGTCCCATAATAAATGTTTCTTCACACATCTCCGCTACTGTCTTTATTATGTTTTCGGTTTTGATCATGTTTTTTCCCTAATTATTCAGAAGTAAGCTATATTTGTAAAAACTAATCATGCATCGTTATATTTAGCAAAGCAAAAAGTTTTTGTTTGTTGCCTTAAAATGACCCAGGTAGCGCCGCCTATGGAATATTTTTCAATGTCTTTTTTGTAAAATAACTATTTAGGCATAGTGTAATAATTTTCAATGCAAAAATTTCAACGAAACGGAAGACCATTTTTTAACCAAATCTGGTATAATATCGTCGAGTTGCATAACCGGCCTGGGCGCGAAGGGGTTAAGGGTCGTCCTTACAATCCCGAGCCGCCCGGGGAAGCCGATTCTTCCGACGAGGACGTGAGTCAACCTTTACCGCAGATCCTACTCGTCGCGGAAGAGGCTCCCCTTGCTGCCGCCCCTCCTGGCCCGTCGTTGCCGCCCTCCCCGGTGCTGGACCACGAGTCAACCATACAGGAGGTTCCACCTACGGCTTCAGGATCAACCCCGCTGACGGCTGCCGGTCCTTCGAAGGAAGCCCCGCCATCTTTACCATCTGGGTCGTCCCTTGCGACGGCTTCTGGCCCTTCAGAGGGAGTCCCACCAACCTCTTCATCAACACCATTGACATCCCAATCTTCATCACTGACGGCTGCCGGCCCCTCGCACCGGTGCCCGTCGCCGCCTGGGTCCGCCCCTTCCACAGATACAGGTAACATAATAGGGGACGCGTGTGACGGTGATCCCGTCCTGGGGTTCCTGCGGAACTATCGTCAGGGCTGGAACGACTGGGATAACGCCGACGAGGAGCTTTGGTCGCGGGTCCCCTCTCGGGAAATGCGCTAGCCTATAACATTCGTGCGGCGCTGCAGCAGTACGTGCGGTCGTTTGCACCATCTTCCGCGGGTAGTAGGCCATCAACATCTGACAGAGGCGCGAAGCCCAAATGTAAGAGGCAAAGAGGTAAAAGAGAGGCATGGGGCGAGCAATGACAGGGCCTACCTGTACAAAATAGTACAGGAGAAATTCAAAAAAAACACTGCCCAGCTCGCCTCGGATATAATTGATGGCCGTTTAGAACGGAGTCAGGATGGCCGACCGGATCATCCCTCTAAGGATGCTATCGACCACCATTTTCGGGGCATCCTGTCTGAGGAGTCCCCCGCGGATACCAACCCGTTTGATTTAGAACGGCACAGGGGGAAGACCAGTGCGTACTTGCCTATCACAGAGGAGGAGATCCTTAGTGCCATAGCTCTCACCAAGTCGTCGGCCACCGGTCCGGACCGGATGCGGATCGCCGACTTGCGGAAGGTCCCTACACGAAAGCTGGTGGTCCTTTATAACTGCATGCTGGCATACGGAGTCGTTCCAAGCTCGCTTCAAGCTGCCAGGACAACCCTTGTACCGAAGGGCGCCATAACTGCAGAGGTCGAAAAGTGGCGCCCGATTACCATCACATCGGTCTGTTTGAGGGTTCTCCACAAGATCCTTGGCTGGAGGCTGTCCAAGGTCGAACTCCACCCCAACCAGCGGGGCTTCCGGAGAGTGGACGGGTGCTTGGCAAACAACATCACTGTCGAGCACGTTAATAAGTCCTGCCGGAGGCACAACAAACCCCACGTCCTGGTCACCCTGGACTTGCGTAAGGCCTTCGACCTTGTCTCTCATAATTCGGTGACGAGGGCTTTACGTAGGGTGGAGATGGATGACAAAGTGATAGAATACATCGCGGACGCTTACACGGGGGCGACAACCGAGATCTCGTGTTTCGGAGATGGGACGCCCCCTATTGAGATCCGGAGAGGCGTTCGGCAAGGTGATCCTCTCTCGCCATACTTATTTAACATTGTTATGGACGAGTTGATCACGCGTCTGGAGAAGTCCAATAAAGGATTAGTATTGGAAGACGGACGCTCTCTGACGTGCCTGGGCTATGCCGATGATCTGGTGCTGTTCTCGGACAGCGCTAGGAATGCCCAGGCCCTGCTTAACATAACAAACCGATTCCTCCGAGACCGGTCGCTCTCGATTAACACCGACAAGTGTACCGCGATGATAACAGCAACAGTCCCAGCCACGAAGAAGTTGGCAGTTATGACCAGCCAGAGCTTGGTAATCGACGGAAAACGAATCCCGCCAGTAAAGGCCGACGGGTCCTTCAAGTACCTCGGCTTTTATTATACCTTCATGGTGTACTCCTGGAAGCACTCGGTGGGGGATCTCCACCGACAGCTCGGGAGGATACAGAAGGCACCACTAAAGCCGCAGCAGAAACGGAGGATAGCTAAACATTACCTCATACCAACCACGCTATCTCCACTGCCTTAAAAACGTAAAAGTTAACCTGAAAGCGCTTAGAAACGCAGATAGAGAACTTCGTAAATTCGTTAAGCTTGCACATCTGCACGTCACATGCACCGACTCCTACCTCTACGCTCCGCCCAGGGAGGGGATCTGGGAGTGACGTGCTTTAGGGCAGTGGTGCCCAGTATTCTGCTGGGCCGATTAGATCGAATGGCTGGGGCCGGGGACGAGACGATCTGTTGGGCCGCGACCACTAGCACGGCATTGAAGATCGGCCAAAAATTGGGAAAATGGACTGTTGAGTTTGGAAGGGGCCGTGACCGTATACGATCCGCGTTCTCACAACAGCTGGAGACCTCGTATAGCGGCAATGGGCTGCGTCAGGGATCGGGAAGCTCGATATCTAGTTCCTGGATCTACCGACCACCACCGTACTGGTCCGGATGGGAGTATTCCCGAGTTATCCAACTGAGAGGAAATGCCCTCCCAACAATGGGTATCCCATCGAACCCTGAGGGAGCCAGGAGGTGCCGGGCGGGCTGCGAGAGTGGAATCTCTTTCGCATGTCCTACAGAAGTGCCCGGTTACCCACTGGAAGAGGATTAAGAGGCATGATGCGGTGGTGAGGATCGTTAAGAAGGAGGCCGAAAAACGAGGCTTCGTTACATTTGAAGAGCCTCGCATAAGATCCGAGATCGGCCTCCGTAAGCCGGACCTTATACTAGTGGGCTCCGGAAATATCATTATTATCGACGTCGGAGTTCACTGGAAGAGTCCACGAGCACTTAGAGCGGCCTTCCAGGACAAGGTCAACCGCTATTCGAGCCCGGTATTCATTGACGCGGTCCGGAGGAAATACGGCGGCGACCTTAACATCAGGGTACTCCCCTTAATTGTGGGTGCCAGGGGCACCTGGTGCGATTTGAACAAGAGCGTGGTGGACGCCGTCGGGATGTCTGCCAGTGCGGCGCGATTGGTGGTGACGTCTGTGGTGCGTGACATTTGCGGTATCCATGCCGACTTTATGAGGTTGGTGTGGTCCCGCGGTGCGGGGTGAGTGCTAGACCTTTCTCGCCCTTGGACGCTACGGTGCTGCCGCTGAAGACAAAGGACTGATGACATTTACTCAATTTTATTTATACACTGTTTTTAAAATGTTTTTAATTTATATACACGTTTTTATCTACAATGACAATGTAATGTTAATAGTTTGTTCTTTTTTCTTATACCACATGTTTGTAATTTACTTTAACTGTTATACCGGCACATGCATATGACGATATTTTGTAATGGCAATGCGGGCCAAAAGACCGAATCGCAAACTGTTTATTGTATATTTAATGAATAAACCAGTATATCAGCGTAGTTGCGCTTGATCTGCGCAATGCGTTCGACACGGTCTCCCATAACTCAGTATTTCGGGCACTCCGCCGGTTTAGGGTGGATGAGCGTACTTCGAGGCTGATTAGGGAACAGTACGCGGGCTCCTTCACTACGACTAAGCAGGGGCCACTATCAACCGACCCCCTCACCCTCAACAGAGGAGTGAAACAAGGAGACCCGCTGTCCCCTACCCTTTTCAACTTGATACTAGATGAGCTCGTTGAGAAGTTGGAGGGAGAGGAAGGAGGTCTGAACATAAGTGAGAGCTCCCGGGTGAAGGTTATGGCTTATGCCGACGACTTGATCCTGGTGAGCGAGGATCACCGTGGCGCCAATAAGTTGTTGAAGAAGGCTGTTTCCTTTTTCGCGGAGCGCGGCCTTTCACTCAATACCACTAAGAGCGGGCGTTGTCCATAGGTGTCGTCCCGGGGAAAAAACAGTTGTATGCCATCACGAGGAACTTGTTCTTCGTCGATGGCAAACCTATTCCGCAGCTGCCCCGGGTAACTTCTTTCAATACCTTGGCACGCGATACAGCTTCATGGGACAAGAGCGGCCAAGTGTTGAACTCATTAAGAACGCTATGGCACACCTTAAGGCCGCACCATTAAAACCTTACCAGAAAATCCACCTGCTCCGCGATCATTTTATGCCAAAGTTCTTGAGCCTTCTTCAGACGCCGAGGGTAACCCTGACCGCTCTAAAGGGTGTAGACCGGTGTGTGCGAATGTTTGTAAGAAATGTGTTGCATCATAATAAAACTAGTCCCGACGCTTACATCCATGCGTGTGTTCGCGATGGCGGCATCGGTATAATTTCCCTCCGAGATCATGTGCCTGCGATCATGCGTAATAGGATGACAAATCTAGCTTTTACAGCCGACCCGTTAACCGCCGCGGTCCTCGCAAGACCAGCAGTTAATAAGATATACAAAAAGCTCCTACGATGGACCGTAGGGAACGGCGGTAATACGAACAATATAAAGGAGTGGAGCAGAAGGCTCCAAGATTCGTATTCGGGGAACGGTTTGCGTCAGGGAAGTTCCGACGGTGTCAGCGCAGCGTGGATGAGGAACCCGACTTTTGGTCCGGTTTCGACTTCGTGAACGCAGTTCTTCTAAAGGGTAATCTCCTGCCCACCAAAGGGATGCCCTCCAATCTACCCCACGAACGTAAGTGCCGAGCGGGTTGCCAGAAGACGGAGAGCCTTTCTCACGTCCTTCAGGGCTGCCCGCTCACTCATTGGCACAGGATAAGGCGGCACGACCGCATAGCCACCCGAATCCGGCAAATCGCCGAGAAGAAGGGGTGGTTGGTGGAGGAGGAACCGAGACTGAGGCTCGCAGACGGCTCCCTTCGAAAACCAGACATAATTATGTCGAAGGGAGAAGATCTCATCGTCTGCGGCGTTACCATCGTTTGGGAGGGTCCGAACCCGCTGGCAATGGCCTACAATCAAAAGGTTGCATATTACAGCCAGCAACCGACCCTGGACGCGATACATGATCGATTCCCAGGGAGAACCGCAGTGGTCCTGGCTCTCGTAATAGGAGCTAGAGGGACTTGGTGTACCAACAACAATCACCTCGCTGAGATCTTGTCCCACTCGAGAGCCGAAAGAATAAGCCTCGTCAACAACACCGTGAACGGGAGCGTTATAATTCACAAAGAATTCGACCTGGAAAAAATGAAAATCTCTAAAAGTCGTCCGATCGTCACAAGTAAATCTGCGAGACCAGCTAGTTACAGGCCTCCACAACAATGTAATACGTTCGAGATTGTTTGCGGAAAAAAAATCTCCCAATACTCCCAATACTTCAAGTTTAAATATTTTAAATGTAGTTACAGACACTAAGAATAAGCAAAGGGTACAATGTAAACATTGTGGTTAGAACAACTATGCTCAATCTAATTGTTATTTTAAGAATAGTAAATGTAATGTTTGTTCTCTCGAAGGTCATATTAGTTCTATTTGTAAAAGTAAAACTAAAGTTAAACCTAAAAAAGAAACATAAAATTAATAAACAAAATTTCATGCATGAAAATGACTGAAACCTACAATGAAGATGTAGATTACTGTGAGTAAAAAAATAAATTCGAGTAGAACTAACCTTGATCGACATTAGTAACAGAATTACTCAACATAAACAAGAAAGCTGAACATAGCAATGAAAACTTATATGAAATATTATAGCAATTGTCAAATGGATATTAAGAGCGAAAAATTAAAAAAAAATAGAGTAGAGTTGAAAATAGAAATAAAACTAATGGTTAAAATCTTCACTTTTTTAGTACGTAATCATAAAACGATGACAAATGTTTCCCCAGCACAGTAGCTTCCTCAGGTATTTACAGCTAAAGAGCTCATTACAAACTCTTGAAGTTTGTAACGTGCTCTTTAGCTGTAAAAACTTGTTCAAAATTCATTAATCCCTTAAATTTACTTATTACTGTAATTTGCGGGGTTGTATCTAGCGGGCCGTACAATAATTTCTCTGGCATTCTAGAAATTAAGTTGGTATCGTGTTTGAATACAAATTTCAACTTAATAATGAATTTAAGCAAGTACAATTACATTTTAATTATGATAAAAATCAAGCTATCAATAGGTAGTTTAAGCCGGTATATTTAATTTACGCTTATTAGTCATTAGTTTTACGGAATCAATCTGAATAATGCGGGTTAAATTGTTTATTTATGTTTATCTTAAATTATAGAATAAATACTGAATTGTTCTGTTACGTTAAACTCAAATTATAAATAGTGAGATTGAGTGTCCTTCGATGTCAGTAAAAATAAAAAAAATAAGTACTCTTGATTTATTCCTTATTATTTGAATAAAAGAAAACACATAATATCTTTTTTATACATATCTTTATTACATCGAAGTAAAATATCAATTCCAAAACAAAATTGTATTAATTTCAGATAAATATGCACATGTGAGGCAGCATCGCTTTTTATTTAAGCAAAAGAACCCCTCCTTATAACAGCAGTGAGTGATCTAATTGATAAAACGCCATCATATAATAGAACAAATTCCATAATAAGAGAAGAGATCGTACATTCAGTTGAGGTTTGCTTAGATCAAAATTACTTTTCATTTAATAACAAATTCTATCTGTGTAAAGTAGGTCTAATTATGGGAAATCCACTTTCTCCGGTACTTGCTGATATTTATATGGACAATTTGTAAAATAAGATTCTATACAATGAAAGGTACACGAAGAATATTTTGTTTGGGTACAGATATGTTGACGACATTTTGATAGGATACACAGGAACAGACAGACAGTTGAATTGTCTTTTTGAATTTATTAATTCTATTGATTCTAATATTATATTCACTATAGAGAAAGAACTTAATAACAGCATTAATTTTTTAGACCTCAAACGAGTAAACAACAAAGTTCGCTTTTCCATTTATCACAAAGATTCTCATACAGATACTACTATATAAATCAAACCATCCGTTCCAACATAAGTTAGCAACTTACCACAACATGACCCATAGATTGATTAATATCCCGATGCTCAATGAAGATTTTAATAAAGAATATAATATAATTAAACAAATCGCTTACAACAGCTATGGAACCGAATATAATTATTAGATTCAAAAATATCTTACAAAAAATTATTAGGTGGGCTTTAACCTACTATTAAAGAGGTGTCAGACAAGAAGTTTAATTCATTCATGTACATAGGCCAAGAACAAGATAAATTATCAAAATTCCTTAAAAAAGAAAATAATATCGCTTATAAAACGAATAACAATTTAGCTAAGTATATCAAAAAAACAATAGAGAAAGAACTACTAAAGATAATAAATCGGGAGTCTATAAGCTATCATATAACTAAGCACTAAAACATATATTGGACAGACAGAAAGAACTTTTAATAAACGCCATCAAGGATCATCAACATTCCTACATCAATCGGAAAGCTGACTCAACATGCGCTAATCATTTATTAGAGAAGGACCACGATTTTAATTTACAATTTGATATTCTCCATGTCGAAAATAAAGGGAAAAACTAAACTGCTTAGTCATCAGAAACCAATAAGCTCAAAAATTCTTATAAACTATTAAATGATAAATTAGACTTGAATTCTTCCCCGTTGTTAAATTTGTTTGTTCTGTGAAATGAGGTTTGCCAAATCGTGTTGTTACATTATTAATTTTGCACTTTCCCCCGTTGTAAAAACTTCCCGTTGTTAAATGTGTTTGTTCTGTGAAATGGGGTTTTCTCAAATTGTTCTGTTACATTATTAATTTTGTACTTTCCACGAATTTAGATACATTTAAGGTTGACATATAGCAATTAAGATAATAGTTTGAAGTAACCCAATATGGTTGTGTTGGATATATAGTATGCAACATTAGTTTATTGTTATACTTGAAGAAGCGATACATGGAAATAATATATTAATCCAAAACAAAACTTATTAATTTCAAATACATGTGTACCTGTGAGTAAATACAAAAAAGAACCTGAGGGAATAAAAAACAACTTCCTTAAACTTACAAACAAGCATAAAGAAAATAACACATGGTTAAATAAAATATAATTCGACGGAAATATAATATTTTAATAACTTTGAACTCGGGAAAATATTCTGTTTTACTTAATAATAATTGCACTAATAGAGACACAGTAAATACGACGGTTTGCACAAGTTGCGATATGGATTTGTTACTACAAAAAGTCTTTGATATACCTTTTAAAATTAATTTAGGTACGTAGGCATGTATTTTCTAAATTTTAAAATGATATTGCAAAATTGTAACGTAAGCAATCATAACATTTGACACGTAATGCTTACAGATGCATTTGATACACAATATGTTTCATTACATTTATGTCTATTACAAGAGCATACATAGTTAAAAATCTCTTTACATAGAGGTGTTTAATTTGTCCTATCGACAGTTGTCATAGAGGATGCATTTAAAATACGTACAAGTACGTTTCATTGCTATTACCTCTATTAATTTACCTTGCTTTAGAAAGACACACAGGAATACGTAGCTGCCATTTTGAAGATGGAAAGAAAGAAAATGGTGCAACTTCGTGTGTCGCTTCACCCGAAAGGGAGATTATTACCATAATGGCGTTAAGTTGTATTACTTGTATTTAACTGCATCACTTGTTAATAAAACAAATTTAAAGTAACAAAACTCGAGTGTGGTATTCTTTCAACGAAAACAATCTTAGAAAATACTGCAACATTTGATGGTCCTTCAAGTCGTCGGATTTAACCGAAAAATCGAAGAAAAGAAAAATACCAATTTACCGCCATAAGAACGTACAACATAATTATGAGGTTAGGATTTTTACCTAAAAAAATTATCTGGTAAAAAATAAATAATTCATATTTACTTCAAGCATTATTTACACGTATAATATATTGAGGTACTTATCGAACAGCGTCACATATTGTTAGGCTATAATTTAGTACGATTAATTATATAAGAAAAATGTTATCAATTGAGGATTTAAAACGTAAACGGGCTTCAATTAAAGGTAATCTAACAAGGTTTAAGACCTTTTTAGAGAGATTCCATAAGGAAAATGCCGATGATTTTATACAATTGGAATCATGTTTAACTCGTTTATCAAGCATTTTAACAGAATTTGATAACATTCAAATACAAATCGAATTACTCAATATTAAAAATGAATTTATAGCTGAAAATGATTCGGAACGAGATGCTTTCGAATCAGAATTTTATACATTAGAATCGCGGGCAAAGAGATTACTACACATCTCTTACACCAGGGCTCGGTAACCAAGCCCATGCTGTACAGATGCTTCCTTAAAGGACAATTTTAGTATGGAGTTGATCTTCCATTAACCTCCATTTCATTTTGTGTTCTATTTCTAGCCTTAACTAGATCTCCCTTTCAGCGGAATCCTTAGCGATTCCGCATACAGGTTTTGCTCCTATGAAGTTCCTATTAGTACCTTCTTTGGTCAGTTCGTCAGTTGCCTTTAATTTCCTCATGTTCTTGCACTCATATCAGTGACAAAGTATTGTACTGCGCCAATTTATTGAAGACCTGTTTGCAATAATTCACCAGTTTAGACTTGGTAGATATATTCATTCTTTAATTCCTGTACCAACTTTATCTCATACAAGTGTAGGCCAAGATCTTACGCAAAGTTTTTCATGTAATGGATGGATAGAGCCTCAATTCCTTTCATTACGCACGCGATATCTATTCAGAATTCGACGGATGACTTACTCACATGAATGATTATGTGTGCCATAAAAATCACAAAGTCGTCTAAAAGTTGCACGAATCGACGACTGATTTTCATAGTAAATTGTGATAATTTGATAGCGTTGTTCAAGCGTGAGTCCATTTATAATTTGGCAGAATATTTTGAGCATTGCATAAATGAACAACACATGGTATCATTAAATAATTTTGAAATTTTACACTCTGCAAATAAAAGTAAACGATTAGACTTTTTAGAAATAATGGAAATATCTAAAGCAATAAACAAATCATTAAATATAGTAAATAAACAAAAATCTCCCCTATTATTAAGGCTGTTTCTCGTTAATTACTAGGAAAACCCCCATAATACATAACTCACGTATATGTTTCACAGTGTTACTCCCACCTTACTCAAATTATCTATTCGTATTTTAAGTAAACTTTTCTTGTTCAGTTGAGAATGAACTGTCAAGTTCGAAACAAATTTATCCAAGCGCATTTTGTAAATAAAATTGCAGTGAAACAAATAACCAAGTGTGAACTTTCTTTTACCTTTATCAGAATATTTTGACCATAAATGGGCAAAAAAAACCCATTATATGCTCGATTATTTGCTGCAAATCACAATCTAAGACAACGACGTAACCTTCCTTCAAAATGTTTATTCTTTTTTTATAATTAGAAAGCTCCTATAGCATCCCTCATTTCTGTCTTTTTATTCTTCAATTTCCATCGGCTCTTCTCTTAGTTTCTTTGTTTACGACTCTCTTCTAATTCGCACCGTCTATTTTTTATCTTTCGTTATCATTCAACGGCCAGGAACATAGATTGTTTAATTATAATAATAGTTCCTCGTAACAGAACTTGAAGGTCCACAGGCTTATAAGTTATAACAGACATACCATCTGTTGCGACTTAAGCTTTGAATGTGTAAACACAAGCACGAGATTCTGTAAACATCAGAGGTATGGTATTTTATTAAAAATGCGAAAGCTTACGATTAAGTTTGAAGATCATTTTGATATTTTCTTTAAGATGTACTTTGCTGATATTGTACAATGTTACGTAAATGGGAAATGGAAATACTTGACGTGGGTCGAGTATCGATTTTGGGTTTAGGTGATTGTCTGTTATATTGAATATTCCATTCTAAACGCCGTTCACGATTCGAAGACGTGCGCGTCATCAATGATGCCAAAACAATGTTGCGAAATCGATTTGTTTACATTTTAGGTTAGGGTAGTAAACGCTTATGTAAAACTTGCAGTATTTAGGTTATAAGTGCAATATGTAATATGAAATTATAACAAAATACAAATACAATTTTACTTCTCTCACAGCTCATAAAGGCAGCAACGGTCTATTATCGCGTTCTGCTTCACAGTTTGCAATCGCGGTGCAGTAACTAAACCAGGTCATGTATGTATTTACATCTCTTACGACAACACGGCCTCGGTGAGTTATGATCTTTCACATCATGTTTATCTTATAAACAGGTAACTAGGCTAAGGGGACATACTCTAGTATATAACGAGACACTCAGAGGTCTCGAGACACACACACAGACACACACAGAGTCACATTCTGAGACAGTGAGTTGGAGTCCCTGCTAGGCTAGTGCCTCATAAGTATAATGTAGTGTATTTTATTGTTAAACGTTGTTATAATCTTTATTTAATTATATGTTGTTATTTATTCGCTGTCCCGCCTTTTATTCATTACTGGTGAACCCTCGGTGCCTAAGCAACGATATGACCTCCGGGACCAGGTGACATCACATGGCGATCCTGCCCTTAGTTAGATGATCAGATATTACATGGTGATTCTGCCATCCCATCATCTGACATCACATGGCGATCCTGCCTTTAGTTAGATAATCAGATATTACATGGTGATTCTGCCATCCCATCATCTGACATCACATGGCGATCCTGCCCACGTCAGATATCACATGGCGATCCTGCCCACGTCCGATATCACATGGCGATCCTGCCAGCCACTTAAGACGATGTATAAATTAAGTGGAAAGTGGAACGAATCATCGAAAATATGGTAAGCCAATAAACAAAATGGGAACTACGCGGCGGAAGAATAAGTCATCCTCAGCCAGGAGCAAGCGGAAGCCGCTCACAGGTCAGCCCCAGCCACTCTCTATCACTTCAAGAGAAGAAACAGGTATTTTTTTAGAAATCTAAGCAAAGACAATTACAGTGCGTAAAAGTGACTGAACAATGCATAGACTCTTTATACATAAACTGTGTATATTTCAATAGTTAAAATGTTTCTTTGTATTGTAAAGAATAATATTAGTTTGATGCGTATGCATAATATGTGTAACAATTTCTGTTTAAGTCAACAAAATGTAGTATGTAAACAGCGTAGCACCGTTCCTTTTTTCTAAGGTCAAGTTTACTTAAAATTAATATAATGTAATTGTAAAACTACATTATGGCCGAAAAGTTCAATTCAAAAACCTGTCGCAAGTTTGTTATCCATCGTACACGTGAATATTTAAGTTTATACACATTTTTTTAAGAAAAGCCGCCTACCTAAAATTGAAAAAACACGTTATATTTTTAATACTAGCGAGCATAAATTCACTTACGTTCAATGCATATCTATATATATAAAAATGAATGTTTGTCTGTATGTCCTTTATAGAATCGTAAACTATGCATTTGATCATGTGATGATCTTTAGCAAAGTTGTTGTGCATGAGCCCACGAAGGTTTCTGAGTTGGTACGACCAATTTTCGACAGATGGCGCCACTGTCATTCCAATGAATTTCATATATTGCCGTGACAGTTCATGCTGATTTGAATTGAAACGAAAACAGCAAACGAATTATGACGTTTCGAGTTGTGGGTGACATACAAATTTATGTAAACTGTGAAATTCATGTCCGGCTCACATTGAACAGACAATATTGTGCGTATTTTTATATTTGGGAGCGTTTTTCGAATAGTTTTGTGCATTTCATTGAGTTAAATTAATTTTATTAATTAATTAAATTAATTAATTAATTAATGTTTAAGTTGGTAGCTTAAAACTGGTGCTGTTAAAGTTATGTCAATTTGAAAATGAAAATGACGTATTAAAATAGACATTTTTTAATTATTTTTTAACAATGTTATTTAAACATATTGAATGTTAATATAGCAAAAATACTTAAGAGTGATGTTTATTTAATAGATTAGGGCATTCGAAAGATACTTTTAGCCGTTATTTGACCGTTTGTTCGTGTATTGAAAATGGACGAAATGCTAGCTTAGATTTTTTTTATATTATTTTTCTTCCAATTTCCTTTCCCACTATAAATTCACACTCAAAAAAGCTCCCTTTGCGTACTGTAAAAGTTCTATTGATTTTTATCCAGACACTTCCAGTACCCGCATTATCAATTAATTAATTAATATAATTAATTAAATTAATTAAATTAATTAAATTAATTAAATTAATTAAATTAATTAAATTAATTAAATTAATTAAATTAATTAAATTAATTAAATTAATTAAATTAATTAAATTAATTAAATTAATTAAATTAATTAAATTAATTAAATTAATTAAATTAACTAAATTAATTAAATTAATTAAATTAATTAATTAAATTAATTAAATTAATTAAATTAATTAAATTAATTAAATTAATTAAATTAATTAAATTAATTAAATTAATTAAATTAATTAAATTAATTAAATTAATTAAATTAATTAAATTAATTAAATTAATTAAATTAATTAAATTAATTAAATTAATTAAATTAATTAAATTAATTAAATTAAATTAATTAAATTAATTAAATTAATTAAATTAATTAAATTAATTAAATTAATTAAATTAATTAAATTAATTAAATTAATTAAATTAATTAAATTAATTAAATTAATTAAATTAATTAAATTAATTAAATTAATTAAATTAATTAAAATAATTAAATTAATTAAATTAATTAATGTAGTATATAGAATTTTTTTAATTTTCTAGTCGACAACATTGAAGTAAACAATTATATATCATTAGATATTTGAAGCATGTTACTTTAAAATTTCCTAAGTTTGTCTATTAAATGGACCCTGTATATTGAATATGTTAATCATTATTTCGATTCTTCTATAAACAATATATATAACTTGTAATAGTATAAATTCCATTGAAATTTTTAATTGTACCTTATTAAAACAATAAATAATGTGTATTTAGATTATACTACGGTAAATTAATGTCATAGATTTAATTATCTAATCGACTAGTATTACATAATCAATCATATTAAACAAGAAACATACTATATACTCCATATATAGTTAGAAACAAAGATGTATATACCTACTATTATCTTTAATCACAATTCGTAGGTCATTAGAAAAGTTTATTAGTTACATATACTATTTACAACGTTTATGTCAATCATGATTTTATTTTTAGTAAACAGTGATGCGGCTTTGATAATAAAATAAATTTTCTGATACCCTATAATATTCAATAAAATAATATTTTTAGGTGTTTTTTTTCATGAAGAAGTAAATTGTACTATACTCCAATTACACAAAATCTGCTTTAAATATAATCCCCGCATGTAATTCTATATTGTTTCTGTATGTCTGCGCACGTACACGTTTTTTTTAGCAAGCTGTCATATATATGTTTATAATAAAAAAACAAATTGCATTATTTGCAAATATTTTGTATAAGATCATAATTTTGATTCGAAAATATATTAATTAACACCAACCATGGGTGAGTTTACATCATGGTGTGTGTATTTACAGTATTTATATATTTTTCTTTTTTGTTTTAGATATTGATTATATATATATTTTATTGTAAGGAAGTTAATTCCCGGAACGCTAGTAAGTTTTTTTATACAGTTTTTAAAACACTTTTTATAATATTAAATAAAAAAAATATATTTTTTAGGATAGACCGGTGGTAATTATGAAGGAGGAGATGCCTCCACCACCACCGCAGCCAGGGGTGATAACGGTAATGGTCGGCTTGAACAACACGCTCCATATAAATGCCGAGAATGATTTTATTATTGTATATCATTATATTTAGTAAGTTTTTCAATATCTACTACATTAAAAAATTATTTATTCGTATTTTTTTATAGTTAAACGTTGGATTTTAAATTAATAAAGTTGTTTTATTACCGTTTTTAATTGTTTTATTATGTAATTTATGTTCGCTCTCTGATACTTTTTAAGCAGCTTTATTTTTAGTATATGTGAGTTTAAAATAAAATATCAATCAATTAACTCCTTTTGATTTTAGAATATATAAGTTTATAAAATAGCAATCAATCAATTGACTCTCTTGAATCAGAAAAATATATAGATATATGTCATTAGAACGTATTTTTTTAAAAAGATGCGGAGAGTGATTTTATTATTGTGGATCATTATATTTAGTAAGTTTTTTCAATATCTACTACATTAAAAATTATTTATTCTTATTTTTTTATAGTTAAACGTTGGAATTTAAATTAATAAAGTTGTTTTATTACCGTTTTTAATTGTTTCATTACGTAATTTATGTTCGCTCTCTGCTACTTAAAATTGGAAAATAAAATAGTAAACTTTGAGGGAGACCAGGGGTGATGGTGGCGGTTAGTAAATACTGTGGTGTATGAGTGCTGCTGATGGATGTGTTAGAACAATGTAACCGACATATGGATAATAGTAAGTTATTAAAGATTTATAATTAAATATTTTAAAACCGTATTGTTAAAATAGGTGAAATATTAGTATCTATTCAAAAAAATGTTAGCAACATGGCTGCTCTCTGCAAATTTGTGGTAGCATTTTAAAATAATTATGATATGTTATCTAGATGATTTGAAAGTTTTTTTTTTTTATTTCCATGTTTTGTAAATAGACAGGAAGTATAATTTTTTTAATACATATCAACTAATGCGGTTTCTTTCTAATTAATTTTTGTTTGATGTGAAGTACATGTGCGACTAAATGATTGAAATAACTAGAGATACTTTTTGTCATTAAAAAAAATATTCAAAGTGCCTAGACAGGTTTCACCGAGAAAAATCGTGTTCTATCATGTTTTAAAAAATATGTCTATAAATTTTTTGCTTACTCACACCACAGTAAGGTAATATGATATTTTTCCGACCTCTTCTTAGTATAAAAATTGTGTTTACAATATAAATTATTGCTTATTCATTATATCGTATTACATCCGGTTTCATATTACACTACAGTAAGCATTTTTTATTTGTGATACTCAGATCTGTAGTAGAATGGTTGGGTGGAGAGGGGATAGTTTAAATATTATAGAAGCTTATTGAACGGAAATGTTAATTACAGTCTGTTCTCCGCTATCGTAAACAACACTTCTACTAAATTTCTCGAAAAAAATGTCTAGGCGAGTACAGTTTAACGATAATATTGAATTTTCGACTGGTTTGAATTCAGAATGCCTGCAGACAGACATAGATTTAATCGAAGAATAAAACAATTGGAAGAGAAATTAATTGAAATTTTAGCACCTTTACATCGAACTCAAGTGTATCAACAACGATTCAAGCCTTACCTGGTTGTAGACATACAAGGTTTTTTTAATAGCAATTTTACATCTAAGGAGATGTCCATCACCGATGGTTCTCGATCGATGCATCTTTTATTTAAACCTAATGTTCGGAGACAACAAGTGCTTTTTTAGTGGCAAGGTTCAATCTTTTGAAGAAACCTTCGGTCATGCCATTATTTCCCGGACCTGATGATAAACTATATAATGGTCTTTTACCTCTTAAAGAAGACAAGTTAAAAAATGTGATGGAGTTAGCTAGACAGTATGTAGGCCAAACTGATATGTGGTACTATGACCAACTGATTCCTGTACAAGACGAAGATATTCTGACTTCAGAAACTGATGATGAAGATGATTAATTTTTCGTATTGTACTTTAGTATTAGTTTCATTAGTTTTGTATTTTTCATCAAAGAATTTTCATGTTTGTTACTTTTCGCAATAAAATAGAATACAATGCTGAAATATATCACTTTGTGCATATATTTGTAGCAGAATCGAGTAAAAACCGTATAGCAATACTTCTTATTTTTCTGTAACTTTTTTTTCAATTTCCCACAAATTTGCTAAAATGGAGCTGTCTGGTTCTTGCACTCACCCCTTCATATCTGCTGTACCATGGACTTCTCAAGAAAAAGAGTTCGCTGAATTTACACCCTTGGCTAAGAATTAACCAGGAGGTGTAACGTTTGGCTATTTTTTAATCCTTTGCAAATAATAATAATGAATGGGGATACCAATTTGCATGTTACTTTAAGAGTTAAAATAGTAATATGAGAGATAGATATGCAGTTTATCATTGATTTAAAATGATTACTTTGCCTATTGTTTGGACGCCACAGGAAAATAATCGTTCCTGACGATATAAAGTTGATTAAGTATATGCCCGGTGATTCACTAACTCTAGCAATGGGACGCTTCAATTATACTATTAAAATTGATATATATATTTTGTACTAATAATCTCAGGTCGTGTGATATACGAAAGGTGTGTGTATGTATCCCCTATATTATAGCAATAAATAGAGCACTGTCATTATTTATTATAAGAATATTTACATAAGCAAATATCGGCTTTGTAAATGTATCTATAAATATATGGGTAAGTAATTAATAAAATATCAGATTACATATAAAACATATATATATTGAATTTAACACATAGGGACTTTTTACATCAATTGAATAGTGTACAGATAACTAAATATGAATATGGTATTGCTATACCTTGCAAATGTTTTTTATAAAGTTCGTTTGATTCTTTTACTAAAATGTCTAGGCCTTTCTTTCTGATATCAGTATGTTTATCTTTTGCTATCGATAGACTTAAGGACATAAACTCCTACCTTGTAATACCGGAGCTCAAGCGGAGTTTCACAAAACAAACGCACATTAACTTTGCACTACAAGGATTTTTGTTGTAATCCAAATGATTCAAAGCGCGCACAGGTGACTTTATTTCAGTGTTGATTCACCCTTTGCGAGTGCTAAAAAAACTAGCGTATTTAGTCTTGTTAGGTCCGACGTTTTTTATTTACGTCGTACTAGACCTAAGTAAATCAGCCGTCCGCTATTTCTCGCAGGGCTTGATTGACTGATACTTTTTTCTGTTCTATTACTTCCTCCTTCCCCTTTCATGCGAAAGAATGTTTCCAGAATATCTTCTATATATTCTCCTTCATTGGGCCCCAAACATAGTACAGTAAATATTACAAAATGTATTATTGCTGACAAAGCATATCCTTATATTAAATATATGTTGACTCTCATATATATATATATATATATATATATATATATATATATATATATATATGGGGAAGTATGCGTTACATATTAATACAAAGGACAAAGAGAAATGATCTCATACTGAGATACTGTTTTGTTATTGAATGTGCGTCCGGGGAAGAACCCGTTTTAATGCAGAATGCCTTGTTAGATAAAATTTTTAAACAAGCGAGAATTTAAATATAAAGAAATGAAATTGCTTTTAATATATACAGTAGACAACATATACATTAACGTTTTATTTTCTAAAGAATATGACTCATTACAGAGGAATATTTCTGTATCGTATTTGACAAACCACAAGCATCATCAACATTTACGGATACAGTTACCACCTCCAACATACCTGTATTTTCTTCATCTACTGATGCTGAAAATAGTTTCTTAAGATTTGGAGGAGTCGAGAGCAAGCCAGAAATATAATCGACCATTTTCTTAAGAACAGATTAAAGACAATGACAAATTAATTTTATTATACACAGAACTACCCAGTAATGACACATTCTCTGCATAGTTTAATTTATCAAAAGATATTGATATTAACTATAATCAGAATCTCAAAGTAGAAAAAATTCAAAAATTGACCGGCTACTGATGACATTAATGAAATTAAGGCAAAACTTTCCCCCAGATGATTTGACTTTGCGATTTAGTGTATCTTAAGCAACCCTATCAAATATAATTTTGACTTAGATTCATGTGATTCATGAAATTTCATGACCACTAATGGCAGAAATCCTATGGCGAAGCCAAAATAAAATGTGTTTGCCCAGTAGCTTTGCTACATTTACCAATTGTCGAATAATAATTGGCTGCACATAAATTTATACTACTGTACCACGACAGAGTATGCAACTATCACGGGCAACATACTGTAATTATAAATACCGGAATACCTGGGAACCTATTGATGGGGAGTAGCACCCAATAGTTGCATTACCTATGTATCTGATCTGTACCCAGGAACTACCTCTGATAAAAAAAATAACAAAAGATTGCAGACTTCTAGATATGTTAACGCCAGAAGACTTAATTTTAACAGACAAAGGCTTTCTTATTAAAGACATTTTGCCACCGGGGGTTAATGTTAACATTCCACCATTTCTAACCACACCGTAGTTTACTCCAGAACAGGTGAAACAAACCGAGAGACTTCAGGCATATAATATTTTAAATTTCATTCCAACTTCATTGATATCGAATGCTGATGTTGTATACCAAGCTGTAGTAGCAGACAAATTTGCAGTACCTCGCTAAAGAGGTTGAACAATATTTTTTTGAGCCAGAACAAATTATTCCTTATTTGTGTTTATTTTATTATCTGGTTACTCGTAAACTTTAGTTTACGAGTAACCAGAAGCAGAAAGTTATCGCAGACCTGAAGATGGCAAATGTGATATTGCCGAAACTTCGTCCAGAAACCAGCACCGGTCTTTACGAAAGTAAAGTTTACGAGTAACCAGAAGCAGACAGTTATCGCAGACCTGAATATGACAAATGTTTTTGCCGAAACGTCGTCCAGAAACCAGCACCGGTCTTTACGAAGAACCAAACAGTGGAAACGCTGAAGAAAACCCAGAATCCAGTTACAACACACAGACATATATATATATATATATATACATATATATATATATATATATATATATATATATATATATATAATAACTTCGTGACCTTGGTATGATATGGTAAACCTAATCAGTAGGCGATTAAAGGTCTGTATATTACTTCAAAATATATGTATTTAAAAAACTCTACATGTTTCGGCTGTATACGCCTTTATCAAGAGAATACAAAATATGAATGACAGGATATAAATGTTAAGTAATTAAGTTGCTATGGTTTAAATTATTCAAAGATACATTCTAGTAATAATAATAAATCATGCCTTAGTATTCCAAAAAATAGATAACAAGGTGTGAAAATATGTGTTGTTCGCTGCTAGCAATTTGTGTCTCCTTCTGGGTATGAACTTGTGTGTTGGTTGTTGCTGGCAGCTTGCGTCTCTCTATGGGTGTGTGGTTTTGTGTGAGAGCGTAAGTGTAGGGTTTTGTATGTCGGTGCGTTCGTGCGTGTGTTTAGTGATCGGTCGCATGAATTTAGAGAGGTCGGATAACCAGCCGTTGCGTAGGGCCGCCAACCCTTTCCCGACAACTTCTTTACAATTCCGTGCAGTACTTCGACGGTCTGACCCCCGCCCCAACGAGGCAAGGCGCAGACAGGCGAAGCGCACCCTGTACGGGGTTGCTCATCGCAACTAAGGGAACACTCTTAGTGGCTACCTCGGTCGACAATGGTCACACTTATGCCATCTTAACGTTTTCCGCCGAAGCTATGCCCCCGCTTCGGCGGCGCAACGTAGATACGCTGAAAAATTTCCCAATCGTCAGCATCCCACTCACTCAACATTTACAGCTCTTCATCAACGATTAAGAGAAACAGGTTCAGTGGTCCCAAAAAATAATGAAACAGGGAGACATAATGATGTAACAGCAGAACATGAAGATGTTATTTTAATGGAAGTTGAGGAAAATCCAGAAATTAGCGTTCGAAGACTATCTGTCATGTACCCCACAATTTCAAAATCTTCCGTAGGAAATATCTTACACAAAGAAAATTTATATCCTTTTCATTTTACAAAGGTGCAAGCACTGCTAGAAGGAGATTTTCCTGCTCGCGTAGAATTCGCTAGATGGTTACAAAATCAGAAAAATCAAGATGAAGATTTCTTCAGGAACATTTTGTTTGGTGACGAAGCTACATTCTCAAAAAATGGAATTTTTAATGTACATAATGCACATTATTATTCGTACGAAGGTGACAATCCCCACGTTGTTCAAGAATTTAAGCATCAGCATAGGTTTAGCATAAACGTCTGGATAGGAGTAGTTGACGATTATCTACTTGGACCTGTGGAATTACCTGCTTGTTTAAATGGTGCTGATTACTTACATTTCCTGCAAAATATTTTACCTGATTTGTTAGATGAGGTGCGTTTAAATATTCGGCAAAACTTATGGTTTCTACAGGACGGCTGTCCGGCCCACTTTAGCAGGAATGTACGAGACTTTCTAGATAATAACTACGAAGACCATTGGATTGGAAGAGGCGGTCCAGTTGCTTGGCCAGCAAGGTCGCCGGATTTGAATCCTTGCGATTATTGTGTTTGGGGATACATAAAAGCATTTGTTTATTCCGTTCCGATACAAAATCGCGCACAACTCTGGCTAAGGATACAAGATGCTTGCAACGAATTTAGAAATACTTTGGAATTTTTGCAAGAATTCGGCGTTCTCTAAGCAAAAGGGTAAACTTATGCATAGAGACTAATGGTCATCACATCGAGCAACTTTTGTAACAATCTACCTTTGATACTTGTTCTTTTTTTGTTAGTTTCGTTCCATTGTAATAAATAATTTGTTTTTAATTTATTAAATTAATTTTCATCCATGCCTTGATAATCCAAGCCAACTTCGTCGCTAAAAATAAGTAGGTACATAATAAATTGAACTTTAATGAAGAAAAAACGAAAAATTTACAAATAGATTTTTCTAGAAAACGGTGTATCCTACCGACTTAAAGTAAGAGTACATTTTAGTACTGGAATACCTGAAAATTTAATAATCTAGTGTCACAAATGCTTAAAAGTTAAAGACAAAAAAGTTATGCCTTAAAATAACCGTTGACCTACCCAAAACGGACGCCTATGACCGGTACTAGAAATTCGCAATTGATGGAATCGATTCATCTCTGGAGGATAAATAAGCATACCAGTTTTTGTTTTTCTAAATAGAAGCGTTCTGGAGGAATTTAAAAAAAAGTAAATACAAGGCGCCATATTCAAAGAACTCCAGCTCCCTTAGGAAGCATTTTCGGACTAGGTGAATTTGGGTTTAATTGTCTTAAAATTATCAGAGGAATCTCCGGTCTTCGTTTGTCAGGAGAGTTTCTGGACAGCCTGTATATATATATTTATTTTTATATAAAGATCATTATTTCGTGACCTTTGTATGTTATGGTAAATTCAATTTGTTGGCGATTTAAGGTCTGGTTTACTTCAAAATATATACAGGATGAGTTTTTTGAATGTTTAGCATTGGGATCTCAGAAACTACTGGATAGAAAAACGCTTAAATGGGGAGAGATGCGCAGTTTTACGAGTTTGATTTAAAACTGCTTTTGTTTCTCCGATAACTTTCATGGCTTATTAGATATTCAAAGAAAACTAAATTTTACGATTTTCTTTAAACATGCTCAGCATCGTTAATAGTAATTTTAGAGAAAAAGTGTTCAGACAAAAGTTTTAGATAATTTTACGCCAAATAAAACTATGTAGCTAATTTTTTTTTTCGTTCACCATTATCGAGTTTGACACAAACTTGTGTTTTTCTAAATGGAAACTATAGCTGGTTTTGACGTCATTAAAAAGCTTATTTTTTGCTGATTACAATGATATAAGGTTTGATATGGTTATTTTAAAAAATAAAGAGGATATAGACATTTCTATGATTGTTCACTTTATAAGATAAAAACATAAAAAACAAATGCTTGGTGTTTTGTAATTCAAAAAACGAAAAATCTGAGTTACAATAGTGTTCGTTGAAGCAGTCGAGATAAATATACTAACATTGCTTTCACGTTGAGTCACAGAAGTGAGAGCTGTTAATTTTTACTTTTAAGTCAAGTTAATTGTCACATTGACAATTAACGGCCGTTAATCATAAGTTTGCATTGGCTATGGAATTTTCTAACGTAGAAAAGCGTGATATGGTTGAATGTTACATTCAGTGCCAGAAAAATTCTACTGGAGCTGCTGAAGTTTATTTTGAAAATTATTTTGATCGACGTCAGCCGTCGCTACCTACTTTTAAGAGATTATGAGATAATTTAGCAGATTATGGTTCGTTCGTTAAACCAAAATCAAAAAAAAAAGGGATGGATGAAGATAGAGAAATAAACATATTAGCAAGTGTCGCTCAGAATCCATCTACATCGACCCGACAAATTTCAACAGAAATGGGCTCCTCTCAACGCACTATTGTCAGAGTGTTGAAGAAGCATAAATTTCGTCCCTACAAATTATCAGTATCACAAACTTTACATGAAGGTGATAACATCAGACGAATAGCTTTTTGTAGATGGTTTAAAGATCAGTGTCAAAACGATCCACACTTTTCAATGAAAATATTATGGACTGATGAATCTCGTTTCACAAATTGTGGAATGTTTAATAGGCACAACGAGCACATATGGTCTCAAACAAATCCACTTCACGTTGAACATAGGAGACCACAAATTAAATTTTGGTATAATGTTTGGTGTGGTGTTATAGGATCAACTGTTCTTCCTCCTTTTATTTTTGATGGATCACTAACTGGCAATCGTTATCTTATTTTTTTACAAGATTTCGAGGAAATGTTAGATAATTTAAATTTAGGAACCCGAGCAATGCTGCAATGGCTTCAACATGACGGAGCGCCTCCGTACAATCAACTGAATGTTAGAAATTATTTAAATTTGAACTTCCCTAATCAATGGATAGGACGAAATACACCCATTGAATGGCCGGCTAGATCCCCTGATTTATCAGTTTTGGATTTTTTCTTGTGGGGTGTACTAAAGGACACAGTATACAAAAGAACATATGAAACAATCAATTTAAGAGAAGCTGTCTTAGTTGCTTTTAATAACATCGATAGGCATAAAGTCCGCAATGCTACAAATTCTGTTGGGAAGGGATGCAATTTGTGTATTAATAATAATGGAGGTATCTTTGAACATTAATAATGTTGTGTGCCCTTAATAAAAGTTCTTATAGTTTTCATTTTATTACTACATAAGATTTCAAAATAAGTTTTCGTTTGGTTTGTATTTTATCAGTTCGAAATTCAATTGTTTTCCATAAAAACAATAAAAATGTCTATATCCTCTTTATTTTTTTAAAATAACCATATCAAACCTTATATCATTGTAATCAGCAAAAAATAAGCTTTTTAATGATGTCAAAACCAACTATGGTTTCCATTTAAAAAAACACTATTTAAAATTAATATATAATTTTATATTTTTTATATCCTTGACAAAGGCATCATTGCCGAAACATGTAGGGTTGTTTTAAATATATATACTTTGAAGTAATAAACCAAACCTTTAATCGCCGACTTAGTTTACTATATCATACCAAGGTCACGAAAATATATATATATATTTATATATATATATATTTATATATATATATATATTATATATATATATATATATATATATATATATATATATATATATATTGTAACGGTCAACCCTGATAAAAGCGCATAAAAGGCTAATTTTTATATTTTAAATAAACTGGAATGATTATTTAGAAAATGTGCATTATGAATTTCTATTATTCAAATAAGTTATCTAATATAACATATAGATGGAGTTGAATGATGTTACAATTATTATTTGCGCACAATGCAAAAGCGCATAATTGCACATAACAACATATACTTAACCTTAAAACAGCTGTTCAGATGTACATAAAACTTCTTATAAGTATTTTGAGTGGGCGTAATGTTTAGTGTTATGTGGTTCCGGCTAGTCAATTGAACAATACAAACTCTTGTTATGGGACATAATAAAGTGCCCCTTAATATAGTAGGTTCGGTGACACCATATCGAACACTTACAATATCGGCTAATGGTCATGCAACAGACAAATAACTATAAAATAAAACGATCGAGATATGGATTATTGATTAACAACTTTAATGAAATGAATGCCAAAATAACAGGTAAGTGAGATATACATTAACATTATGATCAATAAATATCTAACATGTCACGTGATGAAATTAATATGGCGATTAAACTCGGTTAATAAAAATAAACAAACTTAGTGTGACATGAATAAAATAATATTATGAGTGAAATCTATGATACATCTTAAAATATCTACAAGATTAAAACTAAAATTGAATTGAATTGAACTGAACTTGTATTCTTCGTAACAGTAATATAAATATCTTAATATTTTAAAAATAATATAAGTAATTATTACTCAATGAATCATAGAAATATGATATTTTATTTGTGCATGATGAATTAATTTTCCGTTTTCTTAAAAATTCGTAGGTATTTTAAATAATACTTAAGTGAATCAGGATAGGACTTAAGGTGTTTGGAATCTGCTTATCAGGTCCATAAAAGCGGGTCTGAGTCTTGCGGCAATCTGTTGGCGTCACCTTAGCTGTAGTCCGGTCCAATCGGCCAAGCTTCGCGGTGAAATTCAATTGCTGTTTATCAGGACCCCGGTCACCTTCTGGACTTGAAAAATAGGTAAAACTGGAGCTGGATATATAGGTAAGATTTTTACTAGAGTAGACGTATGGTTTTATTAGTATTCTTAATGTTTTTCATTTAATTTTTAGAGAGGCACTTCAAATACGTCGAGATGTTTTTTTTTAATGGCGGACTTCTCGTTACGCTAACTATCTTTTTTTTCTCATCCCTCGTCCTGATTCGTCTAATTGTATGTATCATATTAATCGCGGTATTTTATAATAATTAAAATGACAATTTAGACATATTGAATATACATATACTAATATTAATTATTTAGTTTATTTTAGTGAATATATATTTCATGCTTGAATAATAATTATTGTTATTAAAGCTAATTTTATTGTGGGAAACATTCCCGCGATAACCTTTTTAAAAAAAAAAAGTACAGTTTTGCCTAAATTTATGGCGTCTATAATTATTTATCAATTAAGTTGAAATATCATTAGAAAAGTATAATATCGAAATGAAGTGACTGATACAAATTTAAAAAAACAAATAAATAAATGTGAAATTAAATTTAAAACCATTAATTACGCGAATTCAACTTTATTGATTTTTCATATGAAGAATTCAAGTTCTATACTTCTAAATTATCCTAAAACTTACATATATACATTTAAATTCAATCTTTTGCCCACTGAGGCATTCTTATGGATAGGCTTGCCCTATATCAATATATATATATATATATATATATATATATATATATATATATATATATATATATAGCTGCCCAGGGTTAACCATTTGTCGTCTGATACCTTTCAACGCTACCAATAGGCACCTACGTTACCACAAGCGTTGCCCTAGCAAGTTCGCCATCCATATCGTGCTCGTTATAACTTTCATGACATAAATCAAGCACTTCGCCCAGATTAATTGGATTTTGGGTTCAGAAATTTGAAAGAGAATGCACCACCATAAAAAAAAAGAACCGTAAATATGCAGCGATATTGAATTGATCAAAAATGGTTGTTCACAACATACTGACTAAAGCTAAAATTTCACCCATACAAAATTCAAGTGATACAGGCTTTAAAAGTTGAGGATTATTCAGTTCGATCTCCTTTCGTGAATACATTAGTTAACAATTTTGACTTTTTTGACAATTTTTTTTAATTTTCGACGATATCTTAGTCAGCGATGAGGCTCACTTTCATTTAGACGGGTTTGTAAATACGTAAAACTGCCGGTACTGGTCGTCTGAGAACCTTAAGAAGAAGAATCAAGGACCACTTTACTCTTCCAAAGTTGCGGTATGGACGGCAATGAGCCCATATGGAACTATTGGCCTTTATTTTTATGAAAGGTGTTGCACTCGCGGTTATTGCTCAGTAATAGAGACATGCTAGACAATTTTCTCAGACCAAAGCTAGATAATTTTGCTGGATTCAATGAGAACACTTGATTTCAACAGGATGGCGCCACTTCACATACTGCAAACGTTTTGATAGAAATCGTCAGAACCATGTTCCCGGGAAGCGTGATCTCTAAGCGGGGGGATATTAACTGGACATTCACGAGTCCCGATTTAACCCCAATGGATTTCTTTCTGTGGGGTTTTCGTAATATGAAAACGTATACAGTACGGTACCGAGATATTTGAATCAGTTAAAACAACCAATCCACGATAAAATTCGGGAAATCAATCAAGACTTATGTAGATGAGTCATTTGCACATTTTCGGGTCCCTTGAGGAGCTACTGGAGCGCGAAAAATAATATTTTGATAACGTTATGTCCCACAAATAATTTAAAATTTTTTAAATTTTATGATAAAATTTATTTCATATGATTGTTTTTCCATTAGCGGAATTAAACTGTTTCTAAAAGGGGAAAACATTCCAGGACCCTGTATATCGCTGTTTTATACAAATTACATATACAAATTGTTTATTCCATTAGTTTAATTGATTGTATTTTAGTTATTTTATAGGTTTTATTTGTATAGTAGTTTGTATTTTACCTTATAATAGTGTTACAATTTCGATTTAATTTTTTTATTATTACAAAAGGCGTTTTATAATCTTGTGAATATCTTATAGATGTTCTTGCTTTTTTAGATAGCATGGTTTACCATATTGTCAATAAGGGTGAAATCCAGAATGAAGATCGGATGAGGGATGAAAGTTTTATCCTGGCTGGTCTTTTATTTACAAGTACTTCAGACTGTATCAAGTGACTATGCAGGAGACATCTTTCATGGTATATGTATGACTGTGGTATTTGTTTGGGGCAGATGTCCTTCATCAAGAGAGCCCAGTTGACTGATGGACATCAATGAATGTGTAAAGCTTCTGCGAGTCTAAGGAGTGATTCGTTTTTTGCAAAAAGCTACTTGTCACTTCAGCAGGTTATCGTAGCATAATATAGCTGGTCGAGAGAATGGTCACAAACGAACATTTGCCGTGAGGCTGCCCTAGGAAGAGGGTCTACGCACACAAGATTTGGTACAACATCCCTTGGATGTGGGAGGCCTCAATGCAAACATGGAAGCAATAGTAGTGGAGAACGATGAATCAAAATTCTTTCACCGCAAGTATCACAGAGGACAATGGAGACAAGGCCACTGGGTATTTTGGGGACTAGAGAGAGAATCTGGCAGATATCTTCTGGTGGAAGTTCCAGATAGAACGGCAGAAACAATTTTACCGTGATCCAAAGGTACATACATTGAAACAAAAGAAAAAAAAGAAAAATGACTATCTGTTTTACTTAAAATTACATGTATATGTACTTAATAAATCTTTATAGAATTTGTTTGAGTGCCTTTTTTATTATTATTGTAACGATCCATCGAAAAAATTCATAATTGGAGTAGACTGTGAAATTGGGTTGGTACTTTAACCACTTCCACATGACACATTACTTGATGCTTGACAGTTTCATTTGGTTTCATTGTAAAAAAATTGAAATGATACTACAACAAAAAAGAAAACAAATAATTTATTTAACCCATTCATGGCCATGTTCCAAAAATGGAACAATGTCTAATTTCGCCCCCGGTTAATATGTGGCGCTTCAAATATGTTTGAACTATCCTTCAATAGTTTCCAGATGTTCAGGTGATGCGTCTACATTGTTATCTGCGTTCTGCATGTTTGTTTTCACCGAGTTATTAGTGGCCATACACAAACAGGCAAGGTAATTGTTGTTTTTTATAAACACTATGTTATTGCATGTATTAAGTTTGTAAATTACTATTTCTTTTATGTTGCTAACGTTCAAATGTGATCTCTAGAGAAGTTCAGTTATTTTAAAAAGTTTGGTTAGGTTTTGAATTTATATGGACCTCCGTTTTTAGGTATGTTCCGATTTTGGAACTTGGCGATTTTTAAGTGTAGTAAATTGGAATTTTTGTTTATAGGTAAAATGATACAAGAACATTCTATGGGACTAAAAAGAGATATATATCTGATAGTCTTAACCGTTTATTGGACAAAATTAATGAAGAAAACTTTGATTCAGCCAACATTTACATCACACCCCCCGCAGATGACTCCGAAGGTGACTCCGAGGTATCCGATAATGAAGATGAAGTTGACTTTGCAAATAAGCTTTCGTCAAAAATACTCTGTGCTCCAGCTGAGGCATCTTTACAAATGCATGGCAATCGTGTATATGACACAAGTGATGATGAGTCAGAAAATGTGACTCTCCCTAAAGAAGCGGAATCTAATAATAGCAAAAAGTTGGACAAGAAAAAAAACCAACAGGCCACTTCAAACGGAAATAGAAACAGGCTAAAGAAAAGAAAAGTGCAGTGCATAGAAAACGACAGTAGTGAAAGCGAAGTTGAAAAAATTAGTCAAGGAAATGGCAAGAAGATAACAATAGAAAAATGGAATGACGGGGATCTTACAAGCCCTGCGATGTCTAATGTTACTTCAACACCAACAGAAGAGATAAAACTGAGTAATCCTGTCGATTTATTTGAAAGGTTTTGGGATAGCTACATTATTGAGTATGTCAGAGATCAGTCAATAAAATATGCTAAAGAAAATAATGCAAATAGTACGTTTCACGTATCTGTAAATGACATAAAAGTTTTTTTTGCCATCCTTATGATATCTGGATATAGTCCCAAACCAAGACGCGATATGTATTGGAGTTTAGATGCAGATCTAAGAAATCAAGCCATCGCTGATGCTATGTCTCGCAATCGATTTAGAGAAATTTTAAGAAACCTACACTTTGCAGATAATACACACCTACCTCAAGATGACAAATTTGGCAAAATTCGTCCACTGAACCAAAAATTCTTGGAAAATTTACCCAAAATAGAAAATGTTGATGTTGACGAGTCAATGGTTCCGTACTACAGTCACCACAGCTGTAAACAAAGAATTTTAGGCAAACCAATTAGATACGGCTTTAAGTTTTGGTCGATCAACAGTTCAAACGGATATTTGATAAGTACAGAGCCTTATCAGGGAAAAGGAACGCATCTTCAAAATTCGGAGCTTGGTCTTGGAGCATCAGTAGTAACCACCTTTGCAGACAGACTCAAACAATTTTATCCAGATCGTCATTACAATTTTTTTATTGATAACTTTTTTACGGGTTTGCCGCTTCTTAGAAAAATGACAGAACTTAGGTATGGTTGTACGGGTACAATACGTCAGAATCGAACTGAAAATTGTCCTCTCACCAAAAAGGAAGCAAAAAAAGAAAAAAGGGGTTTTACTAGCTCCTATGTAAACAAGGATAAAAGCATAATCGTGATGCAATGGATTGATAATTCTATAGTTCAGGTTGCATCGAATGTTTATGGTGTGTTACCAACCAAGTCTGCTAAAAGATATTCCGCGGCTGAAAAGAAATATATTACTGTGCAAATGCCAAATGCGATAAATTTTTACAATACCTACATGGGAGGCACAGATTTAATGGATAGGAATATATCTAACTACAGAATAAAAATCCGAAACAACAAGTGGTACTGGTCTGTATTTTCTCACCTGCTTTCAGCAACGCTCTCAAATGCTTGGAATTTACACAGAATAGAGATTGAAGTTAAACAAAAGTATTTGTCATCTACAGATGATAATTTTGATAAAATCAAACCCGCCCAAGACTTTTTAGGTTTTATAAGAGATGTTGTGTCTACTTATTTACATTTATATACAAATCGGGATTCAGTTGGTCGACCGAGGTCCAGCGATGTATTAACTAGAAATGTTCCTACAGCTGTGTCTAACAATTTGAATGTGTTGCATTATCCAGAAACTCGCAAACAAAACCGATGTAAAGTTTGTAAAAAAAATTCCACTTTTGGTTGTGGTGTGTCTCGTGTCAATATGCATCCTTTGGACTGTTTTAAAGCTTTTCATGACCAACAGAAATAATTATATATTTTAAAATGAACTTTGTTCAATATTGTTTGTGTTTTTCAAAATTACTACACTTTCAAGTGGCCATGTTCCAATAATGGAACTTTTTTCCCAGCCCCTGTATAAAACTTTATTGGTAAGGTAGAATTTTTTTACAATTTTTCCTTCACTTTGAGCAATAATACCCTTCAGAAAACTTACTTTATTTAGAAAATAAAAATGTGGCCATGAATGGGTTAATATCGAAATCATAATCAAAATTTACATATAGCTACAGAAGTTGTTGAAAATGTTGTCCATTTACATCTAAACACAAACAATTTTCTTAATAAGAGTTTTGAAAAATTTGACACAAACTTATAGTTTCAATGTCAAATAATAAATGTCATTATGTGGAAGTAGTTAAAGTATCAACCCAATTTCACAGTCTACTCCAATTATGAATTTTTTCGATGGCTCGTTATAACAATTCAAGATATTCTATTTGTTTAGATATATTTTGCCAGGTTCCATCATCATCTCTGATGGTTAGAGAGGTTATACTAATTTAAATCAAATTGGCGGAGGGATCTACGAACCCTAGGTGGCGATCCACCAAGAATATTTTGTGGATTCCGAGAATCCTCGAATTCATGTGGGTGGATGGAAGCGAAGCGGAAGCTACGTCACCAATTTGGAACATCAGATACTCTACTCCCCTTATACCACCATGAATTCATATGGCGAAATTTGAATAAACATAAAGACACGTTCATTGCGCTCCTAAATTAATATTCGTCAACAATATCCAATTTAATGAATTGTGGTGTATTCGGTTTAGTTACGTGTGTGATGTGTTCGGTTTAGTTACGTGAGTTTCATTAGTAGACGTGCAATATTTACAATAATTCTTACCTTTAATTATGTCTGTGTGAAATAATTGTTATACATTTAATTGTGTATTGTGTATGCAGAAATTTTTGTAGTGTAATTTTCAGGTTGTATCTGGTTATTTACGTGGTGTTAGTCAACCTACTATAAGCGTTATCACAAAAAAGGTGTTAGTGTTTGTGGATCTTCCTCACTTATAGACGTATTTTGTAACAGAAAGGATTATTTTTCATTCATGCCAAATATAATTGAAGCGTGCCCGGTTCAAATAGGCCAAGTGCCAAAAATTACATTTTTGAGCTTTTGCTTTAGAAACATTCTATATACCAACGGACATGTCCTGTAAAGATGCCAACTCCCAATGTAATTTCTTTATAGTTTAAAAATCATGTCATAGATGGCAGTATGTGTATGTGCCACGTTAATTCTCTCAGAACAAGCTAAGTGCCAATTGTCAGATCAGCTTTTCTAACCCTATTTTAACGAATGTTTGCGCGTGTTTCTGCAAGTGACTTTGTGCCTCATATAAAGTGATAACCAATGGATAATAAGAAACAAAAAATCCGTGGACGACAGAGGGAAGTACAAAGCAAGCTAAGGATATCAGGGAAGGATTATGCAACGAGAAGTAACAAAATTGTCTCCAAAAAAGCGGAACCAAAAAAAAAGGTTAGAGAGTCTTTAATAATAATTTTCAGTTTCATTACTAAACAATATTTTTTTAGTTGTGTAAATGCTATTTCTCATGTAAAAATCTTTCTTATGAAAGAAGACTAGAGTTATTTAAAAAGTTCTATGATGAAACCGCACCTATTCAAGGCACCTACCTAATGAATTTGATTAGTGTATTGCCAATAAAAAGACGACGCCATGGAAATTATAATGACCCATCAGAAAGTCATCGCCAGGGCACTATGGCCTACACAGTTCCAGATGGAACTGGTCGGATGGTTCGAGTTTGTAAATCAACGTTTATGGACATTTTTGCGGTATTAAAAATGAAACTTCAAACAATAATAAGAAAAAATAAAAGCGGAGAAACTACCTTTACTGATAAACGAACATGTCATAAGTTGAAAAAGTTTACTACAGAAGACAAGAACATGGTGAAGCAACACATATTGTCTATTCCTCGCCAAGAAAGTCATTATTCAAGGTCGCACACTTCTAAAGAGTATTTAAGCCCAGATCTTAATATTCATCGTTTATTTAAAGCTTTTGCTGAAAAATATCCGGAAACCAATATTTTCGTATAAGTTTTACAGCCGAGTTTTTAGAGAACACTTTCCAAATTTGAAATTTCACCTCCCCAGAAGCGACACTTGCCGAGTGTGTGATAGACTCACTTGTGAGGCTAGAGCTGAGTTACAGAGCAGTACTATTGCAAAACAGAAGCTAGAGCTGCACCACCGCAAAGCTGAAAGTGCTTTTAAGCTGATGAAAAAAGACACCACAGATGCACAGTTGCCTGGCAGTCGTATGTGTTGCTTGAGCGTAGACTTACAACAAGTCCTTTTCCTACCACACTAACGCACAGTGATATGTTTTACTTAAGTCAGCTCAGTTGCTATAATCTAGGAATCCACTACAACATTACAAATACTGGGTATATGAATCTATGGAATGAAGGAGTAGCAGGCAGAGGAGGAAACGAAGTTGCCTCTTGTATATTGCGGTTTCTGAATAGTAGTGTGGTCAAAGACAAACACGTTATTATTTGGACAGACAACTGCGCTGGCCAAAATAAAAATAAAATAATGCTTTTTCTATACATATATTTGCAGGCCCATGGGGTATTTGATGTTATAGAACACAAATTCCTCATAAGTGGTCACAGCTTTATGGCTTGCGATCGCGATTTTGCATATATCGAAATGAGAAAAAGGGTCATGAAGGCTATGATTCCTGAAGATCTACACAACGTTATTAAATCCGCAGTTTATCATCCCCCTTTCGAAATTGTTGACATGGAAAAGCATGGATTCTGGAATATAAAGGAGGCAGCAGAAGCTTTGATTGATATCAAAAATTTAAATATTAGCAAGGCAGTCATGCTTCGTGTAGAGCGAGAAAACCCTTGACTGTTAAAGTCAAAGAAACTTTTAGTGAGTTTGAGACTTGGATGGATGTTAATGTTTTGAAAAAGAGTAAATCTATCTCAGACGTGAAGAGCACAAATCTACTGCTTTTGCCGCCGGATAACAAAATAACAGACAACAAAAGAAAATCATTAGCATCAATGATTAACTTTCTGGAAAAGGAAGAGCACAAAGAATACTACAGAAACCTATTACACATTTAAATACTCTTGTAATGTTTACTTCTGTTGTTTTTTGTAAACGATGTTTAATACACATTACTTACTGACTTGGTGATTATTGTTTTTAACTTTCTATAAGTTTTTATAACGTTATCGCTGGACATAGAGACATATCTTTTTAATATGGTACTTCGATTGTTTCTAAATTTTAAAAAAATATATTTTAATATCTCTTTTTCAAACTAAAGTATTTTAATATTGACTTGATACAACACATCTATAAACCTAGTCCAATGCTTAGCTTAATCCAGAATAGTTATTTATTAACGCCAATCAACGCAACATGCAATAATAATCGTTTTTTGATAATATCTCGGTTTTATACTTTTGGCACTTGGCCTATTTGAACCGGGCACGCTTCAATTATATAATGTGTATCATAGAAATTAATGAGATTATAAGTTCTTTCTTGTCCCTATATGTTTACATTATTTACATAGGGCATGTGAGAGAAGTAGTAACCGTAAATCTTTACATTCAACGTTGCTTGCTAAAATTGGTTGATTTCATCAATGAACATCATACAAATGATGATATCATGTTTTGGCCTGACTTGGCTTCAAGTCATTACGCCAAAGAGACAAGACAATGATTAGAAGCGCAAAACATACCTTTCGTGTCTCAAACTTGCCTCAAGCTAGGCCTATTGAAACCTTATGGGCTTTATTATCTCAGAGGATCTACGAGAAGGGTTGGGAAGTACAAAATTAAGATCAATTAAGGAACAGTATCCGAACTAAACCTCGTGATATTCCAATACAGTACTGCTAACAGCTTATGCAAGGCGTTCGAGCAAAACTGCGTCGTATTGAACAATTAGGACCGTTAAGTGTTTGATAACGTTAAGTTTACAAAGTACAAATCTTGTTAAATGTAATGTGTAAAGGTGTAAAATTTTTCATTCGAAAAAGTCCGAAAACTTTCGTTAAACCCGTTATGTATTAATTAATCCTTTGGTACCATGGTTAGCATTTAGTCCAGATGGTATTACAATAAATATTATCAAAATTATCTTATATAGATGACAGTTTGAGCTTTCGGAAGAATCATAAATATTATGCTCAGATACAATTAAGGATAAGTATTTTAAATTTAAAGGAATGTCATTTTATTGCATATTGTTCATATAAGGTCTGTTCCAACATAAAAATCACTGACGAGTCCGGGATCACTCTCTGACTGTTTCAATGCGCATGTGCAATCAGAAACCAACATCTGACGAAATTGCAATTAAAGTATGTTGGAACGCTATTTTAGTGCTTTGATTGTAATATTTGTGGCTAGGTGGCACTTGTTCAATGATTAACAGATCTTAATAGAATAAGAAGAACGGTTATTTGTAGAAATAAACGAAAATTAACTACCAATTAAAATAAAAATTACTTAGTGAAATGGAGAAAGGACACATTAGCGGTAATATTCGTAATATCATTCTAAGGTAATCCAACAAACACAGTATTTTGTTTTTAGATCTTGAAGAATATTTGTTATTTCAAGACCAGGAAGCTAGCCAAAACAAGGAAAGTGTATAGTACAGGTGGAATAGCAATGAGACGAAAATTTTAATTGATTTGTATACTAAATATAATAAATATGTGGGTACATTAAAATTAAAGTCATTGAATAAGTTGTGGGAAATCATTGCCGAAGAGTTAAGAAAACAACTCAAGAAAAATATTTCACCACACCAATGTGAGAATAGGTGGAGGGTATTGGATAGAGGATACAAGAAGTATGTAGACAATAAAAACCGTACTGGAAGCTGTAGGCGATTTTTCGAATTCGCAGATGAAATGGATGAAGTGTATGGAAAAAAGAAAAATATTTATCCACAATTATTGTTATCTGCAGAAAAAGTTACGAAGCCCCCATTTACAGTTCAAAAACCTGCATCAACTGAAGGCTTATTAGCTGCCTCAACAAGTGAAGGAATAAGTGATGTAAGTTCACTGCAAGTGCCAGCAGAACACTCAGGTAATAGGCCAACGATAAATATTCCAGACAATAATGCAGATCAGTGCCAGACGAAAGTACGTAGAACAGAAGTTACTCGAAACTCAATTTTACAGTTGATTAGGAGAGATAAGCTGGAATACCAACAAGAAAAACTGAAGCTCTTGAGAGAGAAAGTTGCAATTGAAAGAGAGAAAGTGGTGGAATTGAGAAGGCGCAATGATATTTTGGAGTCGAAAAAAGTAGCAGAATAAATAGCTTACCCACAGTAATTACTTTTTTTTTTTTCATACAATATTCCTTTTTTTGTATAGCATTTCTTTTGGTTATATGTATATATTTTTTATTCAATTTTTTTGTGTTATTGTTACTTTTGTGGTACCGCAGAAAACAATTGTAATGTATTATGTTTGTAGTTATTTTCTCTCTATTAAATATGTTTTGTTACTTAATTTGTTTTCTTTAGTCAACGATGCAAAGACATGCTTTTCCACAATTTGGTGCATAACAAATGTACATATAAGAAAAAAATATGAAATAGTAGGTGGAAAGCAGTCTATTTAATCCAATGATGCCAAATAGAAAGTAATAAAAAATAATGAATCTATTTCATTGCTATAAGATAAATACAATAATTACAATATTTGGGGAGTAAAAAAAAATTTCAATTAACAAATGCAATTTCTCTTTATTTTAACGCAACAATTGAACAATATTGTTTCTGATAACAGCTGCGTCTCTATCATCTTCATCTTCATTTCCATCTTCGAGGAATTGCTCTGGATCTTCATTTTAAGTTTTCATCTGCCCAAATACCTGGTATTTCTTCATCATTTCCTACATTGTCATCTATACAAATGTTATGAAGAACACAACAAGCTCTTATAAAGTGAACTATGTCTTCAATTTTTCTTAATTTAATGTGATATAATTGTCTGAACTTTTGTTTCAACAATCCAAAACAATGTTCAATAATGTAGCGATTTTTTGACAATTTCACATTATAATTACGCTGCTCTCTTGTTAGTTGGCCCCGGTCTCTAAAAGGAGTTAGCAATGCTGGTTGCAATGGATATCCACTATCACCGAGTATAAAATGCTCTCCACATTTTTCAAGTAGACTTCTTCCCAATGGAAATGTACGATAAACCCGGCTATCATGGACAGACCCAGGATGATATCCTATAAATACATCTCGTATTTTCAATCTGTGGTCACACACAGCTTGCATCTGAAACATAATACAAATTATGGTTACTGTTTATCACATTTTGTTTGAAGTTATGGTTACATATAGACATTCATACACAATGCAATTTGGTAATACAGCCATTGTAACCTGTTTAATCTATTATAATTAATATATTAATGTAACTTGTTATTTTACATACCTGAATTGAATAATATCCTTTCCTGTTGATGTAGGACTCCGGATCATTTGCTGGTTTATCAATTTTAATGTGCACACCGTCTATAGCTCCTATAACTGAAGGAAATCCGTTTCTTCGGAAGTGTTGCTCTATCTGGTGTTTTTCTGCTATACATGGCCATTTGATAATATTAACGGATTTATTACTTAAGAAGTATGTCACTCTTCGTATTACCCGATGTAACGTACTTATTGTTACATCAAATCGATCTGCGACATCTCTAAAACTTGCAGTTTGATGGGCCGCAAACCAAAGGAATATACAAATATGCTGCAAAGGATTTAATTTCCCGAACTGTCCATAATGGCGTTTGTAATAACCGCTATCGGAAAATTCTTCAGCCAAAGCATTTGCTATATTTCTTGAGGTACGAAAATGCTCTTTAAATTCGACTGCATATTGTGGGATAATATTTTCGAAGTAGTTCTTATTTTTCGGTCTTTCGTAGTTGCCTACAACTAGTTCTTCCAGATCGTCTTCGCTTGACGAGAAATCCGAAGAATCATTTGTATTTACACTTACATCACTATCACTCATGTTTATTGTTATTGAAAGACACTAAAATTAAGAATGTATACGAACGTATGTTAGAACAAACAAAACTGAAAGTAATAAATAGTAAAACTTAAGTTACACAAATATCCCTATATAAATATATTTACTGCGCAAGCGCTACCTATCCATAAATTTCGGTTTGCAAATAATCCGCAAATCGTTCGGACTGTATTCTGACGGTCCTCAAACTGGATAATGTTGTGTTGGAACAGATTGCTGTTGATCAGTGATTAGTCAGTAAACGTGTTGGAACGGCGATTTTTTACTGCGCTTGCTCTGTACAATCACGGATCGGTCAGAACGTGTGTTGGAACAAACCTATAATGAATCATGTAGCCTAATAGTGAATGTGAAATTTGATTTAGTGTATGCAGTTAATAACAGTTTTAAAGGACGTATATTTTAAGGAATTACTTCCAAGAATAAATGTATAATTTCTTTAATAGTTATTTAAGTAATAAGGGAGGTAAGTAACATTTACTAGTCGAGGACTAGTTTGCATCCGAGGGCTTGCCCGAGGACTTGCAATAGAGTTCGAGACTGGTAAATGTTACCTCCCGAATTGCTTATAACATTTTTCCCACTCCCCAGACAATAAAATCCTCAAAAATTAAATGTAATCATGATAAACAGTAACGGTGAACAACCTCGGAATTTAATAAATTAGACACATCTGAAACGTTACTAGGCAGTTCCTACATACAATTGTTTATAAACACAAATAAAACGAAATTTGACAATTCAGTTGTGTTAATTGTGGTTTAAAAATGAGTGTTCCCAATGTACGAAAGAGGCTTGTTTGGATTTGCTTCCGGAGAAGTCGATGAAACGCTACGAGTTAATAATTTGTTAATAATGTTACTAATTGTACAAACTGTAATATTAGCATAAATATAAATTAATAGAACACGTGTTTTGATGCACTTTTTTGCCCCTAAAGGACGTAAGTAAATTACTTATGCCCCGTTGTCATAACAATCACAGTCATTTCAGTAAAACCAACTTACGTCTATAGAAACAATGTATTAATGGTATGCTTACTATAAGGGGAGTGGGAAAAAGTTATTTAATTCCAAAATTATTTATCTGCTAATCAATCAAGAAAAATATCATTTCATAGTAACATATGCTCCAACTGATAATGCAGTAAAAGACGAGAAAAACATTTACTTTGAGAAATTACAAAATACAATAGATATGATAGAAAATTATAAGATAATAGTAATGCGAGACCTTAATGGCAGGATAAAAAAAATAATCTAGGAATAGGAACAGAAGGAGAGGACATGCGAAACGATAATGGGGCTCGAATTATAAATCTATGTATTGAAAATGATCTTGTAACGAACCTCGCCCGCAAACTTAATGTGATGGGTCACCGATAATCTCATACGTCGAGAACCGTCCAGAAAACGTAAATGCGTAGCACATGAAAAGTCTAGGCGATTATCGAATATACCAGAAGTTTTTACCGTTAATATAAATAGTAGGAGGAAGGGATTTGAATTCATTCCATACCAAATCATCGCCGAGTGAACTTACATAAATATAAATACATAAATGTGCTTATTGTTAGTAATTAGTTTTAAATTGTTATTCGTTTTATTATTAATATAGTGTGTGTCTAAGTTACCGTTAGTTTTATTTAGAACTCTCAGAAAGACAAGTATTTTACAATGGTGTCCGGTGTGACTTAATTAATAAATAACGGACTAAGTGGACAATCAAGTGTCTTTATTTATATACACTGCTCCAATAAATTAACATACCATGTAGTAAACGAATAAATGTTTATCTTATTTGCTGATAATTTGTAGCGGTTGGTGTTGGTTTGTAAGAACTTGGTATTTGAGGTTTAGTTGTCAAACTTGTATTGACATTTGGTGTCGTTTTTTTGGTGATTAGTTACATAAAATTAAAACACATCAAATAATCATTTAACACAGCTTTAACTTGTGTTTATATCGTGTTTTATCTTGGTAAAGTTACCTTATTGTTTCTTGTTTTGCCTTTTCGCTATTATGCACCGTGAATTTCGACGAGAAATGCGCAAGCCGTGGTGTTAGTAGAGGAAGGCTGGAGTTATAGCCGAATAGGAGAAAGGTTCGGTGTGTCTCATACATCAGTATCCCGAATGACACAAAGGTATAAGGACACTGATAACCATATCCGACGACCTGGGCAAAATAGACATCGTGCCATAACACGTGTCCAGGATCGTTTTTTGAGACTTTCTGCTCTAAGATAATTCGTTACAAGCAGGTGCCTGCTTGCAATCTCTACTACAAGCTCCAAGCTACTCGAATTAGCATGGAAACAGTTCGTAAACGTCTACGAGAAGCTAATTTGGCGTGTCGTTTGCCAGCCCGAGGTCTAGCCTTGTCCATAGAACATCAGAGACTTCGCTTGAATTTTGGTAGGAATCATGTTAATTGTTTGTAGGATGACTGGCAATGAGTTCTCTTCACAGACGAATCCAGATTTGGTCTTTATAACTGTGAGAGACGTGTTCCTGTGTACAGACGACCAAATTAACGTTATGCTCAATGCAACATTCTGAATACCACATTATTTGGTGGAGGTTCTATAATGGTGTGGGGAGGCATTTCTTTGGCAGCTCGTACGGACTTAGTAGTGTTAAACAATGGAAGTATTAATGCTGATCGATACTTCAAGACCATGTTGTGTCTTCGCGCCTTGTATCGAACCAATTTTTTTATTAATGCAAGATAATGCCCGATCCCACAGTGCTCGCATAGTTCAAAATTATCTTGAGGAGGTTGGAATCGACGCCATGGATTAGCCAGCAAGAAATTCAGACCTTAATCCAATAAAGCATCCCTGAAACATGCTTGACAAATGCCTGTAAGATTATCCTAACCTAGTCAATAACCTGAGACAGATACGGCGCCGCCTTGTGGAAATATGGAGTGGATTGGAGCAGATGACATAAGCTCGCTTATTTGTATGAGCCGTCGATGTCAATGTCAAACCACCAAGCAGAGGTGGAAATACACGATACTGAGGCCATTTCATTAAAACTATTAAATTTTTTGGCGAAATTTCCCTTTTTCATTGCTTTTCACTGTGTATTCATTTGTAAATGCTAATTTAATAAAAGATTAAAGAAAGTTTGTTTATCAAAGGTTGTTAATTATCAAAGAATCGAATATACTTCTCTATCTAGCCATATACTATAGTTTTATAAAGAATACCCTTGTGGTGCGTTAATTTCTTGAAGCAGTGTATTTCAAATTTCGTATAGTGTATCTACGAGGAACCACCACCCAATAATATTACATTATGGAACATTTATTATACAATTGCCCTGCGCTATCAAGATGATCCAAGAACAGAAAGGGATCGAAGGAGCAGAGATCTTCGAAATTAAACGAGAGATCAAAGACCAAAATCACAACAAAGGAAGGCCTCACCGATGTCATGGAAAACAAAGACAGAAAAATTAGCGCAAACAAGTGATTTATGTGGATTTGAAATAGAAAATAGGGAAGTCCTGTTTTCTCGGAAAAAGCGAGGACAACTCGCATCTTGGCAATACAATTAATACACACAATTAATGGGCGCAAAAGATGAAGTCACTGTGTGTTATAAGCTAACGACTGAGCACATCCTACAAAAATGAGAAAAATGAAGGTGAAACATACAACTCAAGTTTTGTCTCGCACACTTAATGCTGGTACTAGGAACAATGTGACTAGGGGTAAGTTCCTTTTTTATATTTTTACATTATTATTTTACATTACACCAACATAGCTTTTATTTTTTCGTTCCTGGATCACACATTTATATTATCAAACAATAGTAATGAGGACTTCGTTTTACCAATACTAAGTTATATTTAAGCATACAAGCAAATACACACAAATAAATATACAGGGTGTCATTTTGAAAACATACCTCCCTCTATATTTCGGCCCCTATAGAAATTCCAAAAATATGCAAAAACACGTCAAACTTATTTTTAAGGGGGACATTTTGTAGGCTGGTTTTCAATTAAATTACATCAACCCTCTAGCGGGGGTGGACATAACCTCTAAAAATTTAAATGGAAATGGGGGTTGAGTGATACCTCATTTTAAAGGTCGTTTAACCCGCTTTTCAAAAATGCTAAATTCTTGCCTTTTCTTTTTAGTAGTTCGCGAGATATTTGGTGAAAACTGTGAAGTTTAGGTATCAAAAACACTTTGTGATATTGCTTTAATGAATTAAAATAAATGAAATTGAGGTATTACATAACGGTAAATTTTTAAACTATTTTTACTTCTAATATCCAACAAAATAATAAAGACGCATACTATTCAGTTAAACATTATTATTGGAAAGAATGTGATTTACCTAAACTAGTACTTGTGATAGTCGTACAGGTAGTTTAAGGTAGAAAAAAAAGAGCCCTGGTTTAAGCATTCTTGACATTCTTGTCAAATTTTTCTTTATTTGTCACTCCATTTATTTTAGCCAAAATTACTTTATTGTAAAATTAGTTTTGCGAGGTAAAAGTTGCGATTTTATTACATTATTTTTAAAAATGGTGTTTACACTTCAACAAAGAATTGGAATTATTCTTATTTATGGGGAATGTGGAAGATGCGCAAGAAGAACGTCAAGAATGTTTAATGAAAGGTATCCGAATAGTAATTTAAATCATAAGTATGTTCTACAATTAGTCGCTAAGTTTAGTGAAACTGGTTCCGTTGCTAACAAAAAAAGAAATATTAGCCGTGTCTTGGATGAAGCAGCACAAATAGAAGTATTAGGCACCTTTACTGCAGAACCCTCCACATCACTTCGCATTGTGGCACGCCAAGTAGGAATGTCTCACGAAACAGTAAGGAAAGCACTAAAGTTAAATAAGTTTCACCCCTATAAAATGCAAATTCTACAACAGCTTTTTGACGACGATTTCGACAGAAGGATTGAATTTTGTGAAACAATGACGGATTTTATAAATGAAAACCAAAATATCTTGCACAATATTTGCTTTACTGATGAGTGTACTTTTTTTCTTAATGGGCATGTTAACAAGCAAAATTGTCGCTACTGGAGCGATGAAAATCCGCGACTTTTTAGGGAAGGTCACACACAGCATCCAGAAAAAGTGAACGTTTGGGCTGGTATCCTTGGGAATACTAATATTGGACCTTCATTCATTGAAGGAAATCTAACTGGTGAGCTCTACTTAAATTTGCTTGAAGAAATAATAGACTCCTTAATAACAACTAGTTTGGAAAATCAAATTGACGCGGCTGGTAACATGGTTTTGCAAGAAGATCTTCTACACTTCCAACAAGATGGAGCTCCACCACACTACTATCTTCCAGTTAGACAGTGGCTAAATGATAGATTTCCTGGCAGATGGATTGGTCGCAGAGGAGCAATAGAATGGCCACCACGATCACCCGACTTGTCGCCTCTAGATTTCTTCCTATGGGGGCAACTAAAATCGATTGTTTATAAAACACCGCCTCGAGATTTGCAAGATTTAAAGAGAAGAATAACAGCTACATGTAGAGAACTTCAGGCAGAAGTGTTTCGAAATGTTAGAGAGGAGTTTGAGAGTAGACTTTATCACTGTTTAGAAAATAATGGACAACATTTTGAAAATTTTATAAAATAAGTTACTTTTTATTAGTTTTTTAATGTTTTATTGCAAAACACTTGATACTTGTATGTTCATGGTTTGACTTGATTTCTTCAAAAGTATTAAAAATAAAGGACAAGAATTTAGCGGGTTAAACGACCTTTAAAATGAGGTATCACTCAACCCCCATTTCCATTTAAATTTTTAGAGGTTATGTCCACCCCCGCTAGAGGGTTGATGTAATTTAATTGAAAACCAGCCTACAAAATGTCCCCCTTAAAAATAAGTTTGACGTGTTTTTGCATATTTTTGGAATTTCTATAGGGGCCGAAATATAGAGGGTGGTACGTTTTCAAAATGGCACCCTGTACAGGGTTAATATAAAGTCCCGGAACGCGTAACTTTGTTTTTTTAGAAGCAATTTAACGATCATTCACTATGTTACTACAAAAGTTAATATCGATCCGATATGAATACGAGCATTTTGTCGGCAAAAAATTATTATAAGATTCAAGTTCTTAATTCGAGAAAATTAACAATAAAACTAGGCAAAAGACATAGATCAAAAAACAGCAAAACATTGAAAAAAATTTAAAAAAATGTGAATTAAATTATATGTATTAACGACTCAAGTTTTTTGTTTATAAACATAGTAATTTTATTTTCGTTATTTATAAGGAAACTGCGTCAAATAATATCTTGATATCCAGTAAATATTTGCATTTGTAAACCCACTTTTTAGACATGTACTTTAATTATCTCCGTAACAACAGTTTATTGAGGGAATTGGGTTGTGACGCTAGAATACTAAATTAATTAACATATGACGGTGTTTCTTCATTTCCTTTATAATTTATAACCACATTTTTTTGTAAAAATATTTACAAGAACTTAATAACAGAATTTATTTTTAGACCTCACACTAAAATGAAGAAACAACAAAGTTCGCTTTTCTATTTATCACAAGATTCTCATACAGATACTACTATACACAATAAATCAAACCATCCGTTCAAACAGAAGTTCAGCATGACCCATAGATTGATTAATATCCAGATACTCAATGAAGATTTTAATAAAGAATATATTATAATTAAACAAATCGCTTACAACAACGGCTATGAACCGAATATACAGGGTGGTCCACGCGAAACGGACGTTTTTGAATCGCGCAGTACTTGGCGACTGGTGGAGGGAGAAACTCGCGGTGAAGGTTATTCAACTCCCCACTCCATGCCATTTAGTTGTCATCATGCCGCTGTGGACGAAAGATCATCGCGTGTTTGTATACGATACCTTTGTAAAAAGTGGTGAGTCTGTTATTGAAACTCAACGATGCTTTAGGCGTCACTTTCGTATTGGTCGTCATGGTGAAATCCCAAGTCGGAATACAATTTTAAGGTGGGTGAATGCATTTAGATCTAAAGGATCAGTAATGAAAACAAAGCCACCCGGCCCTACTCGTACTGCACGTACACCACAAAACGTGGATAGAGTGAGAGATGCAATTCAGCGCAGTCCCGGCCGTTCCGCAAGGCGTCACGCAATGGAACTTGGACTGAGTAAGAGCACAGTGAAACGCATCTTACACAAGGATTTAGGGTTTCATCCATATAAAATTATGATTGTACAGAAGTTAAATGAGCCTGATCATCAACAACGCATTACGTTAGCTGAGACAATGTTAAACATGTTTGAAGAGAATGAGGATATGAAAATTGTGATGAGTGATGAAGCTCATTTCCATTTGAATGGGATTGTTAATAAGCAGAACTGCCGTTATTGGGCCTTGGAAAATCCTCGTGAGCTACATCAGAGACCATTGCACAGTCCAAAAGTCACCGTTTGGTGTGCTGTAGGAAAATGTGGAATTTTCGGACCATTTTTCTTTGAAGAAAACGAAAGTACTGTGACTGTGACTTCTGAACGATATGTGAATATGATGACAGACTTTTTCATTCCGGAACTTGAAAGACAAGACATCGATCTCGATCACGTATGGTTTCAGCAGGACGGGGCTACTGCTTATACGGCCCGAGCCTCTATGGCAGCAGTTCGAGCATTGTTCCCAGGGCGAGTGATCTCACGGTTTGGTGATGTTGCGTGGCCACCACGTTCTTCACCGGACTTATCAATGTGTGACTTCTTTCTATGGGGTCACCTGAAGGCACATGTTTACAAAGAAAAGCCACGTACTCTAGAAGAATTGAAGACTGCAATTCGGAACCAAATTGAACTAATCAATGAACAGTTATTGATAAAAGTGGAAACAAGTTTTCGAGAAAGACTTGAAATGTGTGTCCGTTGCAATGACCCGTCATTTGGGTGATGCAATTTTTTTAAAATGAATCAAGGTATTTTTTTTGTAAATGGCATAACCTTACCTTTATTTCTATAATAATAAAATTTGTCTATGTTTAAAACTTTAAGAGCAATTGTTTTTTTTAATCCATCCGTTTCCCGTGGACCACCCTGTAATAGATTCATTAATTTTAAAAATGTCTTACAAAAAATTATTACGCGAGGTTTTACCCTACTTTTAAAGAGATGTCAGACAAGAAGTTTAATTCATTCACGTAAAAAGGCCAAGAACAAATTAATTATCAAAATCCCTTAAAAAAGAAAATATTAATATCGCTTATAAAACGAATAACAATTTGGCTAAGTATATCAAAAATAATAAAGAAAGAACTACTAAAGATAATAAATCGAGTCTATAAGCTATCATGCGAATCATGTACTAAAACATATATTGGACAAACAGGAAGAACTTTTAATAAACGCATCAAGGATCAATATTCCTACACCAATCGGTAAGCTGACTCAACATACGCCAATCATTTATTAGAGAAGGACCATGATTTTAATTTACAATTTGATATTCTCCATGTCGAAAATAAAGGGAAAAAACTAAACTGCTTAGAATCATTAGAAATCTATAACCTCAAAAATTCTGATATAATATTAAATGATAAATTAGACTTGAATTTTTCCCTGTTGTTAAATTTGTTTGCTCTGCGAAATGGGGTTTGCCAAATCGTGCTGTTACATGATTTTTAATTTTGCACTTTCCCCCGTTGTAAAAATTTCCCGTTGTTAAATGTGTTTGTTCTGTGAAATGGGGTTTTGCCAAATTGTTCTGTTACATTATTAATTTTGTACTTTCCACGAATTTAGATACAGTTAAGGTTAACATATAGCAATTAAGATAATAGTTTGAAGAAACCCAATATTGTTGTGTTGGATATTTAGTATGTAACATTAGTTTATTGTTATACTTGAAGAAGCTACTGTGTAGCGCAACAGCTATAATAGATTTTTTTAAATATAGTGTAAATCTACAAACATCATTTGTGTGTTTATTTTTATTTTATTTTTTGAAAAATATTTACAATAAATACTTTTTACATCCATGCGTACACCAATAACTAGTAGTTATTAACCATTACTTATAGCAATATTTTGAAATAAAGAACGCTTCATGCTTTATGTAAGTACGAGGGTAGTCCACAAAGTAACCTTCGTTTATGTGTAGCACGATAAGAAGTTGGGGTAGCGCCACCATTCTAACATCAGCGTGCGCAGTGTACTACGCTTCTAGCTGTGCAAGGGGGAGTATCGTACGGTAGCGCGTTCTCGAATTCTAACCTGTAAACATATTGCTGTGAATTGTACTTTTAATTCACACTGCAACTTATTCTGCCTGCTAACTTCAGTTGGAACGCCTTCCTTGAGCTCTTATACTTCAGGTTTTTTTTCTTACGAAAATCGTGGTATAAAAGAGAATACAAAGTGTTAATTCAAGAAATAAAACTCACATCAACGCCACATACATTTAATCAAGAAACGAAAGAAAAAAAAAACTACTTTATCAAGTATAAAGCAGGAATGTGACTTAAATAACGCCGCAAACTTAGGAGAAAAACTCTTGTAAGCACTGACTTGTACAAGAGATAAAAAAACTCTTAATGACACCCGAACAAAGAACTAAATATAAAAATATCAACAAAATTTCTCGGATATCAACAATAACATTAACCCCAAACTCAAACGTCAAAATAGAAATTTATCTATCTTACCGAAAATCAAAATCTTACAGTCATGCGTACATCTAACATGACAACACACAAAAGTTTCCCACCTTCTAACGTATTAAAATATTAATCTGAATAAAAACTATACTCAAAAAAATATTCTGATAAATTTTCTAGATATTTTCTGATTATAAAAAAATTTTACAAAATCTACAATAATTAAATAATAGAGCTCTTTTCAATACTTAAATTATAGTAATCAAATAGTACCTACATTAATTAATGTATCGAATACACAACACGAGAGATTTATTTCTTCAGATAGGTCTATTAAATTAAATCGATTTACAAGTTTAAAAGACTCGTAAAACCGGGTCAAATGAATTTTAAACACATCAGAATCACCAAACAAACAATACGAATTATCCAATATATATATATATATTGAACAAAATTAAGTCTTGTTCAATATCAATTAAAACACAACCTATCTAAGAAAGCACTAAGAAATCTCTAAAATGAAGTTCCAGGAAACGCCATCACATCCCCACCTAACATAAACAACTCAAGATAGCGATAAATATATATATATCTTTGTACTATTATGACTTCCAGCATGGCGCGGACTTCGAACATCAAACTAGGCCCGGACAATCTACAGTCATGGATCAAATTCATATAATAATAAATCATCACCTAAAATTTTACATTTTTACATTAATCGCCTAAGAATACAATATACAAAAATATAACAAAATATAATGTTTTATATATCTTCCTTGATTTCTTCTGCAGGGAAAAATCCACTGCAATATGTGCCGCAATAGAAAATGCCGCCAAGTTTAAAGTGCGTAGCGTAATAAGATTTCTTTGTGTGAAAAATCACTCAGCAGCTGAAATTTATCGTGAATTATGTACGGTGTATGGTCCAAACATTATGAGTGAAAGTGTAGTCCGTCAATGGATACGTTTTTTAAAAAATGGAAGAACTAACGTTCACAATGAAGCCAAGAGCGGTAAGCCATCTCTTGTCAGTGATGACTTACTGGACAGGGTTAATGAAAAAATTCGTGTAGACCGTCGCTTCACAATCTCGGAACTTTCGGATCATTTCCCTCTGCTACAAGTTTTGTGCTCGTTGGATACCGAAACTGCTTACCGACGACCACAAAATCAAAAGAATGAGTTCTGCCATAGACTTTCTTTCTCGGTATGACGTTGAAGGAGAAGAATTTTAACAGGATCGTCACTGGAGACTTGGGTAGCCTATGTGGATGCTAAGAGAAAATAGCAGTCAATGCAATGGAGTCATCCAGTTTCTCCAAAGCCAAAGAAAGCCCGTCAAATTTTCTCTAAGAGGAAACTGATGGTTAGGATGCCAAGGGCCTCTTGCTCGTTGATTTTATGGAGCGTGGTACGACAATCACTTCTGCAGTGTATTGTGAAACTTTGAAAAGACTACGATGCGCTATCCAAAACAAGCGTCATAGCCTGCTGACATCTACTGTTGTTTGTTCACGACAATGTTCGCCCTCACACAGCTCAAATAACAAATGAACTTTTGTCCAAGTTCAAATGGGACGTTTTTGATCACTCCCCTACAGCCCGGACTTGGCTCCCAGTGATTTACATTGGTATTCAAATAACAAGGCTTGGGTGACTAATTTTATGATGACAGAGTGGTTGCGTGAATTTGATCGGAAAATGATCGATCAAAACAGCTGTCTGTCAATTAAAAACTCATTTATTAATTATCCCTATATTTCGAAACAACTTTGTTGCTTCTTCCGGAGATAAAAATGTAGAGCTCCAAAAATAATAAAAGTTAAGGACAATAAAAAAAAATCAATCAAATCTAATCAATTTTATTCTCCTTGTACGTCACTTTTATTATTTTAAACTCTACATTTTTATCTCTGGAAGAAGCAACAAAGTTGTTGCGAAATATAGGGATAATTAATAAATGAGTTTTTAATTGACAGACCGCTTGCCCGATTTTAATTTATGTTGTACATATCTATATAATCTTACATTGTTTTCAAATGAAAGTTTAACTTTGGGTTTTTACTTAATTTTTCTGCCTTCTGATAGACGGGCACTTCTCTTAACCGGGCAATATTTTCAGAACCAACGATGTCCGCCTATGGGAAGTTTCACTGTATGTATGTATATATATATATGTATATATATATATATATATATATATATATATATATATATATATTGATGTGGTTCATCTGATGCTCTCTTAATTTCTTTCAGTTATTTGTTTTCTTGTATAGAAATGTTATATCTGCAATTTAATGATTTTTAAATATATTATTTAATAGCCAAATTTTTGTATTATCGATGTAGAATTATAATTGGATTTAGAAATATTGATATCGATTAAAATTGTAATTTGTATTCATTTTATTTTTAATTCTTGCTCTTAAATTAAATGTTCTCGTGAGGATCTTGGTTTTCTAAATCTAATTCTGATTATATTATGTGTTATCATATTTCTATCAACATATTATTTATTATGACCCTGATTTACTTAAATTCCAAAAACTGTGATTGCTATTACGTGAGTGATGATAATGTATATTTTGATCATTCTGTCAGTTATTTTATTTCTGGTTTATGAAAGATTTTCTTTGAAGTATCATTTTAAAATATTCCTTTTCAATTTGTCTAATTTGTTTCAATTTTACTTTTCAATGTCACTGTATTAATTTCATAGAAAATCTGATTTATGGAAATATATAATTTCTTATTGGAGTCTTGACAACGAATAACAGAAAAAAAAAAAGAAGGTTTTTTTTTTGCACAGAATTGGTGAATAGAAGATTATTGTTAAGATTCTTCTTCAAGTTAATATTTAAAAGTATCTTTACATACAAAATCTTTACAAGGAAGTGTATAATTAATAAATTATTGGAATAAATACCTTGCCGTAAGGATTTCTCCGAGAAGAAATTGTTCAGGAATCCTTTTATCCTGTTTATTTGAAATATCTTCGTTACTAATACAAATTTACATTTATGCAGTGATATTTATGGAATTACCAGTAACGTCATTGGACATTTTGGAATAATTAACACCTTTTCCAGTTGTTTTATTAAAAACATAACCTTGCTGATACCTTTATACATCAGGACCTTAAGCCGATTTACATTTGGAACATACTACTAGTCTTGCTGGACCTGTATAACGTGATCTTCTACTTCTGTACCAGTCGGATCAAATCTTAGAATACATCATATACCAGAGGATACTGAACATCAGAATTATAGTTTTCATATACTTACTGAACAGGTATTTAACATTGTTATTGTAACCTGTTATAATTCACAAGATATATCATTTCTTTCAAGGATTAAATATTATCTATTTCACACACGTAATTTCAAATTAATTTCCATTTAACGTTTATATTTATACTCTAATTTGACAGATCATTTATATACATATGTTGGGGTTAGGCAACTTATTCCACTTATTAGTATGATTGGGTAACATACTTAATTCACAATCTCTTTCTTTTGTATCTTGTAATTTATTTAAAAAAAAACAGTTTAATTTTGAAATATATTTATTATTATCATTAACATAATTGTTTTATTTTATGTGCTTATATTCCTGTTTTTTATACGTCCGGAACCTGCCTATAAGACCCTGAGATAAGTAGTTTTTGGCTTATTTTAATTTATATTCCTATTTATTTATGAGCTAATAATTCAGATTATTTTCGCTATAATTAAAATTATTTATTTTTATCCATAAGCCCAACAGGAATTATTACAATATATATATATATATATATATATATATATATATATATATATATATATATATAAGGTGTGTATAAATTGGCGGACCCACTACACGCGGCGATGTTCTTCGTTAAATTCGGAGTCCAAAATCCTAATACGAAAATGTTGTACCATGCTCCATATCTTTGCACGAGGTTCCTAAAGTTCGGACTTTCAATCTTGAAATAAGCATTATTACTCGATATTTGTTGACAGAAAGAGCTACAATTTAGAAGAAAGAAGAATTGTTGTTATTATCCTTTCGCTTCTTTTTGATTTTAAAGTTTGTTTTTAATATTTGTTTATTAAGAATAGAAATAAACCTACGGTTTTAATCTTCACTTTTAATCATTACTCGTAAAACGACAATTGTTTCGCCAACACAGTGGCTTCCTCAGGTGTTTACATCTAAACAGTAAATTTCAATTAGCGAAAATCATTAAACAACAGAAAAGAAAGAATTATTTTAACCAAGAACATATTGTAGTTAAAACTATTAAAAATAAATCTATACAGAATGACATCATCTTTACTAGAGCACATAAGGGTAAAACAGTTATTGCTATAAATAAACAAGATTATATATCTAAGACATACGACTTTTTGGGCTCAGATAAGTATGTCTTACTTAACAAAGACCCTACAAACTCATACCAATTAGCTATTAAAAACACTCTAAAAAATATAAATGTTGTTACTAACGAAAAAGAGAAAAGAAGTTTAGTAATTATGAACCCTCAACCACCTAAATTATACTCTTTAATTAAATTGCATAAACAAAACGATCCCATTAGACCAGTTGTTTCTTATGTTACTGCACCTTCTGTTAAAGTATCAAAAATACTTATTGATATCATTACTAAATACACTAACTTTAAGCCACAGTACAGCATAAAAAATTCATACGAATTAATTAATAAAATCAAAAATATTTCAATACCTCATAATGCAAAATTGGTATCTTTTGACGTTAAAAACTTATTCCCGAGTGTCCCCCCAGCCGAAACCGTTAATTTAATTGAAAATTTACTTGTAGCTAAGAACACTAACCCGGTAATCAAAGCTGAAATTTTAGATTTGTTAAATATAGTTCTGAAACAAAATTATTTCCAATTTAATAATTCAATATACACTTGTAAGGAAGGACTAATTATGGGTAACCCCTTAAGTCCGTTACTTTCAGAAATTTTCATGAACTACTTAGAATCCAAGACAGCATATTTTCTTTTGGCATAGATATGTAGACGATATTGTACTTTGTTTCACTGGAACACAAAGACAATTAAACTTGCTATTAGAATTCGTCAATTCTATTCATAAAAATATGGAATTTACTATGGAACAAGAAGTAAACAATAGTATTAATTTTTTGGACCTAACTATTAAAAAAATAAACAATAAATTAGAGTTTGATATTTACCATAAAGAATCTCATACTGACATAACTATACATAATTCATCAACACATCCCATACAACACAAATTAGCGAGTTTCCATAGTTCTTTACACAGATTAATTAATTATCCACTATCTAAAGAAAATTATGAAAAAGAATTAAATTTAGTCAAACAAATAGCTATCAATAACGGCTACACAGATACTTTAATTGAAAATATGCTGACAAAAAAACTTTTCAAAAAAGCAATCTCTATGGTATACCCTGCAATAAAGGATAAAGAAAATTCAAAATTTAGATTACAAACGTACATTGGGACACCTAATAAGCATATTTCAAGTGATTTAAAAAAACTTAATATTAACACGGTTTTCAAAACTAATAATAAGTTATCCAAGCACATCAAAAACAATAAAGATAAAACAGACAAAAATAAGAAATCCGGAGTCTATAAGTTAATGTGTGGATGCGGTAAGATATACGTCGGTCAAACAGGAAGATCGTTTGAAAAACGCATTGCCGAGCATTGTTCTTCGTTTAAAAATAAAAAACAAGATTCTACTTTTGCGAATCATCTATTAGAAGAAAACCACACTTTCGATAAAGATTTTCAAATTCTGCATTTAGAAAATAAAGGCAAGAAATTAAATTTACTGGAAAGTTTAGAAATCAATAAATTAAAACAGTCACAAATTTTATTAAATGATAAATTAGATTTAAATAACTCGCCTTTATTAAATTTATTTACTTAAAATCTGTTTAGACGATAATACAAATGTATATGTAGGTTATTAAACAAATTTATGCGTAAACACGTTTAGTACCCTATAATATACAGTTAGGGCCGACCAGATGCGCCACATTCTTTCACTACCGACAATACTTGTAATTCATAGATTTCTTTAAAAATATTTTAAATACCATCCTTCTTGATTTTATAGATATATTATTTATTTTTTATTTAGTTTGTAACGTACTGTTTAGATGTAAACACCTGAGGAAGCCACTGTGTTGGCGAAACAATTGTCGTTTTACGAGTAATGATTAAAAGTGAAGATTAAAACCGTAGTTTTATTTCTATTCTTAATTATGGATCTTCATCAAGTAAATGCCGAATCAATTCAATTTGTTTATTAACTTATTTTGACGAAAAACACATCTGACAACGTTGTAAAACAATAAGTAGGCAACCTAATGTTGTTCTAGTCAAATACATTACTACTGTCTAATTTTGACACTTGTGTAATCTACCTACTTCATTCGACTTGCTTATTTTTCGTGTTTATTTGTATAATTTTGTTTAGTTTTCGTATTTATTTGTATAATTAATAATCGACGAAGGAAATACTTGTTGAAACTTCATTATATAGATATAATAAAACACAGTTGTATAGTTTCAAAATGATATATATAATGTTAACACACTACATATGTTTCACCACACTGTGGCTTCATCAGGTGGATGAATATACTGCAGTACTGAACTATATTCATCCACCTGATAAGTCACAGTGTGGTGAAACATATTGCAGTGGAATTTGCTTTGAAATTGCTTATTTAATTTTAATTCACACTACAGCTTATATCGCCGGCTATTCAGTCTAGTAGAATCCACGAACTGCCATCTCATGAATCGTTCCACACGGGAATGGGTGTAATTTTGTTTTCCAGAATAAAACCATAAACACAAATAAAACACAAGTCAATTCCGTTTATGTCAATGTATTAAAAAAAAATCAAAAAAAATCCCTCTACAAAGTGTATAGGGTGCTAAAGCATCATTAAACAGTAGCAATGAGGAAACACTCTTTGTGAATATTGACTCGCACAAAGAGAAAAACCTCTTTTAAATCACGATTAAATATAAAACTAATAAATATTAGTGAAATCTGTCAAGTTTAACCTCTACTGTCTCCCCCACAAACAAATATTAAAAACAAATTAGTTTTCAAAACTCACGCTAGTTGATATTTTCATGCACCAAATAACATGACAAGGTCAATCCCCACTACAATACCTCCAACCTTGAATTCAAAAATGTTCTCGAAATATTATTCTAAGAAAAAACAACTTCCCTTACAAAAAACATGACAACTTTCGCTAATATCCATATACTACTTTCAAACATATAATTATTACAATAAATACATAAATTTATAACAATGAAATTAATCCTGATATCAAATATATAAACAAAATAATTTTTATCAACTTACATTAATCTTTGTGCGATTTTATAAAATACACGAGAGGCATCTTTTTTCACAAAATTTCAAATAAACATTAAACCTTCGCAAAAATCGAATTAAGATTTACTTGCACCTTACACTAAATGCAAAACAATATACAGCCCGAATTTATACAACAAAGAATAAAATTGATTATTTTATTCTTTAATGAACCAAACACTTTAACAGTCAAGATACCTCTAAATCAAAATGAAAATTTCACATCCGCCTGGCCATCCCTACCATCTATAAAATCAAAATATATACAGACAATACATTTTATCAAATACAATATCCGAAAAAGCGGCAAATTCAATCCTTTGGTCCACCTAATTATATACAAGGGCTAATCATAATTTCATACATCATACAATTTATTTTATTTATAAAATAATATATATATATATCGATCCCCGTCTGAAATAAATAAATATACAACTGAAATAGCTACTTTTCATTAGAATGTCCCTATTACTGAGTTCACAAATTATTCAATCTTTTTCTTTACTTGTCCAAGGAAAGTCCATGACAATATGTAGTGTGTTAACATTATATATATCATTTTGAAACTATACAACTGTGTTTTATTATATCTTTATTTGTATAGTTTTAATCAGTTTTCGGGTTTTCGTGTTTACTAGTTGTTCTGTTTGTTTATTATGAATTTTACATTCAACGAATATGCCGATATGTACATGATATACGGTTTCTGCCATGGAAATGCTAGCATGGCAGGGCAGGAATATCGAGTGCGTTTTCCAAATCGGAGGCATCCAAGTAAAAATGTATTTCGACGGCTGGACCAACGACTTCGTGAAACAGGTTCGTTTATTCCAAGAAATGCCAACGCAGGTCGACCAAGGCAAAGGCGTACTGTGCAACTAGAAGAGCAAGTTCTAGCCACAATACAGGAAGATCCCTCTGCGAGTACCCGTCAATTAGCTTCTACACTAAATATTCCCAGTAATAAGACTGTTCATTTGGTTCTACGAGAAAACTTGCTTCATCCATACCATGTTTCTAAAGTTCAGCCTCTCTACGGAAATGATAACTTATTTCGAATTAATTATTGCAATACAATCTTAAATAGAATTCAGGAAGAAGGTGACTTTTTAGGACGTATTCTTTGGAGTGATGAGTGCATGTTTACCAGAGATGGTGTGTTTAATATACTCATAATTTTCATCATTGGGCAGATGAAAATCCACATGAATTTCGCGAATACGGTCACCAAAGAAGGTTTTCTGTTAACGTTTGGCTGGGTATAATAAACCACAGGGTAGTTGGACCAATTTACTTACCAAATCGCCTAGATGCCGGTGAATATTTAAATGTTTTAGAACAAGTTATTGATGAGATACCGCTGAACGTACGCCGTAATATGATTTACATGCATGACCGAGCTCCTGCGCACTTTGCTCGTAATATCCCCTTTTGTGGCTTGCGAGATCCCCCGATCTCAATCCATTAGATTTTTTTTGTTTTGGATTTCATTAAAGGTAAAGTTTATGCTACAGCTCCTCAAGACGCTGACGAAGTTAGAGCCCGAATTGACGCCGCAGTATTAGAAATCACACCAGAAAGACTTGAGCGAATAGTACAAACGATACCACAAAGATTGCAGCTATGTCTACAAACTGATGGATTTTAATTCGAACAATTATGTAGGTAATAATTACATTGATTTATATCAAGAAGATGTACAAAAATTAGTCAATATTGTCAAAAATTTTTAAAACTTTGTAATATTTTCGTAATAAATATGTAATCTAAGAAACCAATTTTATTTCGTTTGTTTCTTTTTTAAATTTAAAATGTACGGTTCACATGACGACGTGTAAAAATGTTCCGAAGATTATAACTAGCACATGCGTGTTCAATGTTGCCAAATGTATGTTTCTTTCAAATTCATTCTGAAGACAAAGGAAGCCTGATACATCGTTTTAGGATTAGGACTTTCAACTCAAAATTTGACCAAGAATGTCGCCACGTGTAGTGGGTCCGCCAATTTATACACACCTTGCATATATATATATATATATATATATATATATATATATATATATAAATATATATATATATATATATTAGGGTGACCGCAAAAAATCGATGTCGGAATTTTGTTCGTCTGGACCCCACAAAACGATGGATAAATAAGAAACCAGTACAGTGTATGCAGTATCCAAATTTTGATGCTGAGGGTAGCTCTGAAGACAAACATGCTTCATTTGACACACTTAAACAACTACATAGGAGGGAAGAACATCAGCTAATAAAATATGGATATTCGTTAACTTTGAAAGCATTATATCCTACAACTATAGAAAAGCAAAACGTTAAAATTGCTTTACAAGTATTTAACCATAACATTGTGGCTGCTTTACGTCAGATAGGGTTAAAAGTGCTTCTTGAAAACTACGAGGATACTGCAGACTACATCGAAATTGTTTGTAGATGGTGGGACATTGTAAATGTTAAAACACTGTTGAAAGGACAAAGATTACACAACAAGTTTCAGGAACCCATTACAAAAAATTCAGCACATATTTTTCAGTTTCTACAAGATTTCTTGAAATGGTTGGATAAATGGCAAAGTCTTGATAACAGTTTTGGAAAACTTACGAAAGAAACCCATCATGCTGTAAGACATACAACCGATGGATTACTAAAAATTATAAGATATTGTTTAGACCAAAAAAATTATAGCTTTGTTTTGCCAGGAAAATTACAAACAGATAAATTGGAAGAGAGGTTCGGAAAATATAGGTATAAATAGTACTTTTTTTTTTTTATTTAAGACGACTGTTTTTTTTTTATTTTTAGGCGCTGGTGCTAAGTACCATGTATCTGTGCGGCAAATTTTTGAAAGTGAGAGTAAATTACGAATGGCATCTGTTCTTCCCTTGATTTTAAAATCAAAAGCGTATGGCGACATAAATATTAGTAAGGAGGATATTTTAGCTTTTATGGAAGACAAAGAATGTGAAGAAAATATTAAGTCTGAAATTCCGTTGATTTTTAAAAATATTTGTGCTACTATTGACGAGAGTGATATAGATGACATTGAAGATAACATATGGTCACCACTAGTATACGTTGCTGGTTATGCAGCCTACTCTGTATCAAAAAAAACTAAATGTGATTATTGTAGCATTTTCTTAAAATCTGATGAGAGTTTCAACTTATATTCAGGTTTAATAACAGAAACTAGCAGAGGCGGACTTTGCTATCCCAGTGAGGTAGTCATTTTATCAGTAGCTTATGCATATCTTATTCTTATTAATTAATTGCTACAAATAGAGAACGACTTTCTTAAACAAAAAAATCAGAAATATATTTTAATGGCTCTATCTTTTGAAACAATAGTAAATGGCTTAGAAATAGAATTATTTATTGGGCATAGCTGCCCAGATCATAATGAAGAGCTTCTGTTAAAAATGTTACTCCATCCAGTTGCAAATATTCTTTTAAAAAATTATACAAAAAAACAAAATGATAGGGCCACTACAAGAACTGTGCCTCATTTAAAAAGAATTAAACCATAGCTGCTAGACATATTTTTGTATTGTTATATGTATATTTAATTTAACCTTATTATGTTATATAAAATCGTCAACTTCAAAATCAGTGTAAATAAAAGTATTTGTAATTTGAATTGTGTTTTCTTTTGTATTAAAAACAACTTTTCTTCAATCATAAAAATCCCACAAGTAAAATCCCATAACTCCTTTTTATTGTTGATTGAAAATAATATATTCAATTCCATTATTTCACAAAAATGAAAACGTAAACCGATTTTGAAGAATTTAGAACGCGTTTTTATTTATCAATGAATTTTGTATTTCTTCCGATCCATTTTTAGAATTTCATTTATAATGAATTATAGTGATATCAAATTAATTGATCATAAAAAGTATTTCATTGATATTTATATTTTGCGACTACAAAATTCACATTTGAATCTATGCTTGCTGTGTAATTCAGTGTATTAAGTAAGCCTCATCGTGATGACTCATCATAGCTTGTTGCACGGCCTTGTATACAGTAAAACAACTTGAACTACGAAAGCCTATTGATAGGGGAAGGTAGTGGGAGGTAAAATGTATTCATTTTAGTATTGTCAACTTTTTATATGACAGGAATGTCAGTGGTTATGTGAAATACTTTAGCGAACCATCAAACTTTATCCTAATGGAATACACAATTAATGAAAAAGTGCAAATTATAAAGTGGTTTTATGGTGGCCACATACTTTCATCAATTGTAAATATTTGGAGAACTACCTTCATTAATCGTCCTGTTCCATGTTTAAATACAATTCATCGAATTAAGGAAAATTTTGAAAAATACGGATGTGTCTCTCCCTCTTTACATAAAAAGCCCGCACATGATAATGCGGATCGGGATATCATGATATGCGCTACTGTTGAAGAAACTGAATACCAAACGTTAGGCCAAATTAGTGAAAGTGTTGATGTCTCCCGTGAAACTGTTAGAAAAGTATTAAAGAAGAATAAATACCGTTCGTATCATGTACAAAAAGTAAATGAAATATTTCCTGGAGATCATTATAACCGAGTTCAGTTCTGTTTGGATATAATTGAGAAATGTGGTGTGGATGAAAATTTTATTTCTAATATTCTCTTTACTGACGAATCTTCATTTATTTTACACGGTCTACATAATCCTATGTTAATAAGGTATTGGTCAAAAGACAATAAACATAAATCGTATACAGCTCATACGCAATACCCACAGAAATTGAATGTTTGGATTGGAATGTTAGGGGACAATATAATTGGTCCATTTTATATAAACGGCGTGTTAAATTCACAAAAATAATTACAATTGCTGCAATATGACATTATTCCTTTTATCCAGAACATACCCAATATTGAAATAGGAAGTATTTGGTATCAGCAAGACGGATGTCCTGCACATAACAGTGCAATTGTGCGTCAATTCTTAAGAAATACCTTTGGAAATAGAATTATTTCTCTAGGCGGTACAATTGAATGACCGGCCAGATCACCAGATTTGTCCCCTAATGATTTTTTCTTGTGGGGGTATCTAAAGTCAAAAATTTACGGTTTCGAACATCAACGGTCAAATAATTTAGATGAACTACGTCAAAAAATAAGAAATTTCTTAGCATCGATTACGCCCGATATGCTGGCAAATGTTAGACGTGGTTTTTATGATCGGGTAGCGTATTGTTTAGAAATTCAAGGGGCACGATTCTAACACGTAATTAATTAAAAGTATTGTTTATTAAAGTTGTATTATGATAATAAATTTTATTTTGTTGGACTTATTTTTTATTTGACGGTTCTTTAGTTGCAATTAGTATGCAATACAATTTCAGTTTTCCCATAATATAAACTTAATTTAACAAACTCTACACGTTTATATTAAAAAACATATTATAGTAGCTAAATAAGCTAAATGAATACATTTAATTTTACCTCCCACCACCCTCTCCTATCAATAGGCTTTCGTAGTTCAAGTTGTTATACTGTATAGGTGGTATTGGTCCAGACGAACAAGATTCCGACATTTTTTTCCCCCTCTATGAGATCCGGTCACCCTAATATACATGTACATATTGCTTAAAATCATAATTGTAATTATGTTGTATTAAGTCCGCTATCCGAGAAGGTTTTCCGTGGTTTCCCTTCTCGATCAAGCGAATGCTGACAGCCGGGGAAAAATTAAGTCGCACCACGAGCGCAACATGCATATAGTTTAAATGTTTCAATGTTGTATTTTATTTTGTAATATTTTATTGTATTTTAAAATTGTAGAATTATACTTAAGGATTATCATATTTAAGTCTCGGACTACTTTCGCGGTTAGGATTAAATCAATAAATAAGTAGGGCGCGGACTAGGTCCGCATAGATTAGCATACAACTAGTTAGGTCAAACATAGCTTCCTTTGAGTAAAAAAATTTCAATTAGGGCGATCCGGTGTAGTGCCGTAAGGCGGAGCACCGGCACTTAGAATTAATACAATGTATTATCTTAATTTAAAAAAAGGTATATAACCCCTTACCATAATTATTAGTCGTATCCTAAATACGTATTTCGTTCGAATCGTGCCCATTGAAAGTATTATCTTAAGTTTAATTAAATAAAGTGTGCCGGCCCCCACCACCCCGCCACCTACCAGGTCCCGGGTTACCACCAACTCGGGACTGGTGAGTCTACAGGTGAGTTACTTCGAAAAATTGGTCTCACCAACTCCATTGCCTGGCCCTTACACCTCGCCGGCGAATAAGCCTCCCCCTGACGCCCGCAAGCGGCGTAAAATGTCTCCACCCTCTGACATACCAACTAGTCGGAGGGTTAAGAGGAGCCCTATACCGGAGAGATCTGTACCCTCAAAAATCAATATTAGGTTTGTTCTAGCAGCAGTAAGAAACTATCAGAGATTGTATAGCGCATGCGTAATACCAATATTGTGTTCTAGCAAGCAAAATTACTAGTTCCTTGCTAATAGCAAGCCGTTCTAGCAGGCGAAAATTGTAGTTACTGATTGATTGTGGACTATCCAAACAATTCGTGGATTTTAATAAAATTTAAAATTTGGGACATGCGTATAACGCTGTAGCAGTCGTTAGTCATTTATAATAGTATTTATCTCTGGTAAAAGTGTGAGGTGTATTTCAGATCAATTGGAGTGTATTAACCAAACGTAAACAATATATTGTTATAACTTTCTTTTTAACGGTAATAGTGATTTAGAAAAAAGTACAGTCAACGTAAGGTACAGTAAAATATTTTTAATACAGATTATTTTTTGTAATATTTTTAATTGTAGATAGTCAAAATGTCAGATAGTTCATCTTCGAGTGATTCAGATATCCTAAATTACTTTAGCAGTAGCAGTGAAAGCGACGACATAGATTTTTTAGAAGATAGAGAAAAACCAAAAAATTAAAATTATTTTGAACATATTGTGCCTTTATACAATGATAATGAATTTATTGAGCACTTTCGAATTAGTCGAAATCTTGCAGAAAATATATCAGTGCGTTTTGGCCAATCAATATATTTTGATCTATTTCATTCTGGAGGCAATGGCAAGATCAGTGCATTGAAACAGAGCCTAACTTTTTTATGGTTTGTTGGCCATCAGACAGCTTCGTACAGAGATGTATCTGATCGCTTTAATATAACCATCAGTTGCCTGTTCTCAATAATAAGACGGTTTATATATTTTTTAAGCAATTTGTCACCAGAATTCATAAAATGGCCAGATATAGTAGAAAGAAATCAAATCGAAGCAGAGTTTAGAGAGAATGGTTTAGCAGGCGCTATAGGGGCAGTGGATGGCTGCCATGTGCGCATTGATAAACCTGGTGATGATCCGGATTCCTATATAAACAGAAAATCATATTATTCTATTCAGGTAAGAAATAATTTCAATAATATACTGTAAATAAAAATATGTGTTTGTTTGTAGATACAGGTGGTGTGTGACAGACAGCTTAGGATCAGAGACATCTTGATTGGTTTTCCTGGGTCTGTACATGATAGCCGTGTATTTAGAAGTTCTTCTTTATCCCAAAGTTTGCAAGAAAAGTGCGGTGATTTTTACATCCTAGGTAATAGTGGCTACCCTTGCTTACGAAACCTACTAACACCATTTAAAGATTTTGGACAACTTATACAAGTGGAAACTAATTTCAATAGGCAATTGGCAAGAAATCGCAACATCATAGAGCACTGTTTGTACAGCTGCCTACCCGTTATTTTGAAGTCTCGCTTGTTTGGCTGAAGTTTCCAATACTTATAGAAGTAAATACAATTTTCTAACTAAAAATCAACGATAGAAATTTTGAAATATCAATAGCAATGATGTATATAATATACAATAATAATATAAAATATTGTGATGACTCATCCAACGATACGTCCCCTCTGGGACCTTCGCGATAGATATAGAAAACTCGAGGGATGTTCGACGGTCGATATATAAGCCGTCGAGGAAGGGATTTATTCATTCCATACCAAATCATCGCCGAGTGAACTTACATAAATATAAATACATAAATATACTTATTGATAGTAATTAGTTTTTAAATTGTTATTCGTCTTTATTATTAACCTTCCGTTGCTGGCGCGCGGACTCTGAGTCCGCGTCATTCTTTGTTTTTGATTCACTAAACATTTCCCAACCCCCGAAATCTGCCCGTTACGGTATTCGTCGAACTATTGTCTATTCCAAATAAGAATAAACCGTTGGGAAAGATAGGGCTTAAAATAAGAGCTTGTGACTGGCTAAAATAGAGGCCGCTTTTATACAGGTAAAATTTATATTTATTTTGTTCTGTCAAATTAGCGTTGTGCTGTCAGTATTGACCGATATTTATCTTCGTTCTATATTAGTCAATTACATGTTTTACTAGTTGTTTATTGTGCTATTTATTATTAATATTCGTTAAAGATAGTTCTTTATAGAGATTATAAAGTGAATTTTCTAAAAATATTTTATCACTCATTAATTTATTTCATTTATTTAATCGCAATCGTTTTAGAGCATGGATGACGCAGCTTTACCAGGTCCATCAAAAAATCGTAAAGAAAATATGTAAAAAGTTGACAGAGGCAGATGGCTTACAATGTGTATTTTAAGAACAAAGTTAATATGTCCAAAACAGCTGCTGTTCGTCAAACTTCAAGGGAAGTAGGGATTGGTAGAAATACTATGTTTGACATTATTAAGGAAATTGAAATGTCGAGTTACACAGTCTCCATTAAGAAAACGAAGTTGCCGAGATGCTTACAATAAATTAGATGAAGTATCAAAAAGTACGATTAGAAGGCACGTGCATTCATTTTTCTTTAAAAATGAGTTACCAACTTGCACAAAAATATGTGAACCTATTAAAGCGGATGCCAGTTTACCTCCTTTAAAACGAACATCACTTTGAAGAATCCAAAAGAAACTAGGATTCATGTGGGAAAAACGCACACGAAATAACATTAATTGAACGAAATGATATTATCTTATGGAGACGTCGTTATTTGACAAGTATAAGAAAGTTTCGTGCAGAAGGGAGAAAAATCTATTATTTAGATGAAACATGGGTGAATGCAGGTTACACAAAAGCAAAAATATGGAAAGATACAACCAGTGACGCGCCGTCCATATGGGCAAGGTCGTGCAGCGCACAACGGCGCCAAGACCTTAAAGGCGCCTACGGCCACTTGTGATAAGTTAAATTTTAAAAATATTAAAATCATTTTTTGAAAGTTTACAACAAATCAACAAATTTACATAAAACAATTATTACAATTATTTTAGCATTGACAGCAATAATTTTATTGTTAATTCAAAGAGTGTACTTGACCTTTTGTTTTTTAATAATTTAGAATACTGTTTTTTATTTTGTTACTGTTGTTTCAGTGTGCAATAAAAATTTTAATAATTTCTTTTTGTATGTGAACCTATTGTTTGCCTCAAATAAAAAATACCTACCAGTACTAACAAGTCTAAAGAGTTCGTCATAAACTTCAATGTTGAACTGTGGGAGAGTGGCTGGTAATTTTGGCTCAATACATATAGGGTAAAGGCGACTATCAGTATTTCGCACGACGGCGCCGAAGATACTTGGCGCGTTACTGGATACAACAGTACTTTATCTAAGGCAAGCATTTGTTGAAGGTCTTTCTACTGGTTTAAAAGATCCATCTGGCAAAAGAAAGCAACTAATTGTGCTTCACATTGGCAGCGAAACTGGTTTTATGAATAGGGGTTTGTTATTATTTGAATCCAAGAAAACTGCAGATTACCATGAAGATATGAATAGTGAGGTTATGAATATGAGGTGTTCATCGCATGGATGCAAAATATATTACCTTCTCTTGAGCCCAATAGTGTTATAGTAATGGATATGCCTTATCATTCTACTAAAACAAAAAAGTCACCTACTTTATCATGGAAAAAGGAGGCACTCATTGAATGGCTTTTAACCAAAGGAATTTTAGCTGATAATTCCATGCTAAAGATTGAATTGTTTGAGCTTGTAAAAAATTACATCTTGTCATCCAGTTTCATACGTGGTCGATGAAATAGCTAGAGAAAGTGGCCGTACAGTTTTACGTTTACCTCCATATCACTGTAATCTTAACCCCATTGAACTTATATGGGCTCAAGTCAAGCATCATGTTGCGGCCAATAATAAGACATTTAAATTGGACGAAGTAAGAAATTTATTATTAGAAGGATGGTTGATGCTGACGCATGGAAAAATAGCATTCATCACGTTATAACAGAAGAAAACAAAATGTATGATTTAGATAATATTGTTGAAAATGTATTAGAAAATTTGACTTTTACTGTAAATACTGGGTCATCCTCAGAATTTTCATTAGCAGGTTCTGATCTTGAAGATGAGTAGTTTTCAATATATATATTCGTGAACAATATGTAACATAATGAACTGTGGTGTGTTAAATTTAGTTATGTGTGAGTGATGTTCTTGATTTAGATTCGTGTGTGTTTTAGATATAATTTTTTTATACTTAGAAATTGTATAGTTTGGTTAATATAGTGAATAAATTATAATCTAAATATAATTTTATATTAATGTTTCCCATATACATTCATGAGATTGTAAGTTCTTTCAGGTCCTCAGAAATTGTTCGACGTCCTAGTCAAGCACCTACCAGATATTGTGATAATTGTGGAATATTAATGAAATTTCTAAGTAGGAAATGATTATATAATTTTTTTAATGTAATTATGTAAGTGTAGGTAAAAGATTTAATGTATATTATGCTAATAAAAGAGGGTTTTACACTCATTGTGTCCAGACATTTACTGTGATAACGCAATGCAATTTGTGTGTATGCAACAATCTGAACCAGGCCACAGCCTCGTTCCCGTAACGCAAGTGTAACGCGTGTTACAAATACGTCCTCGCTCAAGCGAGTTGTTTGCAAACACAAGTTGCATGTCAGGGTTGTATAACATTCCCTAAGTAGTACGAGGATGAGCTAATGATATATAACAGACATTCATAGATTCACTTACACAGTCACGTTCACATATTCAGTCTTAAACAAGAGACAGATTCTTAACCAGAATCATGTCCTCTCTTATACGCTCTTTAAATAGACAGTAAGAATATTAATGATAAGTATATCATAATGTACATAAACGTTATCCAGTTTTAAGTGTTAAATATTAATTATACGATGTTACCCAAACTTCGTGAGTGTCTTACTTTACCATAAGTCGCCCTACCTGTTATCCCGTGGGCTACCCAAAGGCCCAACATCACATGGCGATTCTGCCTCAGGGCTTAAGGCCCCACCGTTATCACATGGCGTCCTGCCACGAAGTGCACAAACGGCACTAATATCACATGGCGATTCTGCCTACCTACGGCTCAGGACCATTCTGCCAGTCAATCAAGACTGCAGGGAACATGTAGGAAGCCGGAACGGACCAAGGAAGGAAAAACCTACAGTGTAGCAGGTCAAGATCACGAAATGGGCAATTACGCGACGAAGGAAGAGGTAATCATCGCTGGCAATGACGCCAACATAAAAAACAACGTAGACACCATCGACATCCTCGGCGTAGTGGCATTCGTGGGAGTTATGGTAATATTAACGTCCTGCTGCTGCTACGGTGTATACCGGCACGTGAACAAGAGGATGACGAAGGCCCTATCCGCTCAGGTTCAACTGGAGTTCCACCGAAGCCAGGAGAAGGTCTAGTCTAACACCCATGTCCGCCCCCGACCAATTCACACAAATATACGAAGAAGTAAAGGTATTTTTTAGCAATTTAAGGAAAGACAATGTTAGTAATAAGAGTGATATTAACGTAATTAAGCGCAAACAAGCGCTAATAGACAATTTTAACCTTAGATTGTATGAAATAAGGGACAATTTTAATAAAGTAGCACATAGTTTAAGTACCCGGGAGGCAACTAAAAATTGTATTAAAGACATTACCGCGACGTTAGATGAGGCTACAGAAATTTTAAATAACAGATTAAGTAATTTAAATGTAACAATTGGCAACATGGCTGAGAATTTCGATTTACGCACTGCCTCAAGTTTATTACCTGTAATGAACGGTAAAGAAGAAGTAACTCTGCAACTTATAGATTCGATCGAATTATATGACGCTTTGTTAAATAACGCGGGAAAGGAAAGTTTAACCAAATACGTTCTAAAAACACGGTTATCCCCTAAAGCAAAATTAAGGTTACTCAAAACATACCCCAGCAATGCCGCTTTAATTACAGACTTGAAACGCTATTTCATTACGAAAAAATCGGTCGCAGCATTAACTTCACAATTATACAATGCGAAACAAGGCGCGAAAACGATAAACGAATACGGCGAGACAGTAGAAGATCTGCTCGCGCAATTATCAATCACGCAAGCAGGCGATGACGACACGTTAGTAGATAAATTCCGTTCTGCAAATGAACAAATTGCAGTTAATACATTCGCAAATGGACTCCGCGACCCCAACATAAAATTATTAATAAAAGCTCGCAACCCTAGCACATTAAGCGACGCGATTCAGGAGGCTGCAAACGAACAGATACTTAACCCCGCAAGCAACGCAATTTATCATTTCTCAAGAAAAGCTACGTTTAACAATTCAAAAACTACGTTTAATCATGCACAAGCCAAAGACAATCGGTACCGAAGATATAGGCAAACTAACAACGATAATAGACGAAGAAATTTTCAACACGACAATACACATGGCAATCATAATCAATATTATAGAAAGAAATTTGTAAGGCGCGACAAACGCGATAGCCGCGACAGAGTATTCGCTGTATCATCAAACGCGACCCAGCGCGACGATAATAACGATAATTCATTTTTTCGAAGAGTCGTCAACTAAAAACAGATTCCAGTCAACATTTTTTTAACCTCGACGGTTTAACATATATTAATTCATATTTCAATAATAAAGACAATCTATTTCTAGTTGACACAGGTGCTTCGATAAGTGTTATATTTTTAAATTCTATTTATACAAACATAATTGTTGATAAAACACAGAAGGTAAACATAGTCGGCATCAACGGCAAAACACAAACAAACGGATCCGCTTTCATTACGCTAAACCTAGGCGAGGCCAAGGTCAGGCACAAATTTGCAGTGCTAGAAAATGTAAACAATAACAAATTTATAGGTATCATCGGTTCCGACATACTTGCCAAATACAACACCGTTATAGACTACGAGAAATATAATATTACGTTTTCAATTGAAGGTCAGCAAATTACATTACCAATGCATTCCGACGAGGACACGGTTGTTAATATTCCGCCTCGTTGCGAAATAATCAAATATTTTAAAGTAAGTACGTGTAGCGATTGTGTAGTTTCCCAGAAGGAAGCTGCCCCAGGTATATTTATAGCAGGCTCTGTTGTAACCCCAACATCACATGGTTTAGTGCCCGTAAGAATATTGAATACAAGAGATAGCGACGCGACATTGAAGAACTTCGCTCCTACGGTAACAGACCTTGATAAATACAACGTCTGCAGTTTCAGGTGTAATGACACTAAATCAGTCGAACGCGTCGACAAAGTTTTACAAACAGTAAACACCTCACATCTGAACAAAGAAGAAAACATTACGATGCAAAAAATTATCGCTAAGTATTGCGACGTGTTTTTCCTTGATTCAGATAAGCTTACGCACACGAACATATACAGGGGAGACATACAGGTTAACCCGCAGATAAATCCGATATATTCTAAACCCTATCGATTGCCACATTCGCAAAACATGAGATCGACAGACAAGTAGAGAAACTTTTGTCCGATGGCATTATAGAAAAGGCTAAGTCACCGTGGTCATCCCCACTATTATTAGTTCCCAAGAAAAAGGATAAGGACGGAAACCGAAAATGGAGGATAGTGATCGACTACCGCTTGTTAAATAAGCAGATAGTCGATGACAAATTCCCATTGCCATCAATCAACGAGATCTTAGACTCGCTTTCAGGCGCAGTCTATTTTTCTCATTTAGATTTAGCACAAGGCTATCACCAGATAGAATTAGAGCCCAAAAGCCGTCCCTACACAGCATTTACTACCGGCAAAGATCAATACCAAATGTGTCGACTTCCAATGGGACTAAAAACAAGTAGTAGCGCTTTTTCTAGAGCCATGACAATAGCAATGTCAGGACTTAATTACGAACAATGTTTCATATATCTTGACGATCTCATAGTTTTCGGCAACAATCTCCGACAACACAATCTGAATTTAGTTAGAGTACTGGAACGGCTAAGAAAGGTTAATCTTAAACTTAACCCAGGCAAATGCGATTTTTTACGAAAGGAAATTTTATATTTGGGACACGTCATTTCGGCGGAAGGAGTCTCACCCGACCCTTCCAACGTAAAAGCCTTAATGGAATACACGGTTCCTAAGAACGCAAAAGACGTAAAACGATTTGTCGCATTCGCCAACTATTATAGACGTTTCATTCCAAATTTTGCCAACATCGTGAACCCCTTGAACAACCTTACAAGGAAAAATGTGATTTTTACATGGTCCGATGTGGAACAAAAGGCATTCGAAAAGCTCAAGCTAGCCCTACAGACACCACCAGTTTTGCAATATCCAGATTTCGATGCGGATAACATGTTTACTCTAAAAACAGACGCATCCGGCTACTCAATTGGTGCAGTGCTATCCAACGGCAACGACAGGCCAATCGCTTATGCCAGTCGATCCCTAAACAAAGCGGAAAGGAACTACTGCACAATTGAAAAAGAGTTATTAGCCGTGGTTTGGGCAGTGAAGCATTTCAGGCCTTACTTATATGGTCGAAAATTCAAGATCTTCACAGATCATAGGCCATTAGTATATTTGTTTGGAATGACCAATCCGTCTAGCCGTCTTACGAAATTCAGATTAGTGTTAGAAGAATACGATTTTATCATCAATTACGTTAAGGGTTCAGAGAACGTAGTTGCAGACGCCTTATCACGGATAGAGATAGATTCCAACGACTTGAAGGAGGTTAGTAATGGGATTAATGACAGCATTTTTGTTACGACTAGAGCTCAGTCAAGACAGGTAGCTGCCGATCACACCATTACGAACCCAGCAGTCACAGAATCCACCGGCTCCAGGGTAGGCCACCCCGGGGTTGTGGAACTGTTGAAAAGGCCAGCGGGATCTATCGAACTTCGAGTGATAGACAAGGCAAGCTTCAATTCCCTCCAGCGTCGTAACGGAACAAGCATGCGTTCCAAGGAAGTATTCCTATACGACGAAGATGCTCTCACAATTTTTATGAAGGAGACTGTAGTTACAATGAGTCCCCAGCAGTACATGCGCTTATTGGCTACACTCCAGGAGTTCTGCGCAGGACACGACATACAGGAAATATGTATAGTCAAAGACAATTCCAGGAACAGCGACTTCCTGAGAAATTTTATTCCATGGAAGAAGAGAGAGCCAAACGATTTAAAGATAAACGTAATAGGAGGAGTGGTAAGAATTGAAGACTACGAAACACAGCAACTAATCATCAACGATTATCATATGCTACGTACAGGAGGACACGGAGGAGTAAACCGAACATTTAACCAGATCAAAAGGTTTTATTATTGGCCAAAACTAAAGCACGACATCGAATCATTCGTGAAACGATGTAGTGATTGCCAAAAACACAAGCACTCAATACCAAACAAAGAACCAATCAAGGTAACGACCACATCGTCATACGCTTTCCAAAAGATTTTTGTAGATCTAGTAGGTCCATTAAACCAAGACCACGAGGAGAACAAGTACATCTTGACACTCCAATGCGAACTAACAAAATTTGTGGAAGCATATCCTATTCAAAGCAAAGAAGCTGCCACAGTAGCCAGAGCCCTGGTCGAGAATTTTATATTAAGATACGCTATTCCCGAACAGATAGCTTCCGACCAAGGAACAGAGTTTATGGCTGCAGTTTTCAAGGAAACTTGCTCACTGTTAGGAATACAGCAATTGAGATCAACTGCTTACCACCACGAAACGTTAGGCGCATTAGAGAATACACATAAGAATCTCGGAGCGTATCTACGAATCCAATTAGATAACCACAAAGACAATTGGTCGACTTGGATACCTTATTGGTGCTTTGCGTTTAATAACACAGTGCATACTGAAACCAAATATACACCGCATGAGTTAGTTTTCGGTAAACACAATCCCCTACCTTCATCAATAACAAACGCGATAGAACCGCTATTCAATTTTGAAAATTACGCCGCAGAAATTAAATACAGACTCCAGACAGCCCTGCACGATGCGAAACATAATTTGATCCTATCGAAAGTTAAGAGGCAAGAAAAGTTAAATAGGAATCGCAGGCACACACACTTTTGTGTCGGCGATCAGGTCTTAATAAAAAACGAAGCAGGGAATAAACTTGAGTCACTGTATAACGGCCCCTTTATAGTAACTAAAACAGACAAGCCGCCAAACATAACAGTTTGCATAAACGGTAAAGACACCGAAATACACAAAAACCGCCTTAAGCATTACCACGCCTAAAAGCAAATACAAATATGTCAATTAGTATAAGTGTTAGAATAAGTGTAAATATGTTAGTAGGAAATAAGAAACTTGTATACATGTAATAAATAAGCAACTATTTTTAATGTTAGTAGTATATGTCATATTTTTAGTGATCACCGTACTACAAGAATAAGAAAGGTATAGATTTTAACATAAGAAAAACAAACACCTCAGCGTTATTTTTCTTAACCCCTAGGGAGGGTGGTGTGATAACGCAATGCAATTTGTGTGTATGCAACAATCTGAACCAGGCCACAGCCTCGTACCCGTAACGCAAGTGTAACGCGTGTTACAAATACGTCCTCGCTCAAGCGAGTTGTTTGCAAACACAAGTTGCATGTCAGGGTTGTATAACATTCCCTAAGTAGTACGAGGATGAGCTAATGATATATAACAGACATTCATAGATTCACTTACACAGTCACGTTCACATATTCAGTCTTAAACAAGAGACAGATTCTTAACCAGAATCATGTCCTCTCTTATACGCTCTTTAAATAGACAGTAAGAGTATTAATGATAAGTATATCATAATGTACATAAACGTTATCCAGTTTTAAGTGTTAAATATTAATTATACGATGTTACCCAAACTTCGTGAGTGTCTTACTTTACCATAAGTCGCCCTACCTGTTATCCCGTGGGCTACCCAAAGGCCCAACATCACATGGCGATTCTGCCTCAGGGCTTAAGGCCCCACCGTTATCACATGGCGTCCTGCCACGAAGTGCACAAACGGCACTAATATCACATTACGAAAAAAATTGTTTTTACTGAACACATGGAGGTTCCCATGAAAACAATTTCTCTTTTTATTTATTCTTTTTTTTCAATTACATTGAAATCTGAACTGTAATCAAACCATATTTCTGCTAAAAGCAAAAAAAAATCATTGTACGATAGTAGCAATTTATCCCATACATAAGCAAAAAAGTAAGTATTAATCAGTCATAACTTGAAATAAAGGAATGAACACATGTTTAACCAAATACTGAAACTGAAAAAATGCTTACGTCTTTTGGCGCAAAACTGCCGTTTTACCCATTTAATATGTACTTACTTAGTTTTGTAAAATGAAAATATTTTTAAATACCTTTTTTAGATGTATAAAAATTTTTATCCAAATTATGTGAAATGATGTGCAGGTAAATGAATTTCCTTATTGCTCTCTCATTATAGATACTATTAAAATAACTCTGTACCCAGAGGTAAACTGTACTAAGTCCACTTTTTTACAAAATAAGGTTCTCTATACTAAGTCACATATAGTTTGATGCTTTATTATAATAAAAATTCTCCAACACTAACACTTCAGTCCAAACAGAGTTAGCTATTTAGAAAAAATACTAAGTCACATCTGTATTTAGAGGTAAACTGTACTGAAATTACCAGAAGAGTCATCAGTGGACTTAGTATTGTTCTATGTCCGGTGCATATGGACTTAGTACTGCTTGCAAAGAATTTTAACATGTTAGTTCTTGTTTCTACGCAGTTGAATATCGCTCATTCAGAAAACTATTAATTTTACTTCTTAACTGGCATACAGTGAACATGTCTGCTTCGATAACTGATAAAATTTTTGCTGCCCTCAAGAAGCTAAACGAAAATCAAACATACGAAAAGCAAAATGTACCGCAGAATGGTAAGTACTTCCAACTTTTTCTTTGTTACTTTTATTAGACGAGAATTTAGCTCCATTCTTCAATGATAACAAGATGTTTTTTTAAGGTGATTCAAAGGAAACTGACATTGATCCCCTAGTTGAGACATTGTATTTAGATAATTCCTGTCTCGTTGGAAGCACTGAATCGAATATTAACCCTGTTATTAATTTGGAGGAAGGTAAGGGAATCACAGAATAATATTTTAATTAATTTAATTAATTTTTATGAGTCGCTATCATTATTATAACTTAACTATTCTCATTAGATACTGTTTTTAGATAACGAAAGAATAAATAACAGAGAAGCACCCAGCTGTAGCTTCATTGCACTTCAAGCAGTGAATTATGAAATTCCAAGCACTAAAATATATCAACATTCCCCTGTCGGAAAAGATCGCGATCAAGACAGTAGTTGCAAAATCGTACAATATGAAAATTCTGACGATGGTCTAAGAGACCCGGACTACGAAGAATCATCGGACGATGAGAACAGCTCTCACGTGGTTAACTCGGATATTTCAGATAATTTGCAAGAGCAGGTAAATGTACAGGCTACTGAAGAAATTTTAACTCAAGCCAAAAAAGGTAAAAAACGTAAGAGGCAACCTGATACATGGCAGTGTAATATTCGAAAGCAAAAGCATCTTGCAGGAGAAGAACATTTATCCAAAAACAAGAAGTTAATAAAAGACAAATCTTTAGGACCATCCTGTACAGAAAAATGCAGGCGTAAATGTACCGATGCCATTTCTCAGGCTGAACGAGATGTAATAACCCAATTAAGTAATGCAGTGTACCTTTTATCTGAGTCAAGGCGCGGCCCCGTGTTTAATTCATATTATATCCAAACATGGCCTCGCCCGACATAACTTACATACACAAGCATTCTCAAGGTACGTTACACACTTTCAACACTACTCAAATGTGCAAAGTGTTCTCAGAATCTATGGTTTTTTGACCAGTGTTCCAAGAAGGGAGTTTTTCCGAATTACATGAAACTAAAAACGAACAATAACAGTAGATCGGCATATTTAGGTCACAAGAAGGAACTTGAAAAATGGCTTACCGAAGACAAGAAAACACAATTCAAGAAGAGAGGAAATTTACACATATATTTAAAGGTTGTTCATACAGAATTGTTATATAAATTAAATTATGTAGAATTTATTATGTTAGATAGTAATACTAGAGAAAAAGTAAACTCAATAATTAACAAAAAATACATTAAACAAAAACATAAACTAGAATATTTGATTACTAATAATAAAAAAAGAAATGTGAGCAAAAACATAAGTCATTTTTCAAATCATCAATTCTCAGACAAATTTAAAAATTTAACCTCAGTAGAGTTTTCTAACAAAGAAAAACGTTTATTGGAAAAAGGTTTCAAATATAATTTACAGCCGAAACAATCAGCCTCAGAATTAGACAATATAGCAATAGATAAATTGCATTAAAAAATACATTGCATAACACAGATAAAAAATATGTAGTATCAAATTTTTTAAAAGCTGAATCTTCCGTAAATTAGAGTCCAAATCATGAAATGTTTACATTAAAATCAATAATAAACAAATCAAACAGCAATAATATTATTTTCACAAAAGCAGATAAAGGAAATACAGTTATAGCATTAAGCAAAAACGATTATATTAATAAAACTATGCAATTTTTAGACCCATCAAAATATAAATTGTTAAAATCAGATCCCACAGTGAAATTTCAATCTTCAGTTAAGAAGTGCATACAGAATTGTAAAAGTTTATTTAATGATAAGGAGGAAGGTAAACTTATCAATATGAATCCACAAGCTCCAAAATTATATTCATTAATCAAACTTCATAAAAAAGATAATCCTATCAGACCAGTCGTGTCGTTTGTCACAGCTCCTTCATATAAATTATCCAAAAAAATCTTAGAAGATATTAGAGAAAATACTAAATTTTCAGCGAAATTTACAATTAAAAATTCATTAGAGCTAGTTAACAAAATAAAAGATATTAAACTTTCAGACAATGCCAAGCTAATATCATTCGACATTACTAATTTATTCCCTAGTATCCCGATAAAAGACACCATTAATTTGGTGGAGAATTTGTTAACAATTCAAAATGTTAATATAGTTAAAAAATTAGATATCATAAGTTCTCTTAAAACTATCTGTTTAGATCAAAACTATTTTGAATTCGACAGTAAGATATATTCATGTAATGATGGCCTAATAATGGGCAACCCATTGAGTCCGCTATTATCAGAGATTTTTATGGATAATTTAGAAAGTCAAATTAAAGAACATCCCAATTTTAAATATTTTATATACTGGCACAGATATGTAGATGACGTATTAGCTTGTTTCAGAGGCACAGATAGACAATTAAACCAATTTTTTGAACACATAAATAATCTACACCAAAACATTAAGTTCACCATAGAAAAAGAATCAGATCAAAGTATAAACTTCTTGGACCTTACAATTTCTAGACAAAATAATAAACATGTCTTTTCAATATATCACAAACCCTCACACACAGATGTTATCATTCACAATAGTTCCTGTCACCCGGTAAGTCAAAAACTAGCATCATTCCATTGTATGATACACAGATTAATATCAGTACCTTTAAATAATGAAAACTTCTTTAAAGAATTAAATATCATTAAACAAATAGCGCAAAATAATGGATATAACCCAAATATAGTAGATAGAATTTTAAGAAAAAAGAAATATATGAAAGCAATAGAAAATGTGTACCCAATAATAAAAGATAAACCAAGCAATTATAAATTATTAACATACATAGGACCGATAAGTGAAAAAATAGGAAAAATTTTACGAAAAACAGATATAAATGTAGCTTATAAAACTAATAATTCTTTAGCGAAATTCATAAAAAATAATAAATCCAAGACAAGCAAAAGTAATAAATCCGGAGTATACAAACTAACATGTAAAGAGTGCCCTAAAACATACATAGGCCAAACTGGTAGGAGCTTTGAGAAAAGAATACAGGAACATTTTAAAAGTTTTATTAACAAAAATGCAGATTCCAATTATGCAATTCATTTGTTGGAAAATAATCATAGTTTCAATAAAGATTTCGAAATTTTACAGTCACAACAAAAAGGATTAAAGTTAAATTTACTGGAATCCTTAGAAATAAATAAACTTAAATATGCAGATATATTGTTAAATGACCAATTAGACCTTAATAATTCCCCACTTTTAAACTGGTTTCATTAAATATTAAAATAACAATAATTTTAGACGATATATCGGTAAGAGACGATTCTAATGTAGACAAGTGCAACCCATTGAAATAGTTTAGAAAAAAGCCATACATTTGTGAAGAGCGTGTTCAGTAGTAATATAAGATCCGAAGAAGCTACATCGTAGCGAAACATGTCATCTATTTATTAATATATAATAAAGTGTAATATATACTGGAAATTAGTATAAGTGTTTTACTTAAATCCCATTTACATACTCATGTTTAGAGCTGAGGATGTTTGCGGTATAACCATGGTTATATCATGTAACCATAGTAAATTACTATGGTTATATGATATAACCATGGTTATACCGCAAACATCCTCAGCTCTACTCATGTTTATCTAGAGTAAGGACATGTAGTCGAAATGAGATCACTCTAACGATATATAAGGCGTCCCATCTGAATGAGAGGCAGTCTTAGCAGAATCACAATGCACAGACGGTACGACAATAGTGAGAGTGAGTTAGAGTCTCCTTTCGACTACCGTCTACATTTGTTAACTATGTAAATATCATCTTTGTTGAATCGTTATAAGTGTTGGTTAATTAAACTGTGCTAAACATACTTTACTTGTGCATTATTTAACGCTACCACGATATCTGCGTAAAGACTCATCGATGTGACCCTCAGGGCCGGGCCCACATCACATGGCGATCCTTGCCAGCCACTAAGGCACATTACATGGCTTAAGTAACCAAGCCACATCACATGGCGATCCTTGCCAGCCCCTTTGGGCATAGGACATCACAGAGAAAATATTTTTAGACAATTTTGGTTACCATCAAAGTCAATTGATCATAAAAGGCAATTTGTTGCGTCATGTGTACAATTAACGAGGATTAAAAGAAAACGTGAAAGAACAGGAGAAAGATCAAACCAAAAAACTTCCAACAAAATATATACTTTTACTGTGAATAATGTACAGGTTGAGGTATGTCAAACTTTTTTTATAAATACGCTAGCAGTTTCTCAAACGTTTGTTTCTATTGCTTTGTCAAAAAAGGGTAATGGAGGCTTAGTAGATGTAGATAAGCGAGGACGAAAAGTTCCACCAAACAAAATTTCACCGGAAGTAAAAGATAGCATAAGAAACCATATTTTGAAGTTTCCCACTATAGAATCACACTATAGTAGAGAGAGATCATCAAAAAGGTACCTTGATAGCAATTTAAATATCTCCAGAATGTACGACATGTACAAAGAAGACATGTTAGGTCAAGGAACACCTGAGGATGATATCCCTAAATTATGGCTTTATACTGATATTTTTAATACGGAATTTAATTACTCCTTTAAGGTTCCTGCCAACGACACATGTGATGAGTGTGATAGGTATCTTTTAAAGTTGAAAGACTGTGCCACTATTGAAGAGAGATTGTCTATACAAAAAGAATATGACCAGCATTTGACCGAGGCTAGTAGGAGATATGCATTAAAAAAACTAGACAAAGGAAAAGAATCTAAAACTAAAATTATAATGGTTGATTTAGAGAAATGTTTACCTACTCCTAGTTTGACAAATTCTCAATACTTCTATTCTCTAAAATTGTGGACATTCAATTATACAATAAAAGACACTTCAAAAAATCACACAACTTGTTGCATGTGGGACGAAAGCGAAGCTGGTAGGGGAGGGAATTAAATAGGTTCCTGCTTATTTAAATGGGCTTTGACAACTATTGATGAATCTGTGGAGGAACTAATAATATGGTCGGATAACTGTCCTTCTCAAAATAGAAATATAAACTCTATTTTGGCATATTTCTCTATTTTACATTTTATACCTACATTAAAGGTCATAAATCATAAATATCTTTTGAGGGGCCACACCCACCTCGAAGTGGACAGTGACCACTCTCTAATAGAAAGAGAAAAGAAAAGGATGTCTAAATTTCAGATAATGACGCCATGGGACTGGCAGCAATTAGTCCGAATAGCTAGTAATAAAAATCCATTTTCTGTAATGAACATGGAAACAGTTGACTTCAAAAATTTTATTTCTCTGATTGTAGGTTCTAGTTCACCATTTTTGCACAGAAAAAAAACTTGAAAATGGAGATGACTTTAAAATATCCCAGGTTGTCCATATTCAAGTTCGTTCTGACGAAAGAGGTAAGGTTTTTTCAAAAAAAAGTTTTGATCAAAGAGAGTTTGAATCACTTGACCTCAATAGAGTATCGCGTAGGTCATTTTTTCCAGAAGAGATCCCCATTATTAGAAATACACAGAAACCCATCAGTCAAAAAATATATAAAGATCTTCAAAATTTGTTGCAATGGGTGCCAAAAATATTCCATGCTTTCTACCAGAACCTTCAGCATACAGATAAAAAAAATGAGGATGATGGCGATGTTTAAAATTAAAGAAGAAACTCTTAATCGCTATTTAATCGATTAGTATTAATATTATATTTTTTTTGTCTTTTATGCGGTATTCTGCCTTTCTGAATAACGGTTTTGTTCATTTCCTTAATTTTTCTGTTCTAATAATTGTCTATTGTCTGTACGTACGTATGTACTAAAATATACAAGCTTTGTTTGCGCTGTTAAGATTATGTTCCTAACAAAGCAAAAAACCCTGTTTTTTTTTTTAAATTAAACAACTAATTTTTTAATCTATTGCTTTACTTTTTTTTCAAAAATGTTCGTATTTATTGCATTTTTTACTTAGTAGGTATTCTATTCTTGTCTGTGTTGTTTTTGAAGAATAAGCAAAATAAATCGTTTTTATCAGTATTACAGTTTTTTTTTAACCTAAAGTATTGTTTAAGCACATTTTTGATACGCGTGTTAATTAAAATCCAATGCCAATATGAATTGGTTTGCATACTATGTCCAACATCTAAAAAACTTCCCAGTGGTGTACTGTACTAAGTCCAGTAAAAAAAAAACGGATGCCTTTTGAAAAAAAAAACATTTCATAAATAAACTAAACCATCTCCGTGACCATCATATGAATCTCTAAAAATAAAAAATAAAGCAGTACTAAGTTAGGGAGAATTATCCAATGTTTTCTCCTTTATTTGCTGCTCCTGTAAAATTGTTACGTCGTGACATAGTACAGTTTACCTCTGAGGTACAGAACTGTATTTTGTAAAATGCTATATTTTTTAAGCTAAACGGTACACAAATATTATGATAATTATAATACACTGTCACCATCAATCCTTTAAATTTATTAGTTTCACATTTAGGTACACAAAACTTTTGTTCTCTAATAAAATCAAAGAAAGATGTAAATATTTCTCCTGTCGTAATTTTAACACATTCTCACTGTATTTACGCACAAATTTATTGTAGATGCAACACCTTCAAACAATAAATAACAGATTATAAGATATTGATTGAAATATTTTATATAAGTCTAATACCTTGCATCGGTATATATTTGCCGCTTCTTGCTTGAATAAAACTTTTAAAGTCTAAGCTTTCTTAATAATAAATATGTTAATAAACAAACGTCAAAAATAATCTTTTGTATAAGTTACTAGGTACATAACCTCACATACAAACTATCTATTTTTTTTAAATTCCTGTGTAAATTATACTCAGATTGCCGCGCCTTCTGGTCCTTTCTTAAATGGAATGCAATATAGTTTCAAGGAACATTAGTCTATAACATGAAGTGTATCAGTGTAGTACTTTTTGTTTTATAAAATATTGCGGAGTGAGAGTCCGCGGCCAGTGAAAACGTTATTGAAATTCGCATAAGGTAAGATACATGAACATTTTCAACAGCTATATACATAATAATGTATTCTTTAGATGTATCACTCTAAGTTGTCCTACGAGGAGGAACAAAGGAGACTGCATGAACTTATGTTAGAATGTCTCAGTGAGAATGATAATGAATGTGAAGTCGCGAATGATTATCAAGATGACTCTATGGAAGATAGTGTAGAAGAACGGGAGGAAGATTCAGACACGGAACAGGAAGTTTCTGGTGGTGAACAGGAAGAACCGATTTCAGAATAATTGAAACATACATGAGTAGGTAAACCCCACCAGTTTTGTATAATACAAAGGTATTTTTAATAATATAAAATATTATTAAAAATCTGGTGTGAAGAACACAAATGCAGGTTCACTATTAATATTTTCTGTGAACGTGTCCGAATATACCCCATCCCCAGAGACGTAGATACGTATTTCACCTGTCTACAGGCTCATCGGTACGCCCTGCTGGAGAAAGGATATTCCCAGACACTTTCACAGAAAAGAACCACATCGCCCTATCACCGTAATTATCCAGACCGAGCGCAGAAGTAAATTCGGCGCTGCCTGCTGTCAGACAGCCGAAGTACCTCGCATACCGTCCACATAATTAATGTGAAGTAACGACGTCCTTCCAAGTTTGGCACAGCCAATCTCTCTAGAAAACTGCATTTTGTTTGTGCCTTCACTCATACTACGGCTTAACCGCATGTGTAATGTATCAGAATTGAAACATACATGAGTAGGTAAACCCCACCAGTTTTGTATAATACAAAGGTATTTTTAATAATATAAAATATTATTAAAAATCTGGTGTGAAGAACACAAATGCAGGTTCATTGTTCTTCACACCAGATTTTTAATAATATTTTATATTATTAAAAATACCTTTGTAAGAACCGATTTCACGGGGACCACATTTTGTTGGAAAAGATGGATCAATATGGTGCAAACATGTTCCTCCTTCAAGTAGAACACGTTCGAAGAACCTGATTACGCGATTGCCGGGTCCTAAGGTAGCTGTAAAAAATTTGAAAGGTGCTTATGAAATATGGAAATATTTTTTTGATGATGACATGTTAGGAAAAATCGTGGAATATACAAACAAACATAAAGAATAAAGAAAAATACAGTCGTGAAAGAAATGCAAAAGAAATTGATAAAGCTTAGATTCAGGCCCTGATTAGCTTGCTTTATTTAGCTGGAGTACTGAAGTCCAGTCGTCTAAATGTGGAAGAGTTGTGGAGTAACAGTGGGACTGGTGTTGAGCAATTCCGCCTCACAATGTCTAAATTTCGCTTTACTTTTTTACTGCAACATTTACGATTTGATGATATGGATACACGCGTGGAGAGGCGAAAGACAGACAAATTAGCCCCCATCAGGGAAATATTTGACCCATTTGTCGAAAAGTGTAGATCTGCATATACTCCTTTTCAAAATGTAACAATTGATGAAATGTTAGTGGCGTTCCGTGGGAGATGCGGCTTTCGCCAGTACATCCCAAGCAAGCCCAATAGGTATGGCCTAAAGGTTTATGCTATGGTGGATTCAAAGACATTTTATGCGAGCAATTTGGAAGTCTATGTTGGCACACAGCCAGATGGACCTTGGCGTTTGGATAATTCCCCTTTAGCACTTGTTCAAAGACTGGTTGAACCAATCAGACATTCAAAACGGAACGTGACGTGTGATAATTGGTTTACCAGTATCCCATTAGTACGTACGCTATATACGGATTACACGCTTACTTTTCTGGGAACTATTCGAAAAAACAAACGCGAACTACCTGCAGAAATTTCAAATCCACAAAAAAGACCGATAGGTACAAGTATGTTTGCATATGATAAAAATATAACATTGGTGCCATATATTGTTACGTGCGAAAAATCATTTTGAGATCATGCTGGAATTTTTAATCAATTTACTTCATTATTAACCTCGTCAAGTCAACTTAGTCCTCTCATCTTTCAACATGTTCGTTTTACTTTTTTTATTTTATTATATTGTTAATTGTCGTTCAACTTATGCTATTCCAAACTTCAATTCCTTCAAATTTTCTTCATGTTCCAATAATTTGGCTGTCCCTATATATTACCGGTATATGATACATCTGCTTCAGTGTGTCGACATCTTGTATGATAAAATTTGCTTAATCATGTTCGAAGTATTTTTGAGCTTTGGGACTGTTTTGGTTACTTTAATTCATTACTTAAATTGTAGAAATTCTTTTAGAACTTCGTGAACCACTTCTAGAGCTTATTCATCTTATTATCCCTGTTAATTTACTTTTATTGGTGTATTTATTTTCTCTCGCTCGGAGCGCCATCTCACAACATTCTAGCGATTTATCTAGCTTTTGGCAGAATTCTAGACTTTCGCTTGGCCTATTTTATCGATTTACAACCTAGATAAGGGAGTTTTAATTAACCCCTTGACGTTTTTGGCTTTGCTGTACACTCCTGCACCTGTTTTTGTTTTATTGTAAATTAAATTCCCTTCTTTTCAAAAATTACCTGTTTACCGATCTTACCGATGACGTAGATCGATAATGTATCGATTCATTTCCTTTGTGTCGCCGGGCACTTGTCCTTAAGTCTTTGAAGCGCTAACTTTTGTTCTATTTTAGTGTGGTCTAAATATCTGCGGTAAGAAATATCTTTTTCTATTGTACTTTTACTTATTTCGAATCTTCTATCTTAGGATTTATTATAAATATTTTTGGAGATATTTTCCAAAAAAGTGCTTCTACCGCACTTTTTCGTCGAGGGTATCCCGAAAGTTGTACCACGTGGTGGACATTTTCCTTCCTGGACGGGAAGTTAATCCTCTTTACAAGGATACGTTAAGCGGCGTTCTATCAGGAGGAGATCTTTGGAAATCTTCATTTCACATCCTACGGGGATATTGTTTGCATCGAAGCTGCCAGTTATGAGATAACCGCATTCATTTCACGTTGTCACAAGATGGCGACTGTTCACCATTAATTCGAGCGGAATCAACGCTTTGATCTTCCGCGGCGAAGACTGACATGAGAGAAGATAGGGACATCGAACAAGTTAATAGACAAGCTAAGTAGATGTTGTAGTAATACTGTAGTTAATGGTTCATTTAACCTGAAACTTTAATTTTATAAATTTCTTAATTAATGTTTAGTCTATTGATTAATTAATCTTTTAATGTTATAAATTATTTGGTTGACTAGCTTCACTAGCAGCCATTACATAGAATAGAGTCTTAGACGAGGCATAGGACCTTCAGTCGGGCCTTCGTACAATTTTACATATACATTTCCTGGGTTACGTCGAAGAGTTTTACTTTGTAAACTTATGTAAGGAACCATAGATATGTATACATGATCTGCGTTCTAATTTGCAATTGTCTTATACTTAATACGAACTTAAATAAATCTTTTTAAAATTTTTAACACCTGTGTATACAGGGTGTAGATATCTTGACAGGTGGTCCTGTTTGTATTTGAAAGCTCTATATTGCGCCTTGAAGCGATACTGGGGTGTTAAGGGTAAATTGCAGAAAGTATATGTTTTGTAGCTTCATTCATTTTTAACTAAGCCTTTTTGGATAGCTCTAAGCGAACGTAGAAAAATATTTTAGTTACACTTTTAATTTGTTGTGTGGCTCATTTAATCTTTGCAGATTGTAGCTTTTCATTTTGACTATGCCTTTTCTTTTTGAATAATACCATCTAGATTTGCAGTTTTACCTATTAGAAATTATAGCTTTGAGGTATTATTCTGCTTATTCATTTAATTAAGTCTGTATTCCTTCAAAACATATTATCACCTATTAATTAGCTTCTTGTATTTATTTACTTCTCAACTTTAATGATATAATATTGTGGTATATATTTACCTAAACTTTTTGCTTGCATTTTTAACTATTTAATGATATAATATTGTGGTATTTATTTACCTAAACTTTTTGCTTGCATTTTTAACTATTTAATGATATAATATTGTGGTATTTATTTACCTAAACTTTTTGCTTGCATTTTTATCTGCTGAAAAGTATTTTGACATCTGCATACCTTGTTGTGATATAAGAACTATTATTTTTGAAATTAAAGCTTGTTATTGTTGTTAATTTGTGTTGTTTGATTTCTTAACCTGCAAGTATTGAGAAAAGCAAAGTCTCTCGTTTGTAACAGTAGCGAGTAGTGGGTGGGGGGGGGCTGTCTCTCTTGTGTTTGGTGCTACCTGAGTCCCACCTGCAACCGTATATACGGGGGGAACCTTGCTGGTTCTTATACGGTGGCGTTATCACATCATCCAGCGACCTAGGGACTCGTGCGCTCTCCGAATTCTTTTGGGCTAGCCGGCAAGGTATTATCGACGGGACGTCCACCTTCAGGTGGGGCAGACCAAGAGAGGAAGATTTGGGCAGAACATCTTGCATCCTCCTTGTTGCATGCCTACTGTTATTTAGGTCGCGTTTAGGTAGCAATATCCCGAAACAGAAAAAAAACGTAATACTGGTATCAAGTCTGCATCACGACGATAAGATCCACGAACCAACAGGTAAACCTGAAATGATCATTGATTACAACGAGTCGAAGGGTGGTGTAGACACATTAGATAAAATGTGCGCGGCATATGATTGTGCCAGAGGGACTCAAAGATGGCCAATGGTTATATTTTATGCGTTACTGAATATAGTGGAGTGAATTCTATGTACTGTTTCATCTGCAAAACACTGACCATAGAATCCCTCGACGAAAATTTTTGCACATTCTAGTTTCCGAATTAGCTGATAATTATCTTCGTGTTTGCGTAGCCCAAACCAATATCCCTAGAACTATATCAGCCAGATTGAAGGAAATACTTGGATTACAAGATCCTCAACCTGTTGCAAATGCTGAGAATACACGAGGACGTTGTCATTATTGTGACAGAAGAAAGAACCGACCAACTCAATTTTCCTGTCGAATGTGTGGAAAATTTATGTGCCTGGGACATCTAACTTGCATTTTGTACTGTTACACCTTAACCTAAGTCACTCCCATCGTTCAATTAATATTTTGCTCTTATTATTCGTTTCGAGGTCGTATTCGTAACTACAGCGTTTATTACTATAATACTCAAAATATGTATTCTATATATGAAATAATAAATAGCGTTCAATTAGTTTAGTGTTTGTTTTAACCATATAAATACTAAACAGACCATTTTTTGCGGTTGAACCCAAGAAAATGGCATGCGGAGTCATAGTCCGCCGCCAGTAACGGTGTCTCTAGGATCTCGCGCCAGCAACGGAAGGTTAACACGGTGTGTGTCTAAGTTACCGTTAGTTTTATTTAAAAACCCCGCAGACAGACAAACATTTCACAGAAGAAAGGCAAGTATTTTACAATATAAAATAAATTCAATAATATAAAATGAATTTCAAAAATTCTAATATATTATTGCAGTCCCATGTAGGTCGTTTCACGGATATGAAGCCAAGGATATGCAAACGTACCATCACCTTACAGACGTTGTCGAAGTCCGAGCATATATAGGATTGCTATATTACAGCGGTCTGTGGAAACAGTCATCGGTAAATTACGAGTGGCTGTGGGATAAACGCAACGGTACAACTGTGTACAGATGTACTATGATTCGAGCGAGATTTATATTTTTATCAACGTATCTGCGATTTGATAAGAAAGAAGAGAGGAATCATACCGATAAACTTGCTCCGAAAAATCCGGAAATTCTGGGACAAATTGATAATGAATTGCCAAAAGTATTATAGGCCGACAATAATTGCACTGTTGATGAACAACTTCTTGGATACCGAGGAAGATGTTCATTTCGCATGTATATCAAGTCAAAAGCTGACAAATACGGGTTAAAAATAATCAGTTTGTATGACGCGACTACGTTATACATCGTGTGATGAGATACGGGCATACATTGGTATACTGTTATTGACCGGTTATCATAAACTGCCTCGAGAAAAGATGTATTGGGATTGGATGAGGATGTAAGAATCGATTGTATTTCGCGTTGTTTACCTAAAAATAGATTCGTGGAAATCAAGCGCAATTTGCATTTAGCTGACAATTCAAATGCAACATCTAGCCGTGACAAAATGTATATAGTCAGGCCTCTAATGAATCTTCTAAACAGAAACTTTCAACAGTGGGGTGTCTTCCATAAAGATTTATCTATCGATGAGGTAATGATAAAATATTTTGGCCACCATCCAGCAAAGCAATTCATCAGAGGAAAGCCCGTAAGATTTGGGTTCAAGGATTGGATGCTTTGCAGTAGTATAGGCTATTTTTACGAATTCGATACATACTGCGGTAAAGATCAATCGCCCGATGTTAGAAAGCAGCCGCTTGGACCACAGGTTGTGCTTTCGCTTTTGCAAGTGGTTGATGTTCCAAGCGATCATGTAATATACTTCGACAATTACTTTACGAGTTATGAGTTACTAACAAAATTGCGGCAACTAGGATACAAAGCCACTGGAACTGTTAGAGACCAGAGATTGAAAAAGTGTCCACTACAGACTCACAAGGAAATGGCAAAGTTGGAGAGATCCAGTTACGATTATCAGTTCGATCAAAAAAACGAAATCCTTGCGGTTAGATGGAAAGACAACAGTATCTGGACAATGGCCACCAACTATGACACAATTGAACCGATGGCTAAAGTAAAACGGTGGTCTAAAATTCAGAAGGGGAAGATTGATATGAACCAGCCCCATTTATTTCAGTCTTATAATAAGGGCATGGGTGGAGTAGATCTCGTTGATCAATCTGTAGATCTAAAAAATGGTGGTGGCCGCTTTTTACGCACATGATAAATTTGGCTATGACCAACGCTTGGAGGCTGCATGTAATGTTTTGTGAAGAAAAAATGGATCAACTCTCTTTCACTCGTTACGTAACGCGACATTATCTTAGATTATCAAATAGAACACAGCCATCAAGGAACAAACCATCTATACCAGTGGTTCTCAACGTGGGCGGTATTATGCATTGTTAACCCCATCGTTGCTATGGTTACGTACATGCTGTTTCTATTTCTGTGCTTAACTATGTTATTGTATGTATGACGCAACGCGCGGACTCTGTGAGTCAACGTGTGTATAGTGGACCGCATCTCGAATGTTCCAAGGTCGAGAGAGTTCGACTTCCAGAGAAATCCATGCAGTGCGGTATATATAGCGAAGTCATTATTCGCATGATTCATTCTATTTACGATAGTCAGCGATAACGTTCGAACAGAGACAAATATTCAGTGTGCGATAGTTGTGTGATTAATTAACAGAGTGTTAATCAAAAATATTGTACATTTAGCACACACGGTTCTGTTATAAAATAAACAATATATATTTGAGCTGAATTAAAACTAGGTAGAGCAATTTTTATAATCGAAAACCGTTTATTACAGGTAATAATCATTTATTGATGTTGGTAATGTTTTTAATAACTCAAATTATTTTAGAAATCTAACTTATACAAAATACTTTAATTATATTGCTCCAACCAAAATTGTTTAACATTGTTTAACATCGGTCTTTTTTACACGACAGCAATGGCCCCTCCAGGCAAAAAGCAGAAGGTGGTACGCCAGTATTCGGTCGACTATATAGCCTTCGGTTTCGTACCAAGCCCAGCGGATCGCACAAGACCGATGTGCCTCATTTGTTCCAATGTCTTCTCAAATGAAGGTATGAAACCCTCTCGTATACGTGACCATCTAGAAAAGATGCATTCGGACAAAAAGGACAAGCCCGCAGAATACTTCAAGAAACTGCGTGATGACAGGGAGAAAACTACCCCGTCCATTTCGTCTGCTTTTGCCAAGGTGAGAGAGATTCAGCGTGATGGCCTGCTGGCATCGTATAACATTGCATATATGATTGCAAAGGCTGGCAAGCCGCACACTGTGGGGGAAACACTGATTCTGCCTGCCGTGAAAGAGGTGACTTCGACTGTCTTACATAGGAATGCGACAGAAATACTGAAGGCTATCCCCCTTAGACACGGTCTCCAGAAGAATAGATGAGATGGCAAGTGATGTCGAAATCCAGTTGGTGGACATTCTCAAGACCAACTTTTCCATCCAGCTTGATGAATCGACTTTGAGTGATAACACTGCCCTTCTCATGTCTTACGTGAGGTACTTCGACGAAACTGGGGAAACAAAAGAGGACATGTTGTTTGCAGAGTCCTTACCCCTTGACACAACTGGTACATCCATCTTTGCTGCTGTCAAGAAGTACTTTGAAGAAAAGGAAATCCCGCTAATCAACATTCACTCCTGCGCAACAGATGGAGCACCAGCAATAGTTGGGCGATACAAGGGGTTCCTTGCTCTTCTCAAGAAGGAGCATCCAGATATCATCTGCATACATTGCGTAGCGCACAGAGAGCATCTTGCAGCGAAACGGCTGACCCCCAGCCTTCATGACTCTCTCAATCTCGTGATCACGGCCGTGAACGTAATAAAAACAAATGCAAAAAGCGATCGACTATTCCGCAACCTCTGCCAGGAAAATGACGAGATCTACAATCGGCTGCTGCTTCACACCGAGGTGAGATGGCTCTCTAAGGGCAACTGCTTGGCTCGATTCTGTGAAATGTTCGATTCAGTTGTCACTTTCCTGCAAGACAAACATGAGAAGTTGGCCGGTGAGCTGAAGAAACACAAATTCGACATTTTCTACTTGGCTGCAATCTTCAGGAAACTCAACGAGTTGTCTCTCCAGATTCAAGGTAAACTGGTGACACTCATCGACTGCAAGAGCGCAGTGACCACCTTTATCGACAAGCTGGCCCTTCTCCGCAGTAATATCGTTAGGAAAGAACTTTACCAATTTACTGAAATTAATCAAATGACAGAGACACCCACAGATGAAGATCTTCTTCGATATGGGGCTCATCTTCAGCAACTAAAAGAGGACCTTACATCGCGCTTCCAAGACCTCATCGAACTGGATGTACCTGCCTGGATCACTGACCCGTTTGGAGTCGTGCTGGAAGACGTTGACGTTAAATTGCAGGAGGAGTTGGTGGAACTTCGCAACAACGAGGATTGCAAAGTCCGAATCAAAACAGGCTTCAAGAAACTCTGGCAGAACCACAGCATGGCAGGACTATTCCCTACAATGTGGGGAATTGTTCACAAGCTTCTTCTCACGTTTCCGACTTCATATTTAGTGGAAACCGGATTCAGTGCGGCTACATTTCTGCACTCAGACAAGAGGAAAAGGCTGGACATGGTCAACAGAGGGGACTTGCGGCTTTATTTGTCTCTGCTGACTCCTCGCGTGAAAGAGCTGGTGAGCAAGCACCAACCTCAAGGATCGCATTAGTGAAGACTGCATGAGTTGGGCTCACAAATTTATTAATTTAATTTTGTTAAATAAAATTCAATATTTCAATAATAATTTTTGTTTGTATTAATTAATATTTTTAAATAAATTTAGAGGTAGAATTTATTACTTCTTGTTTTAATTACTGTGCCCAGGTTAACTAGTCCATAATCCATAGTCGTAGTCCATGACGTGTCCCTTCGCGATTTTCTGCAGTGGGCGCTGGGATCTATACAAAATCCAGTAAGTGGGCGCTAGGCGAAAAAAGGTTGAGAACCACTGATCTATACCATCAAGCATAGCGACAGACAGTTTGGATCATTTTCCAAAAAAATTAGAAAATCAATTACGTTGTGTAATGTGTCACGCTCGCATTCGTTGGTGCTGCAAAAAATGTCAAGTAACATTATGTATTGAAAGAGAGTGTTTTGAAAATTTTCATGTTCGTTGAGTCCATTGTACTCATTTAAGTACACCCTTGTAACTTTGGAAAAATAATCTTTGTTTTAAAAATAATCGATTTTTTTGGTTACTAAGGTTAATAAGAATAAAATATATAAAGCACACCAAATAAATATTAGAACTAGCCGGTTGGACACTAATGGTTTAAGTAATCTACAACTTAAAGTTTGAATTATTTGCAACATTGATGGAGGTATTGAGACAGCCCACTGTACATGTATGGGTGGTGCTGGTGAAGCTTGTAGTCATGTAAGTACTTTACTATATGCTGCCAAGTACATTCTTAGTAGCAGAATAACCACTTCATGTACAGATGCTTAATCCATTATGTAATGTACCTAGCATGGCAGATGTACACAGGGCACCAATAAATTCAATCAATTTTGACAGAATCTCAAATTCTCAGATAGCAAATGACGAAGTAAGACCATTATCGCATGAAGAAGTAGTTGATGTTTTAAGACAAATAAAATTAGCAAATAGTTCTTCAGTATTATTTCGAGTTGTTGAACCATTTGTATCTGAACTAGCTAAGCCAGATACACATTATAAAAACATTTTTAAAAGCCTGTATAAAGAAGAGTATGAAATACTGTATTTGGGGCAATTAATTCAGTTATCTGAACAGTATGCTCATTTAGAATGATCAGAAGACGACTATAGAAGAATTTTGAAGGCTACAAAAGGCCAAGTTACTTCAAAAGAATGGTTTTCCCAAAGAGCTGGTCGTATAACTGCTTGTCTTTAATAAAACAAATATGCTACCCACTAAAATGTTCTTTTAAAACTAAAGCAACTGGGTCGGGTATTAAGCATGAAGCGGATGCATTAGCAGCATACAAATGCAAACAATTGCAGTGTCATAACAATCTCTCGCTGGAAAATGTAGGATTGTTCTTAAACCAGAACTTATACAATTTGGGGCAGCACCTGAAGCATTACTACATTGCAAATGCTGTGGTAGTGGATGTGTAGAAGTGAAGTGCAATTTTTTGAATGAGAGAAAAACCATGGTGGTGTTTTAATACTTATTACATGCGTACAAGAGGTAGATAATTAATCATTTCACATATGTAAATTTTAATAAACCTTATTTTTAGTGAGTGGCATATGCATTGGGCTTGGGAATAGCTACAGTAAAAAGCATCAACGCTCAGTCGTTTAAACAATCCTGTTGTATCTAGTCCGGGAAGGAAAAAGCCTCGTAAAAAGTCGAATACTGATGATTTGGCAGTGTTCTAAAATGAGTATCAGAAATACATTATGCTCAATGTATTTACAGAGTAAGACCTTGCTACTTTTTATTTTTATAATATTAATATTCTTAATTTTAGAAAAACATGTTACAATACAAACGTTAAATGCAGAAATTGCAGAAAATCACATTTTATTGAGTAGTAGCAGATTAAATCGTGTACTTCACAGTGTTGGATTTAAATATAAAAAGGATAATAATCGCAGAGCATTAGTGGAACGATCCAACATTGCAGAGATGAGACTGACATTTCTTAGGAATTACATAATATTCCTTGATGAGACATGAGTATTTGCCAAGGGAAATCTAACACGGTTCTGGCAAAATAATGATCTGCAAAGTGTTCGTAAACCTGAGAGTTACGAGGGCAAGCGATTTGTTGTATTACACTGTGGTTCAAAGTTAGGTTTTGTGCCAAATGCATGTCACAGAAAGAAGATTATCATAGTGAAATGAATGGAGAAATGTTTAAAAAATGGATCGAAATACCGATCCCAATCGTGATGGACAATATGCAACTTACCATTCACAATTAGTAGAGAAACATCGGCTTGGTGTAAAAATTATATTATTACATATTTGTCCAAACATAATATACCTTGTGAACCAACTTTATTTATAACTGACCTACTACCCTTGGCTAAAAATTTGCATAAAGAAAAACGTTATCAAGTAGATGAATTGCTACAAAGTAATGGACATGAAATATTGAGATTACCTCATCATTGCGAATTTAATACGATAGAAATGATTTGGGCTCATGCCAAACAATACTATAATAAACATATTGGCAGGGGTGGATATGGAGATGATAAAGATATAGCTATGTGGAAGGAATCACTATAGCAGTGTACGGAAGAAATTTGGAAAAATTGTGGTGTTACACACACTGAAAATATTATAAAAAAATGGTATGATAGAGAAATGCATTTAGATTGTGAAATTGATGACTTTATAATTAATATTGATGATTCAAGCAGCTGTGAAGATACTGATTAAAAATACTTCTTAGGGCCGGTTCTACACGATCGCAGATAAAACTCGGTTAGCTATCCTATGTTTTAACTTATTCCATATTATAACCCGAGATTTATGCCAGCGTACGTTCTACGCATCGTTTTTAGTTCACGGATAGTTATACCGCCAAATTTTCTTATGTTGGCAGTTAATGTTAACTATTATAGTCTATTTTTAAGAGGAGCGTTTTAAATTAATCGCGCCAAAATTACTATGCGTGATTGGTTGCTTCAGAGGTAGGATTACGTTATGCAAAAATTGCGTGTTGACCTATCGATGTCAAACGCTTGTCAAATTTCGTTTTCTGTTGTGTTCCCGTTGTTCTATTCAGTTGTATTGTTGTATTAACGTAAATAAATCCGTTCTTTTTAGAAGTTGCGAAACCTTTAAGATACCCTTCTGTAGTTATCGATAATTATTCAATATTCATATAAATATGGATACTGTTGCAACAATTCAGCATCATTTTCACCTCCGAAAAAACGCAAACGTTTAGATATAGGGCATTTATCTGTTGCTGAAAAGCAATGTGTTTTAAATATGTATAAACAGCTGCGAACCGATGAACCGAATCTTAAAAAAACTGTTATTGTTTCTAAAATTAGTAACACCGTGGGTAAGTTTTCATGGATTGAATAATGTAACCAATTTGATAATGTTCTGCTTTTAGGCGTTGCACAATCGACAGTATATCGCACCATAAAAGAGTATAATGAGACTGGTACAGTTACTGCATCTAAACACTATGGAGGACGACCTGGTAATGTTGCTGCATACGATGAAGTAGTTAAACAGTCTGTGCGGCAAATAGTGCATGCTTTCTTTTGTAAAAACGAACTACCTACGTTGGACAAAATTTTGATGGAAATAAAGAAACGTCCAGATTTACCACAAATGTCCCGTTCGTCATTGTACAAATTTATGAAGCAAATTAACTTCAAGTACATGAAAAGAAACCGTAAAAGTATTCTTATCGAACGGGATGATATCATTACATGGAGAAGAAAATACTTACTTAAAATGAAGGAATTTAGGAGAGAAGGTAGACCAATTTATTATTTAGATGAGACGTGGGTTAATGAAGGTCATACAAAAGAAAAAGTATGGATAGATAACAGTATAAGAGATCGGCGTCAAACATTCATCGAAGGGCTATCTACAGGACTAAAAAACCCGTCAGGAAAAGGGAGGAGGCTTATTGTGTTACATATTGGATCCGAACATGGCTTTGTTGATGGAGGGTTATTGCTTTTCGAAGGTAAGAAAACAGGAGATTATCATGAAGAAATGAATGCAGCCGTTTTTGAGACATGGTTTAATGTGTTATCAAAATTACCTGACAACGCTGTTATCGTCATGGACAACGCGTCTTACCACAGCCGTAGAATGGAGAAAATTCCTACAGCAGGATCAAAGAAAAAAGATATGCAAGAGTGGTTGCGAAATAAGCAGATTGAATTCAGAGAAGAGATGGTACGAGCTGAACTTCTGAATTTAATCAAAATAAATAAAGAACAATATAATTTGTATGTGATTGATGAAATGGCAAAACGTAATAATAAAGTTCTATTAAGGTTGCCACCGTACCATTGTGAACTCAATCCAATAGAGTTGATATGGGCAAAAATAAAGAATGAAGTAGCATCGAAGAACATCACATTTAAATTGACAGAAGTGAGGGGGCTGTTATTGCAAGCTAACGAAAATGTTCAAAATGTTAATTGGAAAAGTTGTGTTGAGCATATAATTAAGGAAGAAATAAAAATGGCCACACTAGATGGCATCGTAGATGATCTAATCGAACCGTTTATTATTTCTATTGGTGCTGATAGTGACAGTGATACTTTCTCAGACAGTTCAGATTTAGAATAGAATATTTTGTTTAATTTTTGCAAGTAACAAGTAGTTAACGGAGCCTTTGATTTCTTTAAATCCTTTATTTATGTTATTTTTGTGTTTAATGTAAATAATTTTTAATAAATGTTTAATTACGTTGAGACTTTATTGATGTAGAGTTTATATTCAAAATTAAGCGGGAAATAACGCTAAATTAAATGTTGCCTTTGAGCTCAATAAATAAAGAAAAACTAATAAAATACGAAAATTTAAAAAAACATTCAGAATGTCATTGATTTGGTAACTTTTACAGTGTAAATGTGGCTTTTCCATTTACTCCTCTTAGTTTAAAAATAGACTATAGTAAACACCTGATTACTTGTTTATGTAATGTTTTTTACTTTTACTGGCTGAGATTTTATGCAACGAGTACAATGATAATAATACAAATATTCATACAAAATGTTACACATGCAAGCCAGACTATGGCCACAATTTTCACCTAAATATGTCTAGAAATTTAGAAGAATTACAAGAAACTAAACAGATTTTATCAGGTAGCTAGATTTCCTAATGTACTAAGTACAATTGATTGCACTCACATAAGAATACAATCTCGTGATGGTAATAATGCTGAGCTGTACCGAAACAGAAAAGGATATTTTTCATAGAATATTCAGGTAATAGGAGATTCTCAATTAAGAATTTGTGACATCATAGCTAGATGGTCAGTATCTACACATGACCAAAGAATTTTGAATGCATTAGCAATTAAAAAAAGCTATGAAAATAAACTCAATAACTCAGTTATAATTGGTGATAGTGGTTACGGATTATAAAATATTTATTAACCCCTTTGGCAAATCCTCAAAGTCGAGCTGAACAATTGTACGAAATTCATACCCAGAATGCTGAGAACATGTGGATGAGAGCGAAACGGAAGCTGCTCACCAATTTGGACATCAAGTACTATATTTCCCTCATACCTCCATGAATTCATATGGTGAAAGAAGAACAAAAATAAAAACAAGTTTGGTGCGCTCCTAATGAATATTCGCCAACAGTATCCAATTGAGTGAATAGTGGTGTATTTAGTTTAGTTAGTGCGTGATGTGTTAGGTTTAGTTAGGTGTGTATGATGCGTTAGATTTAATTATATTTATAAGTTTGACATAAAAACCTTTGCAGTGCATTACCAGATTTATCATAAGCAGACGTGCAATATTTGCAATAATTCTTACCTTTAGTTGATGGCTTTGCGAAGAGTTGGCAAAATTAAAGACACATATATACACTTTATTCTTTGCATTTCAACAGAACTATTGAATATCGTTTAGATTTATTTTGTCGCGAAAATAAATCGTCAGAAGAAATTTCGACGCTTTGACAATGCAATACAATTTATCTATCCTACTTGTATTTAATTTTTTAGGATGAATCAACAAGCTTTTGAGTTTCCATCGGAATACGTACGTATACTGCGAGTATTTTAATTGTTTGTTAACTGTGTTTCTTTAGAGTATAGCATTTGCTCTTTTAGCTACAATAAGAAACGAGACAGTAGATGGTTTTGCAACAAACCTTTTTCACCAAAATAGAGTACATATTCTGACCAAGACAAAATTGTTACGACATCTGGTGATTCATTACAAAATGTATCGGTAGAATAATCTCCGATGGCGAATCGTCAGTTACGGACGCTGTAGCAGATCCTGATTATAATCCGTCCGGAAGTAATAGTTCTTCGGTGGGTTTAATTTTATCGCTTTTATCAGATTAATGTGAATATATGAATATTTTTTTAGGAAACATCTTTAGCTTCTCAAATGAATTGCATTATGCAGAAAGGGCGCAAGTCATTTTTGTCATAAATTGCGTTTTCAACGAATATTTACTTTATCGACGTATATCTACCGTAATACGTAAAAAGGGCTTATGTCTGGTTTACAATATGTATGTATCGGACATCAGTAATAGCAAGTTTTATGCATAACGGGCGTAAGTCAATGACATGCGCCCTTTCTGCATGTAATGACCCAATAGGTCAGCAGCTGCATGTCAATAAGTGAGGTTAGTATAATAATTTATTGTGTGTTATGTGGTTATAGTTAAACAAGTTTAGTACAATTAGGGTCTAACAGTGTGAATTTACATAAAATACCAAAAATATGGAAGTTACTTCTAAACCGAAGAAAAGAAAAGCAGATCCTAGCAAATACAAAAGAAATGTAATCAAGAAATCACGCGTGGAAGGTACTGCATACAAGAACTATAGAAACAAACAAATTCCATTAAAAGTAGTGGGTTTAGCATGCAGGTTGGTTATTACAATGGTTTTGTTATATTTCTTACAAGTACAGCATATTATGTATTGCAGCTGTAAAGAGAAATGTTTTGATAAGTTTACATAAGAAGAGAGATTACAGATTCTTAATCGATTTTATTCATTCCAAACAAAAGATGAGCAAGACATTTTCTTGCAAGGCAGTATTCAGTATTACTTATTGGTCAGACCTCGTATGTTGACAACCCTGAATTCCATTCCCCTAACTTTTTGACATGATTTAAGTTACCAGCTTGTTATTTTCGTGTTTAAATTTCATTCAGCTGTTTTGAAAACATATTTGAAACGTAAAATATTTTCCTTGCAAATAAATAAACTATAATGAATCCTGCGAAACGTGTTCGTTAGTGCAATTTTAACAAGGAAGATGAAATGTTGTTAGATGAAATATTAAAATCCAAAAACATGATTGAGTGCAAAACCACAAACAAACTGAGTTTAGGAGAGAAGGTTTGTATGTTTAACATTAACTAGTAAAATATTAAATACATAATACTAGGGACACCTTTTATATTTTTACAATCGACCACTAGATGGTGCTTTGACATATTGCTATAGATTTTTCCTTGGACAAGAAAGGAAATATGATTGAACAATGTTGAACTCTATATGAAGGACATTTTAAAAAAAAAATTAGCTATTTCAGTTGTATGTTTATTTATTTCAGACGGGGATCGTTATATATATATATTATTTTATAAGTAAAATAAATTTTATAATGTATGAAATTATGATTAGCCCTCGTATATTTAGGTTGACCAGAGGATTGAACTTGCCGCTTTTCCGGATATTGTATTTGTTAAAATGTGTTGTCTGTATATATTTTGATTTTTATAGATGGTAGGGATGGACAAGAGGATGTTGAAATTTCATTTTTGAATTAGAGATATCTTGACGGTTAAAGTGATCGGTTTATTAAAGAATAAAATTCTCAATTTTATTCTTTGTTTTATAAAATCGGGTTGAATTTTGTTTATGCATTTATTGTAAGGTGCATGTAAATCTTAATTCGATTTATGCGAGTGTTTTAATGTTTATTGAAATTTTTTTTGTGGAAAAGATATCTCTCGTGCATTTTATAAATTGTACATGGATCTATGTAAGTTGATAAAATATTTTGTTTATATATTTGATAACACGATTATTTACATTACTATAATTTCATGTATTTCTTGTAATAATTTGTATTTGAAAGTAGTATATGGATATTAGAGAAAGTTGTCATGTTTTTTGTAAGGGAAGTTTTTTCTTAAAATAATTTTCGAGAACATTTTTGAATTCAAGGTTGGAGTTTTCTTTAGTGGGGAGTGACCTTGTTGTGTTATTTTGGCGCATGACAAAATTTCAATTTTCGTGAGTTTTGAAAACTTATTTGTTTTTGACATTTGTTTGAAGGGGTCAAAGTAGAGGTTAAACTTGACAGATTTCACTAGTATTTATTAGTTTTATGTTTGATCGAGATTCACAAGAGGTTTTTCTCTGTGTGCGAGTCATTATTCACAAAGAGTGTTTCCTCATTGCTACTGTTTGATGATGCTTTAGCACCCTATACACTTTGTAGAGGGATTTTTTTTTATTTATTTTTTTAAAATATACTAACAAAGGAACTGATTTGGGTTTTATTTGTGTTTATTGTTTTATTCTGGAAAACAAAACTTGACCCTGATCCGCGAGGAACGATTCATGAGATGGCAGTTCGTGGATTCTACTAGACTGAATAGCCGGCAATATAAGCTGTAGTGTGAATAAAAAAATTAATAAGCAATTTCAAAGCAAATTCCACTGCAATATGTCATCACTATATTCTTAAAGTTTGAAATTTGTCAAAGAGAAATTCAGTAGAGGCATCTCTTGGTATATCGCAGACTGCAATTCATTCGATTTTACATGAACATTTGGAAAAAAAATATGTTCCAGATGGATTCCACATAACTTGATCGAAGCACGGAAAGCACCTCGTATTAATTGGTGTAAAGAGATACGTATACAACATCGTCACGGGTGACGAAACATGGATATATGCGTATGAGCCGGAAACCAAGCAACAATCTACTGTATGGGTGTTCCAACACGAACCGAACCCCACAAAAGTTGTTCGTGCAAGGAGCACTTTCAAGAAAATGATCGCTTGTTTCTTCGGCTGTACAGGACAACAATTATACAGTAATTTGTTTGCTAAAAGTTATAGACGAAATCAGGAAAAACAACTGAAAACATCGCATTATTCTTCATCACGTCTAACAGTTGACTATTTGAAGGAGAAAAGTGTTGAAACAATGTCTCATTGTCCATATTCACCTGAATTGTCGCCGTATGATTTCTTTTTGTTCCCAACTGTGAAACAAAGAATGCGTGGACAGCGATTTTCAATACCTCAAGAAGCAGTCGAAACCTTTGAAAACCATGTTTCTCAGATACAACCTTCAGAGTGGAAAAAATGTTTTGAGAACTGGTTCGTACGCATGCAAAAGTGTATAAACCATAAAGACGAATATTTTGGAAAAAAAAGGAAATCGCCTGGCAAAAAAATGCAGCTGCATTTAATGCTAAAAATCTGTCTAGGTCTATTGACCAATTAAAAACAAAATATGACAACTTCAAAGCAAAAGCTTGGAAAGAGGTAGCTAAGCTTAAACTTAGTTGGACAGGTACAGGTGGTGGCCCTGGTTTTGGTGATTTAGATTGCATAACAGAATCGGTTTTAAAAATTATAAACTTCAAGGCGGTGGTAAGTTTTGAAAGTAGATTTGATAGCGACAGTCAAACAATAAATGTATTGCAAGATTTTCAAATTTGTTCAATCACAAAATGTCATGAATATAGATATTGTGGAGGACAACGAACTTTTATTAATAGTGTTATACTTCAAATTCGACCCTTGTACAATTCGGTCAGCTATTGGTTATATACTCATTATCGTACTACTTGAGTTGCTTAAAAATTAAATTACCTTAATTTTGCATTTGGTCGTTCGTTATTTTTGAATAACACTGTATATTTTGCTAGGCTTCCGCATATTTAATTAGTACTTCATCGTACGATTAATTTCTTAAATTTAATTGCTATTGCAATTTACTTGTTTTATTCGATTCCTAAACCACCTTATTTCTTAGGCTCTAAAGCTCCGGTGGAATAATTGAACTTTGTCTATACCTAAAAATATATCTTTCTTGTACTGCTTGATTCCTAATAATTAACTTGGTTTTATACGTACTACTGTCAGTTAATTGTTCCTATTGTAGCTTCAGCCTCTCTTTTAATATCGTAACGGCAGTTGGGTTTATTTTCATTGTGTTACGTATAGAAAATCACTCGGCGTTGTGCTGGTGAATTCTTATTCTTTTTACTCTTAGTCTAGGCTCTTCAAGTCATCGTGATCCGCTTATTTTTCAATTGTTTCAAATTACTCTATTTTATATTTTTAGTTTATTAATTATCATGTCGTTTGGGCTTTTCAAAAGTTAAATAATTCCTAATTCTAATTTCGGGTGCGATTATTTTGACCGACCCTATATTTTCTGTTATATAATTCTGGTTCCGATATGGTTGGAGTTGCTATATCTGACGCAGTACACTTCTTTAAACATTCTTTTTGCCGCGTTAATCATTCTGACAGTGTTTTCCGATTTCCTCGAGTCATGTATCTCCGTTACTTTATTTTGTTTTGTGGGAATTCGTTTTTTGAATTGTAAGATCGTCTTGTCGCAGTGTCTTTAATTTTGGAACTACTGTTTCAGTTTTTTAATTATTAACGCTTTCGTTAGAGCGCCCTCTGTTCGGAATTTTGTTTTCCTTCAGTTACAGAATTCTACTTTGAATGTATCATTACCTTGATTTTGATATTTACCGTTTCCTAAAATTTAATTATTTACAATGTGGGCTCGTTTGAACTCTTTAGGCGTACTTTAATTGTTGGGAGATTTTGAGCTTCGTTTTCTTTCATATATATTTCCGAATTTTCTGATGACGTATGTCGGCCATTGTGTGGAACACGCGGGTTTCTGCCATTACTGCTTCCCAAGTCATCGCCACGATAACGTCTTTTTTTTAATCCGAAGAAGCTTGTTAGGCGGATTTTATCGGGTTATCCGATTAATTGTGGTATAATTCTGGAATTAATTTATATCCTGTCGGAATGGCGTGATTGTCCATTTTGAACTCGTTCCGTTAAGGGAAAAAATACCAGTATCCACGATTATACAGCCTAGCTCTGAAGTACCTGACTACAGTTGCGACATCCGCTCCATCAGAACGACTGTTTTCCAAAGCTGGGCAGACTCTATGCCAACAAAGGAATCGCCTAAAAGGAAAACGTTTATCACAACTGTTATTTTTACACTCCTTAAATAAACTTGCATGGGATCTGTAATAAGCTGTTAGTTAGGTTAGGTAAATATAGACATGGGTACTTACTTTGACTTACATTTTCTCTATAGGTATTAAGCAATGTAATACATTTTCTTTATCTATAATAATGTTCTTTGTAATAAATTCAATAACTTCTCTTCTATTATTGAACTATCACTTTTAACCGCACAATCCAAAAAAAAAGATCGATGTTTAAAGAACATCGATCTTTTTGATCCCATACATCGAAGACATCGATGTATGGCATTCGATGTCAAACATCGATGGCAACATTGATGTTTTCGTTTCGATGCTCATCCCTACCCCGAAGTCGAACACTGTCATGGCGGATATAATTAGGTCTCCATAACGACGCAATTACCGCTTGAGGGCGCTATCAACTAAAATCACTAAATTTAGTAAATTTAATTTTTAACAATTTGTAGTTATTGTTTGGCTAGATGTGCAATCTATAAACGTCTGTTTGCTTTATGTAAATTAGTTCTTTTATTTTGCATTCGCATTTTATTTTCGCTGATTAGTAAGTGTTTTATCATATCTATTTTATATGTGTGTTTTGTGGTGTTTATGTTTTGACGGTATTGTTTAGAGACTGATTATCTTAAATCCTAGCTGTTTTATTGTATTCAAACCAGTAACAAACACGTGGTAAATAAAAACATTTAATTTAATTATTTCTGTGTTAAGTTTTAGTTATTATTAAGTGCTCTAATAATAATATTGACACGAAACTATCTAATTTGTAAACATTCATTATAGAAAAATTGGTATATTATATAGTGTAAAAATTTAGAACAATTTTGAAATATTTAATTATAACAAACTTATTTTGTAGGTTGTGGTTACAAAATTTAAGGTAAACCTGCAGAATCAAGTTCCCATCCAAATTTCCCGCTACTAATATAGCAAACTTACTGCAACGTTGTCAAATCTCTGGTTGTCAAATTCTAGTCGCTTTTGTGGCTTCTATCAGCTTCTATATTTTTGTCTTACATATGATATTGAATTTGTAATTATTTAATTTATAGTAGTAGTATTCATTGTTAATTCACCTTATTTTCCAGTTATTAATTTACGTTAAAATGGCAGGTAGAGGAGGAATCGCAAACCACTGGATTGTTGAAGAAGAGGAAATAATGGAAGTAAATAACATACGGAAAGAAAAGGTTATGTTTCGAAATATTATTTTTACTGATAAAATAGATCTTATTAAATGGTTAGCCAGACATCGTTTGATTAAAAATATTAATAACTGTTTAGAATGTGAAGTGCCTATGTCGTTCGTAAAAAACAACAATCTTAGTGATTTGTATCGTTGGCAATGTAAACTATGTCGTAGAAGTTTAAGTATTAGAAAAGATTCCTTTTTCGCGAATAGCAACTTGACACTTGAGCAAATTATTATTATTATTTATTGTTGGTGTCGTGATTTTTCGCAGGGAAACATTTCACATGAGGCTGGACTTGGGGAACACTCAACGCACACCATTGTTGATTGGTGTATCTTATTAAATGGTTAGCCAGACATCGTTTGATTAAAAATATTAATAACTGTTTAGAATGTGAAGTGCCTATGTCGTTCGTAAAAAACAACAATCTTAGTGATTTGTATCGTTGGCAATGTAAACTATGTCGTAGAAGTTTAAGTATTAGAAAAGATTCCTTTTTCGCGAATAGCAACTTGACACTTGAGCAAATTATTATTATTATTTATTGTTGGTGTCGTGATTTTTCGCAGGGAAACATTTCACATGAGGCTGGACTTGGGGAACACTCAACGCACACCATTGTTGATTGGTGTAACTTTTGCAGGGACGTTTGCGAACAAGCTTTGATTGATAACCCTACAATAGTTGGCGGGTTAAAAGAAGATTTAACAGCCAAAGTTGTAGAGATTGATGAGTCCAAGTTTTTTCACCGGAAATACCACCGTGGCCAGTGGCGTGAAGGTCATTGGGTCTTCGGTGGCATTGAACGTGGTTCTGGAAAATGTTTCCTTGTGGAAGTTGCCGATCGTACAGCTGAAACGTTAGTAGCTGAGATTCGTAGGTGAGTAATAACAGTTTTCTCCATAGTATTCACTGTAATTTGTAATTTTAATTTTTATATGTTATAATAATACTCCTTAATTTATATGTTATAATTTAGTTAGAACTTAAAATACTTTGTTAAATGGTTCGTCTTGGTATAAAATTATTTTGCGGTTATATTAACAAATATTTACACATAGTGCGGAACCCATATGTTTTCCTAGTTATTTTTGTTGATAGGCATGGTATTTACAGAATAAATTAATTTTATTCTATATGTTGTTTAATTAACCTACAAATCGCTCTAAATCACAATTCTTTATATTAGTAGCGCATTTGGCAACGTTGCTCGTATATTGCCGACATATGATTGGTTATGCTCATCCGTAAATGTCAGTTGAAATGGGAACTTGATTCTGCAGGTTTACCAAATTTAATATGGGTAAAGCAGGTTGTGCAGTGTTTGGGTGCATACCCAGTAAAAAAGACTCGTCATGCTTTCCCAAATCGCGATAAGTATCCTCAGTTGTTCCAAGTATGGATAAATTTAATTAAAAATAAAATGCTTAACAATCTCACCGAGGAGTATATTTTTAAGCATTAGAGAGTTTGTTCGAAACATTTTGAAAAAAAGACATAGACATCAATATTCTCAAGAAAGGTTCTTCCCCAAAATTATACTTGCCTGGTATGTATTACAAATTTGTATATTATTAAGTGTATTATTAGATTTATAGAAATAATGTGTCTTCCAACAGGGACTTCCGAACTTTGACAGTTGATAACGGTCATCTTGTTGAAGCTACATCTGTCAAATTAGTTGTCATTTATTCAGTCTGTTTTGCCAAATCACCATGGACGGATATAGCATTCAACAACACGTGCAAAAAATAAAATAGTTTTATCAAAATGGGTGTTCTGTTCGGGCAACGTACCGCCCGCTTCGCCCATTTTACGGTCGCCATAATCGTCCTACCGAGAGGACTATTCGCAATGTGGTGGATAAATTTGAGTCCACTGGTTCAGTAAACGATCGACCAACACCAGTATGTCGACGAAACGCAAGATCTGCCGAAAACATCGCCGCTGTCCGTGAAAGTGTGCAGGAGAATCCGAGGCAGTCGATTTCGCGTCGCTCACAAGAACTCGGCCTTTCGCAGACCGCAACTTGGCGAATTTTGCATTGTGACTTGGGCCAGCACCTGTAAAAAATTCAACTGACCCAGGAACTGAAGGTAAACGACCATAGACAACGACGTGTGTTCGCTGAATGGGCTCTGGAGCAGTTGGCAACTGACCCTAATTTTCATCGAAAAATCATCTTCAGCGATGAGGCTAATTTCTGGATGAATGGGTATGTGAACAAACAAAATTGTCGAATTTAGGACGATACCAATCCACATGAGATCCAAGAGCGTCCAACGCATCCCGAAAAAGTCACTGTTTGGTGTGGATTTTGGGCTGGCGGCGTCATCGGTCCATATTTCTTTGAGAACGACGTTGGCCAAGCCATCACTCTCAACGGCGAGCGTTATAGGTCGATGATTACCAACTTCCTTTGGCCTGAATTGGATGATCTGGACACCAACGATATGTGGTTTCAACAGGACGGCGGTACGTGCCACACAGCTCATGCCACATTGGATATTCTGGCACGAGCGATTTGAGGGCATGGTCATCTCACGTGGAGGTGATGTGAACTGGCCACCGAGATCGTGCGATTTGACCCCGTTAGACTTTTCTTTGTGGGGTTTTCTTAAGTCGCAGGTATATGCGAATAAGCCACAAACCACAGCGGTCCTCAAAGACAACATAACCCATGCCATCGGTAAAATTCAGCCTGATTTATGCGCCAGAGTCATGGAAAATTGGACATTTCGGATGCGCTCCACCCAGAGAAGCCGTGGCGGACATTTGAACGATGTTATATTTCACACATAATGGCATCAATAGGTCTTTCAAACGAATAAGAAATTTTGGTGATATCTCACACACACTTTGTTTTATTTAAATTTAAAGATAGGAAGCGCTTAATGAAATACCCTTTAGAAGTTTCTTATGTAAGATATTTAAATCTAATCAACAAATTACCTAATAATATTAAGTTGGACAAATTTTTTTTGTTGCAGTTACAACAATAGTTACGAATGTACCTATCCATAAATTAAGAAGTTCACATGAACCTGTATTACACGATTTACATGCAGAGGAGCATTCATATTGCTCACCACGTGTCTCCAGTAAGGATACTAGTTTTCAAGAATCGGCAAAACAAGTAGGTCAGGAAATTGATATCTCCTTACCAAGTACTAGTAGGCAACAGGAAGTATCATTAGTTGAACATGAAACGAGCAACTTGAGTGTTACACCAACTACAAGAAAGGGTATTTTTGTTTTGCTATCATATTCATTTCCTATCAGTATTCTAGTGAAAATAAATATTTTTGATGGTAAATATATGTTCTAGGTTGTTCTAGTGGTTTGTTAAGGAGTACAGGTGTTAAAAGAAAATTAGATTTAACTCCGAAGGCAAGATACTATTATAAGCAGGCTACATCTCTGAGGAGGAAAGAAAAATTGTTAAAAAAGAGAAACGTGTACTTTCGTAAAGAATTAGCAAAAGCAAAGAAGCTTTCAAGCACTAATTCTTTTAAAAATATTCCTTTGGCTTAGGAGAAGTAGGAATTTTTTCTATAGCCAAATTGCCAAAGCAAAAGCAAAGAAGCTTTCAAGCACTAATTCTTTTAAAAATATTCCTTTGGCTTAGGAGAAGTAGGAATTTTTTCTATAGCCAAATTGCCAAATGTGCCAAGAAAAAAGCTAAAGGCTACAGATTTACTTTAGATGAAAAAATTATGGCTTTAGCTCTTTACAAACAGACCGGAGTAGGCTACAAATTTATATCCCAAATATTTACACTGCCATCAAGAATGACACTAACAAAATTGTTACATGGGATACCAGTTGAAGCTGGAATTCATACATCCATTTTTAATGGTTTAAAAGAAATTTCAAAGAACTTGTCACCATTAGATAAATATTGTTATCTTCTTTTTGATGAGATGAGTCTCTCTCCAAATTTAAATTATAATGAGAATAAAGATAAGGTAGAAGGGTTTGAAGATTCAGGAAAAACTACAACAAATAAAATTGCAGATCGCGTACAGGTGAATATTAATATTAAATTCATTCATATGAGTTTGTTACTTATTTGAAATTATCTTTTAATTTATAGGTCTACATGTTGCGAGGTATAAATCGAAGATGGAAACAGCCGATTTTCTATCGATTTGTTCATGGTGCCGTCAAAAGTATGGATATTGTTGAATCAATTAAAAGCATTCCTTCAGTCGTGTCAGATACGGGCCTAAAAATAGTAGGTACAATTTGTGACCAAGGTACAAATAATGTAGCCGCAATAAATTATCTGATCGAAGAGACACGATCTAATTATTTAAGACTTGGACAAGTTTTGCACGATCAGATTTTCGAAGTTAACAAGGAAAAATTTATTCCACTTTATGATCCCCCACACCTTATTAAAGGGATCAGAAATAACTTGTTAACAAAGGATATCTTTTTTAAAGTAAACAATGAGGACAAGTTAGCTAAATGGCAAGATATATATGTTGCATGGTTATTAGACAGTTATAGTGGAGAAATGAGGGTCATTCCTAAACTGAGTGAATACCATGTTAATAAAGATCACATTAAGAAAATGAGTGTCTATATGTACACAGGTGTTTAGTCATACTGTCTCATCTGCTATAAATTTAATGGCTTGATCTGGTAAGTGATCAATATTACACAACATTTTTTCAAATGATTTATTGTTTTAACAATTCTGTCTTCATGTTTTTATTTTGATTATAGGACATAGTCAGGAAGGTTTAACCATGGAACCAAGAGCAACTCAAACTGCGGAATTTTTAAAGTTCTTTGATACTCTATTTGATAGTGTAAATGGTTTTGGCACTTTCAATGCTCATGGAAAAATAATGCGAACAGGTGTAAATTTAGTTAAAGAAAGCCAACATTTTGATATATGGCGTAATGGCATAAATGTAATATCCAGTATGTACACTGTTAATGGAAAAGGCAGAAGAAGTGTGCCACCAACATTTAAGAACTGGATTCTAACGCTTAGAAATTTGCTACTTTTAAAAAACACGTTAAAAGCAGCTGGTTTTAATAAATTTAATCCCAGGAATTTAAAACAGGATCCTCTGGAAAATTTCTTTGGAAAAATAAGACAGAGAGGAGCAAGATATGTCAACCCAAGCTGTTCTGCTTTTGGCCCCTATTATAAGTCATTACTTATCAACACATTAACAAGTAGACACTCAATGGGGGCTAATTGTGAGAATGATGGTTGCAACATATTACTAACGTTACACAAATTTATAAATGTCAATAAGGTATATATCTTCAAGAGAACCCTAAGTATTTTACTATTATACAGGGTGGCGCAGGGGAATGGGGAATTTTGAACGTTACAGTTGTCAGCACTGTAGAGCCGGCAGTTGTTCGTAACGTCGCACAATTGTTGTGAACGCATTGCCATTTAGTAATCATGGATCCTTGGACTGGTGCGGAACGTGCAGTAGCTGTGAGAGCGTTTTATAAAAATGGTGATAGTGCGACTGCCGCGCAGAGAATATTTCGACAGCATTACCAGCTTGGACGTCATGGACGTGTCCCATCTGCGCATGCAATTACAACGTGGGTGCGTAATTTTGAAGAAACAGGATCTGCCTTGAAAAAGAAAGCTCCAGGTGGCATTCGAACGGTACGTACCCCAGAGAACATTGAAGCTGTTAGAGCTGCAATCGAGAGAAGTCCTCGCCGCTTCGACAGCATGCATCTACGCTAGGGATTAAGCGACGAAGCTTACAAAGAATACTGCACGAATTACATTTCCATCTCTATAAGTTGCAGATTGTGCAACAATTACATGAACGAGACCCAGCGTCACGTATGGAGTTTAGTAGGCAGATATTGGCTAAAATTAACGAGGACGCGAATTTCATTGGTAACATATGGATATCAGACGAAGCACATTTCCACCTAAACGGTATCGTAAACAAACAGAATTTTCGTTATTGGGCCCAGGACAATCCTTGTGAGTTACAGCAGCGACCACTACATAGCGACAAGGTAACAATATGGTGTGCTGTATCATATCATGGTGTTATCGGCCCTTATTTTTTTACAAGTGAGAATGGTAGTGCAGCGACAGTAACATCCGCTCGATATGTTGAAATGCTTCAAACATTCTTTACACCGAGACTGTACGAGCTTAATCTTAACAACGAAAACATGTGGTTCCAGCAGCCACGTCACACACTGCTCGACATTCGATGGCAGCAGTTCGTAAATTGTTTGGAAGACGCATTATTTCACGTAACGGTGAGATTGAATGGCCTGCGAGATCCCCTGATCTTAGTGTGTGCGACTTCTTCCTGTGGGGGTATCTTAAAGGCAAGGTGTACCGTTCACGTCCTGCAACAATCCATGAACTGAAGGAGAACATTCAACAAGAAATCACTGTCATTCCCCAAGATTTGCTACACCGCGCATTCCAGAGTTTTCATAACAGGCTGTTAGAGTGTGAACGCCGAATGGGAGGACATCTTTCCGATGTCATCTTTAAAAAGTAAAGAGACACTTTTGAACATTTTGATTGTAAAAACATAAATGGCATGCTGCATACATGCACTTTCGTTAATAAATTACTAGTTTTATGAATTTATTCGTGGACATGACGTTATTTCAAAATTTCCCGTTCCCCTGCGCCACCCTGTATTATAAATTATATTTTACAGAAAGTTGACGCAACACCAGAAGAAATATCTATGATGTTTCCAATTCCAGGGAATTTTAATAGTTTAAAACCACTTGAAGGAAATGCACTGGCATATGTCAGGATTTTTAGCAAAAAAGAAAATAAAGCTAAACAATTGTTCTTCGTGCAAGTATAATTTGTTGAAAAGACCCGGTGAAGACTGTTTGTTTCACGATTTCATTATTGCCAAGGAGTATGGTGGAGCAAACCAACAACGTTTGAAATATTGTAATAATGAAATCTTTCAAACATATGTTAAAATGTACAACATAGTTAAATATGTTGTATGTACATTTCCAAATGAGAAAAAGATGTTACAGAAAACTGTAAATACTTTGAAAAAATATGTAAATTTTAATTTTATTGAGTGCAAACACTCAACAGAACTACTAAAAATAATTTTATTTAATTTTTCCAAATTAGTTATACATAACTATTTTAATTATGTAAATAGTGTGTTACATGGGAAAGACCTGCGGTTATTACCGAATATGTCTCCCTTGTATACACATGCACGAGATATGTATAGAAAACATAAGAAATAAAAATATTTTATTTATTTGTTCTTTGATTTACCTATTTTTAATTTTTTTGTTTAAAAATAATTGCCAATCATGTTTGTCGAATCAGTTCTGTCAAATACAATCTTGTTATAATTGATTTTGCAAACTTGGTTGAAAATGTTTATTAAAGTTTGAATCATTATTGCGAAGTAATTTAAAATTACCGCGTAATAGTTCTCCATAACGATAGAACTGCCTGTCGATAGCGCTGGTGTTTGGTTCAACGTCTTTATCATTGAGATTACAATCTCTTCCGATAGGATACTTTTATCTATGGTGCATATCTACACGAAAAAGCGACAGGAGAAGATACTTTCACCTGTATTAATAAATATTTCGTAAAAGAACAAATAGCTTGGAAAAAATGTATTGATAAATGCACAGATGGTGCTCATTCTATGGTAGGGAAGATAAAGGAAGTTACGGCACGTATACTTCAAGTAGCCCCAAGAGCGACTAAAAGTCGCTGTATTTTGCATAGACAAGCACTTCTGACTAAAAAAAATTTCTATGAATTTAAAAAATGTTATGGACGAAGCAGTAAACATTATAAATTTTGTAAAATCTCGACCACCGCTATCCAGATTATTTAAAATTCTGCGCGACGAAATCACACGGGACTATTAGTACATACTGAAGTGAGGTGACTATACAGAGGCAAAACATTATTAAGATTTTATGAGCTTTCGACCTGATATTATTGGTGTTCTTTCAAACACAACAAAATTCTTTTCAAATGCAAAATTCTATTGGATTTTTAAGAAATCCTGCATGGTTATTAAAACTCACCTATCTAGAAGATATACAGTACAACCTGTCTTATCCAGACCTTGATATCCGAACCCTCCCATATCCGGACGTACCTCCAAACTAATTTTTCAATTTTACTTAGCGAAATTTGTGTGCCAGATAATATGCCAGATGGAAGGGATGGAAATGTTAAAATTGCAGCTGAAATGTTGCTTGCGCACCTAATTTGCGCATCCCCATTTAAATACTTGCATGATGCATACATAGCATCAGGAACTTTGTGCCGTGCGCATGCGTCGTAGTAGTGGGTAGAGTTTGTTTTGCAAATGTTATCGATATTGTTAACCGTTGTTACTGTATTTTATCTGTTATTTTTTATTGTTGTTATTCTTTATCGTTGTTTTTCCTCAAATGGCGGAGAAAAGGAAAGAAAAGGTTGTAACAATGGATGAAAAGTTTCGTGCTTTGAAGAGGTTGGATGTTGGTGAAATAGCCAAGAAAATTGCTGCTGACATGAAAGAAAGAACGAGCACGATGAGTGATTAGAAAAAAACGAGAAATGAAATTGAGAAGTGGTGCTCATAGCAAGCTTCAACAAGTGGGTTAAAAATACTAAAAATGATGAAATAATCCACTAACAACCAAGTAAATGGGGCTTTATATATTTGATTTATGCAAAGAAGAGGGCAAGGATTGCCTATTTCAGGTCTTTTACTAAAAGAAAAGGCTTTGCATTTCAATAAATAAATAAATAGGAGTCGATGAACAGTTTAAAGCAAGTGAAGGATGGTTAGAATGTTGGAAAAGTCGTTATGGTGTGCGGAAACTGCAGATCAGAGGTGAAAAACTTTCTGCTAACTAAGAAGATGTTGACAACTTCAAAACATTTCTACACAGCTTTATAGACAAACATGAGATCTCAGGAGAACAGCTCTACAATTGTGACGACGAAACTGGGTTGAAGTATAAAATCCTGCCGACCTATACTTTGGCTTCAAAACAAGAAATTAGCGTACCAGGATATAAAAAGAAACAGGAGAGTGACCATTTTAGCTGGTAGCAATGCTACAGGAGTTCATAAACTTCCACTGGGATTTATTGGAAAATCTAAAACCGAGGACTTTCAAGAAATTTAAAGATTTGTCTTCCCTGCCAGTTTACTGCAGACACCAACAGTGCGCATGGATGAACTGTGAAATACTCCTCCTACTAGACAATGCACCCTGACAGCCAAGTGAAGATGAACTGAGAAATGGTGACATAAAATGTGTGTTTTTACCCCCAAATGTGACATCCCTTTGTCAACCTATGGACCAAATTACTGAAACGTACCTATCGCCGTAAGTTACTAACTCTATTGATTGCTGGAATGGACGAGGGTGAAAGTGTTATGGAATTCTTAAAAAAAGTGAACATGTTAGATGTGGTGATGTGGGTATCCCAAGCATAGTATGGAATAAAACCGTTTACACTGGTTAGGTCATGAAAGAAGCTGTTAGAGCATGAAGCAACTGAAAAGTGGACTGGGGAAAAACTAGAAGAAATCAATGAAATTGTTTGCAATAAAGAGGAGAGTCAGATGGCAGATTGCAGAGTTTGTAAAAAACCTGCTTGAATATGAAGAAATCTGCACATCTAGTTTTTTTTTTTTGTATAAATACAAATGCTTAACCAATAGAAACGTCCAAAAAACATTCAACAACCAACGCGTTCATTATTTCTGGCCCTCTAGCTATTTATAATTGACTTTGTGATGTCCGGATTTTTCCACATCCGGATCAGCCGGTCGTCATCTTAGTCCGGATAAGACAAGTTGAACTGTATTTAAAAAATGCAATGAACTCAATTTATCTTTACAAGGGAAGAAAATTACAATTATTCAGGCAATAGATAAAATAAATACATTTGAAAAAAATTCAATTTCGGATTTCTTCAGTTGAAAAAAAATGACTATGATTTTTAATTAACCCAGATATGCTCACTGTACTACAGACAGTACAGTTAGTAACTTGTTCGAACCTGCCTAATCTAGCGAGCATGCATTCAATAAGAAGCAGTCGTTGTGAATGGGTGCAAAAATTTGCGATTGTAAGTTAGTGATGTTAATTATTATTATTTTAATATTATTAAATTGTGATTATGGCGGAATATGGCATACGCTTAGCAAGGTAAGTAATTTACGTATTCTCATTATTTGTTTGTGCACCATAAGAAATAAACAACACATTGAATTTTGAATATACGATTTTATAAATAATCTAGAAAACTTCTAGAATGTATTTTAGACCCTTATTTTTTATATGTAGTACGGTGAGCATTTACACAGCTATAAGCTTTTTTATTTCAGAAGTTTCTCTCTGAATGAAGCTTTGGCAATGTTGGATGATGATGATGAAGATCTAGCATCTAAAGTAGGGACGCGATAGCTAACGTTGCACGTCATCAATGAAGTATACATGATGTCATATCTATATTAGCCCATTTGAAAATATTTTAAATGCAATATGTATTAAAAAGTCGTTAGTTTATTTTTTTTACATATAGTAGCACTACTTGGTTATAATTTATTACATTTTTGATAAAACAACACATGTTTCGAGTTGATTATGATTTTACAGTTTGTGAATATTTTTAACGAGGTGAATACAAGTATGCAACGTAGCCGATGTCAATTCATCAGTCATTGTCAAGCTTGTTATTGTGTGTCACCTAACCTGTATTTTTTCTTCCCTGTTGTATTTCGTGTTTTTTTGCCTCCGTTTATTTGTCTGATATTTAAAAACAGTTTTTTTTTAAATTATAGGTGCGTATTATTATTATCGCAATGCCTAAATCCTTTTGTAAGCAATCGAAGCACTTAATTGCTTCACTAATAACCTTTTTTGAGAGGGAACGCGATGAAGGAGGTCCTTTCATACCATTTAACGCGATGAAGGAGGTCCTTTCATACCATTTAACGCTGTTCAAGAGGTACGTACATGTGTTTGGCAATCACTATTATGCAAAAATTACATATTTCCTTAACATTTCAGAGAGTTGCTGCAGCATTAAATATACATGTGTCTACAGTTTCAAAAATATCGCAGTGCATGAAGGCAAATCAACCTCTCACCAGTCCAGTGAAAACAAGGAAGAAAGCAAAACCTATTCGCGATCTAGAACCTGGCACAGAAACATCGATACGTGATGTCATCTATGAAATGTATCGTACTAGTAAGCATATAGATATACAAGTACTACTTGAATGGTTATAAATATGATATATTTTCAGAACAGCATATTACTCGGAGATCTTTGTTACAACTCCTAAAGGAACGAAATATTTTTAATGGAAGCTTAACATCACTGGGTTTAGTTCTAAAAAATATCGGTTTCAAATGGAGGAAAGATGATCCCCGTAGAGGTCTAGTGGAACTGCCACGCATTGTTATAGCACGGGTAGACTTTTTACAACAATATGTTCACAATATGAAGAAAAATTTTTGGCAATTGGTGTACCTCGATGAAACATGGATTTATGAAAATGGTTCTGTAAATTGGTCATGGCAAAACAAAAATGTTGAGACAGTTAAGAAAGTAAAAAGTGATGGTAAACGGTTAGCATATAGATACTGTAATTAATAACAATTACTACATATTTATTTTTTTAGGTATATTGTAGTGCATGCTGGTAACATGGACGGTTTTATTCCTGGAGCTTCGCTTATATTTTCATCAAGCACAAGAAATCCTGATTACCATGGTGAAATGAATGAAGGAAACTTTTTAACCTGGTTTGAAAACCAATTACTAAAAAATTTGGAGCACCCATCCATGATAGTAATGGATAATGCAAGCTATCATTCTACTGTGGTGAATAAATTACCAACTTCTAGTTGGAAGAAGGGTGATATACAAGCATGGCTACATGACCAAGGTATTACCTCTGAAGACAATTTATTGAAACCACAATTACTACAGTTAGCTTTATTGTAAGTATAATAAGCCGAAATTAATTATCATTACTATTATTGCTACATTTAATTCTAGGAATAAGCCAAGAAAGATTTATGCTGCTGATAAGCTTGCCGAGGAGTATGGGCATAAAGTGCTACGTTTACCACCCTATCACTGTGTGTTTAACCCAATTGAACATATATGGGGAATTGCAAAGACATATTACAATAGGCACATTGGAAGAGATGGGGGAGGTGTCGCAAACTGTATCAAAATGTGGGAAGACGCACTTTCTACAATCACTACAGAAACTTGGAGGAATACAATTAAACATACAGAAAAGGAAATACAAATATGGTGGGACAGAGAAGTGGGCTTTGATAGGGATGAAGAACAGCAATTCATAATCAACTTAAATGACGATTCTGATACAGATGAATGGGATGATGATGACGATGACGATGTAGACTGTGAAATGGAAAACAAAATCACATGTAAAACATTTTTCTTAATACAATTTATAAATTTTTATCAAATGTATACACCTTGTATTAGTAATGTACACATTTAAATTCATTCTGTAACATCATAAATGTACCCAGTTAAGTTTATTATAAACTTTATGGCAAAAATTATCCGAGTTTTTATTATAGTATTTACATCAGTATTTTTAACTTGAAAGCAGATTTTGTGTAGCATGTATGTCAAAAGCTAAGCATATTATGGCAAAAGCTACAAGAAATTTATAGTAACAAACTAATAAAGTTTCTTAATCTAAATACCTGACAAATTTGCTCATAGATGAGCTTTTTCATTCAACCGAGCTTAAATGGTGATTTTAACGTTTAACGTTAACATATTCGAACTGTTGTTTCAGCAATAAATAATATAATCACTGAATATTTTTAATCCTTTGTAGCTAAACAATAAATTCAAGTACACCTTAGATCATAATATGTAAAACACTAATTGACATAGGTGTAAATAATATTTTGCGCTTAATTACCAATATTTTCAGAATTATTATAGCATTATCATATAATGTAGATGACGTTAAATTACTTATTTAAATGTCCAAAGTATTGCGATTTTTATAAAAAATTGTACTTTATTAGTCTGCATAAGATTGATAACATTTATAGGTTATGGATTTCGCTGTTCGCTTCTACTTCTAACCTTACATTTGACATAATACATATGATCAATTTGCGGTTGTCAATTATAAATCGATCGATACGGCAATATTGCCCGGCTGAGACGTCAATGTTGATTAATGACGCACTTCGCTAGCTATCGCGTCCCGACTATAACATCGATTCGTTAACCATTTTTCCAATAGAGAATGCTTGTGGAAATCAAACTGATGAAGATTCTGGCGAGGAGAATTTGGTCAACCTAAATAATTTACCTCGTACACAACTTCAAGCTCCAGTAGAAATTAATTTACATCATGCGGACGAAGGAAGCCAATTGTGTGACGACGCCTTTTCTTCAGAAGATGAAATTCCTTTCTCACTTTTGAAAAAACAACAGCAAAAAAATTAAAAAATCCGACAAGAAAAAATATATATAAATGGACAAATGATGACATGGTACCGGATAATACAATTTTCAGTGGTCAAAATAATTGGAGAAGTCCATCTCAAAAATCCTTTAGAATTATTTTCTTCTTTTCTTTGACGAGGAAATACTGGAGATAATAGTAACAGAAACTAATCGTTATGCGAGTCAAAAAAAACACCACAACAGAATAGAACAATCTGAAATAAAAGCATTTATAGGTATATTGCTACTTAGTGGATACATATAGGTGCCAAGACGACAATTGTATTGGGAGTATGAGAAGACAGTCAAAATCAGTTGGTGTCTGAGGCATTATTACCAAATAAAATTGAATATATTTTGTCACATTTTCATCTTTCAAACAATAATACAATAGATCCGACTGACAAATTCGCGAATGTTACACCCTTGTTTGAACACAACAAATATTTTTTAGAAAATAGCATAAGTAAAGAAATGCACTGCGTTGACGAAGCCATGGTACCATATTTTGGCCGACATAGCTGCAAACAGTATTCGATACGGCTATAAGTTATGGGTAGGAGCGACGAGACTGGGCTATGCTAACTGGTGTGAGCCGTATTAAGGTGCAGCCACAAATATCAGTACTCAATATACTGCCTACGGTGTGGGGCCGCCTGTGGTTTTGGAATACGCTGCCGTTTTGAGGAAAAAGTGGCCTAATGCTAAAATGCATATATTTTTCAACAATTTCTTTTCCACCTTACCACTATTGGAACTATTGTCCGACAAGAATTTCAAAGGCACCGGCACTATTCGTGAATACCGTATACCCAGCAGTCCTCTAATGGGTTTCAAGAAAATGAAAAAAGCAGCGAGGCATTTTGACTACAAGAAAGCTGACGCCAAAAATATATGTATCGTAGAATGGCATGACAAAAGCATTGTCACTTTATGTTCAAATTCAGCTGGAGTGAATCCAGTTCATTCTGTAAAGAAATTTTCTCGAAAGGAAATGAAATTCATACAGATAAATTTTGTTTATTGTAGCGTGTTCGTTCTTTTAAAGGTTACTATGATTTGCTTTAGGTATCCCAGCCGCACTTGATCAATTTATACAACGCGAATATGAGTGGTGTGGACAGATGCGACCAAAATTTGAGCCTTTATCGTATATCTGTCAAAGGCAAAAAATGGTATTTCTCACTCGTAACGCATTGCATTGACATTGCGGTACTTATTGCTTGGCAACTCGTATATAGGCAAAGTGGTGGAGAACTAGATCAGTTAAAATTTAGAAGAAGGATTGCCACCATGCTATTAGTGCAAAATACCAAGCAAACTACTTCGAGAGGACACATGTCACGTAATGAAGGCATCGATATTCGCTTTGACCGTATGGTCTATTTCGTGATACCGCAGAATAACTAAACTCGATGTGCCTGCTGTCATGAGAGGACTACCACATGAAGTGCAACAAAGGCCTGCATGTAAAATGATTTTTGACATATCATACACAAAATAATATTTAATTACGTTACCGTCCTTTTGGCCACCGTACTATATGTAGTACGGCATAAATTTTTAATTTTTTAGAATAAAACTTATTTTATTTTTTGCTAAACATGTTTGTATATACCTTGAACACAAGTCCTTAAAAAAAATCGTCAAAATATCTACCCTATTTGTATGAAGAAATTTCAAAATTGTTTTTAGAACATTTAAAAAGCTTGAAAGAAAGTTTGTTGCAATATTTTCCTAAACACATTGAAGATGATGCTTGGGTTAGAAATCCTAATGATTATGAATTTTATCGATTCAATAAGTGACACCAATTTAAAACAAAAATTTAAAGAAGAGTCATTAAGTAATTTTTAGCTAAACTTAACTGAAGAATAATAAATCTCGAAGCAGGATTTTATTATGCTGCAACGAAGACGAAGTCGAGAAACCGACTTGATGCGTCGTCAGATATCAGAATTCAATTATTGAATATAGTTCCTGATATCAATCGAATTTGCAACTTAAAGAAGCAATACCATCAAAGTCATTGATTACCATTAAGTACTTATTTTTTGTAATATTATTTTAGTTTTTTTTACATTAATCATTTTTGTTTTTGAGATTATATTAATTACAGTAGCCGCTCGGAAGAGTGAACACTCTATTCAGTGAACAGCTCGTTTATATGAACAACTAAAATTTTATTAGTAAAGCTCCATAGAGTGGACAATAACACATTCGATTCAGTGAACTGGGTAAATTCCCGGCGTATGAATTATTTTGCTGCATTCGATTCAGTTTCAGTGAACTGGGTAAATTCCCGGCGTATGAATTATTTTGCTGACTCGCCGGCGTAACTTACAAGAACAGCGGACAGATGTATGTATGTATTTTATTTTAGTTGTAATTCTGAGTTCTGTTGATGTTGTAGGTGTACTGTGCTAGAACATTTTTGTGTTTACAATAAAAATGAAGCGAAAAGTGTTAAGTTTGCTCGAAAAATGTGAAATTTTAAAAAGTCTGGAAAGTGGAAGCAGTGTAACGTATTTGTCTAAAAAGTACGGGATTGCCAAATCCACAGTAGGTGCAATCAAAAATAAAAACGGGACATTTTAAAAGTCACATCAAGGCGCAGTGAAATACGGAAAAGAAAAACTTTAAAATCCTGTAAGATGCCACGAATGGAAAAAAAATTATATTCATGGTTTTGTACACAAAGACTTAAAAATGTACCGGTTTCGATTGAACTTTTAAAAACAAAAGCAAAAGCTATCAATGAAACTATCGCTGAAAATCCTAATTTTAATGCTAGTGACGGATGGAGCCAAAGATTTAAACGAAGATTTGGAATAAGACATTTAAAAATTTCGGGAGAAAAGTTATCAGCTGCTCCGGAGCATGTAGGTCCATTCAAGAATTATCTTCGAAAGAAAATAGAGGAGCTACAATTAACACATGACCAATTATACAATGCCGACGAGACAGGCTTGTTTTGGAAATTACTCCCAGAAAGGACTTTGGTTACGTCTGAAGAAAGATCGGCCCCTGGTCGGAAAACGGATAAAAGTAGAGTTACTTTACTAGCATGCACCAATGCAACCGGTGAACATAAAATCAAACCGTTAGTGATTGGGCGTGCCGCAAATCCAAGATGCTTTAAGAACTTTTCACTTCCAGTGCAATACACAAGTACGAAAAATGCGTGGATGACGTCGGGGGTATTTGAAAATTGGTTTCATCATTCATTTGTCCCGCAGGTTCGAAGATTTTTGAAACAAAAGGGATTACCACAAAAAGCTCTTCTACTTTTGGATAACGCTCCAAGTCATCCACCAGCAGAAAACTTGGTTTCCGATGATGGAAAAATTCTTACTGTATACATGCCTCCGAATGTAACAGCTCTTATACAGCCCATGGACCAGAATGTCATTAGGTTAACAAAATTGTTTTATAGAAGAAGCCTTTTATCCACAATAGTTGCTTCTGATAGCAATGATATTTCAGCTGTCATTAAAAACTTGAGTCTAAAAGATGCTGTTACACATCTGGCATTAGCATGGATGAATGTGAAAGAAGAAATAATTGCTAAGTGTTGGAAAAATATTTTATAAGATTCTTTCAATAGCGACTCTGATTCAGAAGAAGATGTTCCATTGGCTATTCTACAAGAAAAATACAAGAACAGCGTCGAGGCAGTGACATTTCAAGAAACTGTAGCATTACTACAGAAAGTGAACGGAAACATAACATACAGCCGTAAAGACATAGAAAACTGGAATACGGATGTCATAGAAGATCTTGAAGAGGATGTAATTGAAATTGAAAGTGCGGAAGAAACAATGGATGATGAGCCAATGCCAACTACCATCCCCACTCAGGAAGCTTTACAAGGACTTAATATAGTGATTTCTTGGGCAGAACAAAACATGCCAAATTCTGAAGATCTATTAACTTTGCGAAGAATAAAAGAAATCGCGGTTCAAAGATGTTTAAAAGAAAAAAAGGTTCAAACAAATTTAACCAGTTTTTTTAACAAACTAAACTGACTTCTTTAAATCATTACGTATTCATGTATGTATGTACGTATCTATGTAGAACATGTATATTTTTCATTTGTTAATTCTTTTTGATGTAACTGAATACATATACATATAAATAAACGTTTTAAACTGCATATTCGATTGAGTGAACATTTCGATTCTGTGAACAGGTAAGGTTTTAATTAGTTCACATAATCGAGCGGCTACTGTATATACCTTGAACACAAGTCCTTAAAAAAACTCGTCAAAATATCTACCCTATTTGTATGAAGAAATTTCAAAATTGTTTTTAGAACATTTAAAAAGCTTGAAAGAAACTTTGTTGCAATATTTTCCTAAACATATTGAAGATGACGCTTGGGTTAGAAATCCTAATGATTATGAATTTCATCGATTCAATAAGTGACACCAATTTAAAACAAAAATTTAAAGAAGAGTCATTAAGTAATTTTTAGCTAAACTTAACTGAAGAATAATAAATCTCGAAGCAGGATTTTATTATGCTGCAACGAAGACGAAGTCGAGGCACAGACTTGATGCGTCGTGAGATATCATAATTCAATTATTGAATATAGTTCCTGATATCAATCGAATTTGCAACTTAAAGAAGCAATACCATCAAAGTCATTGATTACCATTAAGTACTTATTTTTTGTAATATTATTTTAGTTTTTTTTACATTAATCATTTTTGTTTTTGAGATTATATTAATTACTTTTTGTTTATTTCTAGGTCTATATTAATTATTTATGTTCTCTGTTTCTGTATTGTCGTTCTTATAAAATAAATAAATAAACAATTGTCATTTATTAAACCTAAAAAAAATTGGTTTTACTACCCATAAACTTAACCTAACCCATAAACTTGAAAATCTGCCTCTGTGCCAGAACTAGAAAATGAATATGGTGTACCGTGAAATTTTCAAAACTTCTAAAGTGTTTCGTCACTCAAAAAGTTTGGGAAACCTGGTCTACATTATCATACGCCAAGACCTCGCTTAGCTCTGTTTCGGTTTAACGCGGTTTCATTGGAATAGTGGTATTGCCCGAAAATTGCACGCAGCGTTAGGCTTCCCCGACATACAAACTAATGTAAATGTGATAGACTTGCTTCATCCTTGCGGTGGTACACACGCGTATTTTTATATGTGGTTTTAAAAATTTGTTTATTTGTTACCATAATTGTAAAAAATCAAGAATTTTAAATAAATTGATAATTCATAATTGTAAGTACTTATATATTTATGTAATATAAGGATTCATATATTGATAAATATAATAATTTTTAGTTTTCATTATGGGTGATAATAAAAAAACACGAAAATAAAGTGTCAAGAAAGAGGATTTCACTAGACACTAAAATGCAAGTGCTTCGACGATTAGAATCGGGTGAACAACATCAAACTCAAATTGGTGTTGCATTAAACAATTCTTAAGAATAAAGAAAAAATAGTCTCGTCCGCAACTACGACTACAACTACATCTGCCACTAGAATTACTCGTTCGAGAAATTATGAGATAGAGGAAAGTAAAAAACGACTTTCCATATACAGACTGTCCCGTAAAAAACGCCAACATTCATAATTCCGTTATTTATTGTCCGGTTTTATTTAAACAAAAAGTAAATTTAATAGCATCAAAAACACTATAAGATAGCAGTGTTTTATTTGTTTTCAATTGTTTTCATTAATGTCAAACGACAGTCAAGTTTTTTATTTTAAATGGCAACATATATATTTTTGGCTATATTCGGATTGTATTTTTTTTCTGAATTCAACGATGTATAACATGTTTATTTTTGATAAACGTTTATTGCAGAAAAAAAACTTTATAAATTTCATCTTTGTCTTCCATTATTTATAAATATTCGAATGTGTCATGAAACATTTGAAATGTAAGTATTATAAATATTATTATAAGAAACAAAACACTTTACAATAAATGTTGAAATTGCCCGCCACCTTGTTTAACACATATCGCACATCTCCTAATAATAAAAAATAAAAAAAAAACTTTATAAATTTCATCTTTCATTATAGTAGACTTGGCCCAGTCCACTAGCATTATGTCAATGTGCCTTAAGTGTCAGTTTGACTTTATTAAGTTTTCTGTATTATCCTGTTTGAACGTTTTGCCGCAACAAAAAGCGTATTTTCGTTAAAAATGAATAACAATGAATTAACGGACATGTTACAAGTGTTCTTTGAATGTAATAAAAATCGCCTTCAAGCAGTTCGTCGGTACAGTGCTCGTTATCCGGACAAAGAAGTTCCAGGTTCGAAAATATTTCAGAGAATTGAAAAGAATTTAAGAAATTATGGATCATTTACCAAACCAAAAACACAAAAACGGAAATTCTCCGAAGATAAGGAATTAGATGTTCTTCTTGCAGTACAGCAAAATTCACGAACTTCGATTCGCGAAATTGCACATAATATTGGGGTATCAAAAACTACAGTTCATGGTATTTTAAGAAAACACAAACTTAAACCGTACATAGATCGAAAAGTTCATGCATTAGAACAAAATGATCCTGGCCGAAGAATCCAGTTTTGTCGTTTTTATTTAAATGCATTAGAACAAGACCCGAATTTTTGCAGAAGGATAATTTGGTCTGATGAATGCACTTTTAGCAACAACGGTATTTTTAATAGAAACATACATCGACAGTGGAGTGCAGACAATCCGAGATTTGTAATTGAAAATAATTTTCAAAGACGTTTCAACGTAAATGTTTGGTGTGGCATTTTAGGTGATCAATTAATTGGGCCATTTTTCATAGATGGTTGCTTAAATCAAGAAAAATACTACACTTTATTACACGAAAATCTCCAAAACTTTTTAGATGAATTACCTTTGGCAAATTTAAATAGAATATTTTTTCAACAAGATGCGGCTCCCGCGCACAACGCCAGAGTAAATACTGATTTGTTGAACACCCAATTTGGAAATAGGTGGATAGGAACATCCGGTCCTATCGAGTGGCCTGCGCGTTCACCGGATCTTACGCCCCTCGATTTTTGGTTGTGGGCTTATCTACAAGATCGAGTTTATTTAACAACTCCAGAAAATGTTGACATTTTAAGACAAAGAATTAATAACACTTGTCAAGAAGTACCTGCCGCTTGTCTTTTAAATGCGACCTTTGGAGTAATTAGGAGATGTGCGATATGTGTTGAACAAGGTGGCGGGCAATTTCAACATTTATTGTGAAGTGTTTTGTTTCTTATAATAATATTTATAATACTTACATTTCCAATGTTTCATGACACATTCGAATATTTATAAATAATGGAAGACAAAGATGAAATTTATAAAGTTTTTTTTTTGCAATAAACGTTTATCAAAAATAAACATGTTATACATCGTTGAATTCAGAAAAAAAAATACAATCCGAATATAGCCAAAAATATATATGTTGCCATTTAAAATAAAAAACTTGACTGTCGTTTGACATTAATGAAAACAATTGAAAACAAATAAAACACTGCTATCTTATAGTGTTTTTGATGCTATTAAATTTACTTTTTGTTTAAATAAAACCGGACAATAAATAACGGAATTATGAATGTTGGCGTTTTTTACGGGACAGGCTGTAGATTGATAACGAAGTTCAACGTAATATGTAGAGACCAGACACATTGAGTTGAAATAGCCGTCATTACGACGGACGATATAAATAGTCTACATCTGTAAGTACATCACGCAGTTGTTGAATAACACTATTCATTCGGTTAACTGGACATCTATTTTTTGTGTGAGTTTAACCGAATGAATAATGCTATTCAATAACTGCGTGATGTACTTACAGATGTTGTAGATTATTTATATCGTCCGTCGTAATGACGTGATTTCAGCCCGATGTGTCCGGTCTCTAGTAATATGCCATTAAGCCAAGTGATTATAATGGAAAAAGCTAAAAGAATTTTTAATCATATTCAAGGTGAAACGGGTGACACAACTAGAACTTTTGTTGCAAGTGCGGGATGGTTTCACAGATTTAAATACCGAAATAGTCTTCGTAATATAAGGATTACAGGAGAAGCAGTGAGTGGAGATACAAAAGCGGCGGCAGAATTCCCCGCTACATTAAAAACGATTATTGAACGTGGAAACTATCCTCCAGAATTAGTTTTTAATGTCGATGAGACGGGGCCTTTTTTGGAAACGAATGCCAAAAAGAAGTTATTTTCCTATGAAGAAAAGCGCGCACCAGGATTTAAAGGCGCAAAAGATCGCCCAACACTTTTGCTGGGTGGCAACGCCAACGTAGATTTTAAATTAAAACCACTACTGGTTCTATCACTCCAAAAACCTAAGGGCGATGAAGGGCATATCTAAAACAACTTTACCAGTAATTTGGGAATCTAATAAAAAATCATGGATAAATATGAAGATTTTCCAGAGTTGGTTTACTGAACATTTTTGCCCATCTGTGAAACAATATTGTAAGACAAAAAAACTTGACCAAAAGCACTACTTTTAATAGATAATTCTCCAAGCCACCCTACGAATTTATCTAACTTAGAAACATCCATTCCAGTTGAAGTGGTTTTCTTGCCACCTAACACAACTGCCTTAATTCAACCCATGGATCAAGGTATTATATCAAATTTTAAAGCTTATTACTTGCGGTGAACATTTAGACAAATGTTTGAAAAACGGACGGAGAAGAAAAACAATCGATATGAGATTTTTGGAAGAAGTACAATATCATGGATGCTGTGGAAAACATACATTTTTTTTGGAATGAGGTAACGGACAAATGTTTGAAAGGGGTGTGGAAGCACATTTGATCAGATCTATGCAAGAACAATGACAATAGAGATTCTGATGTTGATATGAACGAAATAGTGGATTTTGCAAAACGAGCAGGTTTAGATAAGGTAAATGTGCAAGATCTGGAAGAAATTTTGCAAGACACAGGAGAAAGTCTTTCTAATGATGAGCTCAAGGAGTTGGCGAATCAAGAAGATCGAAAAAATACCGAAAGTAGCTATTCTGAGGAAGAGCAAAAAGAACTATCAACTGCATTTTAAAAAACCAGTTTAGATACGACAACAGAAATTATGGACCAATTTCTTGAAAATGATGAGAATTTTTATCGAAGTTCAAAGGCAAGACGGGGTGTCATGGATGCTTTGCCACTTATAGACAACTTCTTACAGAGCGTAATAGAAAAACGCAAACGACATTAGATACATTCTTAGTAAAAAGGCAGAAAGTTCAAGAATCTAAATGATCTGAAACATTAATAATGATTTAGAGTTTTGTTTATTTTTATATACCCATTTGTAAGAGAAACAAGTTTATGTGGTACTGTTATAAAAAATATATTAAGTTCCAAAATACCTGAACAATATTTTTAATTTCCTCCCCGTTTTCCCCTAACCTTATTATGTATTTACATGACGACATAACCTCGTTTAACGCTATTTCGTGTAACGCTCTACCACGATGGAACGTATACCCCCCATCTTGGTCTTGGTGTATGTATAATTTTGTCTTTTCGTTTTTTATAAAAGCGTATTCGGACATTCTAAAAAGTGGTACAAACTTTTAGAAAATATTTTATTTTATATATAAGAAACGTATCTACAAAAATAATTTTTTTTTTGTATTTTTAATACATTTTTATTAAACCAGTTAAACTATTTATTTTAGGTATAAAGGCAAATACGAAAATTAGACTTGCTTTTCCTAATTTTAACAAAAATAGAACTTGAATATTTTTGGATCCATTCTACGTTAAACTATACCTTAGCTTGCATGCTTTCATTTTTATTACATGATATAAATATATACATTACTTTTAAAACAGAGCCATCATGGATATATTACAACGTTTCTGTAACTTTGAAGTGGTTATTATCAATTGTAGAATAAGCATGGCCTTCGTTCATTAAAAACTCCAAGGCATTTCTGAAAACAAAAATTGCAGTTATATAACAGTTTCCCTATCTATATGGTATTTTACAATTATATTATGGAATTATGATGGTTTATGACCAATATTATGAGATATTTCGAAGAAGGACGAATTCTGCGTTTAGAATTTAACATATACGAAAGCGCGTTTTCTAAGCTACGCTATGAATATGTCATACTAAACACAGCACTCACGCTCCAGCCTATAAATTATGCAAATCGCTAAACAAACATTTACCGGATATAATAAATTTCATTTCACCCAAAGCAGTAAAAAACTCTTTTGAATTAATAGACAAAATAAAGAATATTGTTTTAACCCCTAACATGAAATTAGTCTCCTTTGATATAAAAAGTCTTTTCACATCCATCCCCATAGTGGAACTAAAAACAATTTTAAAGAATCACATTCAAAAGTCTATCCCGAACATCGTAACACAGAATACATTATTTAACTTAATTAATATTTGCCTTAAACAAAACTATTTTAAATTTCATAACAAATTTTATACACAAACCAACGGTTTACCAATGGGTAGCCCCCTAAGCCGTTGCTCGCTGAATTATATTTGACAGATTTTGAATCTAAACATATAAACAATGTCAACCGCAGTCCACTATTAAAATACATTTCCTTCTGGGGCAGATATGTAGACGATATTTTATGCCTGTGGTCAGGCACAGATAGACAACTAGACCAATTTATCAAGTATTTAAATTAAAACAATTAAAATAAAACAATAAAATACAATTCACTATAGAAAAAGAGTTAGACGGAACGCTAAATTTTTTAGACTTAAAATTAACAAGAATGGATAAACGATTCGAGTTTGATATATTTAGAAAACCCACTACAACGGATACAGTAATCCCGGCTAATTCTAGTCAATCATGGAATATAAAAATGGCAGCGTTTCATAGTTTTATACATAGACTGATTAATTTCCCTTTAAATAATGAGAATTACGAAAAAGAAGTAGCCACCATAAAAACAATAGCTAGAAACAGCGGATAAAACAGAATTTATAGATAAAATGATTATCAAAAAACAACGCACTATTCTTATGAAGAATTTTTACTACGGGCACACATATACAAAAACGAATAAAACATTTCACACACTCAACTATATACCTGGGGTTAGTAATAAAGTTTCTAATAAACTGAATAAATTAGGGTTAAATGTCATCCAAGTGAATAAAGTCAATCTAGGAAATATTTTAGTTAATAATAAAGAAAAAACAGAATTGTGTGATAAGTCAGGTGTGTACGAATTAAGTTGCAGTGATTGTGATGCGATATACATCGGCCAATCAGGACGCTCAATAAAAGAACGGATCAAAGAGCATAGAAGTTCTATTCTTTATGGTAAAATGAATACGGGATTTTCCGAACACAGCATTGAAAATACACACTTGTTTAATACCAGTAATTTTAAACTTTTACATACTTGCAATAAAGGAAAGAGACTTGACTTTCTCGAAATATTAGAAATTAAAGAAGCCATAAATCTTAATAGACATGTAACAAACACGCAGCTGAATTTTTTCAACACCCCGACCATTGATGCCATAATAAAGTCCCTTAAAAACTCATAAATAGTGGTGGAAGTGTACTTTCTATTTTAGTTTTTTAAAAATAACTCTTTGATAATGCCTGAAAAGGCGAAACATATGTTAGAGATTAAATAAATATATTTTGTGAAACAAACATACCGAGTGTTTTCTTTAGTAAATTATTCATTATGTTTCACCAAGAGCCAACCGTGGATTCTATACATTATATTAAACACAGCAAATTTAAAAAAAACTGAGAGAGAGATCGCATCAAGCGTTGTTACAAATGATACAAATCTGTATAAAAAAATGTTTTATACAGATTTGTATCGTTTGTAACAACGCTTGATGCGAGCTCTCTCGCATCGATATGCTAATATGTTTTTATTCCCCGTTTCTTATTATTACATATAGTTCCTTGTCACAATGTTGGGCTTTTTCAAATTGAATGTTTTAGGTAAATTGGCCATATGTTAACATTTCAACCACATGTTAGCTTTTTTCAATAAGGTGAAGTGGGGTAAGTGTGTAGGTTGTAATTATTCTCTTAATAAATGTACATACAGTAACGACATGTAGTAGAAAGGAGTCTAGCAACTTTATAGTTTCATTCTGCGATGGTTGCTTCAACTTGACATCATTTGAGTGTTGCCAATGCTGGTGATGTATCACTAGTTCTGGTTATTTTTATTTTATTAATTTCGATTACCTGGTGATTATTTTTTAAATAATTGTAATATCTGGTGATTTTTTACATCCATTTTTTCCTTGGTTACCAAGAATATAAAACATTGCATTATCTGAATTGTCAGCACAAGTGAACACTTGTGCTGACAATTCAGATATGATCTTAATGATGATTTTACATTCACAGGAAAATAAAAACGGTGATTTCAAAAGAGCAGTGATTCTCAACAGTGATTATTATAATCACGGTTAACAATAAGTGAGCGTTTCACCGTTCACTTTGTAAAAATATAGTACCGAGATATCAAAAATTAACTTGGTCAACGGTAGCTATGGAGTGAAAAACGTCCGTCTTAATTTATATAATTCTTTTGAAATAATTCTGATAAAATTTTCAGGTTAAGTGTCATGCTGACGTTAAGATTAATGTATTGACAAATTTTAACGTCAGCGGACACTTAACCTGAAAATTTTATCAGAATTTTTTCAAAGGGATGATATAAATTAAGACAGACGTTTTTCACTCCATGGCCACTGTTGACCAAGACAATTTTTGATATCTCGGTATATTTTTATACAGTGGACGATGAAAAGAAAAGTTTTTATATTAATGGTGAATGGTGATTCTAATTATAAATAATTCATTCATAAGCTATTTGCTCTTAGAACTATTCGTCGTAGTCTGGATAAAAATTCTTTAATAGATAATTTTTAATACGAGTCATACCTTTTAATTTCGTTTTATTGTTTAATACAAATTTAATTTGTACATAATTACTTACGTATTTTTCATATATTTAAACAATCTTATAAAAAATAGAAGAGCATAGATGTATAAAATGCTATTTTTATTAATTTTTTTAAATGATTAATATTAAAATTAGAAACGAATACAATGATAATTTCAGATTTTCGAGTTGTCATAGATAATTTAAGTATATTATTACATAAGTATGAATATTCTTAATTTTAAGTACATACTTTATTTAATAGTAGTCACATTTACGAAAGAGAACATTATTATTAAAGTTGTAATCACTGTGATTCGCGCGATTAACGAAACGGTGATTAAGAATACATTGGATAATCACTGTGATCAATATATTCGCCCATCCCTAGATATAATTACTTTGTTTTTATTGTTATATATTTTATATTTAACCGATAATGATAATTAGTATAGTAAGTAGTAGGTATAAAATATGCAAGAAATTATTAATGTATTGAATATACTGTTTTTATTGTCATATATTTTATATATTTTTTTACTTAATAAATATATTTCTGATAAGAAAATTAATACTGGTAGCCGTAACTTTGTGGTAATTCATTTTTAAAATAAAATAAAATAAAACAATAACTTTGTTATATATACCACTTTATTCACATATAATCGTGACCGCGGTTTCGACATACAATGTCATTATCAAACTGCAAAAGTTACAGGCCTACATAGAACTTATAAATGACACAAAAATATATGGGGGTGGTTTATGATGATATTTAAAATTACTACTATATACTTAACTATTATATACAACATTGGAAAAGAGGTGTATATATAAGGTCCAACTGTTCGTTTAAAACGATATCTATTGTGTTGTGTCGGCTTTTAAAAATCTCTAGGGCCTCTAAAATATTTAATTTACGACCTTTCTCGGCCAAATGCAATATTTTACGGTGACCAAATGTATGTCTTTCTGTAATAAGATGGTTTGCGAATGTTGAATCTGTCTTCTTTAGTTTATATGACCTCCTGTGTTCTTTTTCCCGTATAATAAAACTTCGACCAGTCTGACCTATATATACACTTTTACAATCGTTACAATATAACTTGTACACTCCTGATTTATTATTAATATCTGTTTTAGGTTTTGCGTTAAAAATGAAATTACTTGTTTTTACATATGGTTTGTAAGCTATACTAACATTACATCTGGCAATGGGCTCACCTCTAAGTCCTCTATTAGCTGAAATTTTCATGAAGCATATTACTAAAAAAATTCTTTCATCACAACTAGGTAAAAAACATATTAAATTTTGGTATCGGTATGTAGACGACATCCTAGCTTGCTTTAATGGTACTCATAGACAACTACAAACATTTCTGAACTACATAAATTCAATCCATTCTAATATCAATTTTACAGTAGAAATAGAAGAGAATAACAGTATTAACTTCCTGGATTTAAAATTAAACAAATTAGATCAGAGCTTAAAATTTGATATATATCGTAAACCTACTTTCACTGATTGCATTATTCCCAAAGATTCACTACACCCTGAGACACACAAACATTCATTTTTTAATTCTATGATACATAGAGCATTAAATATTCCTTTGTCTAATAAATCTTTTGTTCGTGAAATCAATACTATAAAAAAAATAGCGGTAAACAATAGTTATAAAAGTAGCGTAATTGACAGTATACTAAAGAAAAAACAGTTACAAGTGGCCCTTAGTTTAGTATATCCTAAAGATAGTGCTAATTTGAAACAATTTGTCTCGTTAACTTACTTCGGTAAAATAAGCGAGCAAATTGGAAATATAATTTCAAAAAATAATAGTAATGTTAGTATAGCTTACAAACCATATGTAAAAACAAGTAATTTCATTTTTAACGCAAAACCTAAAACAGATATTAATAATAAATCAGGAGTGTACAAATTATATTGTAACGATTGTAAGAGTGTATATATAGGGCAGACTGGTCGAAGTTTTATTATTCGGGAAAAAGAACACAGAGGTCATATAAACTAAAGAAGACAGATTCAACATTCGCAAACCATCTTATTACAGAAAAACATACATTTGGTCACCGTAAAATATTGCATTTGGCCGAGAAAGGTCGTAAATTAAATATTTTAGAGGCTCTAGAGATTTTTAAAAGCCGACACAACACAATAGATATCGATTTAAACGAACAGTTGGACCTTATATATACACCTCTTTTCCAATGTTGTATATAATAGTTAAGTATATAGTAGTAATTTTAAATAAATAACATCATAAACCACCCCCATATATTTTTGTGTCATTTATAAGTTCTATGTAGGCCTGTAACTTTTGCAGTTTGATAATGACATTGTATGTCGAAACCGCGGTCACGATTATATGTGAATAAAGTGGTATATATAACAAAGTTATTGTTTTATTTTATTTTATATTTCTGATATATTTAATTTTTTTAAAATTTGACTATTTATTTAAATTCTGGTGTTTTCTGGTGATTTTTTAATCAAGAATCTGGTAATACAAAATTTTATAGGTCAGCAACAGTGCATCATTTGTATAGTAGCATAGTGAGTGAGAAGTTGACTCGTGTTACCCACCTGAAAGTAATAGTTAGTGATAGATTGTCTAATCTGCTATAATAAGAATTCAAAAATGCTGTAAATAAACTTTGGAGATTACGTAAGCCAGTTAAGGTAATGTTTTTTTTTTAATTGCATCTTGCATATTTTTAATAAGTTGTGATATGTTAATTATATTGGATACTAAACACTTGCCCCTCGACAAAAATCAACAGTCGGAGAAGTGTGTAGTAATTTGTAAGGAAAATGTGTAGCATACTACACACTTTACCTTTATAAAACTAGTCTCATGACTTTTGTTTCTCTTCAGATCTGTTTAATTAATACCATAGTTCGAGTTTACCAAAGAAAGTCTGCAAAAGCAACCGCATACACTGAAGATTCTTTAAAATGAGCTCTTGATGACATTTTCAAAAAGGAATAATCACTCAATATAAAGCATCGCAGAAGTACATTCTTCAAATGAGCTACTGTAGATGGGGAATGAGGAGTATAAAAAGTAAAAGTTGTGGTAGAAATACCGCAATTCCTCCAAAAGATGAGGCAAAACTTGCTGAAGGCATTATCACTTTAGAAAAATGGGGATTAACTGGACGTGAAATTTTAAGTATTGTAAAAATCGCACGAAAGAAATGTTTAGATCCATTGATTATTAAGGAATATTTTCAATTTTTGAAAAAATAATTAAATTTACATCAACTAGAAAATAAACCCCGTCAGATTTGGAACCTTGATGAAACTAACGTTTCCTTGGACAATTCAAGAACTGAAATTGTGGGTAAAAAAGTAGCGTTATCTTCCACAACTACGGCGGGAGCTGGTAGGGAAAATACAACCCTACTAATGTCGGTAAGTATCACAAAACACTGCCACTAATATATACATAGTTAATTGACATAGTTAATTGTCTCGAATTTGTTTACTAGTATCCCACCCCAGGAGGTAATAGATTTAATTACTTTACAACTAGAACGTAAAAACACGAACATTGTCACAAAGACCGAAATTTTACAGCTTTTACAAACGTGCCTGGAACAAAATTATTTTCAATTTAAAAAGAAATTTTATAAACAAACAGAGGGTCTAGCAATGGGAAACCCACTAAGCCCTTTATTAGCGGAAATTTTCATGAATAATTTAGAAACTATAATTAGTACACACCCCCTGTTTGGTAATTGTGTATATTGGCTTAGGTATGTTGATGACATATTAATTTGCTTTAACGGTTCAGATAGACAATTAAAAACTTTACATAATTATATCAACACTATTCACCCCAAAATAAATTTTACTATAGAAACAGAAATAAACAAAAGCATTAATTTTCTAGATTTAACCATATCACACAAAACTAATAAACACGAGTTCGCTATATACCATAAACCAACACATACAGATACCACAATACACGCTAATTCTTTTCATCCTATAACACACAAATTGTCAGCATACCAATCAATGGTATATAGATTAATTCATGTACCTATGAGTAATAGTAATTTCGACCTTGAACTAAATAGAATATATACAATAGCTTTAAACAATGGTTACTCTATAAATATTATCAATAACATCTTAAATAGCCAACAAAAATCTAAAACCCTTTCCTTAGTTTACCCAAAAATAAAACCCAAGATAATTAATTCCTACAATTCAATCACTTACTTAGTAAAAATTTCAGAAAAAATTGGTACTTTCATTAAAAAAGTTAATAACGAACATATATCATTTAAAACAGACAATACTATACAGAACTTTACTAAAAATAACAAAGATAAAATAGACAAAGAATCAAACTCTGGTGTGTATAAGTTAACATGCGAAGATTGCAATAAGGTATACATAGGACAAACGGGGAGGGCATTCAAAATTAGGATGAAAGAACACGAGAGAAACCATAAAGAAAAGAAAACAGATTCAACTTTCGCAAATCATTGTTTAGAAATTAATCATAGATTTAATATAGATTTCAAAATTTTACACGTTCAAGGAAAAAATAAAAAACTTAACCTGTTAGAAAACTTAGAAATTAATAGATACAATAGTTTAGAATTAGCTTTAAATGACCAACTAGATTTAAACAACTCCCCTCTACTAAATTTAAGATTGTAAAAATTTTTCCACCACCATTCCCCAATCATTTTCACATAAATATTCTAACTTGCATTGTACATATTCAGTATTCATCCACCTGATGAAGCCATTGTATGGCGAAACAATATTGTAGTGGTATTTACAATAAAAGAATTTTTTGAAACTAGAAGTTTAATTACTTATTTCTTAGCGTACTAATATATACTATAAAACATGTGGGACGAATGGATTGCTCCTGCATCACAAGCATATCCAGCTACAAGAGATGTCGCAACAAAAAAAAGGTGGATGGAGTCCGATCTTTTTCTTTCCTATTTTAAAGATTCGTTATTAGGATTTTTGGACCTGATAGATTAATTTATGATGGACATACATAGACATCATACATAGATTTACGATATAATTCAACTAGCGAGAGAAAATAATATCAAAGACGACGATGATTATATTGATGACGAAATGATAGAACAAGATTTAGAAAAATGTGTGGAAGAAATTAGTAAACCAATAGAAGATATTACAACAGACACTCCACTCCAATGGTGAAATTTGCGAGCAAGAAAATTATAAAAATGTTTATTGGCACAGTGATTTCGACAAAAAATGAATTAGTAGAGGTAAAGTTCGTTAAAAGAATACATACACTCTTTACAGCCTCAAGTATCAACTTTTACATGGACGGACGAAGAAAATTATTTTTGTACCACTAACTGATATCGTTCTAACCTTGCCTAGACCCAGTTTGTCAGGTCGAAGAAATTTTATAAAATTTTATATCGATTTTTCAGTATACAATGTAATGTATTTATCAAGTGTTTTTGCGTTATAAAACCAAGTTTGTAAGTTATGAGGATATTATTTGGTTTTTAAGAATTAAAGTTTATTTTCGTTAACATCTTAGATTTTGAGCAAAGTATTTTATAGCAATATGTGGAACTTGAATTCGGAAATAAAGTTGTTAGTTTGTTATGCTCTTTTACATACGTACCCCAGATTGAATCTAATTAAACCCAGATTGAATCTAAATAAACCCAGATTTAATCTAATTAAATTATATCATTTGTAAATGCCTGGTTACACACTTCTCTCATTGTAGGGGGCAAGTGTGTAGTAAGCGCATTAAAAAATAAAAATACGTATAGCAAGCGCCAAATAAGATGGCGAGAGAAGGGGATGCGCAGAAGCCATTTTTATAAACGTTCACGTTATATATTTTACTCTAATAAATTATTAATTTATTAAATGATAGATGTGTAGTTTACGCCACCTATGGTATCTTGCAAATTGCAAATTAAATACAAATCTCCCCAATACTTCTAATCCTGCGTGAATTTACCCCTCCGCTCGCCAACTTATCTGGGGCTTGCTATACCTACCAAAAAACGATCTCACTTGTTTGGCCCAACTGCAAAAACCTAAAAATAACCCTTGAAGGTACATTCTAGTCAATAGAGAGTTTGATGAGGGGTCTACAAGTATTTTATATGTCTTCAAAGATGACCTATTCAAATTGTGTTAAACAATTACCCCACTTCACCTTATTTGTTTTTGGGAAGATTGTGAAGACACAACACTCATTTCTCATATTCTGCAATTGTCTGTGCATAATACATCAACAGGCTTCACAGGATTCTATTTTTACAACAACAAGATGTACAAAATAGAATAGTCTTTTTATACTATGTATGGCCAACATATGAGGTTGGACGGATGCAAACATTGCGAACTGCCTTGCTCGCACGTATGAACCGTATATGCATACAGCCCCATTATCTGAGTTTGAGATTATATTTTAATATCTGGCTTCATTTCTTTATTTGATTATTATTAACATCTATATTTTGAATTTATGTTTCTCAAGACATTGAAAAATATTTGCTATCTCACAGAAATTATTAAGACCGAGCGTAGTACATTCAGCGCTGCATATTAGCAAACAACCGAAGCAACTAGCTCTTTCTATACAACAACTGTAGAACTAACAAAGTGTTTCCATCAGATGGCACCGCCATATCTCTGGAAACTGTATTATCGTGTCTTCACTACTTATTACTTATTATCTGCGTCTCTGAAAAAGGATACGTTCACAAAAATATTAATAATGAGCTTGTATTGTATTCTTCACAACAGATTTTTAATATTTTATATTATTAAAAATATTTTTGTATTGTACAAAATTGGTGAGGTTTTTTCCCACTGGCACAAGTCCTACTACTTATTAAACAGTATAAATTCTTTACCATAATTTGAACGAAATAAATTAAAATTACTTAAAAAGAGTTAATAAAAGTTCGTAATTAATAATTTAAGAAAATAAAGATTTATGTATTTCGTCTTAAATATGATTATTTTTCTTTTTAACAGATTTAGTGTATCCAAACATGCCGAAAGTAAAAGACAAGGCGAAATATACTAAGATATGATGAAAATTTATTACAAAAGGCAGATATAGGAAATGTTTTGAGTAAAGAACAACCCGCGAAAAAGTATGGAATTCCGCGACCAACACTGCAATACAGAAGCAGTAAATTCAAAAAGAATAGACATGGACCCAAAGACTTTTCTGACGGAGGATGAAGAATCAATTTTGGAGCAGTGGATAATTGAGAGCTGCAGGAAAAGTTTTCCTCACAACAAAAGTGATATACAAACATCTGTCAAATCATTCTTAGACGCTAGGCCAAGACACACCCCATTTAAGGATAATACACCTGGCAAAAACTGGTATTGAGCTTTTATTAAACGACCTACTGATTTAGTAAGCCGTACTTCAGAAACTGTCACGAAAACCAGCAGTGCCGTACCAGAAAGCGATATCAGAAAATGGTTCTTCCAAATAGAAAATTATTTAAAAGAGAAAAGCTATTTTTTTATTCTGGAGGATCGCGACAGGATATACAATGATGACGAAACATGTTTCATGTTATGCCCTAAAGATACAGTAATCGCCCACGGAACCAAAAATATCTATCAAGTGGATCAAGGAGCAGCAAAAGCAAACCTTACCGTAATTACACTACCTATGGTCATTTATCCTTACAAGCAATTACCTGCAACTATAGTGAACAGTGACCCAGATAATTGGAGTATCGGTATCAGTGACAATGAGTGAATGAAATCAGGATTGTTCATTGAATACATTTCTAATGTCCTGCATCCATCCTTAACACAGAAATGTTCAGTTTCCCATAATTTTATTTGTGGATGAGCATAAGACCCATACGACGTATAAGCTTAGTGTTTTATGCCCTAAACTGGATATAATTTTAATAACGCTATATCCTAATTCCACGAGGATACTTCAACCCGCAGACGTTCCATGCTTTAAACCTTTAAAGAACTCCCGGAAATCGTCAGTTCTGAGATGGAGAAGTAATCCTCTAATTGAACTGTCAAAAATTAATTTTGTGCCTATTTTGCAAAAACTTTAATCAGTTTAAAACTATCCTCTATTTCAAACGGCTTTAAAGCCTGCAGTTTACACCCTTGGAATGTGGAGAATATAGATTTTTCCAAATGTTTGGGAAAAGACAGCAAGACAATTTAGAAGCAATTTATATTAAGTGATATTACCTTAACCTCTAGAAATAAGGAATAAGATGAATCTCTTATAAGCCAGATTCCAAAAAATGTGAATACTCCTACTAGCAAGTTGACAGTGCTAAATAATGAAAACATTCTTGAGACAAAATTAAATGATTTTGTACTATAGCCAACTACTCCAGAAAGAAAGGGCGAACGGGAAGTAAAAAACACTCCATATGTAATTACCTCAAGTAGATGGAAAAACGACTAAATTAGTACAATTCTCTGTTAATAAAGATGCAAGTGAAATATTTAAAAAAGGTATATAACCCCTTACCACAATTATTAGTCGTATCCTAAATACGTATTTCGACAACTAAGTTGTCATCATCAGTAGGTAAAAACTACTAATTAAAAGTCGCACATGGGGCACAGTTAAACAAGAGAAACGCTTCCGCACAACTATTATACACTGCAACCCTGTATAGACTCCCTGTATAGACTCAGTCTATACAGGGTTGCAGTGAATAATAGTTGTGCGGAAGCGTTTCTCTTGTTTAACTGTGCCCCATGTGCGACTTTTAATTAGTAGTTTTTACCTACTGATGATGACAACTTAGTTGTCGAAATACGTATTTAGGATACGACTAATAATTGTGGTAAGGGGTTATATACCTTTTTTAAATTTTTATTTAACCACAGTCTCCATTGAAAGAATTTTCGCAAGTGAAATAGTAGAGACCAAATGCAATTCCAAAGAATATTGTCTTCCTAAAAACAATAAAATTCCTAACAAAGGTCTGTTACATTTTTGCAAACAGTCTTTCAGTTGCAAATTTTGGTGTTCAATGCCAAAAATGTAGTAGAATATATCATTACAAATGTTTGGAGAAAAATAAATTATATGAAGAAAACTTGACTTGTAAAACGTGTACTTCAAAACTATCAGAGTAACAAATTACATAGGTATTGTCAGTAAGAATGTAGAAATATTTGGTTTTTATTCTTCTATATTTTAAGTTTTGAGTTTGTGTTGCATCTTTTTGAGTAAGAAAAGTATATGTTATGTTGTACTCTTTTGTATTGAGAATTGATTTTTTTGTTTTTTATTATTAGGTAAATAAATTTTTCTTATGAAATTATACGTGGAGCGCTAGTCTACGGACGGCTATCCCAAAAATAAAAATTGGTACGTTTAGAGAACCCTTAGGGAATTAATTTATCCTTGTAAAGTTTCTGGCGCTGAGGCACCGGTATTCTAAAAAAAATAAAATACTTTCAAAATGAACACTAACCTCTAATGTTACGTTTTCGTCCAAATCCAAATGAAACATCTATTTTTTTATCATTATATGGTATTCTTGATTTATACTAATGCCATTTACATTTATATTTTCTGTATATTCGCCACAATTAATCGTTGAATGATTATGTCAACTGATGTAAACAAAAGTTTACTACAGAACCACCAACTTTTGTGTAACAAATATTAATTCTACTGTTCAGGTATAACACAGAAATACATAGAAACAGTAAAATTTTGGGGCTAATAAACAGAAAACAAAAAAGTAAATGGCATTAGTACAAATCAAGAATATGATACAATGGTCAGTAAATAGATGTTTCATGTGTATTTAGGCGAAAACGTAACGTTAAAGGTCAGTGTTCATTTTGAAAATATTTTATTTTTTAGAATAACGATGGCCAGCGCCAGAAAATTTATTAGGATAAATTGGTTTTCTAAGGGTCCTCTAAACGTCCCAATTTTTATTTTTAGGATAGCCGTCCGTAGACTGGCGCTCCACGTTACCCGAAATGACTTTTAAAGTAACTCAGAAAACCATATTATTCAAAAATATAAAGCTTAAACGTAGACATAAAAGTGAAAGTTTTCAGATACACTTTAAAAGATGCAAATCTTCTTAAACTGGTTATAACTAGGTCTTCTACCCTAATAGAAGAAAGTAACTTGAGTAAAGTGTGGTAACATAAAACTTCTTATACAGCTTGCATATGGAATTAACAAGTAAAAAAAAGAAAGAAAACAGAATGCTACTCGGTAGTATTATGTAGGAAGTGTTTTAAAATCACAGAAAAAACAATCTATGGGAAAATTTTGGATTTCTTGTCTATTTCAAATATTCTACAAAGAAATTTACTGACCTGACATCTTTATGTTGATTTAATGGAAAATTACTTAGAATAGATGATACATTTAATCCTTTGTCGGTCTTGATGGGTTTTAGAATATCATATACTTTTTGTTGGATTGCAGTAAATCCTGAGCCCATATTCACATCATTATCACCCATAAATGCCATTGAATTTGCAAGCTCTGATCCAGGATTATTGAACTTAGCCTTGGTTGTATTTTCATTTATCATGTGTTCAGCTTCCAATCGAACATTAATAACTTGCAATATATGATTCGTAATTTCATTGATGTCATCAACTGGTAACATGCGCAAGACCATTAATGATTTTTTTTCCTCATGACTACGTAATGAACCATAGACACGGATATAACGACCTTCCTTTACTGATGGTAGGTTTGGTGAATTACCCTAAAAAAGAAATTTTGTTAAATTTAATATAAGTTAACAGACAGAAGCAGAAGATGCATATCTCATTATTCATCAAATATAAATGATATTTATATTTGATGTAGAATATAAAATATTCTTACCCATATACTTAACAAATTACTTTATTTAAAACAGAATTCAGTTTTTGATGTAAATTTACTAATCAAGAGAAATCACAAAATAAATCAACTCCAATTAATTTATACTATTACTATAGAACAAATGCAATATACACTTGAAATTATCAACTAAACAGAAAAAAAGTAAATTATGTCAGTGCTTTGCTAACCTTTTACATTAAGTAACATATTCAGTAAATATACTGATTATAACATTTGTAGAAACAAATATATACATACTGATTCAGATTCCAACCACCAAATACAAGTTATTTTTCCAGTATGATCTTCAACTTTATAAGTCACTTTAGCTGATTGGTAATCACATTCTCTTAAAATTCCAACAACACAAAACTGAAATTAATAATTATTCAGCTACAGTTTATAAATATTTATTTACTTACTATTGCAGCACCTAATCCGAAAAGTTTAAATTCATCTTCTGGGCAGTCATGTATTTGTCCTATAAATACCGGCATAATATTTTGTATCCTTTGAATCTGCTAAAATAACAATGAAAAACACATACATATATTGACATTGTTCATTTTCTATAGTGTATTGTTCTACCTCTCTTTTAGGACCGGGAGAATCCAACAAATTGGTTTCATTCATAAATCCGCCGCCACCGGTGCTATCTAACAAGTAAAAATTTAGTATGTTTTAAACAATTCATGTTCTTATAGATATTTATAAACTTACCCATTGCGTTCCACATCTTGAATTTTATAAATATGGATGAAGCAAAACTTAATCAAATTATAATTACAAGAGTTGTGAATTGATTAAAATCAGTAACATTTCAGTTCACGTCCAGGCGGGAAATAAATATAACCTACAAATAGAAACAAAGAAAAGCCAAAAACACTACAACATTTAGCGCCTCCAACAGTTAGATCAGTAACTAAATTTAAACCATGCTTAAAAAAGTATGATTTGTAAACATATATATAGGATTACAATGTTGACGAACGACATTGTTTTATGAACTTTTTACTGTTATTACTTCTATAATCACAAAAGATTTACATAAATATATTATATCACTGATGTTTTAGTAAAAAAAATGTGAACATTCTTTCAAAGCTCGATAAACTAAACCGCCAACTGTTGACCGAAGGCCAAAATAAAAAGCACTAAAACAAGTTTTTAAAGAGATTCGTCGCTACATAATAGAAAGTGGTGATCCAATTTGTTCCATCTATTGGCCTCGAAAGAAATAGAAATGAAAATATTTATATAATTTTTATTTAATTTTTTTTGCATTATTAGAGAAACTTACTTTTCGTTTCATTTAGAAAAGGCGAATATAATATATCTCTATATTTACAATTTATAAATACAGCTATACATTGAAATCGTAGAAATATACCTTAAACGTAAGTAATGTTATTTGCTTCTAAATAATATAGCAAAATAGAATATTTATTTTAGGATATTTACCTTAATATTTAGGATATTTACCTTACAGACCACTTTTACAGTGAAATCTCATTGGTTGAAAGCAATTTGGCCTTGCTTTCAACCCAAGGATTGTATAAGAACATAGGATTGCTCGATCCCGCAATATTTTCGCCGCGTAGTGGGGAGCCATGACGTCACAAACGGACCAGGTTGAACGCGTTCACTACTGTAAAGCACCTTATAAAATGTGTTTAGCTACTACAACAATTAATTATCGACTTATATTAGTGCTATTATTATGGTATATAATATTTCATTTGATAATAACATATCCGTCAGTGTACTGTTATAAATATAATACATGTTTTTATGTCCATAAGGTTATACTTTGGTTTATAATTAAAAAAAAAAACTTTTCCAACTTCAAATAAACACATTTATTAGGTACATAAACATAAATAAAGAAAGCCGATGAGCATGTATTCTCTATACAAAGCAAAAAATATATATTTTTCAATTAAAAGAGTCAGTATATAGCAGTGTTTTATTACGCAGTAATTAAATAAAAACGAATCAAGTAGTGGTTTTTCGCATTTTTTTTAGCTAGTGTTCGTTGAGTGTTTGACGGTGTATAGCAAACGCCAATTAAGTTGGCGCGAGGAGGGGGTGCGCAGAAACGTTTTTAAAAACGTCTACCCCCACTACTCAAGTAATTGTCAGAATACATTTGTCATTGATGTTTGACGGAACATAATGTATTTGCTAGGGGATCATAAAGTGATATACGCTCAGAGGTTAGAATTATCTGACATTTGATGTAAAACTAAATACAAATCTCCCCACTACTTCTAATCCTGCGCGAACTTACCCCTCCTCGCGCCAACTTAATTGGCGTTTGCTATACTAGTAGAAAGCTTACGTTTACTCGATTTTTTAGCATTGTCAAGGGTTCTTTTTGTATTTAAATAATTCATACGGATAACAGTTCTTAATTTACAAAATAATTTTATAACAAAGCACAAATTTTCTCGCTTTTTAATTTTTAAAGCTAGTCTTTTAACAACCAGTGTTTCTTTCCGCAGTTTATTATCGCCATGATATATCTCAAAATATTTGTTCCACTGTTTAATGGTACTTAAGAAATCTGTTGAGGGCTTAATAAGACCACCAAAATAGAGCTGTTGTACCCATGAGGGTAAATTGTAGGCGTGATCGGCTTTAATTTTATAAGTATAATCGCCCAGTTGGGGATGTTTTTAAATTTCTTCGCTATAAAACCAGCAATGTACTCAAATGCATCGTCCGTTGTTTCTGGTGATTTTGCATCAGATATGTATTTCTGAAATCCCTGATGATGAAAACGAGCTTCCATTGCTACTTTGAGTTGCATTGCTGTCAAACTTCTCTTCCGGTAATTCAAGTGAAACTTTCGCTTGTTCCAAAACTGTGGCCACTATATATTCTTCAGGAACAGCTTCTTGTGTGTTCACCTTTAAAAAAAGTATAGCTAATGTAGATAGGTACCTATATAATACTAGGAATATGTAAAGAATTAATAAACACATTTTATGTACCTGTGCTTCTAAAATACCAGGATTCTTCCCAAGAATAATCATTCTTATTCTTTTGATGGCTTCCAATGGAGATGGATGTTCATTCGGCCCTCGACATCTAAGCTGGAAGAAAAAATTCTCCAAACAATCCTGATTAAGTTTATGAGTACATATATAATGTACATCTTCAAATTCGGTCTTCATATCTCGTAAAAGTAGTTTCAACGATTCTATAGAAATTATTATTCCTTTCTGAAAAATTTGCAAAGTGTTTTTTCCTTCAGCTCTCATGTCAAATATTAAATCTCTAACTTTATTTAAGTGTTGTTCTTGGTCCTGTAAATAAATTCCAATAGGGGCTTTCAGAGGGCCAGGGCCAGGAGATCTATTCACATGGCTATTAAAAATATCAAACCAAGAATTAATATTGTCTATGAACATTCCGACATCTTTAGCAAGTTTTTTATCAGGGCCTGGTTTGTATCGTAATAATGCCTGGGCGGTCTTATGTGATAACAATTCAGCCGCTAGTCTTACATTTTGTCTTTTACTCTTTTCAACTGTAATATGCTTTTCAGAAATTTTTTAACAGGAATTTACTTCTACATTGGTTAATTCTATCAAACTTTCTAAAGCAGTAGTGCCCAACCAGTAGCTCGCGGGCACCTGGTAGCCCGCGGCCTGTTTTCTAGGCGCCCGCGAACAAAATTGGATAAGGAATACAAATTTTCAAAAATTAAATTAGGTAAAATAAATTAAATAAACAATAACAGAGCAACACGCCGTATGAGTCGTAAGTAGGTATAGTGAACACACTTTCAGAAGTACATATTGGTTTGTCAAAATGTGCGCGAGCTAAAATTGGCAGCCGCGTGCGTTGTAATAAATTGAATGAATGATACGATGCGGTACAATGTTACTGTTGAAGCGGCCACCCCTAAAACGAGCTTGGCGCGCTAACATCGAATCGCCCGACACAAATTCTCGCTTTGCGCATTGTGACGTGTATGTACTTCTGATTTCTTCTGAAAGTGTGTCTGCATTACCTACGCATGCGTAGGTTTAGGTAGGCTACAGCGTGAATACGAGCGAGAGGTTGCGTCGTCGCGGCGTCCTGTTCTATCGCCGAGAAAATATTCGGTCGGACTCGGCTGCGCGGCGAGCGGTCAGTTAAATCAGTTACGCTGGCATACATCGTTATTCGCCCTGTGGCATGCACGTGTTCTCATTTCATTCTATATTAAATACTTAACTAGGTTTCGATTCACATCATACATACGTCATCTCCTTACCGTAAAATGAGTGATGCACCTGGGCCATCAAAGAAAAAGAAAATATATCACTTCAATAGGGAATGGGAAGAAGAGTTTTTATTTACGAGTGTTGGCGAGAAAGCTATTTGCTTACTCTGCAATGCTTCTGTAGCGGTACCAAAGCGATCGAACGTCATCATAAAAGTCTTCATGCGGATTTCAAAGGTAAGCATGTTAATGTGCAAGTAATATAACCAGCTTTTATGAATTTTTATTTGAATTTCGACACAATAATACATGTTATCATCATCCTTACTTTGTTATGTAAGTAAATAATATTAAAAAAAGTGTGGGTACTTATCTACATAACATGTGTTTTTTTTTTATTATTTCAGATAAATATCCACCGCAGTCTGCATTACGAAAGAATAAAGTTCAAACTTCGCAAGCTGCTCTACGCGCTCAACAAAATACCTTTTTTACTGCTAAAAATAAATCAAAGGCTCACACAGAAGCATCCTTGAAAGTAAGTTATATCCTGGCTTCTCACAAAAAAACCCTACTCTGACGGAGTTTTAATAAAAGAAGCTATGTTGGGCATGGCAGAATCTTTGTTTCATGATTTTAAAAACAAAAATGACATAATTTCACAAATAAAACAAGTGCCGTTATCGAGGAACACGGTAACACGACGAGTTGATGAAATAGCAAATGACGTTGTTGACCAGATGAAAAATGACTTGGCAAAATGCGAGTTTTTTTCATGGCAAATGGACGAGTCGACGGATATTACTGACTCACCACAGCTTTTGGTGTTCATCAGAATGGTATTTTCTGACTTTTCTGTTAAAGAAGCATTGCTCGCCAATTTGACGTTGGTAACTTATACACGAGGACAAGACATTTTTGACGCAATCAAAAAGATGGTTACTGAACAGAACATACCAATACAGAAACTGGTAGCCATGACAACCGACGGAGCGCCTGCTATGATCGGCAGAAATGTTGGATTTATTGGTCTGTGTGAAAAGGATAAAGATTTTCCTAATTTTAATTCCTATCACTGTGTTATACACCAGGAAAATTTGATTGCCAAAAATCTTAACCTTGGCCATGTTATGAGCGTAGTTGTACGAATTGTGAATTTCATTCGTGGACGAGCGTTGAACCATCGTCTTTTCAAAGATTTGCTTGATGAATTGGACAGTGAACACGGTGATTTGATCTACTTCGCTGAAGTAAGGTGGCTTAGCCGTGGTAAAGTGCTGACAAGATTTGTTGGTTTGATGACAGAAATCAAAATATTTTTGCAGTCTAAAGATAGCTATGAAGAAAAACTCGACGATGAAGTATGGCTGGCCGACTTGGCATTTCTGACTGATGTAACTGCAAAACTTAATAAACTCAACGAAACACTACAAGGAAAAGAAAAACACATATCAGACATGATGAGCGCAATTTCAGCTTTCGTAAAAAAAATCGATCTATGGAAGAAGCAGTTAGAGGAGAAAAATGTTCAACATTTTCCTGCTTTTACTCTTCTTTTGAAGGCTGAATATTTTGCGGAGTATAACCCAACTAAACATGTGGAGCTGCTTCACCAGTTAAAATCGGAATTCGAAAGGCGTTTTGACAACATTTTCTGTATGGAACCTTTGTTTATTTTTGTCCAAAATCCATTTATCGATAGTGATGTTTCACAACTAGCTTCGTTGATGGAAACCCATTGCTTTGTTAATAAAGCGGAAGTTGAATTAGAAATTATTACACTTCGCAGTGATATCATCCTGAAAAGCACAGATAATAAAAGCGACGATGTTTTCAAGCTCATGAACCCTGTTAAATACAGAAACGTACGTAACTGTGCTCTCATCGTTAAAGCATTTTTCGGTTCAACATATCTATCTGAACGTGCTTTTTCTCAACTAAAAGTAATTAAAACCAAATACAGAAGCATGTTAACTAACGAACACATCAAAAATTGTATGATTTTGGGTTGCACAGAAAATTATCAACCAGACTTTAAGAAGCTTTCTGAAAATGTGAACAGCCAAGTATCGCATTAGCTTTTTGCTGTTCCGGTCTATTAGACTTGAAGTGTTGTAAGTGTGTCATAGTAACTGCTAAATTAACGTAATAAATAAAAAGTAGTGTAGTAGTATAATGTAGTTTCCTTAAAGTATATCACTTATGTTTTTTTTTATTAACTTGGCAGTGCCCGCGTGGCGTATCGGGATTTTCAAAATCGCCCTCGTACCAATATTAGTTGGGCACCACTGTTCTAAAGGTTCTTTTCTTATCTCTTTCTTTCCAGCACTTCTCAATATAAATCCTGTGTCCAAAAACCAATTACGGAGAAGTTTCAGTAAATGGGGAGCATCTGCGAAAACATAAACATTTTTCTTGGTTTGCGGATGCTCGAAATAGGTCTTATTTATGTCAACGGACAACGCTTTCCAGAGACCAACATTACTGCTTCCGCAATCACTTACAATTGCAACACAGTTATATGATATTTTATGCAATTGGGTGATCAGATCCATTAACACATCCTTTGTCATCTTTTTGTCAAAGTCTAGATAGATAGGCTGTTTCCAAGTAGAAAATAAGCTTCTAACCATACAGACTTGCATTAAATTGTAAGGACCTAGCACCTGATCTTCACCAACACAATACTCTAAAGTGGTTTTAACTTTGACTTCATCAAAAGAAATGACTACAGTTTTCTCTCTTGCAGACATATTTTCTCCTGCTACCTTTAGAAAAGTTAGTTAGTACGTTACGTTAGTACGTTACGTTAAAAGTTAGTTAGTTAGTACATCTTCTAAAACTCCCGGCGTTATTCTGATTTGTGATGCCCACTTTCTCGAAGATGACAACGCTGGCAACGGAAAATTAAGTTTAGTTCGCAAAAATATATAGCATTTCTTGCTGAGGTAACGAATAGTAAAAGCAACTGCAATCTCTTCAGTAGTCCAATTAACGCGTTTCTTTTTGTTTAGAAGAATAGAAATTTGATTTTCTGTTAAGAGTTTTCTCAGTATTTTTACCGTTTCCTGTTTTTGTGCAGGTTTATCTTGCTTGTTCTTTCTTCTATAGTATAAAAGTTGTTTTCTCTGCAAGTTCAATTTGCGTTTCATAATTTCCATCTCTGTAGATAATTTAGTGTGACTTTCACGAAGCTCCGCATATTGTTTAGATAATATATTTTCTGCTGGGACAGTTAAAGGCTTATCGGTTTTAAATTCTGCTGTTGAAGACGCTGTTGACAGCTCACTTGCCGCTAAACATGAAGCTATCGATTGTTCGGCAATCAATCTATTTACTTCTTCTTTCCTTTCATTTTCCTTTTTTCTTTTTAAATATGCTTCCCCTCTTGTCGCAACTTTCTTTATATCTTTGGACATTTGTGGAAGATTTACACTAGGCACAGCAGTGTATTGAAGCTGTTTTCGTACAGGTAACCCTAGCAATAATTACTACGGATTATAATAATTTATCTCATAACGTATAAATACATTTATTACCTAATAATTCGTTCCGCATATCACGTTCATAATCGTTTGCATTGAAGTGGATTGAGCAAATTTGGCTAGTATTTGGATTCCACTTCTCTGCTCGTTTGCAGCGCCTTATCCATTCTTTACGGACAGTATCGGATACGAAGTTTGTCGCCTTTGGAAAGTTGTGATAAACGATTTCTCTATTGGTAATTTTCGTAGAAATACGACTGTTATTACAGCCAATTACCGCACAACGACGTCCCGGCATTTCAGTCGCTAATTTACAAAGGGTAACGGCGAAAACTAAATTAAAACACTTTACTTTAACTCAAGCAACCCAAGACCTCAACTATTTATCGGTGCGACTGGTCCGTTTGTGACGTCACAGGAGGCGGAGTCACGGCTCGATGCGAACAACACTGCCGGTATAGGGATCCGGCTATCCTATGTTCTTATACAATCCTTGTAACCAATGTAACTTGTACGAAATAAAAGGTTATGTTAAATTCAGGGTTGCCAGATATGAAAAGCTAAAATACGGTATAGCAGTTGCCTTATTACGGTATACGGTGGTATAATTAAATTGAGTTACGGTATAAATACGGTGCAATTTATTGACATAATTCGGCATGTTAACTAATAACAATTAATAACCAACATCAATGTATGTGAAAGCAAAAGTAATATCTAGAAACTTTCGCAGAATAATTTGAGGAATAAATATTTAAATATCAAGCTAGAAAATTTATTTTTGAAAAATAATAGGTAGTAAATAATACATAGTGTCGTAAATATATAATTTTATATTTTTGTTAAAATAAAATATATAAAATATAAACATTTAAGCTACATTATTAATTGAGCAACATTTCATTACATTTAGGCAAATATATTTAGAAGCTTGTAGGTTTAATCAATTTGTTTAGTATAAATGAAGTTATTTTTGAAACATGTAGTAAATAATATTGATACAATTTTCATTTATGGCATATTTTGAAGTTGAAAGACTCATAATCAATACACTTAACTTATTTACATTAAACAAATTTTGTGCAATAAACGGAAATTGTTTCACAATATCATTTACTACTTATTATGTTTCAAAAATAACTTCATTCTCCAATTCAGATACATCATCATTTTCTTTTTTATAAATGTTGGCCGAAAACATTGAAGAAATCATCGTGTTATTTGGTTCAAAGTTTGTACAATTTCCTTGCTCTTTAACTAATTGAGAAGTTAGCAGCATGGAATTTACTGTGTCTGTTAGTAAGTTGCTTCTTAGCTTAGTCTTTACCAAATTAATTTTTGAAAAAACTTGTTCAACATCAGCATTAAAATGAGGATAAGTCAATAATTCTAAGCAAAATCTCGATACATTTTTGTATGACCTATTACCAGTAGCATCTTCAAGAACACCAATTTCAGCCCAATAAACATCTACATTTAAATGTTTATATTTGTCAATGACATCTTGATTCATTTTTAAATACCTCCACCTATCATCTATGGCTTGAATCTCCTCTGAAGATAAATCTTTTGTTAGTCTTTGACATAAATTTAATATGTCTACTAAGCTATCAGGTGAATCTATACTGTTAGCATTTAAAAAAGCTAGTTTTGGTTAAAGAGGATCTCCAAAATCAAATCTTTTTTTTATTTGCACACAAGCAGTCATAACGAACTTCTGACAACGAATAAGAAAGTCGTCACGTTTTATGTCATCTAAAGTATTCATTTTATTCAAAACATTAAGTCCTAGGTAAAGTTTATTCAGAGGAAGAAATTTACTTCTTTCTTCAGGATTTAACTCATGTATATTATTTCCAGTTATATAATTCATATCCATATAAATACTCAACAGTTCTATAAATGTAGATTTCATTTTGTTGTATAATTCAGTAATCACTACTTTTTCTGATTGAAAATATGAATTTAATGTTGTAAATTTTGGTAATATCCAATCCAGAAACAAACAAAAAAATTCGGTTTTGTGGATTTTGTAAAGAATGGAATATATTTTCAGATTGAATTAACCAATGTTCTTGATAATGATTTTGGAAATATAATAAAAGAGCATTCTATTGTTCAATAATGCGTTTCACTACACACGTTAATGAAAGCCATCTGAAAAACATATTTAACTTTAAGTAATAAATTAATAATAAAAATTATTACCTTGTTTGTGCTGGCTTTAAAAGCTTGTGTGGTTCAATATTACAAAATTTTTGAAATTCACCATACTGAGCCTGTCGCTTTGCACTCGTATTGAAAAAATTATATATATCTCTAGGCAATGCTTCACATTCTCTGGTTAAATTCTTACAAGCTTTGCTGGCACATAGATGCAAACTGTGACAAATACACATTTACAATACACACATTTATTAGTGACAATTCCATTCAGTTTATTTTTCAATTTAGTTGCAATAGAACTTATGCCACCAAACATCACATTACATCCATCTGCAGCATAACCAATGATGTTATCAATGGAATATTAGCATTAGTAAAAACTTCTACTAATTTATTAAAAATATTTTCTGCAGTTGCACCTTGATTTGCTCCTACAATGTGTAAATAAAAATGGGAATTCTTTCTATTATGATATATTTACCTTCTGCGTCCTCTTTATGAAAAAGTTGTATTAATGTAAGAAATCTGGTCACTATTCGTTTTTCATCTTTACTATAAAATCGAACGGATATAGCAAGCGTTTTAGTCGATGAAATATCAGTCGATTCATCTATCAATATACTAAATTTTACAGCTTTTAAAATTGTGACTCTTGATAATGTATTGGAGCAAGTATATTTTTCACTAAATTTGTAGTCTTTGTTCTACTTAAATGTAATCCTTTTGCTATGGCAGAATCAGGAAAACAACTTTTTAGTAAAGGTGTCAAGTGTTCTGTTGCCAAATATGCAATGTTATGTTCGATTAAAAATGAAGAAATTTTTAATTCTGCTATCACTGCTACCACTTTCATCAGAATCCATTTCTTTATACTTTATATTTTAAAATTTACTTGGATAAGAATGCATAAAAATATAAAAATAAAACGAAAAACATAAAATCATGATTAAAAGATGAACACAAACATCCAAAGATATCCGGGAAGTCCCGAAAACAATCGACATCAGCTGGTTATTCGCAATCCTGAATTGCCGACGTACTTGTTAGTTCGATTCGATTGAAGCGACATCTATAATCATATTCACGATTTGCAACATAGGGAATTACGGTATATGGTATGCAGATGCAGCATTGAAATACGGTAATGACGGTGTAGTGGTACGTTATGTTTTTTAAGGATGAAATATAGAAATTATAGTGGTATAATTCCGTAATTACGGTACGTCTGGCAACCCTGTGTTAAATACACGTTAGAAGACCATGTGGCAACGTTGCGGAATGGGTTTTAAAATTTAGCCGCTCCTCACTATAACATGGTATAATAGGATTAAGAAAATTAATAGCCGTAACTTTGTGGTAATTCATTTTGAAAATAAAATAAAATAAAACAATAACTTTGTTATGTATACCACTTTATTCACATATAATCGTGACCGCGAAACCGCGGTCACGATTATATGTGAATAAGGTGGTATATATAACAAAGTTATTGTTTTATTTTATTTTATTTTATTTTATAATAGGATTGTTTATATCGGTGATAGGTTATAAATTTTTTGTTTGTACAAAATGAATATTTTGAGTACAAGTTCCAGTTCGTCCGAAGATGAATTAGAAATAGTAGTAAGAAAAAGGAAAGTATACAGGAAAAGAAAAGACTGTTTTAATAAATATAACGAAAGTCAATTCTATGAAAGATTCAGATTAACAAAGCCAACAGTACTTTCATTGCTAGAACGAATTGAGGATAAAATATCACCAGCTACAAACAGGTTTGGTAATTGTGTTATTTATAAGAGCTTTTGAATAACATGTTTGTTTTATAGAGGAGGCAGCATACCAGCAATGATCCAACTGCTGTTAACGCTAAGATTTTTTGCTACAGGAAGTATGTTAATTTCGGCAGCTGACTTTATTGGTATATCAAAAGCGTCTGCATGTAGGATTGTGAAAAGACTATCGAATGTGATAGCCTCTTTAGGTCAAGAATATATAAATATGTATGCCACTGATGAAGAAATGGAAAGAGCTGCTGAAAAATTTTATGAAAAAGCTGGATTCCCTAGGGTAATTGGAGCAATTGACTGCACATTAATTAAAATTCAGTCTCCTGGAGGAGAAGATGCAGAGATTTTTCGATGTAGGAAAGGTTTTTTTGCTTTAAATGTGCAGACAGTATCTGATGCAAGTTTGAAAATAAGAAATATTGTGGTCAGGTGGCCAGGTTCGTGTCATGACCAAACAGTGTTTAATAACAGCAGCCTGAAGCAATCTTTCGAAAGTGGAAGGTATGGACGGTATCTATTGGTTGGTGATAGTGAATACACTATCGAACCATATTTAATGATACCACTTCAACAAACAGTGACACCTGCTGATAACCTATATAATGAATCCATAATCAGGATCCATAATGTGGTTGAAAGACAATACAGTGTGTGGAAAAGGAGATTTCCTATATTAAGCTTGGGGATGAGAGTGCAGGTGCCTACTGTCATGAACATTATTGTTGCAACAGCTGTAATTCATAACATTGCATTGGAGATGAACGAAAAGTTACCCAAGAGTTGGTTACAGGATGCACCTGAACCAGAGCAACAAAATGACCATCCTGTCAACAATCTACCAAATCAAGGTCAAGATGTAAGGCAGTTATTAATAAATGAACATTTTGCTCATTTGTAATATTTTATAATTAGCTGTAATATAAAATACATAAATACTCGGAATAAGTTATTGTATTAAATAACAAAATAAAAGATAATTTAGTTCACCATGTTTTTTATTATGTAGAAATCATTGTTGTAAAAGGAAGATATATATGATCATGTCTACAATTATCAGGAACTTCCTAGTTATCAGCCTATTTTATTCTTTTAATACATTATGGTAACACTAGATTAAGCATGATTTCTGTACTTTAAGTTCAAAATAATTATATAATTTTTCTATTTGAATATTAATAAAAGGAAAAAACAAACAAAATTTGAAAGCATATTTTAATTTTTTTATTAAATGCTCTTGTTTTTCGATTTCTAAATCTAATAATTTAATTAATTGAATTGCTTCGGCTTTTACTTGAAGATCCATACATTAATTTTTTTTGTTCTCTTTAATTTCTCTTTCTTTTTTTTCAAATATTTTAATTCCTTTAATTTCATTTCACTCTAAGCAATAAATTTTTAGTTCATAAAACTCTTCCTTGAAATGACAAAGTGGAGTTGGACAAGTTTGTTTTAATTTTTTCGACACAGGTTCCTTTTACATGTTGACTCCAATCTGTATTCAAGGAACACTACAAATTAATGAAAAGAAAAATTATAATTCGTAATACAGACTCTTGAAGTTGGTTTAGGGATTGTATTTGTTTCAGCTTGATCTGCTGGAACTTCCTTGAACCTGGTATACAAGGTAACCCAGAAATAATTTATTGAAATGAGAAGTAGTAAATTGTATGCAATACATACTTTAAAATTTCCATTTGGTGTTACTTGCAACTCAACTGGTGGTTCTTGAAGTACTACTTATAATAAATTCTTATTATATCTAGGTATGATGTGGTAAAATGTAATACTTACTTTCTCTGACAAATTTGTACTGCATGTAGGTAATGATTTCACCTCAGTCATTGTACTATTTATTGCAAGCATCTACAAGATGCATTATCTTCTGTACGATATAAATAAAATGGAAGTAATTACAATACAGTTATCACTATCGAATGGATAATGCAACCCCACAACCATTTTAATATTGTTTTTAAATTTTCCTTTACAATTGGGTTGAAAGAGTCATAACTAGGGCCCCCACCAAAAATATATCTTTGATTTGCTACTGTTTTTAGACACTTTGTTTTTAAATTGTCGTACTTTGATGACATTAGTTGATCAACAGTCCGATGTATAAAAGTTTTGGTATTGAAATTATTTTGTACCCTATCCAATGTTTGTTCCTCGAAACAAATAACAAGGTATATAAAGAAACAGTAATTAACAGTTTACCTTTTCTGAATTCGAGATTTTATTAAAAATTTTACATTCTATTACATATATTCTTTTGTTTATATACTTCATCTGCAAGTAATAATTCCTCTTCTTTTCTAAAATTAGTTCTTCTAGATTTCTTTGTCATATTTTAGATCTTTATAATTTTAAATAACCTTAGCTAAACATCAAAACAAACAGTAAAATTGGCGCGCAAAACGGCGAGAGAATAATAAATAATATTAAAAGGAACCAATAAACAATGTCATCAATTAATCATTAATGTCGACTTTTACTAAAGGCGCATATAGATAGTTTCCTTTATGAAATGCGTCTGCTAAAGTGGAGTTCTTAAAGGTGACTTTAACATAAAGGTGTCTTTAATTAAAGGAATTAAGTTGTGATTTATGAAACCGGGCCTTGGCCTTTAAAATACCCGTTAAAGAGAGAACATGTGCAGATACGTGCGTTTATTACTATTACAGTTTTATTTCAAAGAATCAAAGGTGTCAACATGGAAGTGAAATTATTGGTAGGGTTTATATTGTAATAAAACTAAAAGAAAAGGATTTGCTTAAAATAATTAATTTAACCGCAAGAGTTTCTGTACATAGTGCCATCTTGATTCCAAGAACAAGCATTACTTCCCAAAGTATAGCAAACGCCAATTAAGTTGGCGCAAGGAGGGGTAAGTTCGCGCAGGATTAGAAAAAGTGGGGAGATTTGTATTAGGTTTTACATCAAATGTCATATAATTCTAACCTCTGAGCGTATATCACTTTATGATCCCTTAGCAAAGACATTATGTTCCGTCAAACGTCCAATGACAAATGTATTCTGACAATTACTTGAGTAGTGGGGGTGGACGTTTTTAAAAACGGCTTCTGCGCACCCCCTCCTCGCGCCAACTTAATTGCCGCTTGCTATACTCTGCATTACTTGTGTTATTATTAGAGTGGACCAATTCGGAGCGAAAGCAGAGGCGTATTTTGTATCGGCACCAGTGTCTCTATCTTTATGTCTTGCGCTATGCACGTGGCGTTGCAAATTTGATTTTGTTAAATGGTTTATATATACAAGGTGTGTATAAATTGGCGGACCCACTACACGTGGCGACATTCTTGGTCAAATTTTGAGTTAAAAGTCCTAATCCTGAAACGATGTATCAGGCTTTCTTTGTCTTCAGAATGAATTTGAAAGAAACATACATTTGGCAACATTGAACACGCATGTGCTAGTTATAACCTTCGGAACATTTTTACACGTCGTCATGTGAACCTTACATTTTAAATTTAAAAAAGAAACAAACGAAATAAAATTGGTTTCCTTAGATTACATATTTATTACGAAAATATTCCAAAGTTTTAAAAATTTTTGATAATATTGACTAATTTTTGTACATCTTCTTGATAGAAATCAATGTAATTATTACCTACATAATTGTTCGAATTGAAATCCATCAGTTTGTAGACATAGCTGCAGTCTTTGTGGTATCGTTTGTACTATTCGCTGATTAAAACTATACAAATAAATACGAAAACTAAACAAAATTATACAAATAAACACGAAAAATAAGCAAATCGAAGAAATAGGTAGATTACATAAGTGTCAAAATTTGACAGTAGTAATGTATTTGACTAGAACAACATTAGACTGCCTACTTATTGTTTTACAACGTTGTCAGATGTGTTTTTCGTCAAAATAAGTTAATAAACAAATATTAAAAACAAACTTTAAAATCAAAAAGAAAACTTTAACGAAAGGATAATAACAACAATTCTTCTTTCTTCTAAATTGTAGCTCTTTCTGTCAACAAATATCGAGTAATAATGCTTATTTCAAGACTGAAAGTCCGAACTTTAGGAACCTCGTGTAAAGATATGGAGCATGGTACAACATTTTCGTATTAGGATTTTGGACTCCGAATTTAACGAAGAACATCGCCGCGTGTAGTGGGTCCGCCAATTTATACACACCTTGTATAATTGATTACAATAATACTTATTAACCTAGATAGTTCTGATTCAAATGATAACAAAATAACACAAATGTTTTTAAACTTTGATACATAATATAAGACAAAATAGAAGATTCATCTTAAACAAAATAATATAAATAATGTTAATACCGCCTCATTCTGAGCAAACGCAACGATCCGAATGTATGAATATTTCTCCCGCTCCGAATAAAAATCCCCTGAACGCTTTTAGCCAATCACAAAGCAGTCTGTCGCGCAACCATTTGACAATTAATGTCACAAATTAGTGTCACCACTGTCACCCTATACGGAGTCTCTTAAGCGTTTGAATAGTGATCATGCCGCGTTATACACTAGAAGAGAAAGCCGAAATGATGAAATGGTATCACGCTGATAATTCTTATCAAGGAGTATGTGACTTATTTGCCGGAAGGTATGCCGACAGGCCCATCCCGAACAAAGCTACAATTTGTAGACTTAAAAAGAAAATAGACATTACTGGTTCTGTACAAAATTTAAAACCATTATTCCCAAATCGCAGAGTTCCTAATGATACGTCCATTTTAGTATGCGCTGCAATAGAACTAAATTGAAATTTGACACTTAGCGATATTTCCAATGATTTAGGCATATGCTGCTCTTCGGTTAACCGCATACTAAAATTAAATGGTTTTCGTAATTATAAATATTCCAAACATCATCAATTATTTTACGGCGATGAGTTTAAACGGATGAATTTCCGTTATTATATAATTAATTTCTCATTATGAACAATTTATTTTATTATTTGTAAGAGTAAATTTTTCTTTACATTACTAGAATTTAATTTAGTTTTTATTAGTTCTGAAATTTATTTAGTATACTATGAATAGTTTTTGTGACCTTTATTATTAAAATTTAAATTATTAAATCTCTTGATGCCTTATTTGCAATTTTCTTGATCGCTTATTAATAATATCATTATGATTTGTGTAACCATCGTCAGTATAACGTATTGCAATTTACTCATTACCATAACACAGGACTAAACAATTTATAGTCCTTTAATAGTAATTTGGTAATCAGATAATTTTTCTTACGCGGCTCCATAATATGTAAGTATGTATGACATATGACATCGATGTTAACGCGCCTACAGCATTCAGGGGAATTATATTAGGAGCCAGAAAAATAATTGCACATTCGGATCGTTGCGTTTGCTCGGAATGAGACAGACTGTGTTGTGATTGGCTAAACGCGTTCAGGGGATTTGTATTTGGAGCGGGAGAAATATTCGTACATTCGGATCGTTGCGTTTGCTCAGAATGAGGCGGTATACTACAATGATACACTATAAAGGAAATTTAAATATTTAAACCGTTACATACATTATAATGATTAGGCAACACATGTTACATAAATATTCTATAGGCTTATAATTTACTTTTATTTTTCTTAAAAAAAATTAAATAAACAAAATAAAATAAACAGAGGATTAACTATAACAATTAATTCAAAAATAATTTATTACAATTCTTTCCACAAATTATATTTTATGAGGGAGAGAAGGTAAATATAATAAAAATGTTAATAAACTTATTGAAAACACTAGTTTTAATTTGTTACATTTCTGTTATTGGGATTTCTTAGAAGGTGGAAGTCTATTATATTTGTATTGTTTTCTTAATTTAGAGTGTCAAATCTATAATTAAATTTCAAAAGTATATGACTTTCTTACATTTACCAAAATTATAGAACTATGTAAATTTAGTTAATTTTGTATACTATTGTTAATGTTTGGTAATGTCAAAGGTTATGTGCGAAGGCAAATTTAATTGTAAACCAATAAGTTCATAATATTAATCAAGGATCAAAATTATACTATAAATGTCAAATATTTTGGAAAATTATGTATAACTAAAGCGACCAATGAGCTTAAAAAGAGAAAAAGCTGTTGGATTGCCATAGTGAGTTATTGAAACAATAGACCACGCAAGCGTGACGTCAAATCGCCATTTTCTGTACGGTAGGTCAGGGTCTACGTTCCAAACAAATTTAAAGCGCCATTTGAAACGTATAGTCACTCTTGGTAAAACGATTTTTAATTCATCTTCCTATATTAACATCATTTGTTACTTGGTAAGTATGTAAGCAAAATATCAATATACATATTATAGTTATTAAAAACAAAATATTTGGCAATGGTGTTTTTTATTTGAAAAAAAAAAATTAGCAATGACTGCAAAAAAGCTTTTTCCACCTCGATAATTCTGCCTTTTCTGTAGGAAAAGTAAAAATAGTGCATCCCTTTTTTTCACTTAATGCTTACAAGTAGGAGCAAAACACATTACCATTATGTATATCTATCTAACCTCACTTTTGTACTTTAGTTACTCAAGTATAACCGTGCTATAAAACAATTAATATTATTAATATCAGTTTTAAACAACGTCGTTCATACCTACATGCAATAACAATTAAAATTAACTTAAAAATAACAACTTTTCACTTCAAATTTGCAACGCGTTCCAAATACAATACGAAATACCCTATGAAAAAAATATAAATGCCGTTTGTTTGGAACGCGATCCCTGACCTTCCGCAAAAATGACGACAGCACTTGCGTGGTCTATTTGAGAGAAGAATTTTTGCACTTGAATGGATGTGTTTTTGGTAAAAACAATTTTTAAAAAAAAAAAATATAAAAAAAACAAGTATAATTTATATTACCAAGATCTGAACTGTTTTCATCTCATACTCCGCCATCAATTAATGAGCCACAAAAGACGTGTACCAGCTTCAGATAAATATTGGGCAACATTACAAGGCCTTATATTACCAGGATTGTGACCGTAAATTAGAAAAGCAGAACTAAGAAATTAGAAATAAATATAAACCATTTAACAAAATCAAATTTGCAACGCCACGTGCATAGCGCAATACATAAAGATAGAGACACTGGTGCCGATACAAAATACGCCTCTGCTTTCGCTCCGAATTGGTCCACTCTAGTTATTATTGTCTATCCTGTTGCTAAGTTATCCGCTAGATTGGTATTTGTTAGATAAAAGTCATCTTACGTTTGAAGAGAACTTCTAAACGCCATGACGTTCCACTTAAGGAAATTTTTTTCAATCTAACAATTATCTGTGTTGCCGACTTTTACAATATCTATCTAAGGTTGGCCATATTGTTTTGTTTATTATTGATTTTCGGGTGTTATTGTACGCGCCAATTTTTCTATTTTTGAGTGGGTTATTTGGATGTTTAAATGTTAAATAGAATTAAAAAAAATGTCAGATAAATTGAAGAAATCAAGAAGCGCCAATTTTAGTAAAGAAGAAGAATTGTTACTTGCGGATGAAGTGTTTAAAGAAAAAACTATTATAGAATGTAAAATGTCCAATAAAACTGCAAATTTAGAAAAGGTAAGTTTAATTTCAGTAAATATAGTTTACTGAAACTAAGAAAAACTGAGTTTTATATCAACACCTTTGTTACTAGGAGCAAGCGTGGGAAAGGATACAGCATAGTTTTAATAGCAAATGTTTTGTACGTCGCAGTATTGAGCAGTTGAAATCAAAATATGATAATTTAAAGACTAAAGTTCGAAAGATAGTAGCGAATAAGAGAAAAAGTGTTTTTGGTACAAATGATGACCCTAGTTATGATGCATTTGACCCTATTGTAGAGGCTATTTTAAAAATACTTAATTCGAAAATAGTGGAGGGACAGCAAAATTCATTTGATGGGGATAGTTGTATAGTAAGTATGACCTTTATTTTACTTACATTTTATACAAAATAGAGTCAATGTACACAAAGTGAAAGACAAAATATAATATTGCACAACATCTTTTGTCATTAAGTATCTGTGTTATTACTTTATTTTTCATAGGACGATTCTACTACAAATATTACACAATCATCACAGAATTGTGTAATTGACTGTAAACCATTCCCTGTAAGTACCAGAAAATAAGTACAAAACAAACAGTAAAAAGCAGTCTTGTTTCTTGTAGATGCTTGCAATAGATAATACGACCCCTGACGTAAAACCATCAATTCTATTTACTTCAGATTTATCAGAAGATGTAAGTATCACTTGTTATCACATTGTACCCAGATCTAATACTAATTGATTACAGGAAATACTTCAAGAATCATCTGCTGGAAGAACAACCCCATTTACGTCAGATTTATCAGAAGATGTAAGAATTACTTGTTACCATATTGTACCCAGATTTAATACAAATTGATTACAGTTAATAATTCACGAATCATCTATTGAAAGAACTACTCCAAATGCAAATTTTAAAGTATGTATCATAGTTATTATATAATGAATTATAAAATTTTTCATTCTGCCTGTTTAATAATTCGTAGTGTTCTTTGGATACAAACTCGAGTCACTATATTTCTAGAAAATTAAAGAAACCTGTATCCAAAAAATTAAGAGCGACAGTTCCAACAGCACTTGGCCAAGTAAAAGAAGAGTATTATAAATTGAAAATTGAATTTTTAAAGGTAGAGTTGGAAGAACAAAGAAATAGAGCAGTGTTATTGAAGAAGGAATTGGAGTTAAAAGAGATGGAATATGCAAAAAAAGAGGAAAGAGAAACACAAGAAGAGAAGAGAAGAGATGAGGAACATAAAAGAAAAATGAGATTATTAGATTTAGAAATATTAAAACAGGAACGAGATTTTAAAAAAATATAAAAATATGCCCCTAAGAATTGCTTTATTCATCTACTTTTTTACTATGTCATTTCATGCAATCATACTTATTAATTTAGTTTTAGTAGAATTAACATATTAAAAAGAATACAATAATGATTAATGATAGCTTTATAGGAACTTCCTTATAATTTAGAACTAATCTATATACAATTAGCTGATGTGGTCTTTACTTGACGAAAAAATACATTGTAAAATTGAATAACAAACAATTAATTTTAACAAATATTTATTATACTTGTAGTAGCAATTTATTGAGTCTGAAGAAGCCATAGTGTTGCTGAAACAATTGTTATATACTACAAATATAATAAATTTTTGTGAAAGTCACACAATTATGTTTTTTATTTATTTTTTTTAATCAGTATATATTTATATACAAAAAGGTTTTAAGTATATCAATACGTTATGCACGTATAACGCATTTGTTACAAATGAAACAGACATGCAATATACATATCTGTAACTGTACACATGGACAATACACCTCGTATTTTCAGCATTTACTTCTGCTTAAGACACGTGTTTCTGCCATCTATAGGCGTCATCAGTCGAGCTAGTGAAGGAATGTAATACAAATTAATACAAATCTTTTTAAAAAACAGATTTGAATCTGTATATACATTTACGCTGAAATCGCCTACAAGATATAGCAAATTTCGTCCTATAAGGTGGCACTATTTAATAAGTGACATCTGACGGACGAAAGAGACTATGCCGAAAAAGGCGACCTTTCGCTTGACCAGCTAAGCTGGTACATAAGCGAAAAAATACGTATATCGGTGTAGTCCATTAACACGAGCCAGATGGCAGTAAATATACAAAAAGGTTTTAAGTATATCAATACGTTATGCACGTATAACGCATTTGTTACAAATGAAACAGAGATGCAATATACATATCTGTAACTGTACACATGGACAATACACCTCGTATTTTCAGCATTTACTTCTGCTTAAGACACGTGTTTCTGCCATCTATAGGCGTCATCAGTCAAGCTAGTGAAGCAATGTAATACAAATTAATACAAATCTTTTAAAAAAACAGATTTGTATCTGTATATACGTTTACGCTGAAATCGCCTACAAGATATAGCAAATTTCGTCCTATAAGGTGGCACTATTTAATAAGTGACATCTGTTACAGATATGTATATTGCATGTCTGTTTCATTTGTAACAAATGCGTTATACGCGCATAACGTATTGATATACTTAAAACCTTTTTGTATATTTACTGCCATCTGGCTCGTGTTAATGGACTACACCGATATACGTATTTTTTCGCTTATGTACCAGCTTAGCTGGTCAAGCGAAAGGTCGCCTTTTTCGGCATAGTCTCTTTCGTCCGTCAGATGTCACTTATTAAATAGTGCCACCTTATAGGACGAAATTTGCTATATCTTGTAGGCGATTTCAGCGTAAATGTATATACAGATACAAATCTGTTTTTTAAAAAGATTTGTATTAATTTGTATTACATTGCTTCACTAGCTTGACTGATGACGCCTATAGATGGCAGAAAGACGTGTCTTAAGCAGAAGTAAATACTAGATGCCTTTGATATTCCAACAAAATCAGCCATCATAGTTGGCAATCTAGTAACGAAGAAACTTAAATGCTAACAGCAGTGGGATCATGCATGTACGGTACTTTCTTTACAAAACATGTGAATCAGAAGCCCAATATAAATACTACAATTACTATGTGTGTTTGTAACTGGTGACTTTTTGGTCCATGATTTGTTCGACTAATGAAAGAACGACTGATTTTGTTAATCTGAATCTTGAAAAAATGTTTATTGTTATTCTGGCTTTGTAAACTTTCGCGGTCGTTGTCGATTATTACTTCTCGGTTTCCGGACTCAACCATACTGACGTTGTGTCTACTCTTCCTAGGGACATCGTCAATGCTGCTACTGCTGCTGACGTGGCTGTTAGTTTGGGACAGGGTTACGTAGGAGCTGCTTCGGGCACGATTGCGGTTGAGTTATTTAAATACAAATTATAGAGGAGATGCTATAAAATGTCTGCGAATTCAGGAACTTTGCGGTTTAAAGTAATAGGTGTTGTGAAACAGGATCTGGGCAGAATCAAGCCAAGACATCTTCAGTACAACGCCATGATGCCATTCACGATACCTCGCAAGAATTGCTATCGTGAATTTTACAAGTAGTGTTTTTGTAATTGCATGTGATCTCAACATATTCAATATCTGCGTCGACTAGTTATTTGCATTATAAGTTCTCTAAATGATATATTTTTGGTTAACTTGTAGTGTGTCTAGATTCTTTTTGTGTGATATTTCTCTTTTAACGATTGATTTCTTGCCTATTCGATCTGATTTTTTTATTTTTCTTTGTTTACTTACTTATTAATCCTGGGAAGTCGTGTACCTTTCGGTGTCGAGTTATATTGAATTTCAGGTATTTTCTTCCATAATTCCTTCCACTTTTTTTCTGTCATTTACTACCATTTTTATGTCCTCCCATCTTGTTCCTCTTTTCTCAGCCGCTGTCCGCACTTCCTCCTTCCACGTTCTTCTTGGTCTGCCTCTCTTCTTTTTTCCTATTTCTTTCGCTTCGAATATTTTGCCTCATAAGTCTATTCTCACCTCTTCTCACTGCATGGCCTAACCACCTTAGTTATTCTTGTTCTATCGTTGTTTCGACAGGGACTGTATTCAGATTTTCTGGAAATACCTGGTTTCTAATTTTACCTTTTTTCGTTTTTCCTTCTATTCTTAGGAATCTCATTTCTGTGCTTGTGATTCTACTTTTCTGTTTCAGTGTCGTCCAAGATTCACACGCATTTGTCAGTGTCTGTTTAACAATTCTTTAAACTATATCTGTTTTTATTTGTTTTGGTATTTCTTTTTTGCTTAGAAAGTTACTTTTTATACTATTGTACAATCTACCCGTTTGCGCAATTCTCATTTATCTCATCTTCTAGTGCTCCATCTTTATTTATTATTTCTCCTAAATATTTTAATTTATCTACTTGCTCTAGTATTTTGTCTTCTATTTGTATTTGATGGTTTTTACCTTGTTGTCCTATAACCGCTGTTTTAGTTTTTTGTATAATTATTTTCATATTTAATGATTTAAATCCCTCATTCAGGTTGTTGATATTATCTTGCAGCTGCTCTTCTGTTTCACCTAATATTACTATATCATCTGCATAGCATAATTCTGTCAATCTAATACATCGTAGCTTTCGATATTCGACATTATACGGCTTTAGCCTATCTTTACTTTATTTAAGAGCTTCATCCAACATTAAATTAAAGAGAAGTGGGCTCAGAATGCATTCCTGTTTCAGACCGATTTTCGTAACAAATGGTTTGGATTTTTCATTTCTTACTCTTACATTGTTCAGTTTTGTCATAAAGACTTTGTATATTTTGTATAAGATCTTTTTCTATTCCTCTATTATCAAAAATTTTCCAAATGTCTTCTCTTTTTACTCTATCGAAAGCTTTCTCCATGTCCACGAAACAAGCATGTATTTGTCTTCCAGTGCTGATTGCCTTTTCTGATAATTGTCTGAATATAAATATCTGGTCGTTAGTCCCTCTTTCCTTTCTGAATATTTTTCTTTACAATAGCTGTTTATTTATATACATAGTATCCTCTTATTTGTTTACTGCCGCGACTGTTTTGTTTGTTTGTTTAAAGACACCACGATAGGCCCCTTGGCGCAGAAGAATTTGTGTCGCTGTTTACTCCCGGTAACTTTTTTACTTTATGAATTTTGCTTAACGATCACTTGGATTTAAATAACACACGTTTGTTAAATTTATTCATTGAAAGCAACCACTTAGATGAAAATAGAAATGCACTTTTATTGAAGATTATTTGTAAATATGTTTAGTACTCAATAGTATAACAGTAAGGGTTGGTCAGATGGGTCACACAATATTTGTGTAAATGCTCATTTGAAAGACATTTTCTCCAGTAAGTACCCGACGAAGCCACTGTGTTGGCGAAACAATTGTCGTTTTCCGAACAAATATTAACAAAGAGAATATTCTAACTATTAATTTTATTTCTATTTTGAATTATAGATCGAATGTTACTGAATAGATTTGACATGGTAGCACTTAGAAAGAGACGTACAACTTCTTGTATTAAGTTTTTATATAATTTATTTCACAATAGTACTGATTGTACCTATTTGTTGAGCTAAATAAACTTTCTTATACCAAGTTCGAATTCAAGACTGCATGATGCTTTTCACTGTTCGCCCAGTGGAAGAACAAATATCGAATTTAACTCTCCAATTTCAAGCATGTGAATTAATATAATATTTATTGGGATTCATTAATGCATAATATAATTTTGTGTATAATACTGCAACAGCTTAGGTTTACAGGTACATAAAGTCTTTCTTTGGAGACTGTGGGTAAGCAAAAACTCAAAAAGGTATCAAACCCCTTACCACAATTAATAATCGTATCCTGTATACTTATTTCGACAACTAAGTTATCATCAGTAGGTAACAACACACAAGTTTACACGCGTCTACGTATACACTGACTTTAAAATAAAAATGTACCGATTAACAATTACGACAACTTACCTCTCTTAAGGAAACGGCAACCACATGTGTTTATTCTCTATTCGCATGTCTTCAACCTTTCTACCTCTTTTCTAAAAATGAAAAAAGGCAACTGTATGGTATCGGACCGTTGTCCGAGTTAATCGTATTATGTTTGTTTTTAACGATATGAATGCTTTCATAGGCGTCGAGATCTCTGGGATTGTTGATGGCTTTGACAAGTTTTAACCCTTTAACCCCTTCACATCCAGTACTCCACATGTGGATATTTTAAATATGCTCGCTGGGTACCATAATATCCACATATGGATATTATTATGGGCTTATATCATCTAGCAGGGAACTGGTATATAGGCTGTAATGAGATTATTCGACTGGTATGGCACACAAGCCATCCCCACCAAAAATTTTTCAAGACCCAAAATAATTTCGCAGGAATATTTTAACTGTTAGTACCTAGTTAACCAAGCTGGCATACGGTCGTATACGACTCTAAATTGAGTTTTGGCGGGAAAGTGTGTTTTATGGTATTTTTGAGTGTTTTTTCGACTTACGCTGTTGTATTGTAAAATCCTAAATATGATGAATGACCAGGATTTTTCTACAGATAGTAGTGATGATCCGGAGTACGTATTGAGCGATAATTCAATAAATAGTGACACAGATGAAACGTATTCAGAATCCGATGATGACGAATTTGGTGAGAACGTGACCATGGACGATTGGGAAGTTTTAATTGATCCTTATTCCGATCAAGTTCCTAGACCATTACTAAATTTTTCTTCTGAATATGATTTTCACCCTGCCATTGATTTTGAAGAATGCAAAGATCCAGTCAATTCTTTTGAATGTTTTGTAAGCCCAAATATCGTAGCAAAATTATGTAAGTGGACGAACAGAAGAGCTGAAATGTATTTTCAACAAAATACAAATACATTAACAGTTTATGGCGTTCAGTGGAAGATTCTCGAAAAAGAGGAGATGTATGTTTTCCTCGCACTTCATTTTCTTACTGGATTAGTAAAGTACCCTCGCATTACAGATTACTGGAGTAGTAACATTTTGTGCGCAGGGCCAAAAGTTTTCAATAAGTCTATTATGAGTCGAAACAGATACCTTTCTATACTTAAGTTCATTCGGTTTTCTCCACCCGAAGCAGCAAGAAAAAATGCTCCAATGACCAGACTTGGAGTTTACATGGCTATGCTCAAAGAGAACTGCATGACGTTAGTTGACCCAGGACCAGTGTCTGCTATCGATGAACATTTGATGCTTTACAAAGGCAGATTGCACTTTCGCCAATTTATTAACACAAAAAGAAGTAGATTTGGCATAAAACTTTTTGCAATGTGCCCAAGCGCTCCACATTTGCGAGGATATACTTGGAACTTCTGTTTGTACATAGGAAAAGACAATTTCGATGTATCTCATATTCAAGGCACCGAAAACCTTTCGACGACCGAAAGAATTGTCGTGCATTTAGCCCAAACCGTACTGAATAGTGGCCGAGAAATTATTTTGGACAATTGGTATACTTCCGTGCGGCTTTCGCAATTTCTACTGACTCAAGGAACCTATTTGACTGGAACTATAAGAAGCAATCGTGGAGTTCCTGCTCAGTTAACTAGAATTCCATTGGAAAGGTACCAATCATGCTTTGTGCGGAAAGACATGCAACTGCTTGTTAGGTATAAAGACAAGAAGGACGTATACTTGTTGACAAGTAAGCATACTGCAGGGTTTTGCGAAAAATCACGTTACATGGTAGGCGGCAAGTTAGTTCAGTTTAAAAAACCTGTCCATATTGAATTTTATAATCAGAATATGGGTTCTGTTGACGCCGTTGATCAAGATTTGGAACCATACAATTCTTTACGAAAAAGCTACACTTGGTTTACAAAAGTGGGCTTTCAACTAATGTTACAGATGCTTCTAAACTCTAAGGTTTTATATTGTAATGCAAAAAACGATTTTCATATTCCAATGTATGATTACATAAAATTGTGTTGTAATTGTATTCTGCATAAATACTGTGAAGGTTATCGCAACATGACGGATGCTTCTTCAAGGGATAATCGTCCTTCGACTTCAAAAGGAAATGAACATGTTATGGTTAATTTGCCAAAGGTAGATGGAAAAAAGCGGGCATTGCGAAAAATTTGCGTTATTTGCCGAAGACATAACCAAAGAAAACTCACAAGGAATATTTGTATCGAGTGTCCAGATAAGCCAGGGCTATGTTGTGTGGAACACTTTCAAGAATACCACAAATAAACATTATTATTTTAACAGTTTATCAATGCTAAAAATATTTTTTTATGCGAATAAAGTACTTACTTTCAAAACATATATCGTTAAATTAATTTTACATGTATATCCAAATGTGGATATTACGGTATAGCACTATTATCCAAATGCGGATAATATGGTATGGCACTATTATCCACATGGTGGATATACTGGTATAAGCCTAAAATATAAATGCATGCCGCCATTTTGTTTTTGAGTTTTATAAAATAATTTAACTCTGGTTAAAGATGTAAGCCATCATAATTCACAATTTTTTATTCTTTTTTGTCTGGTATGTCAGAGTGTCTTTTTAAAATGCACCTGGATGTGAAGGGGTTAATCGACATATTGTGATCTTTGTCTAATGAATGATTGGCTACGTTAGATTTTTCTGGTCTATTGAATTTAATATGTTGTGTTCTGTTATTTATTTGGATGGGATCATTACCACTATACTCATCGACATCTAGTTGGTGACTGTTTATTTAAGTAACTTATAATAGATACAACATAGGCAACTCAACCTACATCTACAACATCTCCCTTTCTTGGGAATTAATTAAAATAAACATTTTTCTTAATTAATATGGTTACATATTGTATTTTTACAAATTAAGCCTATTCGGTTTCTTTAATCTTCAACCAAAGCTTGATTGTTCATTCAAATTCAGATTCGAGGTATCACTTTGTGTTTCTTCACTGGTTCTGCTACTCATCGCGTTAGTTTGTAAGTTCTCATCAGATGTATTACACTCTATCACTTCATTGCTGGTTTCAGGTAGCTCAATAGTACACTCATTTCTTTTCTTTATAAATTTAGAGTTTCTGACTATTGAACTGCCATCCTCCTTTTTAATTAAGTACTTCCTTAAACCTAATTTCTTTACTATTTCGCCTTTTGACCAATGTGATTTTGGATTCATTTGATATGAAATACTATCATTAATATTGAAATTTTGTTCAAGTTTTGAACTTTTATCATAGTACAATTTGCTTTTAAAAACAGATTTTTCAATTTTATTATCATATTCATTGTAGTCAATAACTTTGGTTTAAGTAATTTATTGCTAATAGGCAAATTATCACGTAAGTGTCCAGACATTAATAATTCTGCGGGACTGTATTTAGTATTCATTATTGGTGTATTACGGTATATGAGAAAAGCCAAGTTTATGTTTTCATTTTCATCTGAGCATTTTTTTATTATTTTCTTTACCGTTTGTATTGCTCTTTCTGCCATACCATTGGATTGTTGATAATAGGGTGAAGAAGTTGTATGTTCAAAATTCCATTCTTCAGAAAATTGTTTAAATTTTGCACTTGTTAGTTGTGGGCCATTGTCAGAATTTATTATCCGTGGAATACCATGCCTAGATGAAATAGTTTTAAGTTCTCAATTTCAACAAATTTAGAATAATAATCAATAACTAATATAAATTCTTCATTGTTGTACTCAAATAGATCTACACCAACTTTTTGCCAAGGTAAATTTGGGATATCATGACTTATCAAAGGTTCCTTTGGTTTTGAATTCTGATATTTTTAACATGTTTTACACTTACTCACTACTTGTTCAATATCTTTGTTCATACCTTGCCAGTAGACTGAGAAGTTTGCTCTTGCAATGCATTTATTTCTTTCTAAATGTCCTTTGTGAATGTTTTTTAATATATTTTTACGCAAAGCCTTAGGAATAATGACTTTGTGTTTTGTAAATTAAATTGTCAATAATAACTAGTTCATGTTTAATTTTTTTATACCATCTAATACATTCAGATATGTCTCTTTTGTTTTTAGGCCAACCATTATTTATGTATGATCTCAAAATTTTTAAATATTCATTGTTATCAGTGAATTCAATTAGCTCTTGCATCTTCTGATACGTAATTTCTAAATGTTTTTTTACAATACAAACATGTGATTCTAAGTCTAAAGTATCATCATAGACTTTCTTAACAGTAGCACGAGAAAGAGTATCTGCAACAACTAATTCCTTGCCCGGTTTGTAAATCAATTTTATATCATATTTTTGAATCGATAACATCATTCTCTTTAGTCTTGCAGGACCATCAGATTTTTCTTAAATATTGTTAAAAGTGGTTTGTGATCCGTTTCTACACGGAATTTTCTACCATAAACATACTGTGAAAATTTATTTATTCCAAAGCATATGGCTAGGAGCTCTTTCTCTATTTGTGCATAATTTTGCTGAGTCTTTGTCATGGTTTGTTTCTTTGCAAAAGAACAGCTCCTAAACCTGCTTTTGCTGCATCGACTGATATTGTAACTTCCTCTTTTATACCAAAATAATTCAAAGTTATATCATTAATCAGTTCTTTTTTTAAATTATTGAAAGATTCATCTTTTACCTCACTCCAAATAAATACATTATCATTTTTTAATAAGTCTCTTAAAGGCTTTGTTTTTTTCTGACAAGTTGTTTATGAATCTTCCAACATACGTAATCATACCCAAGAAACGTTGTACGTTAGTTTTATTTTTTGGTTTGGGCATTTCTGTAATGGCTTCTATTTTATCATCATCAATTTTTATACCGTTATTTGAAATTTTATATCCTAAATATTTTACATCATTTATACTAAATCTACATTTATTTTTATTAAATTTTATATTATTCTTTTTTGCTATTTCAAAAACTTTTTTAAGTCGCATATCATGCTCCTCTTGATTTTTCCCCCAAATTAAAATATCATCTACATAAACCTCTACACCTTCTAGATTGAAAATGTTCTTAAATCTCTCCTGAAAAACTTCTGTCGCGGATTTCAATCCATACGGCATTCTTAAAAACCTATATGTTCCAAAGGGAGTACCAAAAGTACATAATTTGCTACTTTCATTGTCAAGCGGAATGGTCCAGAACCCTTGTGTGGCATCGAGGGTCGTGAAAACATTAGCACCATTTAAATTAGACATTATTTCATCTAATGTAGATATTTTAATTATTTTTCTTTTTATTACTTTATTTAGATCACGTGGATCCAGACACAAACGTAAAGAATTGTCTGCCTTTTTTTCCAAAACTACAGGGTTTATCCAGTCTGAACTACCCTCTACTTTTTGTATAATTTGTAATTGTTCTAACTCAAGTAATGTTTTCTTTAAATGATCTTGCAAAGCAAAAGGTAGTCTACGAATTGGATGAACAACAGCTTTGGCATGTTCTTCCAATTCGATGTGATATGGTTTTCCAATCTTTCCTATACCTTTAAATATGTTTTCAAATTCATTAATTAGATTTTTGTTTATATGCTCATTACTAACTATTTGACCAATTTTGTCTACTAACGAGCGATCATTAAAATTTTCACTCGTAGCTGGCCGTGTATATAAAAATTATGTCGTAGCTTTATTCATTAAGATGTTATTTCAAGCATCTGTCAGTGTCAAATATATATTTTAAAGTTTCATCAAAAGAAAAAGTAATGGCCTTTAATGATATGCATAAAGCGTTTATGGTAGAATGTTACTTCCTGACATCTCAAAAAATTGATGGTATTTGGCAGCATTCAATAGAAATTTGCCTTGCGGAGTTGAAGAGAGATATCCAAATACTGTTCCTAGCTATAAAACTTTCCGTGATACGCTAATGCATTGTGTAAATCTTTTTCATCAAACAGGCAGTATTTTAAGGAAAAAAAGAAGCGGTCCTCCTCTCAAGAGAAGTCGCGGCGTAATTGAAAATGTCAGACAAATTATTAACGAATCTCCTCAAACATCTATTCGCAGAGTTTCGCAACAAGTTGGGCTTTCGTATGGAACATGTCAAAAAATTTTAAAAAAGGACTTGCACATGTATCCATATAAATTAACTTCTGTACAAAATCTATTACCTACGGATTATGAAAAAAGAACACAATTTTGCCAATGGTTTATTCAAACAATGACAGACAATATTTTAAATCATTTTTTTTCACTTTTTTCACCGATGAAGCTTGGTTTTATTTGAAAGGTTATGTTAATTCGCAAAATATGCGTATGTGGTCCAGTGAAAATCCTCATTTCTACAGAGAAGTTCCTCTACATCCAGAAAAAATAGGCGTATGGGTAGGTATGAGTCGTCACCGATTAATAGGACCAATATTCTTTGAGGGCACGATAACATCGGAGAAATATCGTAACGAAATTCTCAGTGTTTTTACTAATCAATTGACTAATGATGAACTCCAGGTCGGATATTTTCAACAGGATGGGGCTACATCTCACATTACACTTGAAAATATTCAGTTTTTGCAACAATTTTATGGCGATAGGATAATAAGTAGAAATACAGCGATTCCATATCCACCACGATCGTGTGATTTAACAGTCATGGATTTTTTTGTGTGGCCATATATAAAGAATATTATTTATGAAACACCAATTAATAATCTACATAAAATCATAGAAAAATGTGAACACATTAATAACTCACCGCAAATACTGATCAATGTTTTCAATGCTCTACGAAATAGAGTGCGATTATGCTTGTTGGAGAATGGTCAATATTTTACACATTTTTTATAATATTCTATTACTTTATATAAAAATTATAAATATATTTAATATAAAAGTCAGCATTTCAAATTATTTTTTAACAATCATGACGTTTGAAATTATAATGACAGATCTCCTCTAATAACTTAAGTTAGGACATACTTTTTGTGTACATGGCGTACTTGGTTTACTTAGGTTTAATTTAATACAGTCATCACGACCTAGTATTGGTTCATATTTACCTTCTATTACATTAAATTCTAATTTGAATGTTACATTATTGTACCTTTATAGTTTCAAATTTACCAATAATGGGAAGATATTCACCTGAATATGACAGCAATTTTGATCGAATTGGTTTTAAATTGATTTGATAATTTTTTATTAAGTCTAAAGGAATAACTGATTCATCTGCGCCTTAATCTATCTTAAATTTTACTGATTTTCCCATTACGAATAAATCAACATGCCACAAATTTTTACAATGATTATTTCTAATTACATCTATAGTTAATTGCTCATTTACTTCATCACAATCAACGTTTATATTATTAATTTGTCTTTGATTTGACTTACATTTAAAAGAAAATGATTGAATTTCTTACACCTTGTGCATTGTACCTTATAAGCTGGACATTTGATTATATCGTGTGATCTTCCACATCTTGGGCAGTTGGAAATTTTACCTGGTATTTTTCTTTGTCCATCCTTTTCTTTTCCTTGCTTCTGCTTGTTGTAGGATGTCTTTTGTACTGCATCCAATGATTTACTTGAGACCATTTCCATATTTTGGTTCTTCGTAATTTCCCATATTGCACATTTTTCAATTAATTCTTCTAATTTAATTTTTTCAGTTTGTAGTAATTTTTCTCTTAGATCATTATTTGTTATACCAATTATTATCATGGTTACAACCAGTTGATCTTTTAGGTCACCAAATTCACATAATAATGTTGGGTTTTTTAATTCAGTTACAAACTGTTCAAATGTTTTTTCATCTTGCCTTATTTTAAAAATATAATACCTTTCATAAGTTATGTTTTTCTTCGGCATAAAATGCTTTTCAAATCTTTCAATTAATACCTTGATTTTATCTTTTTCATTTTCTTCAAATTCAAATGTGTTATATATTTCAACACCTTCATCACCAATTAAATATAATAATTTGGCACATTCAACTTTTTCTTCTTTTTTGTTTATTTCATTTGCTTGCATGTAAATTATGGAATTTTTGAAGCCACGTCTTCCAGTTTTGTGCTAAATTTCCCTTAATTTTCATGGGGAGTAACTCTTTTCCACTCATTTTTGAGTTGCTTTTGTCACTTTGTCTTTTATTTATCTAATTTAATTTGTTTTATTTATTTAATTTGCAGTTTATTGTTCGCAACTGTTCTGCAGCGCCATGTTGTGTTCTGTTATGTATTTGGATGGGATTGTCTTTTTTAATTTCGTTTTTCTAATTAATTTATTAATTATTTCTATGTCAAAGCTATTACATCTCGCGATGCTTTTAATGAAATCTTGTTCTATTTCATATTTCTCTTTTGTTAACGGAAAGTTTAGTAAAAGATTGACGAAGCTATCTTATGTTGAAAACAATTATTTGAATCAACGGTGATGAATCTATTGACATTGGTTTCTTTTCGCAAAATATCGATTTCTCTTTTATGCTTATTTCTAATTACTAATCTATCTAAAAATGGTATCCTATCACAGTGGCGGCTGGCGCATAAGCGCTGCAGTGCTGCAGAGCTCCCAAAAAATTGGGCGGGCGAACCTGTATTAGTTATAACTAGTTTTCTTTTACATAATTTTTCCGACATTTCTGATGTTTATAAAAGCGTAACATATTGTTGTGAAAATTCTCCCCCTGTATATCAAAAAATTTGCATATTTTTCTACATCATCCTGTAGAGGACATCAAACCCTACAATTTGACACCTCAATCATCAAAATCCGATCAGTAGAAGCCGAGATATTCGCTTCCGAAATTCCAACACTAACGCCGGTTATATATAGTATATTATCAAATAATATACAATAGGCGACCAGTGGAATAACCAACCTAATTCGCGCGATCGCTCACTTGTTCCTTATCTGGTCCACACGAACGTGCTCACAGAGCTCTTTAAAACACCCGCGCGCACCCCGCTACCCCCGCTGCTGTCTAAAACCAATGCGTGATTTTATCAGGCATGTTCGCTGCATTCTGTCCAGCGCGGTCATATGATTCGGTATAGGTATTTAATATTTTCGCGTGTTTTTTACTGTGCGGCGAGTTTAACGTAAAAACAATAATATTAGAGTGCGCGTGCTTGTTTTTGTGTATTGTTGACAATTTATATAAACTCTGTGTATTATGGTGGTGGTCTTTAATTTAATTAATGTGAAGAGATTCTTTAAATATTCATTCGAAGAAAAGATAAAATTAAAAGCAAATGGTAGGCCATTAGTAGATATCACTATTGAAAAAACTGGTGTAAGTAGAGGGAAAAATTATACACGTAAATTTAGTAGCGATATTTATTCAAAAAACGAATGGATTTGTGGATGCAACAAAAAAAATGCTTTATATTGTTTTCCCTGTTTACTTTTTGGTGGCGATAAAGCTTGGACGGAAATAGGGGTCACGGATCTAGAGCACTTGAGTTTGAAAATAAAAAGACATGAGAATTCTAAAAGCATCTTCATAATTGTATGGAATTTGCGTTACTAGGGTCAACTAATATTATGGCTCAACTAGATTCTACTTATTTGGTAAATATACAGAGACATAATGAAAATGTGTCAAAGAATCGTTATATTTTATCAAAAATTATTAATTGTATAAAATTTTGTGGAGCTTTTGAATTGGCTCTTCGGGGACATGATGAGAGCGATACTTCCGAGAATCCGGGGATATTTCGTGGACTTATTAATTTTTCGGCTGAATTAGATGCAACTCTAAGTGAGCACCTAAAAAATTGTTCGGTATTTAAAGGCACTTCCAAAGAAATACAGAATGATCTGTTACAGTGCATACTTGAAGTCTGCCAAGAACAAATAATTGAGGAAATTAATAATTCTCCGTTTTTGGCGATCATGGCGGACGAAACAACGGATGTTGCTGCAAAAACTCAAATGGTAGTTATTTTTAGATATGTTCGTGATGGTGAGCCAATTGAACGTTTTTGGAACTACGTCATTCCTGAAGAATGTGATGCAGAAACACTTAGCAAAACAATTTTAAGTGTCATAGATGCTTTAATTCAAAATTCACCTAACAAACTGATTGCACAGAGTTACGATGGAGCAGCGGTGATGAGCGGACAACACGCAGGCGTTCAAGCATTGATTAAAAAAAAGTACCCTTTTGCGCACTATGTATGTACATTGCTATGCCATCAATTAAATTTAATTATATCTAAAGCTGCTTCTGCAAATTCGCAAGTACGTGTATTTTTTGGAAATCTACAAGACATTCCCGGCTTTTTAAATAATTCACCCCAACGAGTAGAAGTGTTAAACAAGATTGTAAACAGAAGGATCCCCCACGGCGCTACAACCCGTTGGAATTTTAATATCAGGACCATTAATGTTGTGTACGAAAATAGGGCCTCTCTCATTGAGTGTATGGAAGAAATAGAAGAACAATTCTCCAAGAACACAGTCTGTAGTGCAGCCGCCTCTATTCGCCGTACATTAAATGATCCGATCTTCAATTTTTGGCTGACTTTTTTCCATCATGTAATGCCCCATGTATATATCGTGTTTAATCAATTGCAGCAAAGAAAAATTGAACCCACTCTAGTAAAAGACGCTATCGAAAATTTTGAACGCAGTATAGGCCAAGTTCGAAATAATATTGACATCATAAGTGAAGCATCAGATTTAATAAGCGATGAGCCACCACCAGAAAAACGCAAACGTCCAAATAACAGCAGATTTAATCATCGAATTTCGGCTTTAGAGGTGTGTGATGTTATTCTAAATTGTGCAAAAGATCGATTTCATTTTAAAGAGCATCTAGTAGTGGCATCACTTTTTTTTCGGAATGCTTTGGAGAGTATTGCAGTAAATTTCCTGAGGACAAACTCACTTCCGCATGCTCCTATTATCCCACCCTTGATAAAGAAAGATTACGAACGAATTGTCTGTTATTTACTCAAGAACTGATTGTAGATCTTTAAAAGGCGCACTACCTCTTCTAAAATTTTTAATAAAAAACAATCTGGGAGATACGTTGAAGGAGACTAGAAAATTATTAGAAATTGTAATAACAACTCCCATGACAACATCAGAGGCCGAACGATGCTTTTCAACACTAAATCGAATTAAGACGTTTCTCAGAAATTCAATGACCGAAGATCGTTTAACATCTCTTTTCATGCTATCTATCGAAAAAAAGTTTATTTTCGAAATAGACAATTTTAATGACAAAGTGATAACAAAATTTGCAAATCGAAAAGAACGTAGAATAGATTTAATTTATAAGAAATAATTTGTTAGTAAAGTAGTGCTTAGTGACTCTTATTTTTTTGTGTGACAATTGACAATCGTTCCAGAAATCCATTACTTCAGTGCGGAAGGCGAAGAAAGCACGATAAGATCGATGGGAGACAATCTCTTACTGCCCGTGCAAGGTAAATTTTTTTGTAAAACTTGCAGAACACCTTAAAATTTTTAGCACGAGCTGCCACTGTCCTATCATTGTTTTCCTTTTCCACCGTGAATTTAATAGGCGGAAATTTCAAATTTAACTGTTTAACGAACATGTCCAATTCACATTTACGTGTATCGCGAGAATGTCATCTACGTACCTGTTCCAGACTCTTAGAAAATATTTAGCGTTATTTTTAAATTCTACTTCAAATTGACTCATGTTGCGCTCATGGGCTCATGCCTCATGGCTGACTCATGGGCAGTTGCCCATTGTAGTGTCTTGTTTCTATTCACAAAATTTTTCTCTTACTTGGAAACAATTTTGCGTCACGCAGAGTTGTCAATCTCATGTATTCTTTTGCTTTTGAAGGTTCAATGTTATTCTTATGGAACAAGTCTTTTAAATATTTCATAGTTTCAGGAATAGGTACCGAAGGAAATAATGACGTTACATCGAATGAAACTAAAATTTCCTCATCTTCCAGTTTACAATCTTTAATTAATTGAACAAATGCTAAGGAATTACTAACTGACAAAGTTTCTGGTTTCACGGCTAAATTTTTAAATTCATTCACTAACCATTTGAAAATCAGGTAAGTTGATACCTGAAACGGTAGGTCTCATCGGGTTACCTGGTTTATGTATCTTCGGCAAGCAATACATTTTTGGTTAAAAATTGGTCACACAAATGAAAAAAATTATTTAGATTTGGAACTTCTCTTGAAGGTGGGGTTTTTTTTGCAGTTTTAGAATAGTTTTAGAATGTACTAACTTTTCGTAGTTTCTGCTTTCGTGGTGAAATTGCTAACAAGTGTTTTCTTGTTTGCAATGCAACACTACTCACACTTGGCTGGATATCCGCTTGAAGAGATTCTGAAAAATATGCATATACATATATTATGGAAAATCTACTTACAATATATATGTCTATAGTACTAACAATTGCATTGGAATTTATTGAAGCTTAAATACAGATTTTTCATCTACCCAGAATTATATGGATACAGACAGAGAACATAAGAAAGTGGTGTTGCACAATATAATCATATTAACTGTATTTCTAACATTCAATTGAGATGAAGAATATGCAGATATATGTACTTACTTGTAGATACATCTGGAATTACTTCTAAAACGTCTGTCTTCAAATCTAGTAAGTTTGGAGCTATATCTACAGGTACTTCTTCGTGAACAGATAATGCAGCCACTTAAATATTCTCTACAGACAATTTTCATCAAACTAGTATCTCCTAAATCTTACTAAATTAACTTACCAGTAATTTTGTCTTCTGGCAAATTCAAAGAATACATTCTCTTAAATTCTTATTTTTGGAGGTCTTTCTTTTTCTTCAAATAAATCTACAATGTAATGTCTAATCAGTATATATTCAACAAATTTTGCAATTTCACTCACCAACAGAATGTGCTTTCTTTAGTATGAATATTTTCCTGTTGAAGGCAGCCAGTATTCGCTAAAACATAAAATATTGTACACATGTTCATACTTTGTAAGTTTTTATAAACCTACAAATTTGTGAAGTACTTGCTTCATCGAGCACTATGTTCACCGAAAAAATTGTGAAAACTGCGTAAGATTGTAGTCTATTCCTTAAATCATTCGCAAACATTTTATATTCAAAATGTTGGCCGCAGATAAATTTTGTTTTGTATACTTTTGATAAATCCTTTTTTAATAGATCAGGACGATTGCAAAGATCTATCCATTTCAAAAGGCTACAAATCAGATTAGTAAGTTAATGGAATTCAATTATTTTCTAAAACATACCGGTCTCTATCTTTTGGAAAAGCAAAGAAGCTATGTCCTATTTTACTAGAGTTGTAATTGCATGAAGGGACAGCACACCAACGTGATATAGATGTTTTTGTTTTAAATGTTTCCATTTTGTTTTAATATATACAAAAATTTACAACTACTTATAATCTAAAGTTTATTTTAGTAAACTATCTACAATTAAATTAAATAATCTAAAGAAGAAATATGAGAAAAACAGAACTTAAAACTATAACCTCACAGTAACACATAATAAATCTATGAATCTTTGCTATAAACAAACTGAATACGAAATTTGAAACGTCACGAAGAAATTAATAAGTCAAAAATATGAAAATAGCGTTTAAATAAACCATGTAAACAACATTACACAAGCATTCCAAGCATTGTTTCAAAATGGCTGATTGGATTCGGCGCACAAAAATCGAAGCCGACGCTCCGCATAAGTATTCGGAACGCCGAATACATATGCGGAGCTCGCGACTTGTCCGCTCGCATTCTAAAATTTCGCCGACGCCGTGCGCTGATACGTGCCGAAAGTGGCGGGCCCGTCGGACTCCCGCCGCGACCGATATTCGCGGTGGAAGCTGAAAAAGCCGCCGCTCCGCATAAGTATTCGACACGTCGAATACATATGCGGAGCTCGCGGCTTGTCCGCCCGCATTCAAAAATTTCGCCGACGCCGTGCGCTGATACGTGCCTAAAGTGAACTGAACCGATATTCGCAGTGGAAGCTGTAAAAGCCGCCGCTCTGCATAAGTATTCGAACCGTCGAATACATATGCGGAGCGCGCGGCTTGTCCGCCCGCATTCGAAAATTTCGCCGACGCCGTGCGCAGATACGTGCCGAACGTGGCAGGCCCGTCGAACATCCGCCGCGACCGTACCGGTAGCTGCAGAGGAAGCAGGAAAAGCCGTCGCTTCGCATAAGTATAACGGTCCCCGAACACTACCGCGGAGCTCGTGGCTCCGATGCAGTATCTGGACCTGTCTAACACTTACGCGGAATACTGCGCCGGTCATGGAGCATCGGCGCAGAACTTTGACTTTTTCGCCGGATTGTTTAGAAAATGGCTGATGTCGGTAGCCTGGCGGGATTTTTAATGGAGAGCCGGGTAGGATATACGGAAAGTGAAAAATGTGAGAGCAAAAAAAAGGTAATTCATGCCGGGGCCGGGCTGTCCCTCTAGTATTGTTGTGTGGTCTCCCCGCCGGTCACTGGGGTTCGCAGCTGGCCGTTGGTCCGCCTAATAAAGTCACATTGTTTTGAGCTTTACGACTCTCGGAACTCCTAAGGGTATCGTTGCCACCTTTGACTAGAAAGGATACGGCCTTAGAGGCGTTCAGGCAAAATCCCACGGATGGTAGCTTCGCACCACCGCCCACTCGAGCGAGTGCGTGAACCAAATGTCCGAACCTGCGGTTCCTCTCGTACTCAGCAGGATTACTATCGCAACGACTGGTCATCGGTAGGGTAAAACTAACCTGTCTCACGATGGTCTAAACCCAGCTCACGTTCCCTATTGGCGGGTGAACAATCCGACGCTTGGCGAATTCTGCTTCGCAATGATAGGAAGAGCCGACATCGAAGAATCAAAAAGCGACGTCGCTATGGCCGCCACAAGCCAGTTATCCCTGTGGTAACTTTTCTGACACCTCTTGCTCGGGATCAAGCCAGCTTTTGCCCTTTTGCTCTACGCGAGGTTTCTGTCCTCGCTGAGCTGGCCTTAGGACACCTGCGTTATTCTTTGACAGATGTACCGCCCCAGTCAAACTCCCCGCCTGGCAGTGTCCTCGAATCGGATCACTGGGAGCATGTATCGCCTCACGCCACTCTACGCGCTTGGCTCGAGAACACCGTGACAGCCGCCGTCAAGACGAACGGCGCACGCATTCCGCCTCACCGAGTAAGTAAAGAAACGATGAAAGTAGTGGTATTTCACCGGCGACCGAAGTCTCCCAGATATGCTGCACCTATCATGTCTACATACATTGCCAGACTGGAGTCAAGCTCAACAGGGTCTTCTTTCCCTGCTAATTTTCCAAGCCCGTTCCCTTGGCAGTGGTTTCGCTAGCTAGTGGGTAGGCACAGTGGAAATCTCGTTAATCCATTCATGCGCGTCACTAATTTGATGACGAGGCATTTGGCTAATATAATGTAGTTATTAGGAAATCATAGGAATATGTATACACATTTCGGGTTAATAATTTTTCCCACCCGTAGGGATTACAAAAAGAATACATATAAAGTAACCGACATTTCAAAATGCGATAAGGAGAACAGGATATGAATAATTATAGTCATTTCCACACTGAAGTTACCCGCACGCACTGACACTAATACCGCACTAATACCGCACACGCACGCATTTCATGGATTTTGCGCAGGATTATTCCACTAGACAGACGCCATAAAGTGCCGGTGGATGGTACTTCCCCACTTGACAACGGAGTTAACACAGCTACACTTCACCGATCCGAAGATAGAAATCAAATCTTCAGTTGCTCTATTACAACGAGGCCATATGCCCCCCGCGCCAAGGAGAACGGGGGAGACCGAGGTGGTTTTGTCTCCCTACTTCCGGGCGGCAGCTTCTCGAAATCTGGGATGATCATAAATCAGACGTTTGCGGTTCCAGCTTTCAAATAGCGTTCTGAGACCTTCTCAGCAGACCTGAACGTCAACGATAGCCAAGACGTTTTCATGCAGAAGAATGGCCAGGTCTGGTATGAAAAGCTGCCTATCAGGATGGTATACCCGGGGCTCCTTTTCCACAATAAAGCCTTTCCGGCGCGCATGGCGAGCAAGCTTGTCAACGACCTCGTTTACCGAATTTTTTATCATCCTGTTGCACTCCGCGAGTACATCCCCAGTAACGGCAGGACACTGCAAGCCATGATGCAATCGTGGGACCAGATAGCGCTTCAGAATTTTATACTTCTGGTCCGGCTTCAAAGGAGCCCGTTCCAGATTGCTGAGCCACATGGTAAGATTGTGTAGGGTTGGTTTCAAGGCTCCGGTATTTCCAAACTGAAGACCAAGGTACCGGAATGATGATAGGTTTTATAGAACGGGGAGGAACTTCCCATAGATCTTAAATATGGGTTTGGATCTTATGACACTTTTACCGGAAACGGTAGCTGCGGACATCGAAACACACTTCTTGACATTAAGGTCCATGCCACGATCAGAAAAGTATTGGCATGCCTTGTCAAGAGCGTCTGGGACATCGATGTCATGGTCCTCAAACAGTAGCAAATCGTCCGCAAACTCTACCGCTCCGACCTTTGTGTCCGAAGTAATAGTTCCTCCTTTTGATCCTGTATTTAAAGATGAAACCAACGCATTAAGAACCAAGTTGAAGAGTAGGGGGCTCAGGGGGTCTCCTTGCTTCACACCTCTCATAAATTTGATGGTTCGTGTTGTTAGACCACCAACAGTAATTGAGGTGTAAGCATCTAGCAGTGTCGCTGCTATGTACTCAATGGTCAAAGGGTGCATTGCCATCTGCCTAGAATTGCTGGATGAGAGACGGAATCAAATGCCTTGCGAATGTCCAGGGAAACCACGTTGTAAGATTTCCCTTTAATTCTCCTTGACTTGATGTAATGGTCAAGGATTGCGACATTCGCAAGGGTCCCATCCACATTCACAAATCCTTGCTGAAGGGGGTGGAGGTCACAGCTGTTCAGAAGCCTTCTTGCCAGGATTCGGTGGAGCAATCTCTGGGGGGCAGATCCAATTGAAATTGGTCGCCAGTTGGAGGGGTCCCTTCGTTCTCCATCTTTGGGCAGCAGGATGGTTCTTGCCGCTCGCCAGATGGAGGGTGTAAACCGCCCGTAAAGTAGAACGTTGAAAAGTACTCCCAACAGACCGGCGGGACACTTCTTGGTCTGGAAAACTGATATTCCATCAGGCCCTGGTGTAGAGTTAGACCAAGACTTCATGGACTCAAGAATTTCTTCACTAGCAATTGGTCGGAAGCTAGTGTCCGAAGGGACTTGATTTCCAGGATTCAAAGATGGCTCCTCTTCGTCCTGGTAGACGGCAGCTGAGACATTCTCGAATATTGAGCTGTAAAGCCTCTCCACTTCTTCAATCGGGGGGACAGTCTCCTCTTCCAGCAATTCGCAACCGGACAAGATCTCCGCAAGTCTGGCAGGATTTTTCTGAAGTAGGTCCTGCGCCTTCTTGTAAACAGCTGCACGGCGCTGACGAGAGGATGAGGTCTAACAGGGCTCGCGTCCTGCATAGATGGTAACGGGATGGTTCCAGCATTTGGTCCTCCACTCAGGCGATGACACTCGCATTGACACAGGCGATGGCACAGGCGATGACATAGCCAATGATATAGGCGATGGCACAGGCGATGACACAGGCGGTAACACAAGCGATGACGGGTAAATTAATGCTTAGATTTTCCTCGAAAATCGTAACACGGGCACGGGTGGCACTACTCGGCACTGAATCAGGCGACAAAGACTTAGCAGTAGGCGGTTTAATAGTTTTTCTCCTCTTAGAGGGTATCATAGGAGGCTGATCTATATTGGTAGGCCGTTGATTCAAGCCAACCAGTATGGAACTTATCGGAGGTGGCTTACGAGCAAGGCCGGACGTTGTAGGTACTTCGGCAGATGTAGGTGCCATCGTTATAGAAGAGGGCCGCAGAGATTATTAAGCGGCCTTTCTTACAGTTCGTCGAGTACTGGAGTTGGGCTGAGATGACGACTCTAGGGTGGATACTCCCTGGGTAATGGGACGCAGAACTCCTTCCCCTAGATCTCTCTTGGCCCGCTCCAGATATCTAACGTAAACTGGCTTTTCTCTTCTATAACGAATCTGATGATGGGTCAGTCCGGTGCGTAAACTGGCTTTTCTCTTCTATAACGAATCTGATGATGGGTCAGTCCGGTGACCTCTATCAACTCCTTGTAGCAGACCCACTTCTTGCTACCGGCTTCCGCACAGGCTATGCAAGCCATCAAGGTAGATTCAGGGGTCTTTGCCTTGCTGTCGAGGTCTTTCTGATACTCCTCAGGGTGGGCTCGTCTCTCATGCTGCCTGACCGCAGCAAAGACATTAAATTCACGTGAGCAGAACATCCATTTCCCCCGATCCCTGGTGCCACACTCCTTGGCGTGCTTCGCCAGGTTGGCTTTGGCTTGATACACACTACCACACTTATCACAAACAAAAGATACAGTTACTTTCTTAGTAGGAGGGATCTGCCTAGGGCCAGAATTTAACTTGGACCCATTATTAATTGGGGTTATAGCAGATCCCACTGCTCCAGCTAGAGCTGGTTCGAAGCCATCCGAGCTCTTAGTTTTCGGGGTGGCTCCTAAGGGTCCCGAGGAATCCGAACCCATGGATTCCCCTCGTCCGAGGCTACTACACAAAGGAACAGGACCAATACATAACGCCATAAAGTGGGTTAAGGCTGGTGGCCCTTCTACGCCGGAAGCCGGTGACGGACCGTACGTCGTTAGCATTAGGGAAGATCACCCTAAGTTACCAGGGCCACCAGGTGGAGGTGACGTACGGGCTTTGAGCGAATGATTTCTTGAGTGCTATTTATATTTAAGGGAAGATTCCCGCATATTCGTTTTCTCGGTCCTTCTGTATCAACACTGTTCCAGACGGTGCCAGGCCGTGTGACATCTGATGTATCATCGGATGACTCATCATAATACATTATGAAAATACCAACAGTATAAACAAATGTAATACGACTATTCCTATTATTTTATGTGGCTGCGTTTATAGCGACGGGTATGAACATGCGTGTATGACGTGTACATACATGATCAATTTGCAAGTTTCAGATTGATGTGTACGTGCTAATTTGATTTCTTTCTACAATACTTGCTATGGTAGCATGTTTGAACATGCATTGGATGCATTTAAACAACTCGTGCTGTCAGCAGTATAAAACAGGGGCTTGCGATTGCACAACTTCATTTAAATTGCGAATGTGAAGCGTGCGTCTGGTGCTTTTATTTTAGTGTGTCGTCAACCGTGAAGCTGAAGTGTTTTTTTAATTTCTTATGCGAAATGGGTAAATTTGTGAAAAAACGAAGTCAGACATCTACATTCAGTGAATCAGTTGGCAAAAAAACAGTTGTACAATGACAGTTATTTATTATAGTTTTACCTCATTGGATGGAAAGCCACAGTACGTTGTTTGCTTTCAAAGTTTTCTCCGATGAAAGCATGAAGCCATCAAAATTAGTTCGACATTTGGAAACTAAACATCCGGCTCATAAAAACAACCCTTGGAATTTTTCGAAAGAAAATTACGTACTTTGAGAAATCGACAAACTTCTATTTGTAAGTCAAGCCATACTGATAAAAGTCTATTTGAAGCATCTTATCTTGTAGCTTTAGGAGTAGCTAAGATGTCCAAACCTCATATTGTCTGCTGTAGTTGATACGGTCGGTTTTAATAGGCATGGAAGAAGCAAAACAAAAATCAGAAAAAGTTCCTGTTTCTAACGACACAATATCAAGGCGAATTGATGATATGGCTGTTGATGTTCTCGATCAGATATTTAAGCAACTGAGTTCAAGTGAATTTTTTAGTATTCAATTTGATGAATCAATAGATGTAGCAAACATGTCTCAGTTCTTATGTTTTGTAAGGTATGAATGCGATAGAATTCAATCATAGAAATATGTTATTTTGCGAAACAAAGAATTCAATCATTTAAAAAAGAAATAGTATAGTAGTCCATTTTAAGCATAGCATTTCTGCGTCAGATACTTTGAAATCCATTCAGAAATAAAGAGGACTTCCTGTTTTAAAAGTAAAGCAAGACGTCAGTACTAGGTGGAATTCCTGTTTGCTAGTGATGGGCCGATTATTGAACCGTAAAGATGCTCTTTCGATAGTAATTCCTTCCTAATAGCCTTCCAAACTTACCAATTTTCTTAGACGCGCAAGAGTGGAATATTTTAAATGACTATTATATAAGTAATAATGCGAACCGTATCGATTGTACGGCCAGATGATGACACAATTCGAGGGAATTTTGAAGGTCTTAGTGGATAGTACCTGCTAGCAATAATACTTGGCAATATATATTTAAATTATGCTAATTAAGTGCTAATCTTAAACCTAAGTACAAAGTTTAGGATAAATCTAATTTATTTTAATAAAGTTTATTGCGCTTCATTTAAGAAACGTGAAATTATGAATAGATTGTGACATTAAAAACAGGTTAGTAAATGCGTTCTGTAATTGAATTAAAAATAATGGTGGAAATAGTAATAAAAAGGTAATTAATTTGTAAGTACTACGGATATCGATTCTTAGAATAGAGGTAAAGTTTTACAATTTAAATAAGATAACTAAACTTTCAATATACAGGGTGTCAATTTAAAGTGAACATTATTTAATGCTAAATAAAATTATACATATATTTAAGGAAAATAAACAAAAACACAAAAATTATTGTTCTTGCGCTTGACATGCCGCTCGTCGTGGAAGCACTGGCTTTCTAAATCTTGCACGTTGCAGCCTGTTCACTCGTCTTCTTGAAAGGTGAAATACTCTTCAAAACGCGCACTTTTCGCACTGCTCGTTTCACAGTTGCAGTTGGAGTTCTCATGGTATAACCTTGATGATGTCATTATTACCAGGATAAAGCTCCAATACCTTTTATTCCTCTTTTTTTTTCTTGAAATGACTTGATATTTCTTTCATATGCTTTTATAACAAAATTTTAGAAAAAATACGTAATACTTTATTCACTCAAATAATATTTAACTTAAATTAAATGTTCAAACTAAAGACCTCTTGCAGCTTGACAATAACCTAATCTATCACGAAAATTACGCAACGAATTTTGTAGCCAGGTATTCCTTCAATTTCATATCTGATTCTGGCTGCCAGGTCTTGCAAATTTTGTGGTTTTTCTTTGTAAATTTGATTTTTTAAATGACCCCAGAGGAAAATATCTAGGGGACTCAAATCAGGCGACCTGGCAGCATTCAATAGGTCCTCGATGTCCTATCCAACGACCTGGAAAGACGTTATTCAGAAACAAGCGAACATCAACTCCATAATGAGGTGGAGCGCCGTCTTGCTGAAACCAAACATTGCGGTTTGGCATTCCTTGTTGAACTTCATCCGAAAATAAATGTGGAATGTCAGGCACAATGTGATCACGCAATAGGTTTAGATATCTATCTGCTGTCAAATTTCCATCTATAAAGTATGGACCTATTATGTGGTGCCCAATAAGACCAGCCCAGACATTAAGTTTTTGTGGATGCTGTGTATGGTGTTCCATCATCTAATGAGGATTTTCACTGGACCAGTAACGAGAGTTGTCTGTTTACAAACCCATTTTGACAAAAAGTGGCTTCATCCGAATACAAAATGTGGTTTAGAAAATTTGGATTATTATTAATCATTTCCATTATTGTTGCACAAAAGTGCATTCCTCTGTCAGGGGTCATCTCCGTTTAGCTCATGGAGGAGATGTATCTTGTAGTTCTTGTGTTGTTCTTTTTTAATATTCGAACAACCGACGATTGACTAATGTCATTATCCAAAGCAAGTAGCGTGGTTTACGTAATTGGATTATCCGTAACATTAAGACCTTTATTTGTGGCTGATTTTGGACGTCCAGACTTTGGCATATCATTTACATTTCCAGTTTCTCTAAATTTTCTAACCTATTTAGACACTGTAGATTGTACAATACGATTTCTTTCCGGATGAACGTTATTAAATAAATTACAAACATCTTGGTGTGAACGTTGTCGATCTCCATAACCAACCATCATCAAGGTTTCAATTCTTTCAGTTTCACTGAGTTTCACCATGTTTACAAATTAAAATGGAACTATTCTTATTATATCAACTTATTGAAAGGTACTTCACAATGACATGAAAAATTACATTAAAGAAAACAAAGGCCACTATCATTTTTTTGAGAGAATCTTGTTTTATATCACATTTTGCCGTTTATTGGAAATTATGATTTTACACAGAAATTTTGTTATGAAAGCAAATGAAAAAAATATCAAGTCATTTCAAGAAAAAAAGAGGTATAGAAATCAGCAAAAAAAAACACATAGTTGCCATTTGAAAAACAAAAAAATAACGTTTCTATGGAAAAGCGTTGACATACAGAAAACAACGAGTAGGCTAAGAAATGGAGAATAATTAGTAAAAAAAACATTAATTAAAGGCATTTTGGTATAAAGTTCATAATTACGGAAGTAAACCGTCCATTCCATACTTTTGACCAACCCTGTATTTCTATGTTAAATAAAATATCTTTCTTGTATATAATTTAAGGAGGTAAAAAATATACTACATTATGAACTTTCTCCAGTGTATTTATTAAAGCTAAACTACAATATTTTAAGTTGCTCTCATTATTCGTATATTCCTTTTGACGAATAAATTCATGTATTGCCAAAGATGATTTATCATGAATCAAAATATCTTCACATATGGAACAATCAGTTATTAGTATTACTGAAAATACTATCGCGCCAGCCATCTGCTAATATATGCTATTGCAAACACTTCAATATCTGCTAGGGAATGAAAATCTTCGGGCAATTTTGGCAACTGAAGGCAGACCTAAGATATTTCTCTTTTACTAGCATTTCTACAAATAAAAGTTTGAACATTGGACAATAGATTCGAACATTCATCGTTTTCGCAGTTGAAGTTGGTTGATATGTTACAAAGTTATTGATAAGCAGTGTCTTATAATATTAATTAAAAATAGAGCATGATGGTTTTACATTTCACAAACTGTGCTGACGGATTTGTCCGAAAATCTTTTCCAGAGCATCCTGCTTAAATGCTCCTGTAGGAAGAAGTTTGTAATCCATTTGAAATAACATATCTTTTATTAATCTGAATCCTTTCAACGTGTGAATCCAATTTTGAAGAACAACAGGTTTCCCTTGGTGACTAAGTTTCGTAGGGATATACACTGGGTGACCGTTTAACGAATATAATGTGTACCAAGACTATGTTCGCTACACGAATTGTTCGTTAACCGATCATCAATTTGCCATAGTTTTTTTTAAGGAAAATCAATTAATCTATTCTAGGTCCAAAAAATCAAATATGTATGTAAACAATTTCTTAGCGTATATTTATTTATTGAAAAAAGAACATAAAATTACATAAAAATATACTATCAACCAGTCCTAAGTTTTTTCGTCTGTGGGGTGTTAAAGAACTTGTCCAATGTCGATTACGTTTCTCTCTTCTTCAGAATTTTCCGAAAATGGTGAATTGCATTGTCATGGTAGAAATCTCCAACTCTGTTAAACTCAACCTGGTTTGGGAGCCATTCTAAGAACGTTGTTCTGACATCCTCCTACATCCTTAAAAGATCTTTAATAGCAGATGTCGTCACCGTCCAACTTTTCAGAAGTAGGTACTTCCAAACTTTCTTGGTGTTCTTCGTTCCAAAGGTTTTGGAGGTCTTCTGCCGTCAGCTCCTCTTCGTGGTTTGTTATGAGCTCTTTACGATTGTGGTGGTATAATTCTTTTCCGAGATCCTTTATTACTATCACCAGTGTAGGATAATCCCCAAAATTCTTTTATTGAAGAACCATCACTGGTAAGTGATGCTCTACACATTAACCAGCCATCTCGTACCTTAATTGTTTTGCAAGCAAAACAATGTTAAAAAAAAACTTTTATTGTTATTTATATTATTACCTGGAAGATTTAATTTTGGAGAGGTTCCAGGTACCAGTTTAACATGAAGGACATCGTCACTTTCAAAATGGGCAGAGCAAATTCTAAAATTTGCTACCTTTTCAACTTCATTTTCTAAGAGAGATTTATTTCTGGCAAGAGAAAATTTCGTTAAATAGAATGAAATACGCTACCGTGACTACACTCTAAATAAACTTTTATCATCCCGGAAGGAAACAGATGGCTCTAGACTTGCCTACTGCACGTGTGGCGAAAAATGGGCATTCCTTCACCCGCTTGCGCCCCACGGCAGCTTTTTCGCGCGACTCCATAAAATAATTAATACTAGGTTAAAGTATATACACGAAAATACGCGCTAAACTAATAATTCTAGCACAGCCTTGAATTTATTTTTAAAAATTGGTGAAACGAACAGGCTCCTATTTCATACGTTATAAATGAAATAGTTGTTATTATAGCTACAATCTATTCAATCCTGTCGACTACAAGAAATTTACGCACATAAAAATTTAACTGTTAAATCGTATGATAGTAAAAATCCCCTTGAACGAGCTTGAAAACCCTATGTAAAATGTTTGTATATAATGTATATGAATTGCATTTATATAACAATGATATAACATTAACAGTTACATTGTAATTAACTCTATTTATCCACCTTATGAACATTGGCATAAGCTTAACAAAAGTTTTAAGACTTTCTTTCAGAATTTTGTGACCTGTGCTGTTCGACAATCAAAAACGATCACCAACTGCTAAATAACACTCTTGCTCGCTTAACATCCAAATGACAAACATCATTTTTTTATCCAAAGGAATAATGTCATTATTATTTAAAATCTGTGCTCCAACAGTATTTAGTAGTACCTAATGTGTTCTTAAATTTCTTCTATAAGTAATATAAACTTTATTACTTACGTTAAATGTTTGCCTAGACATTCGAAAATGTTCCCTAAATTGGTTTAATGTGTAATGAGGAATAGTATCTTCATAGTAATTTTCATTTCGTACAACCATATTTTGTCGTTGTCCACTTAAGTTTAAATCATCCTCTAGAGGTTGAGCCAATTCATTTATAACATGTACTGCTAAATGCGAATTTAATAAATCATCATTCAATACGAAATTAATTTTATTATTTTAACTAATATAACCTACATTCAAAACAAAAAATGGGTTATATTGCTCTCCACTTGTTTTGTTTTTGGTGGCATGCGGAAAGAGATCGTTTACCCAACCCCAACATGTTCCCAGAACCGTAATGATCATATCTCCAACATAATCACATTCTAAAAAAATATAGAAACGATAATTTTGAATACTTGCATTAAACAAAAAATATATGATTTACATGGAATACTGGTTCCGCAGATATCTGATATTTTCAGGAATTTAGTTGACGATTTTGGTGGCGTAATTCTTCTCCGATGAGATCCTTTATTACTATTACCAGTGTAGGATGATCCCCAAAATTCTTTTATTGAAGAACCATCACTGGTAAGTGATGCTCTGCACATTAACCAGTCATCTGGTACCTTAATTGGTTCTATAAAGAACATTGTTTTGCAAGCAAATACTTTTATTGTTATTTATATTATTACCTGGAAGATTTAATTTTGGAGAGGTTCCAGCTACCAGTTTAACGCGAAGGACATCGTCACTTTCAAAATGGGCAGAGCAAATTCTAAAATTTGCTACCTTTTCAACTTCATTTTCTAAGAGAGATTTCTGGCAAGAGAAAATTTCGTTAAATAGAATGAAATACGCTACCGTGACTGCACTCTAAATAAGCTTTTATCATCCCGGAAGGAAACAGGTGGCTCTAGACTTGCCTACTACACACGTGTGGCGAAAAATGGGCATTACTTCACCCGCATGCGTCCCACGGCAGCTATTTCGCGCGACTCCATAAAATAATTAATACTAGGTTAAAGTACATACACGAAAATACGCGCTAAACTAATCATTCTAACACAGACTTGAATTTAAATTTTAAAATTGGTGAAACGAACAGGTTCCTATTTCATACGTTATAAATGAAATAGTTGTTATTATAGCTACAATCTATTCAATCCTGTCGACTGCAAGAAATTTACGCACATAAAAAATTAACTGTCACATCGAACGATAGTAAAAATCCCCTTGAACAAGCTTGAAAAACTTAAGTAAAATGTTTGTATATAATGTATATGAATTGCTTTTATATAACAATGACATTAGATTAGCAGTTACATTGTAATTAATTCTATTTATCCACCTTATGAACATTGGCATAAGTTCAACAAGGGTTGATAGACTTTCTTTCAGAATTTTGTGACCTCTGCTGTTCGACAATCCAAAACGATCACCAACTGCTAAATAACACTCTTGCTCGCTTAACATCCAAATGACAAACATCATTTTTTTATCCAAAGGAATAATGTCATTATTATTTAAAATCTGTACTCCAACAGTATTTAGTAGTACCTAAATGTGTTATTAAACTTCTTCTATAAGTAATATAAACTTTATTACTTACGTTAAATGTTTGCTTAGACATTCGAAAATGTTCCCTAAATTGGTCTAATTAATGTGTAATGTGCAATAGTATCTTCATAGTAATTTTCATTTCGTACAATCACGTTTTGTCGTTGTCCAATTAAGTTTAAATAATCCTCTAGAGGTTGGGCCAATTCATTTATAACATGTACTGCTAAATGCGAATTTAATAAATCATCATTCAATACGAAATTAATTTTTTAATTTTAACTAATATAACCTACATTCAAAACAAAAAATAGGTTATGTTGTTCTCCACTTGTTTTGTTTTTGGTGGCATGCGGAAAGAGATCGTTTACCCAATCCCGACATGTACACGGAACCGTAATGATCATATCTCCAACATAATCATATTTTAAAAAAATATAGAAATGATAATTTTGAATACTTGAATGAAACAAAAAATATATGATTTACATGGAATACTGGTTCCGCAGATACCTGATGTTTTCAGGAATTTAATTGACGATTTTGGTGCCGTAATTATTTTCTGAGGAGATCCTTTATTACTATCACCAGTCCAGGATGATCCCCAAAATTCTTTTATTGAAGAACCATGGTAAGTGATGCTCTGCACATTAACCAGTCATCTGGTACCTTAATTGGTTCTATAAAGGACATTGTTTTGCAAGCAAATACTTTTATTGTTATTTATATTAGTACCTGGAAGATTTAATTTTGGAGAGGTTCCAGGTACCAGTTTAACGTGAAGGACATTATCACTTTCAAAATGGGCAGACCAAATTCTAAAATTTGCTACCTTTTCAACTTCATTTTCTAATTTTTCTAAATTTTTGTTAAATCGAATGAAATACGCTACTGTGACTGCACTTTATTTAAATAAACTTTTATCATCCCGGAAGGAAACAGGTGGCTCTAGACTTGCCTACTACACACGTGTGGCGATAAATGGGCATTACTTCACCTCACATGCGCCCCCCGGCAGCTATTTCGCGCGACTCCATAAAATAATTAATATTAAGTTAAAGTATATATACGAAAATACGCGCTAAATTAATAATTCTACACAGCCTTAAATATAAATTTTAAAATTGGGGAAACGAACAGGTTCCTATTTCATACGTTATAAATGAAATAGTAGCTACAATCTATTCAATCTTGTCGACTGCAAGAAATTTACGCACATAAAAAATTAACTGTCACATCGAACGATAGTAAAAATCCCCTTGAACAAGCTTGAAAACTTAAGTAAAATGTTTGTATATAATGTATATGAATTGCTTTTATATAACAATGACATTAGATTAGCAGTTACATTGTAATTAATTCTATTTATCCACCTTATGAACATTGGCATAAGTTCAACAAGGGTTGATAGACTTTCTTTCAGAATTTTGTGACCTGTGCTGTTCGACAATCCAAAACGATCACCAACTGCTAAATAACACTCTTGCTCGCTTAACATCCAAATGACAAACATAATTTTTTTATCCAAAGGAATAATTTCATTACTATTAAGATAAAATAAAACAAATTTTATGAATTTCACTTTTTAATTATCACTGTAACAAGTCGTTTCGCACCAACCTAAAAAGTGAAATTCATAAAATTTGTTTTATTTTATCTTAATAGTTATAATGGAATTTCATCAAGTAAAGGCCGAAACAATCATATATTTTAAAGAAGCTAATACTAGCTTTTTGGCCCTTTGGTATTTCAAACTTATGTTACGAAGTAGAATATCGACACAGAACATATGGTTTTTAAATGCATGTTTGAGGAATGAAGTATCCCCTAAGTATATTCAACTAAAAACTAACAATAGAAGTCTTGCAGCTCGAGAAGGACGCAAAATAGGAATGAAAATCTGGTTGAAAAAGGATAGAAAAATACAATACTCGAAACGGGATGTTTACAATATTTATCAAAAGGTAATACATGCAGAGTTAACTTATAGACTTACAAATATAGAATTTGACTTGTTAGATTCAAGAATTAGAACACAAATTAATACAATAATTTACAATAAGTATGTGAAACAAAAAAGAAAACTAAATTCACTCGTTATAGAAAAACCTAGTAATAATAGTATAAAAAATAAAGTCAGTGAGCACAAATTCTTTAGTAGATTTGAAAATCTAAGTGACACTAATTTCACAATAGAAGAAAAATCATTATTAGAAAAAGGTTTTAATTATAATGTAAGACCTGAAATTACAAGTAATAGGTTAGATTATTTAGCTGTAGAGACGGAAATCGCATTAACAGATACCCCTAATAATTTGTCCAATAAATTTGCTGCATCAAACATCCTTAAACGGGAAAACGAAAACATAAATCAGAATAGGGAACTTAAGATTGTCAAATCTATTAAGAATAAATCTACTCATAATTCGATAGTTTTTACTCGAGCGGATAAAGGGAAAACGGTTGTAGCAATGAACAGAGCAGATTATTTGAATAAAACGAATGAGTTTTTAGTAATGAATAAATTTAAAATAATTAAGAGAGATCCTACAGAAAAATTTCAACACACTCTAAAAACAGTTATAAGAAATTCTGCTAATCTTTTTAGTGAAAAGGAACAAAATAGTTTAATTATCATGAACCCTCAACCACCAAAATTATATTCCCTTATTAAATTACATAAAGAATATCACCCGATTCGTCCGGTTGTTTCATATGTGACAGCTCCGTCCTACAAACTCTCGAAAAGGCTTATAGATATAATTATTAAATATACAGGTTTTAAACCTAAATTAAGCGTAAAAAACTCATATGCACTAATAAACAAAATCAAAGACGTTACTTTAACGTCTAACACAAAACTTATTTCCTTCGACGTTCAAAATTTATTCCCTAGTATCCCTCCAGAAAAAACGGTTATTTTAGTAAAAGATCTGCTCCATAAAAATAATGTAAATCCGTTAATTATTAATGAAATTCTTGATCTACTAAACTTATGCATAGAACAAAATTACTTTCAATTTAATGAAAACATATACACTTGTAAAGAAGGTTTAATCATGGGTAATCCCCTAAGCCCGTTATTAGCTGAGATTTTTATGGATCATCTTGAAAATTCTATTTCAAAAAATCCTCTTTTTCAAAATGTATTATTTTGGTATAGATACGTAGATGACATATTACTAGGTTTCATAGGAACAAATAGACAATTAAATTTCTTATTTGATTATATAAATACATTGCACCCAAAAATTTAAAATGATCACGTTTATAGGCTCTTCAAGCACAAAAATTTGTAAATATTTAAGAAAGTTTGACATTAATACAGCGTTTAAAACTAATAACAATTTATCCAAATTTATAAAAAACAATAAGGATTTAACAAACAACAATAAAAAGTCAGGGGTCTATGAGTTAACCTGCGGTAGTTGCCCTATGACTTATATCGGACAGACAGGCAGATCGTTTGAAGTACGCGTCAAAGAACATTTTTCTTCATTTAGAAATAATAAAAGTGACTCTTCATATGCGTCTCATATCAATTCAACGAACCACATTTTTAACAAAGAATTTAAAATATTACATATAGAAAATAAGGGCAAAAAACTTAATTTATTAGAGTCACTGGAAATTAATAAAATAAAGAGAACTGACAAGATCTTAAATGATCAATTAGAAACAAATAATTCACCCTTACTTAATCTATTTATTTGATTTGCTGACAGTTACATAGTGTATAGTATTTTTGTATTTTTCCATAGAATTCTTTATCCCTGTAATATAATGTAAACCTTTAGTTTTATTTCTTAAGAACTGTACATTTTTTTTTTTTTTTTTTTTTTTATAAACCGTAGCGAAAGTTTTGTATAGACATCCCGTAATAAAAAGCACCCATCCCTCTGACTATTTTTTAAAATAAAACATGTGTTTTTGCTTGTTACTGTTTACTTGTGTTTAATATAAAAAATATTTTGTAAATAAGTTAGTTATATGTCTGACGAAGCCCAGGTTGGTGCGAAACGACTCGTTACAGTGATAATTAAAAAGTGAAATTCATAAAATTTGTTTTATTTTATCTTAATAGTTATAATGGAATTTCATCAAGTAAAGGCCGAAACAATCATATAAATAATTTCATTATTATTTAAAATCTGTACTCCAACAGTATTTAGTAGTACCTAAATGTGTTATTAAACTTCTTCTATAAGTAATATAAACTTTATTACTTACGTTAAATGTTTGCCTAGATATTCGAAAATGTTCCCTAAATTGGTCTTATTAATGTGTAATGTGGTAGTATCTTCATAGTAATTTTCATTTCGTACAATCACGTTTTGTCGTTGTCCAATTAAGTTTAAATCATCGTCTAGAGGTTGGGCCAATATTTATAACATGTACTGCTAAATGCGAATTTAATAAATCATCATTCAATACGAAATTAATTTTTTTATTTTAACTAATATAACCTACATTCAAAACAAAAAATAGGTTATGTTGTTCTCCACTTGTTTTGTTTTTGGTGGCATGCGGAAAGAGATCGTTTACCCAATCCCGACATGTACACGGAACCGCAATGATCATATCTCCAACATAATCATATTTAAAAAAAATATAGAAATGATAATTTTGAATACTTGAATGAAACAAAAAATATATGATTTACATGGAATACTGGTTCCGCAGATACCTGATGTTTTCAGGAATTTAGTTGACGATTTTGGTGCCGTAATTATTTTCCGAGGAGATCCTTTATTACTATCACTAGTGCAGGATGATCCCCAAAATTCTTTTATTGAAGAACCATCACTGGTAAGTGATGCTCTGCACATTAACCAGTCATCTGGTACCTTAATTGGTTCTATAAAGGACATTGTTTTGCAAGCAAATATTTTTATTGTTATTTATATTAGTACCTGGAAGATTTAATTTTGGAGAGGTTCCAGGTACCAGTTTAACGTGAAGGACATTATCACTTTCAAAATGGGCAGACCAAATTCTAAAATTTGCTACCTTTTCAACTTCATTTTCTAATTTTTCTAAATTTTTGTTAAATCGAATGAAATACGCTACTGTGACTGCACTTTATTTAAATAAACTTTTATCATCCCGGAAGGAAACAGGTGGCTCTAGACTTGCCTACTACACGTGTGGCCAAAAATGGGCATTACTTCACCTCACATGCGCCCCCCGGCAGCTATTTCGCGCGACTCCATAAAATAATTAATATTAAGTTAAAGTATATACACGAAAATACGCGCTAAATTAATAATTCTACACAGCCTTGAATTTAAATTTTAAAATTGGGGAAACGAACAGGTTCCTATTGCATACGTTATAAATGAAATAGTTGTTATTATAGCTACAATCTATTCAATCCATTTAGCTGTAAATGCAAATTTAATAAATCATCATTCGATACGAAATTAATTTTTTAATTTTAACTAATATAACCTACACTCACACTAACTTCATTAAACATAAGCACACGTATTTTTTCATGTTCTTGTAATGTGGCTGTTGCTGATTGAAGATGATTAAATATGCACTAATTAATATCGGGAAATATTGATATATTCATTAACAAATTTCTCAAAGCTCTTTGTGATGGCATGCAAAATAATTGTTGCATTGACTATTAAGCTTTTCCACTTTGTTTATGCAACATTAAACCTAATATTTTGTCCTCTACGATAAATCATCTGCCATGAGTTTTTCCAACTGCTCTGACTTGACTCCTTATAAAATGTGCCACATGTGGTTTGAGAGGGGCAATGGCTTTATCCAGCAATTCATACTTTGAAGCTGCCTTTCTTCTAAGAAAGACTTGGAGTCTTCTAGCCCGTTTATATAATCTTTTGGATTTGGGTGTTAGATCAGTAATCAGTATATCTGCTAGACAGCAAAGTAGCCTTGCCTGATATAAAAAATACACACATTAATAAATCAGACATAAATATGTAAATGTCAATATATGTTTTCAAACAATTAATTTTATGTATGTTTATTATTAATATTAATGAAACTATTTTCCTTTTATGGATATTCATCACCTCAGTATTTTTTAAAACCTACAACAGCAAACCTTTTTTAAAAATCTATATGTATTTGTATTGTATGAATGTTGAAACCATGTGAACATTTTCACATGGTTTCAATCATTACCTTATACTGTTCCTTTTTTATGTCAACGTGAATAATATGTTCAAAACTTAAAGCAAATTAATAAGAATTTTTTAAGTTAGTACGGTTTACTGCTTTTACATGTATGCATTAACTACCTACTTAAATCGCTTTGGAGTGCATATAACTTCCTCTTCTATGTTGATAGATTCATCAACTTGTGAACATGATTGATAAACGGTATCACATTCAACTACAGTGGAACCCTGAATATCTACCACCACTGGTTCTAAATGAGAGAATACATACATTGCAGGATTTATACAGACCTGTATATTTTCTCAAAAAATTCTACTTTAAACAAACGAACATTTCTATAAAAATAATCTAACCTTGAACATTTGCTGGATTTGGTACAGTCTGTGTAGGATAAGCTACACTTTTCAAGTGCATATTAGACTTGATAACATTACAAGTAAAGTGAACATGACATATTTTCTTAGCTTTATATATATGCTGAAGCATTGACCCACTTCTTAAATAAATCTGGGTATTGCTCTGGAATTGGAAACGAAAGACGAGAAGATGTTTTATCTGTACAATTACGTACAGAACACACACGATAAGAGATGATCTGTATCATAAAAAATATAAAAAATCTTCATAAGTTTTTTTCCTGTTATATTGCTATATGCCCCGACGAGCAATAGTCTTACGCCTGCTCACTTACCGTAATACCTAATTCGGATCTATCAACTTACCCCAATAACATGATTACCCCGGAGATCTTAGGCTAAAGAAACCAACTCAGTTTAGAGGCGAGCGGTAGGGGGAGTTCTTATTTTTTTATGAGGGCGCCACCATGTTTATATTCTTTAGCCGTTACAGTGAACATAGACACTGCCGATGGTAAATTGAATAAATCAAAGGTATCTACGTGTTTCGTTATTATATACCAATAGAACAGCAAAGGTAAAGCAACAAAGGTAAACAACAACAATGGAGGATTTATTTATAACCCGATAAACAACAAACAATAAGATATGGTACACCAGAATGTCAAACTACAGGTGACACCTACTTGGCTAACCATGTCAACAAAATTGTCAAAATAAAATATTAATGATATAGAAAAGATTAAACTTTAATGAATGCAATTAAAAATATATATATATATATATATATATATAATAACTTCGTGACCTTGGTATGATATGGTAAACCTAATCAGTAGGCGAGCAGCGAACAACACATATTTTCACACCTTGTTATCTATTTTTTGGAATACTAAGGCATGATTTATTATTATTACTAGAATGTATCTTTGAATAATTTAAACCATAGCAACTTAATTACTTGACATTTATATCCTGTCATTCATATTTTGTATTCTCTTGAAAAAGGCGTATACAGCCGAAACATGTAGGGTTTTTTAAATACATATATTTTGAAGTAATATACAGACCTTTAATCGCCTACTGATTAGGTTTACCATATATATATATATATATATTGTAATGAGGCTACCCATGTACATGAGGGGCCTAGAGCAAAAATACAGTATTAATATTTAAATTGTTAATTTAGAATAAGTATTTGTTAGAACTGCATTTTTCACATGCCATATCAATAAAGTTAATGCCGCGTTTTTAATTTATCAAATTTGTATCACATCATTATTGAATTTCTTGTAACCATTCAATTTAGTCATTTTCATATACATTTTAATTTTCCCGAAGATATTTAACTTAATTGATTGGAATTATATGTCACATATTATGGTCATAGCTGTACCTATTTTGAATCAGATAAGGCGGGAATTATCCCAAATGAAAATAGGTAATTAGCGGAAATTGAACATTTAAAATAAACTTTTATCCATTGTAAAATTAATACAATAATTTAGATGAAATGTCAAAACGATTGGTTGTAGTAATTTATTTCATTTTGAGAAAATTATTGTCGAGATTAAATAAATATAAACAACATTCAAAATAAGATGCCTGGAGAATTAACAAAAAACAATAGAGAGTTAGCTTGTGTAATTAAAAATGATACAACGCGTCTAATTTTTATAAAAGTGTGTGAAGGAATAAAGTGATATAAATCTAAAATAAATTAGCGAAACCTTACCGAAAAGATATCCTATAAGTTCCCAATCCACTAGCATCGTTTTTACGGAGGTTACCTTATCCTGAACCCGCTGAGCACTGATAACCAAAACTCCAATTTCTAAAGGACGCCAATCCGAATTTGGAACAAAACCAGCTTTTCTCCTGCACCTGAACCCGTTTTTCCTGTGTACCAAGACTCGAACATCCAACATCCATACAGAAAAACAACCAGCATCAAAATTGAGTATTTATTTAATAATCTCCTAAAATATAAAATTTTATTAGTTACATTGCGAAAAAGATCGTTTATATTTCATTTAAATTCGAAAAATGTTAGCATTTGATCACTATACAGTTAATACCGAAAAATACAGTTCTTCTTACTTTGAATTTGTGTTACCTAATTTAAATATTTGAGTTATAACGATATCATAATAACATTTAACCTTACTTTTTTTTTATTATATCGAATCACGTGACTTTTCATGCAAATATAATACTATATGGTATTTTAACTTACCTTTTATGCTTTGAGAATCTAATTAAACCAATGATATTTACCATTCATCCACTTCTTTTATTCTTTAACAACTTTGGAAAATCATTCACTTAGTATAATTTAGTTTTTAACGTATTACTACCTTCTATCAAAACACCGAACCTGCATTTACGTTAATCTTAATCACTATATTCTGAGCTAGCCACTTTGTGATTAAGATACCCATAGAATACTTAGTAATAAGTTTAGCACGTAAAGGAGGCAGAAAAGAAGTTAAGTATAAACTGTTTTTATTATTGTATTCAAGTTCATATAAGTCGCACCTATGTCAACTGTAAAAATATAACTTTAACGCCATCTATAAATCACTTCTATAACTCCGTACGTGAATATTCAAATATATTTTATTTTTTGGGCAAAATTAATTATTACTTTAACTTTAATTATATGCACAACTGTAAGGCCTTATAGGTTTGATATATATCATTTGTCAGCCCAACTTAGGGTCTGTTACACACTGTTTTTATAATAATTTGTCGAACCAATTAAGGGCTATTTAATATACCAGCTCCGCTATATTTGATCAATAAATTTTGTATTATTTATTATAAGGCCCTATTGCTTTTTAACAATTTGACGAACCGACGTGAGGCCTATTTTACATTACAGCTTCACTGTAATTCGCCTTTTAACAATATATATATATATATATATACATATATATATATATATATATATATATATATATATATAATCTTGACCAAAGCGATAATTACGTTATAAATAGTTATATGACTTCTCAATAAAACAAAGTAAAGCCTGGTCATGAGTAAAAGATTCACCCAGTATGGTGAATTAATGTAATGAATTAAACGTGTAAACAATAAAGTGATTAATATGTGAAAGTAAAATATATGCACCTAAATCAGGTGTTTTATATAAATGCTAAAAAATTAGTTCATACGATTAATAAAAAAATGAGGTCAACGTATGAAATGATTTGACCAATAATGATAAGCAATTAAATTAACTAAGAATTTTAATCTAAAAATTACATAAATCATTTATCAAAGATCTTGGATAATCCTCTCATCGGGATTTGATACACACTGTATATGCAACAATTATTATATCTAACACACAATTATTTAATTGCATAAATTTAAATTACGAAAATTTGTACAAAATAAATCGATTAAGATTTGTCCACACTGTATATGCAGAAAATATATTAATTATATTACAAAACTAACTGTTCATTAATTCAGTTATAATAAAATAATTATATTACACAAATTAATCCAAAAATTATTTTTTCACACCGTATATGTAGAAATGATTATTAGGTAATCAGAAAAAAATTTAATAATGAATCGTCAAATTTTGTCACTAAGAAAATGGCACAAAGCAAATTGATAATTATATCATCAAACCAAATATAATTAAATTATATCTTCACAAACTTCAATAAAATACTAAGTTCCTATGCTCATTATATTTTACATTAAACAAAAGTAGTGAACCTATGATATATACCCTGTGGTTCAAAAATACCCAACAAACTAAAATGCAAAATAATGTAATTTAAATTTAGGAATTTAGGAGTACGATAGATTAGTAAATAATCATAGCGGATACTAAAAATATACAGGCGGCGAAATCGACGTATAACAACAGAGAATCAAAGGATTCAATATCATTAGGAAATCTCTTTTTCAATTCCTCAGAAGCTGTTATATAAAATTTTAGGCATTTTTTTCTTATGTCGGAAGCAATTTCATTGGGCATCTATTTTATAAAATTACTACATTCAATACCTAATTCAATTTTATTTAGTTCCATGTAGTTGGCATTACGACTATAATTAAAATGAGTACCATAGAGATCCAATACTTCTGGTTTAACAAAATTGACCAAAAGTTGTTTTAATAATCTCTTAAATTCTTTCATTAATTCATGCATTAAAAGTTTTCTTGACTGAAACGATCCATTGAAACTATTAATAAAATTTAAAACATATTTTAAGAAAAGTAAACATGCTTTAGTACATTGATTATGTTTCAACTGATCTAAAATAAATTCACATTGTTTCGTGTTGCCTTCAAAAACTGCTAATGTAAAATACTGTGTCAATGGCTCCCAATTTTCGATGATACGTACTACACATTGGTGCATTCTTAACCAACGTGTACCACTTAAATCTATCATTTTCTTGCCTTGAACTTGAAAAAATTCTGCAAAGTAACTTGACACTGATCTTAAAAACTCTTCAGGCGTTTTTGGAAGCTTCTCACAAGCTTTGCTAGCCACAATAGCTGAAGAATGGCAAACGCAAGATATTACAATTCAAACATCTGTTACTTGTTCTAATCTGTTCTTAAATGAATTGTTGCAACCAACCATTACATTTGCATTATCACTTGCCATTCCTATTATGTTTTATATTGGTATATTGTATTCTCTCAAACATTCTTCAAAAATTTTAAAAAGTTTCTCAGCTGTACCATCTCTACCATCTATTGTTAAAAGTTCTAACAAATTGGTTTTAATATTATTATTTTTACTATCCCAATATTTAACAAGAACTACTAACAATTTCTTGGCCGATATGTCAGTACTTTCATCAATCAGGATACCAAATTTCTGCTTTTTTAAAATTTAATAATATCCCCCGTTTCTTTTTTTACAAATGACATTTTGTATAATTTTAGTACATTTGCTTCGACCAAGGTGTATTCCCCGAATTATTTTAGAGGAGCAATTGATTTTAGCAGAGGTACCATATATTCAATTCTTTGAAATGCAATATTGTGCTCTAAAATATAAATTATATCAAATTTATATAATAAGAATAACCTGCAGAAAAGCATGGTAATTTTATTTCAGTTTGCTTAATATTTTCTTCAAGCAAATTAGATTTATCATCGGAACGAGAGTTGAACAATGTTTCAATGTTAGCACTTGCTTTAATTTTTTCAGTATTCTTTCGATGTTTACTTGTACAGTAATACCCCGTATAGTACGGTTACTTTATCCGACAAAAACGCCGTACTATACGAATCCGCACTATACGAGAAAACCGCATTACTAAAACAGAATTTCTGCAAATTTTATTTAAAGTACCTATGACATACATATTGCTATGAACTGTGGTTTTGAAATTTGCTATACCACCATTCACGACAAATCTATCCAGCTAGGATATTCAGTCGGTTTATTTTCAAAAATGGGACTGCTTTTCCTCTCAGGGTTCCAATTGGAAACGTGGTTGTCTCTTCTACAAATTTATAAGGCGCCAGTAAAAGAGTATTGACAAATGTTATAATTATATCTTTAAGTCACTTTTTAAACTCGAAATGAAAGGATATTTAAATTAAAAATCACAATATAAAATTTAAATGAAAATTTAATACAAAAATCCAAAAAAAAGAAAAAAAATCTTTATAGAGTATAAAGATTAATATTGCATCATTTAACAATATTATAAAGGTAAAAATAACGCACGGAAATGACCGCAGCATGAGTTCAAAAACCTTTGTGAAAGCCGAACAAATTAAAAATAATCTAAATTACAAAGAATATTTCTAATTTCTCCCCAGAGAACAAATATAAATAAACAATCTTGACAGCTCGAACAAAACTCTAAAAACATGCGCATTTACATGTCCAAGAAAAAATGACCTTGAAATCCCAACGTATAAAATTTTATATTTACTGCTTTTTACTTAGAAATGTTAAAAATCATCTTTGTTATCTATATAAAAAAACTAAGACTAAATCTCAATACAACAATATTAATACAATAGAAAATACTGAATATTGTATTTTCTATTATATTAATATTATACTAACGGATTTACATACCTCGTTTTACCACGTTCAATTATTCCATCTTGTAACATCTTCTTTACTTCCTCTTCTACCTGTTGTTGAATATTCTTGGGAATTGGATAGTTTTTTATTTTAAAAGGTTTTATTTCATCTACTTCTAACGAATGTCTATAATTTCTGGCAATACTGGGAAACTTGTTTACTAATTTTATATTATTCTTTATTATTAATTTAACTTCTTTTTCATATTCTTCATTCCAATCTATTTTCAATAAATCAATATCTTCGGGAAATTCCACTTCTCCCTCATTTTCTTTTTCCATTTCTTCTAACACCATTAATTCCTTTTCTTCCAATACACTAACTTCTTCCTCTTCTTCCATATTATTTATTTTATCCATACAGTTTATTTTCTGCATATTATTTATAATTTTCTCATTCTCTCCAGCCTCCTGGATCCATTGCATATTTTAATTATTAATTATTATTTTCTTCTTATTAATATCTATTATAGTATTAATTTTATCTAACAAATCTATTCCCAGTATTTCATCTCTCCCTAAACCTTTTACTACTATAAATTCTCCGATAAATTTATTATTTTCTATATTAAATTCGACAACATAAATCTTATTAACTACAACTATAATCTTTTTCGTAGCTGATACTATAGTAATTTTACTTGTGGGTACATATTTCCCTTCTTTATACTTAACTAACCATTCAACGACCTTTTCATCCAAAAATGACGTTTCACTACCAGAATCAATCAAACAGTAACATTCCTTTTGTCCTATATTTATTTTAATGTGTGGCAAACTCGTATATATCGCGCAATCTGACTTATCATACAACAATGCAAAACTTTCTTTCTTTTTGGTTGGCCCTAACAAAAATCCTTACTACTAGCAAGTTCTGATTTATTTTTTTCATCTACTTTGACTTCTAAATTAAAATTAGGCCTTGTATCTTTATACCTTGTACCTGTGTATTTCTTTGAATCTATACCATTTTCTTTTACATTATCTCTACATGAATCATTTCTTACTCCATTTGGGGAAGCCATTCTATTTCTATTACTTTGAGTATTATTATTTACCATAGGTCTTTCTGAACTCGGAGGGGTATTATTTAAATTTGTCCTGAGGAAGAAGACGACTCCGATGTAACTGGTGAAGAGCAGGGTACAATGAGATTGGGATGGCCTGTGGCCTCGAGGAAATCTGCTTTCGTAACCTTGTTTGGAAATCTTAATTTATAGCACCAGGTCCCATCTGCTAAATACAAGATATCGCCTGATGTGGTTTAGGATATTGTACAATTTTCTTTATAAAAGAATCTATCTAATAGTTTACATTTCGAGTTAACCACTATCACGGTATCCAATATTGCGATCCATCCTTCTTCGTCTTGAAGCGATGTGTGTGGATCGTGAATTGATATAAATATTGTGATGACTCATCCTACGATGCGTAAGCGCGTCATACTAGTCTCGTGTTCTCTGGAGCGTTCCACATACGTCGAGAAAATATAAGCCACGATATAAAAGCCGTCGAAGAAGGGATGGCGGCATTCATTCAATCCTAGAGTTCGCGCAGTACACATAAATATAGATACATAAATATAAATACATAAATGTGCTTATTGTTAATAGTTAGTTTTATATTGTTATACGTTTTAATATTAATATAGTTTGTGTCTAAAGTTATTGTTAGTTTTATTTAAGAACCCGAAAAGACAAACGTTACAGTGGTATTCAGGTGTGGACTAATTAATAAATAATAAACTAAGTAGACAATTAAGTGTTAATTAAGAATTCGATTAAATAAATATACAGTGCGGAAAGACGTTATTTTAAATATCGTGAGGGCCAAGGGAATTGCCAGGGAATTTAAAGAGAGATTTGGCAGAATCGAAAAGTTAAGGCAGCAGGGACCAGCAATTGGGCAGAGTCTCCAAATACTAAATGAAGGACAGCCCATGTTTTATTTGGTCACGAAAGAACTGTCGAGCCTGAAGCCAACCTATCGTGCCTTATGGGAGGCCCTGACCCACTTACGCGAACAAATGTTACAGCAAGACATTCTGAAATTAGCAGTTCCAAAATTGGGTTGTGGATTGGACCGCCTGGACTGGAGAATTGTAAGGAGCATGTTGGAAGTAATCTTCCGACATACTGGTATGGAAATTCTGGTATGCAGTTACCGGCTTGAATATTCCTGTCCATCCAGGCAAGATAAGACCGTGGACTGTTATTTCGATATGACGTCGCAATGTAACAAAGGCCCTACCTGCCGATTTCGCTATCGGTTGAGGAACCAAAACTTGACATGTTTCGGGACGAAACTTCATCCTTAAGAAGGGGGCAATGTGATGACTCATCCTACGATGCGTAAGCGCGTCATACTAGTCTCGTGTTCTCTGGAGCGTTCCACATACGTCGAGAAAATATAAGCCACGATATAAAAGCCGTCGAAGAAGGGATGGCGGCATTCATTCAATCCTAGAGCTCGCGCAGTACACATAAATATAAATACATAAATGTGTTTATTGTTAATAGTTAGTTTTATATTGTTATACGTTTTAATATTAATATAGTGTGTGTCCAAAGTTATTGTTAGTTTTATTTAAGAACCCGAAAAGACAAACGTTACAATATGTTTTTAAACACTGCCATTTTGCCACTTCGCCTTAGTCTGACCATCGTGCACCTCGTCTGACACCATCTCCCACCATACCATAGCGTCATCCTTCAGACAGTTTCCGATCTTTTGCAACTTTTTCTCATCCCCTGGCACATCTTCCAAACTGGCTTTGATTTTCTTTAAGAAACACATGGGATTTGTGTTTGACATCCCATAAAATTTAGGTAGCACTTCACTTTGTACAGGAACAGGAATATATGTGGGTACATTTACTTCATTTTTTTCTTTTCTTCTTCTATTTCCTTTCTTAATTTTTTCTCCATGTTTTTCATTTGTAGTTCTGCAAACTCACTTTTTTCCACTTCTTCGGACAGTTTATTATTTAAAACCATAATATTTTCTTCCAAATTTTGTTCATTTGATAATTCCAACGAGTTCATGCCCCTTATTATACCTTCTTCTTGGCTTGTATTACTTAATGCCATTATTTTACCCATCATTACATCCATTTTCTCTTCCATTTTTGTCTTACTTGCATTTCTATTAATATGTCCAACATAATCTTCTCCCTGTTTACTCCGTCGTGCCCCTCTTCATGTATGGTAATTACTGGACCTATTCTTTTCTTCGCTTCCTCCACCAGTTGCTCAGTTCTTTGCTGTATTTCTGTGGTACCTTCCATCTCTTTGTGCTCTGTAAATAACTTTCCAATACTGCTATTGTTCCAACGGTGGCCTTGCCAAAATTATATCTGCTTTTTCTGTTCGCCCCACGCTTGGTCTCGCCAAAAATATGCTATGAACTGTGGTTTTAAAATTTGCTATACCACCATTCACGACAAATCTATCCAGCTAGGATATTCAGTCGGTTTATTTCAAAAAATGGGACTGCTTTTCCTCTCAGGGTTCCAATTGGAAACGTGGTTGTATCTTCTACAAATTTATAAGGCGCCAGTAAAAGAGTATTGACAAATGTTATAATTATATCTTTAAGTCACTTATTAAACTCGAAATGAAAGGATATTTAAATTAAAAATCACAATATAAAATTTAAATGAAAATTTTATACAAAAAAAAAATAGTATAAAGATTAATATTGCATCATTTAACAATATTATAAAGGTAAAAATAACGCACGGAAATGACCGCAGCATGCGTTCAAAAACCTTTGTGAAAGCCGAACAAATTAAAAATAATCTAAATTACAAAGAATATTTTTAATTTTATTTCTCCCCAGAGAACAAATATAAATAAACAATCTTGACAGCTCGAACAAAACTCTAAAAACATGCGCACTTACATGTCCAAGAAAAAATGCCCTTGAAATCCCAACGTATAAAATTTTACATTTACTGTTTTTTACTTAGAAATGTTAAAAATCCTCTTTGTTATCTATATCAAAAAACTAAGACTAAATCTCAATACAACAATATTAATACAATAGAAAATACAATATTCAACTCTTTCAATTTAAAAAAATATCATTTTTAAAAAATATATAACTTACGTAAAAAATATATATGAGACACCTTGACGAGAAACGTTATAAAATATTCAAAATTACGAGTCTATAAACTCGTAAAATAGTTCGGGAAATTGAAATACAAATGCATCAACTATAATAAAATCAAAATCAAACTCGAAGTTACTTTAAAAAGATACAGATAAATCTTTTTAAATCAAGTATACGTTCTTGTCAACTGTTAACTTGTGTCTGACGATATGAAAATCATCCACATCTAACAAAGTGGCATGCACCCACACAGCGCATGACATGAAATATACATGAATACATACGGATATACACAGATATCCAAAATAATATTACATTCATTTTTAAATAAATTTTTTCTATTTATGGGGAAAAATCCATAGCAATATGTACATATTACACACTGTATAAAGTAATAAAACATATACGTAAACATTTTAAGCGAAAACATTTACTACAAAAATACATATTTTGAACAAAAAACAGACAGCAAAACCACTGGTTTTCTAACAAACTTATCAAGTGTAGCTTGTGTCATTTTTTTGTGTTTTTCAGCCTGTAACATTCTATAACATCGTATTGCATTTTCTAAATTATATCGAGTTTGAGAACTTCTTTCGACTTTTGGATCGTGGTCTAAAATTAAATTACATGCATTTTCTACTAATTTGATAACATTTTCCACTTTATCAATTTGCATTTCCACTTCCCTTTTATCGTGAACTTCTTCTTCGTCTGATTTCTGGTTTATGTTTTCTTCTTCAAGAAGTATAAGTTCGTTGTCGCTGTAGGATTCAAAATTTGCTTGTAGATTTTCTAATAAGAAAGGTGGGCACCTTGTGTAAAAGGCGGTAAAAGGTTACAAAGTAATAAAACACGGTTGACAAACTTGACAAAAAAAATTGAAGAAATTCCCTAAATTGAAATAATTTTAAAGAAATCTTCCCTATATCTTCTTATTGGAGTATCCCTAAATATAGGGATATATCGCTAAGGTTGGCGTCACTGATACCACCTATCTGATTCGTTCTTGCTCTCAAAGGAAGTCGAGAATTATTGCGAAGTGATTCTAGTAATAAATACAAGGTGAGGCATAATAACGAGCGATTTTTAAAAGGCTGTTAAATAAAAACACTTCGTTTAAGAAAATTTCTGATTTCATAATATTAAAATACATGAAAAAGCATTTTCTGCAATAGTAAAACGTCGGTTATTTTTTGAAGATAACTCCGGTAAGATGACTTCCGTTTAGACGCACACATTCCTCCAGCCGGACCTTGAAGTGACCCATCACATTGCGTAGCATTGCCAGTGGGATTTGAACAACTTCTTGTCGGATCCGCTCTTTCAGGCCTTCAATTGTTCGAGGAGGGTTATCTTGGAAACCTTTCCTTTTCAGATAACCCCACAAGAAAAAATCACATGTTGTGAGGTCCGGTGAACGAGAGGGCCATGCAATATCCCCATTTCGGGAGATCACATGATTTGGAAACAAACGATTGACAATATTCATGATTACACGAGCAGTGTGGGATGTTGCTCCGTCCTGCTGGAAAAACATCTCATCGTTCACGTCGTAGTGTGCAAGTTGTGGAGTCAAAAAGTTTTCCAATATTTATGCGTATCTCTGCGAAGTCACTGCTACAGCATTGCCAAGGCCATCTTCAAAAAAGTATGGCCCTATTCTCCCTAATGAAGACATGGCGCACCACACAGTAACTTTTGCGGAGTGCAATGGTTGCTGATGCAGTTCTCTAGGATTAGCGTCACTCCAAAATCGAAAGTTCTGCTCGTTCACGTAACCGGAGAGATGGAAGTGCGCTTCATCACTCATCCACAAACGGTTTACAATGTCCTCGTCTCGATTAATCAAGTCCAAAAATTCTAAGCTGAACCGGCGTCGGCTCACATAATCTGTTTCCTTAAGGGCCTGAACCATTTGGATCTTGTAAGGATGAAAGTGCAAATCTTTGTGTAAAATTCTTCTTACTGTTCTGTTTGAAATCCCAAGTGTAACGCTGTGTCGGCGAGCTGAGCGACGAGGGCTTTCGTCAATGGCGACTCTTACACGTTCAATGTTTTCAGGTGTGCGCACAGATATTGGTCTCCCAGTTTTCTTACTTGTCGTTGACGACGTCTCTTCAAAGTTCTCAACCCACTTTTTAATCGCACAGGCAGATGGCACTGGCCGATTTCGATTAATGTTGAAGTGGTTGCGAAATGCACGACGTGCTAGCTGGTACGAACTACCGTTTTGATAAAATGCTTTCACAGCGTACGCACGATGCTGTGGGGTCCAACGTTCCATTGTGACTAAATGCTATTTCGCGCCGAACGTAACTGACACTGTCCCCTCCACGTCCCTCCGACGCAGCTTAATTCGCGCGCTTTTTAAAATCGCTCGTTATTATGCCTCACCTTGTAGTTGCAGTATCACTTTCATCATGTAAAATTTACGTACCAACTTTCTTAACGTATTTACCGAAACTTGTATGCCTGGAAATATCCGATGGAAAATATCAAAGGACACGTCTCCAATATCATCATAACACTTGATCAAATAAATGCGCTGCTTTAAGGTCAGCATCTTTCTGAAGTTGAGAAATGTTATGAATTGTCAATGTAATTAAATATCAATGACATTAGAAATATCAACGAATCATTATTCAACAGCAATAATCTTGATTTTTTACATAACAAAATGAAATAGCACTTTTCAAAATATGTACATAATACGAAACTTTGACTTTTTGATTTCTCCTTTTAAGCTCTTTCATTTCAGTACTTCAAAAAAGATTCATTTGAAAGTTTTTGATTTTTTAGCCCATATATGCTTAAAACTTTGCGTTTGTGAAATTTTGTGGTTTTTGGGTGAAAAAATAATAAAAAGCAGTCATAAAGTGTTTAATCCCAGATTAAACATCATTTTAATCTAAATAAAATAGTGTAATTCATATTTTATAATTATCGCATTGTATTACGTATTATAATTTAGTATAATTAATCTAAATAAGATAGCTACGTATTATATTTAGCAATCAAATAATTCACACATACGAGTCAGGTATTTAAGCTAAACTAGTTTAGTGAACTGCTGATACAGAAACAATCATAGGTCAGGTATTTAAAACAAACCAGTCCAATATTCAAAATCGTCATCACATAAATATGATGAAGTGCAAGAATTGTGAGGACATCAAAATGCATTACAGCGATACCTCGCATAGTCCGGATAACTGGTTCCACGGACTTCCCGGACTGTTTGAAGTCGGACTAATCGAGGAATTAGATATACATATATGTACAAAAATTGGCAATTGGTTCAAAGAAATGCGTCCCTCAGTAAGTAAATCCAAATGTCTTTATTAAAAATAATTGTGTGTATAAAAAATTTATTTTGTATTTTCTAAAAATTGCAATATGGATGTCTGCCACCTTTTTCTTCGATTTTTTCTCTTCATAAATTTCTCTGTAGCACCGAACTGCATTGTTTATTGTTCGGCAAACTGTAAGGCTACGCTCGATATTGGGATCAACTTCCTTAATATGCTCCGATACGTTCTCAACCATTACAATCATTTTTGATAGTTGCTCAGTTGTTAATTCCCGTGTAGGAACTTCAACACTATCGTCGTTGTCTAAATTGTCCTCCTGTTCTTCATAAGCTCGTTGTTCATCTATGTTAATAAATGTTTCATTATCCACTTCATTAGTGCTCGATTCAATGCACTCAATTACGTTGGCGGAATCTAATTCTTCGAAACCGAGCTGCTGTCGAGTTTTATTTCTATTTTAAAAAATGCATTATCAAAAAGAATAAACAATCTTATTTAATAATTTAATAATAGACATAACATATAATGATTTATTATATACATTGAGGAAGCGTTTTATTATTTAGTAAAATGAGGTCAGATTATTTAGAAAAAGAAAGTTCCGACCTTTTAAGTTATGGAAACTACCAGAACATTTTACTGAACTGGTAATACCGGATCGAGTACATATTGTGAAATGCGGGACACTCTTCATGCGCAAATAAACAACTTTTCTGCTTACGTTAGTTGTTTGCGCCTTGCAGTGGCGTCAGTTTCATAGATAAAACATAGTCAGTTTTGTATATACCGATATTCTGTGTCGACGTATTCTTTGATTATTAAATTTAACTCCAAGAAATTTATATTTTATTTAAGAAAAAGAAAATTTTTAACGATATTTAAAGAAAATGGGAATGGAAGTTAATTTGAAAAAAGCATTCTTGAAAATTATGATGGTCGTACCAGCTGTTACTAGGCGTGAGAATAATAATTTAATAAATATCAAGTTAAATATCAAAAAGGAAAGCAATGCTACTGAAAGTCACTTGTTTTCGTAAGTACATACATATTTTTTTTTATTATTTAATTTGTTGTTTATTTTTTTATGTTTATATAAGGAATATTAGTCATATCGTCATATGTCATTGAATATAATTACTATAACACCATTTTAAAACATTCAAAACGAAGAGTCAAGGTGATTCTATGTATACTAAAATTGAAATCACCTTCAGATAATATTCAATTCAATTATTTCAATGTTCTTTATGATTTTTAATGCATTTATATGCATTAAAAATTATTTATAATGATACAAAATATATGAAAGCATTAATAACTTTTTTTAAATAAAAAAAATAGCATTCATATAATATTCAAAGCCATGTAGTTACAATTACAAAACTATACGAGATTTATATAATTGCAAGATAATATGAATATATAATTGGGGCAATGGGGGCGCCAGTACCAACCACAGACTTCTATACATACTAGACACAAGTTCCTATACCGCTTTGGTTAAGAAAGTGAAGCCTCAATGACAGTAGGTGGCCATTTGCAGTTGGGGCAAAATAGCTACTTTAAGTGTAGGGATAATTTTAAAAAAATGCAATTTGAAATCATTTTTAATGAAGTAGTATTTATTATAATAGTAATAATAAAAGTACATGGGTATTGTTTATAAAATTAATCATTTCATATAATAAAATACGCAAATAAGTTTTAAACGAATGCATTAAATTTTGAATAATAAACTACATAACTAAAATTAAAGAAATAATATTCTTTATTAGGCATATCCAGTATTTTTTAACACTACAAAATATACAACACTAATTAGATTATTAAGAAAAGAAAATACCATTAGCACAAGTGTAAATACATTTAAATAATAATTTGTAAATACATTTCGACATATTTTATTGATGCGAGAATAACACTACTTTATTAAAAAAATGTCGCTTACTAACAATTTCAGAATGTTTAGACAATGAATGCATCCTTAATTTTATATAACTACTGCATATTGTAAATATCAATTGCAATTTATGACTTCCTAACATTGCCTCATTGTCACAAGACAGATTTCTGAATGTTGCATTATCTAATGCAAAATAATGTTTAACTTTAAACAAAATTGTATTTTTTAAATTTTTGGATCATTTATAGAAACATTTATTTGCATTTCCGTTGCCTTCACAATATTGAAAACATCTCGTGATGCTGATATCAAACCTCCTCTATTTTTATAATACACTAAATCATTATATGAGGTAGTACGGCTGTAATTATGCTCCCTTGTATTATCTGCCGAAATTAAAGCTGACATGCACGAAATACAAGTTATTCTTTTGCAAATACATTTGACAATAAATCCAGAAATATAATATAGAATATTTTCTTTAAGATCAGTGTGAGATGCATTTGTGTCTAACAATAAGTTGCCGTAGGCTTGCAGTAGATCTTGATCAACAGCACTTTCCTCAGGATTAACTTCTTCAGAAAATTTTTGCCGTCCGTAAGAAATCTCGAAAATGTTTCCAATTCTATCGGAATCTAATATTGCGCAATTAGCAGCAGAAGATGATGCAATGCTATTTTTTAATAAAATTTGCTTAATAGCACTTTTAAATTGTACAACGTTTGGGTTGTTGTTAAATCCAAATCTCTGACGGATTTTTGAAAAAAGCAGTTCAATGTGATCCTGTGATAATTTATATGTTAATAAATATTTGTAAGTAGGATTCATACTGAATAACTGTTTTGCCAGAATAAATACAGATTTTACAGCTGTTGCTATGCCTACAATAAACGTTTTTTTTTTGCCCATGTGCAAAAACGATCCAATCATGTCTTTCAGAGTGAATAAATATTCAATTAAAGGCATTATTTCACTTTCCAAATATTGCAAATTGTCTGGGTATATAGGCTTTTTAAAACCTTTTCCATAAGGATTTCGAGAATTTAAAAAGTCGAACAGTTTGTCCACTACTCTAATAAACTCAATTGTTTCTTTGCAATCTCTAAATATTTCTATATCTCTGTTTTTTAAGAATTCCAATGCATCAGCTACAGAAGAACTTATGACTTGAGCTGCTAATTTTACCTTCATTTTGTTATGTTCCCATTCCACATGAGATTTTCCCAATTTATTTGCAAATTTGAATCCCAACTCGTTCTGTAGTTCATATAATTTTACAATGTACTGCCACATGATTACTCCATCGGAGCTTTGAAATTGTTGGTACTCTGCTAGTGTATTTCTAGCCAACTTCAACATGTGACAGGCATCTGGTATGAAACATATGTCATTTTCATGATTATCTAATTTAAATGATGTTTGAAAATATTTGAAATGTCCTTTTATTTTGCATCCTAGCATATCTAAACTACTGAAATTAGTAGGGGCGCCATCGCAAGTAACACCAAGAACTCTCAATCCTGATTCATAGGACAATGTTAGAGCTGTTTTGATTAACTGAGCTTGAATTATGGCAGTTGACTTGTTCTGAAGTACGAAACCAATTGGTAATTTCCATTTACCATTTAAACTAACATAAAAACGAGTGCTTTAGTGGCAGTGCATCACTATCTTCAATTTGAAAATTATTTCCAAAATCACAATACCCTTCAAAACATCCCTTCGCATTGTTCCACAGCTGCTGCTTTCTTATAGACATGCCATCCAAAATTAAATTGCAGTCTCTGTCTTCTAAAGGAAACGTTGACAATACTGCAAAAACATCTTTAAAAAATCCTGGTTCTGCATTCACCGAACATGTCCAACGTGTTATGGCAGATGGATGTGGTAATTTCAATATAGTTCTGTAAGTAAATAAAACACTATATGACAACATAAAAATTTAAAGCTGCTTAAAAACCAACATATACTAAATACCACATGCTAACAAATTCACGCCAAATATTCAATTTAGTCCCGATCCACAATTATAAAGATAAGAGACATGCAACCCTCACCTGCAAAAGTTATAGGCTTTTGGCGAATGAAAATGCAATGTCAAGGCAAATTATTTCATTTCCCTGCTATACCTTCTACCCATATTAGTACTTTCAGTGTTATGAAGCTCATTCTTAAATAATTCTTGTGCCATACCTTCAAACTTGTTTTGTAGCAAAGTCTCAACTTGCTGTTCAATCAAATTTCTTTTCCGTAATGTTTTCAATAAGTCCACAATATTTGTAATTTTTTTATTACGTCTTCGTAGTTTTTGCTGCAGCACTTTCACTTTATGTTTCAATGAATTTGTAGTTTCATCAAGTTCAGACCCCGATAAGTTTGTCTGGATTTCTCTAGTAACAGTACTTGGTAAAACTTGTGTTTCGTTTGGTATCACATCAAGAGAATGTTCTGCAATTTGAAACTGACTTGATGTAGAAGCAACTTCATTACTGTTGGTGCGCTTTGAATGTTGAATATTTTTTCTTTCTACTTTCTTCTTTTGATAATATGAAGGAAATTGCGAAAATATAGATGGAACTGCATCGGGTTTCAGACGTTTAATATATGTCCCCGGCCGAGGTAAGTAATCATCTTCAACAAAATGATCACTACACACTTTGCTATATTTTGTAGGTTTAAAGTTTTTCCTTTTCAAAGCACGTAACCATAAAGTAAGCAATTCTTTCTTCTTTAATGGGAATCTAAAAATTCATTCTTTTATTATACATATTAGATAAATTAAGTAACATTACCCATAAAATCGGATATTTTCTCCCGTCCTATGTCTATTTGTACAACCAATAGCTGAACATGAATTAGGCATTTTGTTCCAATTTTCTGTCTATTATGATAAAACAATGTAATTACTTATATATTTAAATATAAATTATTTTAAATAATACCTTAAAAACACAAACTAATCAATAATTATACCACGAAATTCACAAAACGTAACTACAACGAACATACAACTATACAATGTTTTGCCCCAATTGCAAATGGCGGCCAATTGTCATTGTGGATTCAATTTATATAGCGCAGTAGTGTGTCTAGGTTAATAGATAGAAGTCTGTGGTACCAACAAGTATTTGTATGCAACCATGTGTACAGACGTGTATCACGTGCATGTACTCTGCGATTAACAGCGTTGTCAAATATACTCATAACACGTAATTAGGAATCACTAGAAATTAAATTGGTAGGTATAATAGATTTTATTTTAATATAATATAGCAATATAGCTATCCATATATTTTATTTATAGAAAAAAATATGTATTTCAAAAGAAAACGCCTAAGTAAATATTTTATTTAAAAAACTAACAAATGAAAAAAATACTTAATATTTTAATTAATATATGAGATTTAATTATTAACGGGATAATATATACTAATCTGCTCTAATAAATTATCGAAAGCGTTTATTGTGCGTTTTCCATAAATCTGTCTCCACTGGAATTCGTCCAGATACGACGGAAGCATTTCTGTATTAGTGCCATTCGTTGCTTTATTTTTTTGCTTTGCATTTTTCCTCATGCATTCTATGTGATTGGTGTGTACTCCTGTAATAGGATCTACAAAATTTTCAGTATGATTTACCCACTGATGTAAATAAGGTGGTTGTACTGATATATTAATAATATTGCTTTGGTTTGTATGTAAGTTTACATACATAGATGCCTTATCGCTGTGGATCATAGAACCAGGCAAAACATATTGCTAAAATATTAACGTTAATTTATATTAATTAGGTACTTCATAAAAACAAAAAAGATTCTACCTCAATGATAGGAAATAACGTTTGTTGCGTCCTATCGTCTACAAACACTAATACGCCCACTTTTTTATGGACATTATATAGCCCAAAAATCTACTTTTCTTCCACTAAGTGACCCCGATTATATTTTCTTTTTGAAAGTAAAAATTCATCTGTAAGACTTCGATTATACACATATTCAATTTGCTATTCTAATTTAATTATTAACTTATTTGTACTACTTTATTTATACCTCCAAGTATTATCGGATTTTCCAGTAAGTGTCTTGAACATATGTCTCTGAACCACTGATTCCATTGAATTACGATGGGTATGGACACACCGTTTAAGGATTCTTGGCACGTAGATGAAATTCCATGTCCCCATAAATAGGCCAACATCACGAATCTTTTACATTCTAAATTAGAATTTTGTAAAAACGACCCATGCCTAATCGCTCTTTTAAAATTGCATCTCGGAGCATCTCCATGACGACGATTACATCGCCAAGTTACTCCGTCTCAGCGACTACGTCTTCTATTTTCTGTTGTAATTGCATTACAATTCGTACATATAACAGGTACGGATCTTAAAACTCCACGTTCCCGTAAAAACGCTATCGCATTGTCATTAATGCGTATTTGTTCGATTTCATTAAAAATATCCATTTTTGAATTGAAAATAATCAAATAAAATAAAACAATAACTTTATTATACCACTTTATTCACATGTAATAGTGACCGCGGTTTCGACATACAATGTCATTATCAAACCGCAAAAGTTACAGGCCTACATAGATATTATAAATGACACAAAAATATATGGGGGTGGTTTATGATGTTATTTAAAATTACTACTATATACATACATACATACATAATCAAAGACCTCTTATACCCGAAGGTGTCGAGGTGTAAAGTTCTCTTAATTACATTCCACAAATTCACGCCACTCTTTTTTGTTTCTGGCAAGGTCCTTCGCCTCGTTCCATGTTTTTCCTCTTTTTCTCAGAAGTTCATCCATACTGCTGTTCCACGTTTTTCTGGGTCGTCCTCTCCGATTTTTCCCAATTTTCCTTGCCTCCCATACCCGCTTCACCTGTCTAGTTTCATTCATTCTGATCAAGTGTCCCCACCATTTCAGTTTCTTTTCCTCTACTTTAGTTCTTAATGATTTTGTTGTCAGCATCTGTCTAATGTCATCGTTTCTTTTTTTGTCTGTTCTTCTAACGCCTAATGTTTTCCTCAGATACTTCATTTCACTGGCTTGTAATCGTTTTGTTTGTCTTTCATCAAGTATCCAATTTTCTGCTCCATAGGTTAAGACTGGTAAGTATACTGCTTGATACACAGTCATTTTTGTTCTTGTTTTTATCTCTTTTTTATTCAAAAAGTTTTTGTAGAGTGCATAGTACAATCTGGTTGCCGAATTTATTCCTTTACTATTTAAGTTCATCCCTAAATACTTAAAAACTTCTACTTGTCCGATTCTATATCCTTCAATGTTAATGTTAATATTCGCTGTATTATTTGTTACTGCCATCACTTTAGTTTTCTCAGTGTTTATTCTTAGATTGTATGCTTTTAATTCTTCTGTCCAGATTGTTATGTTCTTCTCTAAGTCTTTCTCTGTTTCTGCTATAAGCACTATATCGTCCGCGAATACACATGCTTCTACTCTTACTGCTTGCATATTTCTGTACCCTGCAATATACCTCCTTGCCTTTGTCCAACTGGCTTTTATGACTTCATCCATCACACTTATAAACAGCAATGGGCTCAGTACTTCCCCCTGTCTCACTCCATCCTTGTTTCTAAAAGTTTTTGAAGTCTTATTTCTTGTTCTTACTTGGTTAATTGTATGTTCATATAAACTTTGTACTACCTTCAAAAGTTCTTCTTCTACATTCTTGTTCTTTAAACTCCGCCAAATTCCTTCTCTGTCAACCATATCAAATGCTTTTTTCATGTCTAAAAAAGCTAAAAAAATTTGTTCATTTTTAACTAGTGCTTTTTCTGTTATTTGTTGTAAAGTAAAATTGTGGTCTTGTACGCTGTGCGCTGGTCTGAATCCACTTTGTGCGTCTGCTAGCTTTGGTTCTATCGCCTTTCGAAGTTTATTTTCTATGATTATCTCGTAAACTTTCAGTCCCGAGCACAGTAGAGAAATTCCTCTATAATTATCGCAGACCCTTGTATCTCCTTTTTTATATATAGGTAAGATTGTAGCTATATTCCATTCCTGTGGTATTATTTTAGTTTTCCATACAATATTTAGTATTTCCAGCAGTTCTCTCTTCCCATCTGGACCAAGGTATTTTAGTAATTCTGTATCTATTTGATCACATCCTGATGCTTTACCTATTTTAAGTTTACTTATCGCTTCCTCTAGTTCGTCCAGTTGTATTCCAGTTTCCTGTACTCCGTTTATACTTTCACACACATTTTCCTTTTTATTTTCTATTACTGTATTTTCGCTATTTAAGAACTCAGTAAAATATTCTTGCCATCGTTCAATAATTTTGTCTTCATCTGTTAAAATATTTCCATGTTGGTCTTTTATTTGATTGATCCTATCTCTATTTGGATTTCTCATATTTCTCAATGTTCTATAGAATAGCTTTTTGTTTTCTACACTATCTTCTTGCATTTTCCTTCCAAACTCTTCCCAAGATCCTCGCCTTTGCCTCTTTGATCATTACTTTAACTTTATTTCTTTGTATTTTGTACTGGTCATATATTTGCTGATTTCTGTTTTGAAGATAGTTTTTCCACATTTTTTTCTTTTCCCTGACCTCTTTATTAATAACTTCGTTCCACCAATTCGTTTGTTTCTTTGTATTACTACTTCTACTATAACCACATGTTTGTTTTGCCACTTTAAAAATTGTCTCTTTAAATCTTTTCCATTTATCCTCTAGATTGATCATTTGTTCTTCCCTGTTATACTTTAGGATTTGCGCTTCGGTTTCTTCTATATATTTGGTCCTAAATTGTGGGTCTCGCAGCTTATAACTCTTTATTCGTTCTGTTATAACATTGTTTTTAACTTCACCTTTCGTATTCATCTGCGTATTCATTTTAATTCTAGCTTCTACTAGGTAATGGTCGCTGCCTACTTCAAAACTTCTTTTGACCCTTACATCTTTAACTGTTCTCTTATAATGTCTAGGTGTTATTATATAGTCAATTATCGAGCGTTCATTTCGTGTGTGTACTTCTCTTGTTATTTTATGTATCCACTTGTGCTCAAAAAATGTATTATTTATAGTTAAATCGTTATCGATGCAAAACTGAAGCAGTCTCTTTCCATTTGAATTTATTGTGTTCTCTCCGTGTTTCCCTATTGCTCCCTGCCACTTCTTATATTCATTTCCCACTCTCGCATTATAATCTCCCAGCATAATCAGCACACCTTCGTGATTATCTATTACTTCTTGTAATTGTGTCCAGAATTGGTTCTTTTCATCAGCCTTGTCATCTTCTCCTGGTGCGTATATTATTACTAGTGTAGCTATATTTTCTTTGTCTATTTGCATTATTACTTTTAATATTCTATCGTTTATACATTCCCAGCTTCTTAATTTCTCTACTTTATCCTCCGGAATTAGACATGCTACTCCCGACTGAGCCCATTTCCTTTCTTCCACTCCTGCATATATCAATAAATCTCCATCTCCTATCCATTGCAACCCACAGCCTTTTTTCTTTGTCTCGGTAATAGCTACGACTGTAAAATCTTGGTTTGTAAATTGTTCTATAAGCTCCATTTCTTTGCCATTTATTCCTCTGACATTCCAGGTAGCCACCCTCCATTCTGCTTTCCTTATTCCCGTGTTTGGTATATTTTGCACCTTTGTACCTTTATCATTATCCCTATCCATAGCCAGGTCCATACTCCTCCATACCCCATTTCTATTCTTACTTTTATTAAGCTTCAATTCCGGGTTCACTGCCAATTTCGTCGTCAGATGTCCGTCCGCCGTTTCTTTTAGTTTTTTGGGTCCTCCTTTGATAGTTCTAGTAAGTATTTCTCTCTATTCCATTTCCACACTTTCTTATCTATAATCAATTTTTGATATCCGCTTTTCACTGTTTTACCTCTTTTCCTCCCCTCCTCTGCTTTCATTCTAATTAATTTCTGTATGTCTCTATCTTGTTTTGTCATGTCATTATTTATATATATCCTATCGCTCTTAATTTTTGCTAATTTCGTCTTGTTTTTCATTATTTCCATTTTTTCTTCGAAACTCCCTAATTTTACTAGGTACGATTTTGGTCCTATTCTGTGAGTAGCTTTAATCTTTGTCTCTATTTCAAGTTTTTCTTTCATAAAGTTTTTTATCTCATCAATTAACTCATCTTGGCTGTTTGAATTAAGTGCTAGCCCTTGTATTACTATATTTTCTCTTCTTTTCTCTTTCTCTAAATATTCTAATCTGTCGTTCGTTTCGCGTAACTGCTTTTTAATCTCTACATTATCTTTTATTATCATCTTATTTTCATTCTTTATTGATTCATTTTCCTTCTTTATTTCTCTTATTTCTTCTTTGTATTTACTCTGCTCTGTCTTTATTTGGTTTATGTCTACTGTTAACTGTTGTAGCATATCTAATATCTTATCTATTTTGTCATCCTTTTTTTGTTGTTGTTTTGATGGTGATCTGGTTATTTTTTTGCTTTTACTGTAAGCGGTTTCCTCCCCGCTATCTCGATCCTCTCCCCGCTTCCTTTTCTCTCCCTCTGATGATTCATCCGTACTATGCATTTTATTAGTATTTGTTGGTTATCTCACTATTCTATTCCTCCTTAACCTATTTTGAAATTTGCGATGAAATTCTTTCGAAATATAAATATAAGATGTTTTTACATCGTCCTTGAGCTCGGTTATTGTTTATCTCTCTCTGTTGATCGCGCTTGTCGCCCGGATCATCTCCTCGGAGGCAGACCTGCGCCGCGTTACGTTGTGAATTATTCCTAACCTTACTAATCTTGTTAGGGTTATGCTTCTAATTACAATTACTGTGCCACTACTGATCTTATTTATACTGCTTCTCTTACCTTCTTCTGCTATGTAACTGTGCTGCAACTTTCACCAATATTTAACAATTAATTTCACTTAAATACTCTTATTAACTTTGCTGTGTGACTAAGCCGATACGTCGGTGCTTCGTCGACACAAAAATCCCACTACTACTACCATACTACTATATACTTAACTATTATATACAACATTCGAAAAGAGGTGTATATATAAGATCCAACTGGTCGTTAGAAGAATATCTATTGTCTTGTTTCCGCTTTAAAAAATTTCAAGTGACTATAAAAGATTTAATTTACGACCTTTCTCGGCCAAATGCAATATTTTATGATGACCAAATGTATGCCTTTCTGTAATAAGATGGTTTGCGAATGTTGAATCTGTCTTCTTTAGTTTATATGACCTCTTGTGTTCCTTTAACCCGTATAATAAAACTTCGACCAGTCTGACCTATATATACACTTTTACAATCATTACAATATAATTTGTACACTCCTGATTTATTATAGATATCTGTTTTTGGTTTTGCGTTAAAAATGAAATTACTTGTCTTTACATATGGTTTGAAAGCTATACTAACATTACTATTATTTTTTGAAATTATATTTCCAATTTGCTCGCTTATTTTACCGAAGTAAGTTAACGAGACAAATTGTTTCAAATTAGCACTTGGCGATGTAATCGTCGTCATGGAGATGCTCCGAGATGCAATTTTAAAAGAGCGATTAGGCATGGGTCGTTTTTACAAAATTCTAATTTAGAATGTAAACGATTCGTGATGTTGGCCTATTTATGGGGACATGGAATTTCATCTACGTGCCAAGAATCCTTAACCGGTGTGTCCAAACCCATCGTAATTCAATGGAATCAGTGGTTCAGAGACATATGTTCAAGACACTTACTGGAAAATCCGATAATACTTGGAGGTATAAATAAAGTAGTACAAATAGGTTAATAATTAAATTAGAATAACAAATTGCATATGTGTATAATCGAAGTCTTACAGATGAATCTTTACTTTCAAAAAGAAAATATAATCGGGGTCACTTGGTGGAAGAAAAGTGGATTTTTGGGCTATATGATGTCCATAAAGAAGTGGGCGTATTAGTGTTTGTAGACGATAGGACGCAACAAACGTTATTTCCTATCATTGAGGTAGAATCTTTTTTGTTTTTATGAAGTACCTAATTAATATAAATTAACCTTAATATTTTGGCAATATGTTTTGCCTGGTACTATGATCCACAGCGATAAGGCATCTATGTATGTAAACTTACATACAAACCAAAGCAAAATTATTAATATAGCAGTACAACCACCTTATTTACATCAGTGGGTAAATCATACTGAAAATTTTGTAGATTCTATTACAGGAGCACACACCAATCATGTAGAATGCATGTGGAAAAATGCAAAGCAAAAAAATAAAGCAACGAATGGCACTAATACAGAAATGCTTCCGTCGTATCTGAACGAATTCCAGTGGAGACAGATTTATGGAAAACGCACAATAAACGCTTTCGATAATTTATTAGAGCAGATTAGTATATATTATCCCGTTAATAATTAAATCCCATATATTAATTAAAATATTAAGTATTTTTTTCATTTGTTAGATTTTTAAATAAAATGTTTACTTAGATGTTTTCTTTTTAAATAGGTACATATTTTTTTTCTATAAATAAAATATATGGATAGCTATATTGCTAAGATTAGTATATATTATCACGTTAATAATTAAAATCCCATATATTAATTAAAATATTAGGTATTTTTTTCATTTGTTAGTTATTAAAAAAAAATATTTATTTAGGTGTTTTCTTTTGAAATACATATTTTTTTTTCTATAAATAAAATATATGGATAGCTATATTGCTAAGATTAGTATATATTATCCCGTTAATAATTAAATCCAATATACCTATTAATTAAAATATTAAGTATTTTTTTCATTTGTTAGTTTTTTAAATAAAATATTTACTTAGGTGTTTTCTTTTGAAATACAAGTATCTTTTTTCTATAAATAAAATATATGGATAGCTATATTGCTATATTATATTAAAATAAACTCTATTATACCTACCAATTTAATAGACCACGCAAGCGTGACGTCAAATCGCCATTTTCTGTACGGTAGGTCAGGGTCTACGTTCCAAACAAATTTAAAGCGGCATTTGAAACGTATAGTCACTCTTGGTAAAACGATTTTTAATTAATCTTCCTATATTAATATCATTTGTTACTTGGTAAGTATGTAAGCAAAATATCAATATACATATTATAGTTATTAAAAACAAAATATTTGGCAATGGTGTTTTTTATTTGAAAAAAAATATTAGCAATGACTGCAAAAAAGCTTTTTCCACCTCGATAATTCTGCCTTTTCTGTAGGAAAAGTAAAAATATTGCATCCCTTTTTTTCACTTAATGCTTGCAAGTAGGAGCAAAACACATCACCATTATGTATATCTATCTAACCTCACTTTTGTACTTTAGTTACTCAAGTATAACCGTGCTATAAAACAATTAATATTATTAATATCAGTTTTAAACAACGTCGTTCATACCTACATGCAATAACAATTAAAATTAACTTAAAAATAACAACTTTTCACTTCAAATTTGCAACGCGTTCCAAATACAATACGAAATACCCTATGAAAAAAATTTAAATGCCGTTTGTTTGGAACGCGATCCCTGACCTTCCGCAAAAATGACGACAGCACTTGCGTGGTCTATTTCTACTGATTTCTAATTACGTATTATGAGTATATTTGACAACGCTGTTAATCGCAAAGTACATACACGTGATACACGTCTGTACACATGGTTGCATACAAATACTTGTCGGTATTGGCTCCCCAATAGTTAACCATTGCCATAATTGGAAATATGTCAAGAGATAGGTGAAGAATATCCGCATTTATATTAGGAGATAAGAGTAAATTGTATTTCTACAAATTTTGACAAAATTGTATGATGCATATATTAATGCAGTAATATAGCATAAAATGTAACTTAAAGTAAAACGCAATACTTTCAATATATATAAAGTGAATAAAATACATAAAATTAGTGTAAACCATTATAGAGCACTGTAAACATTCAAGATACTGTGTATTTTTGCAGGTGTATTTTTATATGTTAAGGGCCTGTATTATAAACAGCGAATAAATTTCTGAATACCAACTTGACGAATAAATGTATTGAACGAATAAATTGAAATCTGGTATTATAAAAAAAAGCATTCAAGTAAAATAAGTTATTTGTAAATGTATCAGAATAATTGAAACATACATGAGTAGGTAAACCCCACCAGTTTTGTATAATGCAAAGGTATTTTTAATAATATAAAATATTATTAAAAATCTGGTGTGAAGAACACAAATGCATTTTCTGTGAACGTGTCCGAATATATCCTATCCCCAGAGACGTAGATACGTATTTCGCTTTTCTACAAGCTCATCGGTCGCCCCTGCTGGAGAAAGGATATTTCCAGACACATTCACAGAAAAGAACCACCTCGCCCTATCACCGTAATTATCCAGACCGAGCGCAGAAGTAAATTCGGCGCTACCTGTTGTCAGACAGCCGAAGTACCTCGCATACCGTCCACATAATTAATGTGAAGTACAGCCAACTGGCTGTGTTAACCTTTGGAAGGGCGTCGTTACTTCACATTAATTTTGTGGACGGTATGCGAGGTACTTCGGCTGTCTGACAACAGGTGGCGCCGAATTTACTTCTGCGCTCGGTCTGGATAATTACGGTGATTTTTTTATATTATTAAAAATACCTTTGTATTATTTGTAAATAACTGAATAGCTAGGCATTTTGAAGTTTAGCGTTTCGATAAACGATGGAGCCACTGAATAAATTTTAGAAAGATTTCTCTATCTTGCAAGAAATAACGGGTGTTCAGAAACATTCGAAGTCAAAGTAGTCCTTGAAAATATGATTGATTTTCGACAGACAACAGTTGACATTTAATAATTATTACAAATCAGATATAGCAATCGCCAATTAAGTTGGCGCGAGGAGGGGGTGCGCAGAAGTTGTTTTTAAAAACGTCCACCCCCACTACTCAAGTAATTGACAGAATACATTTGTCATTGAAGTTTGAAGGAACATAATGTCTTTACTAGGGGATCATAAAGTGATACACGCTCAGAGGTTAGAATTATCTGATATTTGATGTAAAACCAAATACAAATCACCCCACTACTTTTAATCCTGCGCGAACTTACCCCTCCTCGCGCCAACTTAATTCGAATGTTTCTGAACACCCGTTATTTAATGACAAAAGTTAATTGTGTTTAAAAACAATTTTTTTTTGTATTACAATTTTTTTTGTGAATTAAAAAAAAATTCGCTAATTACATATTTAAAAAATATCGAAATAATACTCCAATTACATATTTATTCTGATTTTTTTCAAACTATATTTCAGTTATAAATATATTTGTCCTTGTAAGAAAATAATTTAATAATAATAATACACGTAACATATAATGGTTTATTATATACATTGAGGTAGCGTTTTATTATTTAGTAAAATGAGGTCAGATTATTTAGAAAAAGAAAGTTCCGACCTTTTAAGTTATGGAAACTACCAGAACATTTTACTGAACTGGTAATACGGGATCGAGTATTGTGGAATGCGGGACACTGTTCATGCGCAAATAGACAACTTTTCTGCTTACGTTAGTTGTTTGCGCCTTGCAGTTGCAGTGGTGTCAGTTTTGTATATACCGATATTATTTGTCGACGTATTCTTTGATTATTAAATTTTAACTCCAACAAATTTATATTTTATTTAAGAAAAAGAAAATTTTTAACGATATTTAAAGAAAATGGGAATGGAAGTTAATTTGAAGAAAGCATTCTTGAAAATTATGATGGTCATACCAGCTGTTACTAGGCGTGAGAATAATAATTTAATAAATATCAAAAAGGAAAGCAATGCTACTGAAGTCACTTGATTTCGTAAGTACATACATATTTTTTTTTATTATTTAATTTTTTGTTTATTTTTTTATGTTTATATAAGGAATATTAGTCATATCGTCATATGTCATTGAATATAATTCCTATAACACCATTTTAAAACATTCAAAACGAAGAGTCAAGGTGATTCTATGTATAGTAAAAATGACTTTCAGATAATATTCAATTCAATTATTTCAATGTTCTTTATGATTTTATATATGAAACCATTAATAACTTTTTTTAAATGAAAAAAATAGCATTCATATAATATTCAAGGCCATGTAGTCACAATTACAAAACTATACGAGATTTATATAATTGCAAGATAATATGAATATATAATTGGAAATATGTCAAGAGATAGGTGAAGAATATCCGCATTTATATTAGGAGATAAGAGTAAATTGGATTTCTACAAATTTTGACAAAATTGTATGGTGCATATATTAATGCAGTAATATAGCATAAAATGTAACTTAAAGTAAAAACGCAATACTTTCAATATATATAAAGTGAATAAAATACATAAAATTAGTGTAAACCATTATAGAGCACTGTAAACATTCAAGATACTGTGTATTTTTGCAGGTGTATTTTTATATGTTAAGGGCGTGTATTATAAACAGCGAATAAATTTCTGAATAACAACTTGACGAATAAATGTATTGAACGAATAAATTGAAATCTGGTATTATAAAAAAAGCATTCAAGTAAAATAAGTTATTTGTAAATAACTGAATGGCTAGGCATTTTGTAGTTTAGCGTTTCGATAAACGATGGAGCCACTGAATAAATTTTAGAAAGATTTCTCTATCTTGCAAGAAATATTTAATGACAAAAGTTAATTGTGTTTAAAAACAATTTTTTTTTGTATTACAAGTTTTTTTGTGAATAAAAAAATTCGTTAATTACATATTTAAAAAACATCGAAATAATACTCCAATTACATATTTATTCTGATTTTTTTCAAACTATATTTCTGTTAAAAATATAAATATTTTTGCCCGTGTAAAAAAATAACTAATCTTTTTGAAATTTGGTTGTCCTTAATCAACAATAAACATATTTTTGTTAAATAAAAAAATATAACTAAATATTCTTCCGGTAATTAATTAATTGAAAATCTACATACGAATACCGAACTGTCTTTTCAAAAATTAATGGAAATATTAAACTTTTTTCTTTTCTAATATAATGATTTTATCTAATAGGTATAAATAAACAATATCGGTTTGCATCTTTTGCATAACATGTGCATTTTACCATTGTATCTGAATAAAATAATTTAAATATTGCTGTAAAGCAATGGAAAACATATTTTATTAATTTATCGTTTTTTTTTTTACTAGAACATGAGCAATGTATTTATGTTAATTTTTTAATTAATGTAATTATAGAAGTATGAACATTCTAAGCGATATATTCATAATTAAAGTAAAAATCAATTAGTAATAAAATAAGACATACACACTTACCAAACATTAAGTTTTTTTTATGTAAAGAAAAATATATATGAATGTCACAAACGGGTAAATAACCTCTAGTAGCCTTTATATAAATGTTACTTCGTACATTACATCAATTTATATTCTCACAAGCAACATACTTTTACTAACCTTCGTTAAAACGACAATGTAAATGAGATTCATGTACCCATTTATAAATATATTGTGAGGCAAATTACGTCAAACAATACATTTGAATTTTGTTAATTTAAAACTAAATAAAATTTTGAAAAATTAAAAAAATTATAATTAAATATTTAATTAAGACTAAATATAATCAAAAGAAAATCAAAGGAAATATAAATACAGTATTTTGAATAGTTTTAATATCTAATTTTAAATATGTAATTAGCTGTATGTAATTAATTCTGAAGGAAATTGTAATTGATACAAATTTGAATATTTATTCAAATTATAAATTTCCGTTGATTCTGAACAAACCAATGAGATGTGGAGCAGATTTCAAGGGTTTTTCAATTGTTTTTTTATCGGCGTTTTTCGACAGCTGTGGTATAGGCTCATAAGATACGAACGCCATATTCCGTAAAATTATAGCATTTGTCTTAGTCCGCATTTTCTAAGAATAAAGATTAAAAATATTAAAACGACTAAAAGCACTTAAAAATATATCCAAAAGATAGTGTAAAGTTTAATTTATCAATTGAAAATCATCGGCGTAAATCAAGTATTTAATAAATTATCAACCGAAGCATCATATTAAAAATTTTAATGGCTGACCGAATGGAAATTTAGAGAATATTAATTTAAGGTAAGAAATAACCCTATTATGGTACCAGACTCATCAATTCTTTGAATACCAGACCTAAAGTCATTCGGGACCAGAATTTAAGAAAACCGAGGAATTTTTCCAGTTTCCAGAAATTTCTGTAGATATACACCTTCCCTTTTTCATGACCTAACTGTATTCTAAATGTTTAAAACAAAAACTAATTGTAAACCGAAATATTAGTTCTAAAGAAGCAACAGATACAAAAATAATTTAAGATTACTATCAGCAACGACAGGTGGTTATTACTAATAACGACCTGTCGTTATAGTTCTCAAGATGGAGTATTCGATACTAATAACTTATTAGTATCGAATACTCCATCTTGAGAACTATTTTGTTATTCCATTTATGTAACAAAAATTAAATATCAAATGATACGTTTGTTCCTTAATAAAAACTTAATAGCATTTCTAAAAGGCTGAGGAATACCTTATTAGAACCCTTTAGATTTGAATATAGCTTAAAACTTTACACTCTAATAACTAATAAGCAGAGAGCGGAAAAAAAAGCTTTAAAAACACGAAAAAAAGTATGTACTTAAAAAAGCACGAACATTTGCCCAAATAAGCATTAAAAAACTCCGAATAATACAACAAAAGCTTTAAAACAAATACTTTAAATCAATATAGGTAATAAATGTTAATAACAATTTAATTTATTCAAATAAATTACTTGTCAAATAAAAAATTACTAATGAAACCTAAAAAAACATCTTTAGATGGGTAATACTGCCTTAACTTAGTTTATATTTTATCTTTAATAGAAATTTTAAATACAAAACGAAAATTAAATATATATGGGATATATATATATATGGGATATGGGATAAATTTCCATTATATTGATGAGCCATTTCTAATGTTATGTCCATAAGTTCTTTTCTTAAGATATTATTAACATATGCAAGAGGTATTTTGATTTGTGTGAATTTGTTATAGTTGTCATATTTATTAAAAGGTTGGACATATTATTGTTAATATATTACAAAAGTATTTTTAATAATATAAAATATTATTAAAAATGGGGTGTGAAGAACACAATACAAGTTATATATTTGTGAATGTATCTCCTCTCCAGAGACGCAGATACGTATTTCACCTTTCTACAGGATCGTCGGTACGCCCCTGCTGGAGAAGAGATACATTCAACCAAATATAACTACCTTGCTATCAACCAGAAATTATTGAGACGGAGCGTGAAAGAATATTCAGCGCTGTCTAGATAACAACTGCCGAACTAAGCAACGTGTTTCTCTAGACGGTAACATACCATATCTATAGAAAACTGTATTATCGTGTCTTCACTACTTGTCGGGCGAACCGAATGCGTATATAACAAAATAATTTGAAACATACATGAGTGGGTAAAAACCACACCAATTTGCATAATACAAAAGTATTTTTAATAATATAAAATATTATTAAAAATGGGGTGTGAAGAACACAATACAAGTTATATATTTGTGAATGTATCTCCTCTCCAGAGACGCAGATACGTATTTCACCTTTCTACAGGATCGTCGGTACGCCCCTGCTGGAGAAGAGATACATTCAACCAAATATAACTACCTTGCTATCAACCAGAAATTATTAAGGTGTGTTCTTCACACCCCATTTTTAATAATATTTTATATTATTAAAAATACTTTTGTATTATACAAATTGGTGTGGTTTTTACCCACTCATGTATGTTTCAAATTATTTTGTTAATATATTAGTTATATAAATATTAATAGAGTTCAATCTTGGTATATATATTTTTAGTTTATTACATATGTTAAAATTGTACAATCGTGTAGGATATAGTTAATCATTTTGTATAAATTATTGTTAAATTTAACTTATGCAAGTGAATAGTTTCGACATTTATATTTAAATGTCATTTTTATATTTGAATTTTAAAAGAGACTAACTAACTCGGATGCATATAAAAGTATAGAAAATAACTATGGCGATTGAAAAAAAAGATTATTTTTTTTGACCTATAAAAATTTAGAAATTGAATTTGTCGATTTTATATATATAAGTTATTCAATTTGAAGAACATACCGAGTACAACCACAGAAGATTAGAAAACTGTTTATATAGCAGATCGGGCTATATTGTGTTAGATAAAGTTCGAAAGAATAGTATATGGTATTTCTTGAGTCAGAAATAGAGCAGTAGCAGATTGATTATACAATAGTAATTGGAGATATAATAGAAGTTTGTACGAGCCTGGCAACATCTTCACAAGTATCGCCACAACTAAAATATTCGTATAGGTTATACGATAGTAATTGGTGCAAAATTGGTGCAAAAGACTGGCAAAATTGGAAATAGCAGTAGGGACCCAAGTCTGCCGATACATATCCAAGGATAGTTTCAAAAAAATATCGTGTGAGTAATGAATTAAAGAATACTTATACCAAGATATTTCCTCTACGTACATTAAAATACCGTCTTTTTTTTAATATATATATTTTGTATAAATACTAATCGTTGGTCCTTATATTTAAAATCCTTGCATAAGTTATTTTGTTTTATGCTTTATGTATTTTTTTTGAGTTATATACAGTTAAATTTGTTGATTTAATAACATTAGAGGTGGCCATATTAGTTAAATATTGAACTTAATCACACATAATAAATAAATAGTTCATTTGTTATAAAACATATTTTTTTTTAAATATTAAATTAGCTAGTTATTAAGTTATTATAAACCTTAAACTGGGTACGAGAATAGCATCACATCTTCGACTAGGTTGTTGCTGGAAGACAATTTGAAAGTAAATCACGATATACTTCGTCTTAGTACAATATTTATTATCCTAACTTTACAAATCAAAAAACTATTCATGAAAACAGTTAATTATCAGATGTTGCTCTATGTGTTCTACAGTAAAATTCTGCTTTCTAGCACTTAAAATGTTCTTGAAGGCGGAAAAGCTTCCCTCCACTTCTACACTTGTTATAGGCGCATTTTTAAATTTAGCGAGAATAACTGAATCCATATCTAAATCCGAAACGTTGTCTCCACTCAAAATAGTGCTTATTTTATTTAATGTTACAAATCCGTCATTTTTTAAAAACACGTCATCTGATTTTAATTTTACTTCTTGGCCAATGCGTCCTGGTACCTTCGAAATGGCATCTTTGAAATCATTAATTATTTTTACAGATTCAATCAACGATATTTCTTGTTTTTCTAAAGATTTTATGGCGTGGCTTACAAAACTGTAATATGCTTTTATGAAAGTCAAATTATTTTCAAGTTCTTTATTTTTGAGAACTGTTTGGCAGTCTTTCGCTGATTTACCTACCGATTCGAGAAATTGGAAGACATTTTTAAAATTTTATTTATTATTATTGGCATAGTAAATCGCAAGATCTAGCCAAGTTCTCCATCTTGTCGGCACTGGTTCTGGGGGTAGTGGTATATTAGGTAATATCTCCCTGAATAACTGTCTGGTAGGAACTAGAGGATGAGAGAAATTGAATACGGAGAAGTGCGAATCATGAACTATGCCATTGATAAGCTTAAACGCAAACACTAGTTGTGCAATAGTGCGTCTATCCTGTAACCTTACAAAATTAAATTCTCGTAGTAGGAGTGGATATAAGTAACCTCTCTCAGCATACACGCCGTGCTTACAAAAATAATTCATTTTCAGAAACTCGCTGAACTCTTTTAATTTCACCTATAATTGTCATAGTACGGTGACCAGACTGAACTCCTATGCTCCAAGACTCTCCGAACGTAACTCTGAAAAAACAGTTTCAATAGATCAGTAGATTTAAATAGCTTTGTATTACGAATCAGAAGCCCCAAAAACTTTATAACTTTTGTTGCAAATCTCACGAATATGTTCCTTAAAAGTCAATGATCTATCAAACCACACACCAAGGTCTTTATATAATTTTACTCCCTTTAAGTGATTTCACTTTATATTATAATCTACATATCAAAACCGATAGTAACTGCTTCTCTAAACAAAGACAAAGTCCTCCTCTTCTGCACTTGTTAATGTATAATTCCAAGTCATTTGTTTCACAACTATTCACCATTCCGAAACGTTCTAATTTTAGAGTAGATTTTTAAATCATCTGCATATAATAAACATTTTGATTTAAGCAGTGATGATAAATCATTTATGTACAACACAAACAGTCATGGTTTCAAAATGGAACCTTGGGGTACTCCATTTATTGTACGAAAGCAAAGGCATCTAGTACTTTTGCATACAACACAGACGTATATTGACATTGTAATGCAATGCTGACGGTGTCTTACAAAGGATTTAAATTTTAAATAAAACATGAAATACACCGTAAATAAAGAAAAAAGTTTAAAAATAAGCACAAAAGCTTAATATAAGCATAAAAATTTTAAATAAGCACAAACAGCAAAAAAAGTATACAAAACTTTGCGCCAAATTACAAGATTTTCCTTAATTCGTGCACATTTTACAAAATATTCTTGATGCTATCAATATTTACCATAAGCATAATGCCTAGGAATCCGCTCTCTACTAATAAGGTTTAAAAAAGCCATACCAACTAAAACACAACTAATATAAAACAATTTAGGAACAAGTAACAAATATAAACAACTATTGTGTGGCAAATTAATGTAATATTGTATTCGATACATTTTTAGCAGTATTGTATACATTACTTTTTTTCGAATTCAGTATTAAAAGTAATTTTTTACAGGAACTTGAGGGCATAATTAAAATGTTACCCGTCGAAGGGATGACTATAATGGTAATACCAGGGCATCCACGACTGCAGAGATACAACTGTACTCCCATGGCTACGACGGAGACACCACCACCACCCACGCTGGTTACAACGCGAAATGGAAATGGTGTCAAATCGGCTACTCCCTCTGCACCTATAAAAAATTACTCCCAAATGCTGATTTATGTTGGGCTAGCACCAGCCACGCCGCTGGCTGCCAAACACCACTACCTAAGGCTACCGAGTCAGCGCCACCCACCCTGGTTGCTGGGAAATCAGGGCAAACTACTAATGATAGGGATTGAGTAAAACCGAGTGCTCTCTCGGCTCCTATCGAAACATACAAACAGATTTAGGAAGCCTTCAAAGGAAGAATGAATTTACCTTTCGAATAAGATTCATGGTAAAAGCAGAAGAAGGCGAAGCGTGGAAGGCCCATGAGAGTACCGAGTCGCTGCCACCCACGCTGATTGCAACCGACTTACCTACACCGGTTTCTGCCGAGTCGGTGCAAATACTGAGGAATACGGATGGAGTGCAACCCTGATGTATCAGGTATATATTCCATAGATAAACTGAATATTATTTAGTACATACTGTGAAGTAATATATATATATATATATATATATATATATATAATTGATCGGGTAAGCTGTCCGTCAAGTAAAAAACTCATTTATTTTAACCTCAATATTTCGCAGCCATTTGCTACTTCCTCAGGAGACTTTACAAGAGTAACTCACAATACATTAACGAATATGGTAATACTAACATCCTTACAAAAAACAGAGTTAAAACTTAACAGTGGACGCCACTAAACATGTGAAAATATATTTACATTAAATTGAATATCTTGGTTTCACGTTAAACTTTAAAAAAACATATATATGTACACATACGTTAAAATATAAAAATAAAAATATAAAACAGAAAAAAAACTGTTGTAAAAATATCGAAACCAAAAAATATAAACTATACATTAAACAATACGAGGACTAGTTAACAAAACTTGGCCAGTTGAACTAACCGCCAACACCAAGTGTATTACTTACTCCATTCGTATCCGACTTATAATTTACGCTATATGTGTCTCCGTTGATATGAACCATTTCTAAAATACATATTTTTTTGTGGTTATTTTCAGCGTCCACAATTCTGACATCGCCAAAATTAAATGTATGGCCCAGATCAAGTGCATGATCTATCAGTGCACAAGATCTCTTACCAATGCCAATCACTTTTATGTTGTGTGATACACTGTTTCAGCCATTGTGATGTTTGGCCTATGTACATGCCACATCAATCCGAACACGGAATCCTATAGACAACATGACTATTTCCTTGACATGACTATTACATCCTTGGTCTTATACAATGTTTTCAAAGTATATGTGTTAGTGTTTGGCTATTTTAATATTACTAAATTGTTTAAAGGGTGCTATCTAGAAACGTAACGTTTATGTTTATGATAGTGATTGCCCATATAGATCGCTATAAAGCAGAAATTTTTAAACTGGACCAAGGTACAATCGGTCCAAGGTACAACAGTCTCCCCTACACGAGATGAATGATCACATATTTGGTAGCTTGCTATTCTATCACCAAATGTTCCAACATTTTTCATCACACCCCATCATTGACAACAACAAATGTTTTATTTCGATGTAAGGTACTGCGTATATGTGCCGTATAACAGTTTTTTTTCCACATATACACGGCATGTTTCACATTGCATAAAATTGCCTGGATTATTCTCAAATTTCCTTCTCTTTCTCTTACAAGAACTTAACAAGTGTCGATTTCTATTATCAACTCGAGTAAATGTTTTTCCACAAAACTCACAATCGAACATTTTAACACTATTTCACACTGAATTTATACCGAGACTAAATACCTCGAGTGCACCTACTCGACTGATGCTGGAATGGAACAACTATCGCCTTATATACAGCCAAGGTCGAAATAATATTTAGAAAAGAACACATTTCGAACGAATAATTATATCTAACACATAACATTCTAAACTTATTGTATTTATTTTTTCCTCCTCTAAAATCAGTATGTCTTGATCGAATACATCTATTTCAATCTCGATATCTTCCTCTTCACTACCCTCCCCTTCATTATTCTCATATATTATATCCCTGATTGAATATATCTATTTCAATCTCGATGTCTGCTTCATCTCTACCCTCCTCGTCACTACCCCCATCTTCATAATCATCATCTTCTTCAGAAATAGTATTTATGTCACTATTTGTTATTACTATTTAAAAATTCAAATAACACAAATTCTCTTATGTATGTAACTAGTGTTACTTAGAATGAGAAATACAGATCCTTGCGCTATTAATATATTAGCGGTTGAATCCCTACCTGCCTAAGTTCACTCTGAGGACAAGGTCCTCTCAAGGATAACGTTATTTCAAGGTCAATGTCATTTCAAGGTCAATGTCATTTCACGGTCAAGGTAATCTCAAGGCTAATGTAATCTCAATGTCAGGGTCATCTCAAGGTCACCTCTCCCTACCTCAGCCGACCTCTTCCTTCTAGAACAACCTGATAGGTGAGTAGAGGGTCTCAGCCGATTCTGGAACCTCCTCGAAGTGACCTACTAAGATTTAAAGTTCAAATGACATGCTAAATTACATTTTCAATACCAGGGCTAAATTTATAATATTTTTAAGATGTATTAAGGCATATCATTCCATGATATTAATGAAATAATAAAATTTTTTCTCAAAGCTATAAAAAAAGGTATTTGATGGACTTAGTTATCTTTGACGGGAACAGTATTTAAATCAGCAGTATAGTGAAAAGGTGTATTTTTATTCAAAAATATTAATTTAATTATAGATTCATACTTTAGGTACATTAAGTACATTTTGTTCAAAAACATATTATTCATCAAAAATATTTTGGTAAAAATTTCAGTCCTCTTCAGTTTCACTGTCACTATCTATACTAGGTTCAGGATTTTTATCTCGAACTGATGTCGAAGTAGGTAAAAATGAATACCAAGCATGATATTCTATAGGAATAACTTCATTTCTACACAATTTTTGTAAATTATTATATTTTTTCTCAGAAATTGGTAGCATTGCTGAGTACGCTTTTTTTAGTAATGGTAATTTAGAAGGACGGCCTTTACCGTGTATGTTAATATCTAGATAATCTCCTGAATGGGTGTAACTATATTTTACTAAGGATGGACTAGCTTTCTCAATTCGGAAACGTTTAACCTTTAGCCAGTTTACCCTATCGCCAAGAGTATTTATTGTTCTGTTCTTCAAAATATCTTGTGAGAGCTTTTTAAAGTCAATAAAATCTGGAAATTTCAGTTCCTTAACTTTACACTGGTCGTTCTTCTTTTTACCTCTCTCAGATCTAGACATTTTAAAAATATTAATCCAGTCATTCATCGTGTATACAGATAAATTCCTTTTCTGTTTTTCAATGGCAATGTGCATACTGTCACACTCCATCATTGAGTGTCCAGATTCAAGGAACTTTTGCTCAATAACTGCAATGTTACTGCTTTCATGGTGAACGAAATAGTATATCATTATAAGTACATTTTGATTCCGATTCTGGCCACCACATGTATCAGAGAAAAGTGATACTTCTTTCACATGTTCAGGTAAAGCTTTTAAGTATAAGTACAAGCAAGTACCAATTTCTAGACTTCCGCGTGCTCCATTTACTTCTGTCCAAGCAAAACAGTAGGCGTTGTTAAGCGGAGCACCTTCGTAAATTGTGAAATTATATCCACACAATTTTCTACTGTAATACATAGGTGATACATCACTGCACGGTTTTTGAAGAACACTTCAAAAAGAACAATGTTACAGTGACAAAACTAGAATCAGCTGAGGCGCGCTCTTTGTCACACATTTTGGAATTATTTGCATCAGCTTCACGTTGTTTGTGCTCCTCATGGGTTGATTGTAAAGTACCTTTCTGTTCTGTTCTTGCTCCGTTATACCTTAAACACAATGGACATTGATCCTTTCTAGGTTTAAAAATGGGAAGTTATATTCTTGACAAAAAATCCTCTTATATGTCGTCATGCTGCGAGGGATCTTACCAATGCCAGCGCACATTTCTTTGTATAAAGAATACATTTTGGCTATTGATAATGTAGCGTCTAAATATTTTCTTTGTGAAGATTTTCTACAGTAGTGTGACTCTGTTACAGGAAATGCCTCAATATGATCCTTAATAGTTTGCTTTTCTTCTGGAGACAGTTTGTTGGCTGGCTCGTGTTTTCCTCGTTTATCTTCACCTTGATATAATCCAGACATTCTATCTCTATTTGCTAAAGCTTTATTAAGAGGTCCGTTTCTAATGGAAAGTGTTTTTAAAAAGAATGTTTGACAAATTCTAACAGGTGTGCCATTTTTAAGGAAATAGAATTGTTTCGAATTCGTCCGTGCTTTTCCACTTTCTTTACGCAATCGTTGTCTCTGCGGAATAAATGATTTGACATTTTGTAGAATAAAATCTTTCTTGCGACAGAAAGATTCTAATCGCCAATAGCTTAGACATAAATTAACTCGGTCTTCTTCGCTAAAATTCTGTGAGCACTTAAATTTGCAATTAGTGCAATTTATATATTTGGGAACTTTGGCAGGCATCTTTCTATTTCTTGTAACATACGGAAGTCCTAAATTTCTGCGTTTCTTTGCTACGTAACGACACCATCTTGACTTATCAGCTTTATTCCAACGACTTCTTTTCTTACGATGTTTCAATCCTCTACCTGAAAGTCGAAATAAGTTATATTTTCCGACTTAACAAACTTCATAATATTATCGCTGTCATTGTATTTTTTACTGTCACGTTAACTGTGAATATCTTACCAGCTTTTATGGGATTATCTATATTTTCCGTACTAGTATCTGAAGTGTTGCATAATTCTTCATTTGGATCAAAATCCTTATCTTTGTCACTATCATCGTACTGTTCGAAAGCATCTGTTTTAATAATCTGTAACACATCGTTGAAAAGAAATATGCTACGCAAAAGATAATTCTAACCTCGTCCGAAACGGCCGGCATACTATTAACTTTTTGTACAATTTTTTCGGCTACATTTTCGTTGTTAATGGAACTAAGAGCAAGCTTTAACATTCGTTTACCTCTATTACCCTCCATTACCATTAATCGATAATATGTTAAACAGTTCTATAACACTTTATCACTTTACCTTCAGAAAGAAGAAAAATGAGAGGAAAAACTACATAACCTCAATTATGAATAATAGAATAAACAAAACTCACTAAGTCCAGAGAGTGACTTTTGCCTGTTATATAAAATACATTGAACAATGAAACAAACAAAACTCTTGAGTCCAGTTAGTGACTTTTACCTGTTATAAAAGTACTTCTTTCTAAGTTAACTAAAATTACCATTTTACTTATTGGTCTACTTATCAACCTATAAAAGTACTTCTTTCTAAGTTAACTAAAATTACCATTTTACTTATTGGTCTACTTATCAACCTTTTTATATAGTGAGTTTTGGTAGGCTAAAAATTAAACTTTTTCGTATTCCGCTGCATTAAAATCCCAATAACGGAAAAAATGGACTTAGTGATTTCTGCTTTAACGCCCACGATATTTGCATTTAAAATAATTTGTATTAAAACAGTTTATTCAAATGAAAATAAACTTTATTCCCTCTTCAAAATTAATGTTTTATAATATATATATTTGATTGTGTGCAGAACTTTTACAGGTTCTCTCGAAAATTCAAGATTGTAGATATTGCGAGTTTCAGTTGTTTCCCATATGTTGCTCTATTCCAGTAAAAGTCTTCCTTGTGCTATGACAAATCCTAGAAAATAAATGAAATTAATTCATGCATTAGATATCTAGTAATTTAATACATACCCCACTTACACCACAATTCCCATTTCTCCAATTACACCACAAATGTATGAAATTGCGTGTTTGACTTTCAGTTAGGTTAATAAAAACTGTTTTAGGATGTAATGCAAGTAGATTTTGTTTATTGTACGTGTTCTTTAAATGGCCGCTACTGTATATTTACAATAAATATTTTGGCTTTTAACACCCAAACCAGTACATATAGGTGGATTCCCTTTCAGTAAAGAATCTTCTATACATTAAAATATATATTAGAGCTACTAATTAAAACTTCTAGTAATTTAATAATTAAGCAATAAGTTACTATATAATTATGAATAACATAGGATATTAAGCAATATGTACAATATTTGTTTCAGGGCATGCTAAGGAGGTCTAGTTTTTAAGTACGAGATGTAAGAAATATACTTTCCAAATGGATCCTGCGTCCTTTCATATTTTAAGGTAAATATGTTTATGGCTTTTGTTTTTTTGTACTATATGTAAAGTGCAGGGGAGAGTCGGGTATTTGTGCCCACTTAAACTAAAATTGAAACGTTTCTGGAAATAAAAAGATCTCTTTTTTTGAATTTATTACCAAGACGCTTCAAGGTTTTAGCCACTATACTGCTGCTCAGTTTTAGCTAAAAATGCATTCCATGGCGACGACATAAAATTAGAAAAACATTACGCATGAATGCCCGACTTATGCGATTAATCGAGCACACCTAAGAAAATGTAAAACTCGTAAAAATAAAATCTGTTAAAAACAAGAAAATAAGGATTCCTCGTGTACCTATGTTTAGTAACAAAGTGCAACTAGTAACGACTCGAAAACTGATAGAAAAACGAATGTGTTTTTGTCACAAAAATCGCAAATGAATTCTTCAGAAGTATTTTCTCTGATGCATGATGCATACGCTCATCTTTGCCATATCGTGCACTGGTACAATAATCAGTCTTTGCTACTCTTATCACAAACATTTTCATCCAATTTGATATTATCCAGCTAATCGAGATGGGGTAAACTCAGTCTGTAAAACATCTTCTGATTCACTAATTTTTTTTCTTCCTTTTTTAAACATTGCTACGGTCTAAATACCGTGTCGATAAGAACGAAAAAAAGTAGAGAAAAGAAAAAAAAACAAAGCTTCGGGCGACGTGGATTATGTTTGGAGTTTTGTGTTATATTTAAAAAATACCCTAAGTTAAAATTTATAAATTTAAATAAAGCATAAAGTGAACAAAAACGCTTGTGATTCTATAATATTTTAGCAATCAACAAAAGATTAATTACTTGAACACAATAAAAAAATAGAGGAAAATTTAATATCTTAGAAACGAGTTAATTATTTAATTAAAACCATTAACGACTAAGCGAGAAAAGGTAAATCTTGATTTAAAATCATAAATTAAAAAAAAAACTAGAAATTAAATTTATTTGAACGTGTATATAAAAAAAATCTATCCTTAAACGACTTTGCGCAAACAACACAAGAAAGAAAAAAAACTCGACGAGGGGATTTTTATATCTAATGCACACGTTGATTTTCGTTAACAACGAACATGTGTGAAATTACGTTGAATTCCAAATTAAATTTAAGCGTTTAAATATTGCAAACTAAAGGGAGTAAGGAATAAATCAATGATGCTTTTTTTTAAATTAATTTAAACATTGATATTATGAACAGAATTACGTACGAACGATAGAAAAAAAAGAAAATTGAATACAGTAATACCCCGATTTACGAATAGGATACGTTCTGTGAAAGTAGACGTACTACTGAAAATAAATAGATACGTTCCGGGGATAAAAAATATTCGTAAAGCGAGATCCATATTAGTACAATATGATCATATATTTCTACCCTCTAGAAGGCAATGACATTTTTCTTTTTTAAACTTAAGTTGGTACCATAATTTAAGTTAACTTATTTTGCACCGTGTGTGTGATACAGGTTATTTTATACTGATGACAGATTAGGTTTTGTCATTTTGACAAATAATTACATACAAACGTTTCAGTTGAAAAAATAAAAAGTTTAATAATAAAAACAGCTACAATGAATGTTCAAAGTGAGCTCCTTCATTTTCTATGCATAGCGCAACTCTTCGTCTCATATTATTGAAGGCATTCCTTTAATTATGTGGTGTAATTTCCTCACAGACATTTCGGATAGCATTAGTAAGTTCTTCAATTGTATGTGGACGATTCGTAAATACTCTATTTTTTAGATGTGGATAAATGAAAGAGTCCATAATTGTTAAATCCGGAGATCGTGGTGGAAAGTCTACTATTCGATTATCAAAGAATTCATGCAATAATTCCATTGTTTCTCTTGTCTTATGGGCTGTTGCATTATCTTGCTGGAAATATCCCTCGCGGAGCTCATCATCATGTAATTGATTTACAAATGGTAGCAATAAATTATTACGATATCGTTCTGCATTTATCGTATTACTAAAGAATATTGGACCAATAATCCGTCTACGAGAAACAGCAAGCCAAACGCCTATTTTTTGTGAATGCAAGGGTGTTTCAAGAATTTAATGTGGATTTTCACTAGACCAGATGCGCATTGTTTGTTTATTTATATATCCTGATAAATGAAACCATGCTTCATCGGACCAGAAGGATTTGTCAAGAACGTCATCGTTATTAATCGTACCTAAGAACCACTGACAGTAATTAACTCTGGTTACATGATCGATTGGTAAAAGCTCTTGCACGCAATGAAATTTGTATGGAAATTTTTGTAAGTCTTTTTTAAGGATTCTCTGGCAGGTCCCATATGACAGTTGTGTTTGTTGTGAAAGCTTACGAATCGATTTCTTAGGTGATTGATTTATTCGTCCCTCAACATCTGCTATATTTTCAACTGTCCGCTTTAGTGGTCTACCAGCACCTGGTTTTCGAGACACAGACCCTGTTTCACGGAATTTAACCACTGACTTTTGAATTAATTGCCGCAAACTGTCATATGTTGTTGGAAAATTTGGAAATTCTACCCGAAATTCTTCCATACAAGGCTGCAAGGAGTACGACCATTCTCCATTTTCTAATTTTACACCATTCCTAAAGTATGATTCGATCAGAAAAACTTTATGATTTATTGTAAACATTTTTAAGTGTCAATTAATAAATACATTAATGACAGATGAGTTTTATTTATCAGAACATACACATAATGACAGATGTATTTTATTTGTCACTACCAACACGATATTTTCAAGAAATAATTTCATGGCTTGCTAGAGGGTAAATATAAATGATCATATTGTATAAGTTTGTATTAAAAATACATAGATGTGTACCAAAAATGTTCATTATGCGAAACCCTTTTTTTAAAAACATTTATAACAAAGTGATATGAAAAGAAATTTATTCGATTTAAAAATAAAATACATAACGACATTCATTAAAAAAGCAAATTTTACATTAAAAAAGAACATTTAATTTTAATATTAAAATAATAACTTAACATTACATATTAAAAAATTATTAATTATAAGTGTTGTATCTATTCTGATGTGTTGTATGAGCCCTCGCCTAAGCTAGTAGATGATCCTTCATCTAAACTGGCATCGGAAATAGATTCCACAGATTCTTGAATATTAGGAGCTGCAACATTTTTTTTAGAAAAATAAGAAACTAATGAGGTGTGCTTTGCACATTTATTTTTATCTTTGTATAATTGTCTATAGCAAAGAATTGAGTTTTCTATTTCTCTGGAAACCTTAAGATTTCTTTCTGCAGAAGGATCGTTTTCCGAAAATATATCGATAGCTTCCTGGATAAGAGAAAACGCTTTTGACATTTTTTGCGATGTCAGTGCGAAGTTAGCAATTACACCCTGAGCCATTGGTTGAAGTATAGGAGTAGTATTTGGTGGTAGGAATACGACTTTGATGTTGTTAGGTATGAGAGTTAGCTTATGGCTAGGTGCATTGTCAATAATTAGCAATGCCTTGTTTGAAATATTTTGCTCTGAATTAAATTTTCTCACAGAACTTGCAAAAAATTATTCAACCAGTCTTCAAAAAGATTTGCTGTCGTCCACCCTTTTTTATTTGATCGCCAGATAACACCAAGTTCTGATTTGTTACAACCTTTGAAGGCTCGTGGATTTTCAGCATGGTAAATAAGCATGGGCTTTAACTTATTATCTCCTGCAGCATTCCATTCTTTTCCAAAACAGACCTGTTTCGTCTACATTGTATACTTGCTGTGGGGTATAGCCACCGTCTTCTATACTTTTTTTAAATGTTGCAGGATAATTTTTTGCCGCCTCAACATCTGCGTTTTTTAAATCTATCAAACCATCCTTTAGCTAGCTAAAAACTGCTCTGTCTTAGATCCTTCCCCATTTTTCGTTATTAAATACTGGTGAAGGTTTCTGGCTTTTTCTTGTATAATAGTGGTGCTTATCGCAATATTTTGTTGGGATTGGTGGTCTATCCATACACTTAGCATTCGTTCCATATCTTCCATTACCGCACTTCTTTGTTTTGAAACATTTTTTGCAGTTAAAGATGTTACTCTTTGTAAACTATTTCTTATTTTATCTTGATTGTTCTTAATTGTACAAACAGTTGAAGCAGCGAAGCCTAAAGCTTTTCCTATTTCATTATTTTTCTGACCTGCTTCGAGCCGTCTTAAAACATCAAGCTTTACATCTAATGTTATCGCTTAACGGATCTTTTTTGCACTAGTGGCGTGAATCGTAGTTTCTGTTCGTTTACCTGGCATTTTTATAGCAAAATTTATTTCGACTTAATATAACACAAGCAATAATAGACTTTACTGATATACCTCCAACAAAAAATTATTTGACTCCACTTAAACAATACAAAACTTGCACTAAAGAAATTCAATGAATGATAGAACCTAACTTATTGCTTTCGGGAGTTCCCAAATTAAATTAAAATTGTACAATACACAACTTGCACTATGGTGAAATTACTATAAGGTGGCAGCACTTGGTGTTGTGCTGCCACCTTGTAGTAATTTCACCGCGACTTGCACGCGTTCGTAATAGCAAATTTTTCATTCGTATAACGAATTTTATAATTTAATAATAATGTGCGTAACTTCGAAATTCCGTAAAGCGAGCCTTCGTAAAACGGGGGAACACTGTATGTATAAAGAAAGATTAAATTTGAATATTTAAATTCCGTATAACTAAATTGAACAGAGCTGTTGTGTTCTGTTATTATTTGGATGGGATCATTACAACTATACTCATCGACATCTAGTTGGTGACTGTTTATTTAAGTAACTTATAATAGATACAACATTATACAAAATAGGCAACTCAACCTACATCTACAACATCTCCCTTTCTTGGGAATTAATTAAAATAAACATTTTTCTTAATTAATATGCTTACATATTGTATTTTTACAAATTAAGCCTATTCGGTTTCTTTATTCTTCTACCAAAACTTGATTGTTCATTCAAATTCAGATCTGAGGTATCACTTTGTGTTTCTTCACTCGTGCTGCTACTCATCTCATTAGTTTGTAAGTTCTCATCAGGTATATTAATCACTTCACTGCTGGTTTCAGGTAGCTCAATAGTACACTCATTTCTTTTCTTTATAAATTTAGAGTTTCTGACTATTGAACGGCCATCCTCCTTTTTAATTAAGTACTTCCTTAAACCTAATTTCTTTACTATTTTGCCTTTTGACCAATGTGATTTTGGATTCATTTGATATGAAATTGTAATAACTCGATATAGTCATGTATATGCGTAACACTTTCGGCAAGGCTACAACCTCGCCTTTTAATACAAACGGTAACGTGTTATATAAACACGACCTCACTCTGTGTTTATTGCATACACAAGACTATGTGTCAGGGTTGTAGATATGTTCTAGAAAACACATCAAGGATCTTCTCTAAATATATATAGACAGTAGTTTAAGTAAGAGGGATAGTCAGATTCAGATTCAGTCTTATCCAGAGTCATAGACAGAGTAACAGTAAGAGTAGAGTGAACCATGTAAATATATTGTTAACCAGTATGTAAGCGTTAAGTAATTATAGAATGTTACCCGAACTTCGTGTGTGTATCATTTAGTACCTGATTCGCCTCGGACTTGCTACCCGATGTGGCCGCCCAAACGGCACACATTACTCGCCGATCCTCCAGGCACGAAGGACCTTATTGCATAGTGATCTCTGCCTACCTTAGGGCATAGGGCCCTACATTATCATATGGCGATCCAGACCAGCCCTTTAGGGCACAGGTTATTAGAAAATACTATCATTAACATTGAAATTTTGTTAAGTTTTGAACTTTTATTATAGTGCAATTTGCTTTTAAAAACAGATTTTTCAATTTTATTATCATATTTATTATAGTCAATAACTTTAGGTTTAAGTAATTCATTGCTAATAGGCAAATTATCACGTAAGTGTCTAGACATTAATAATTCTGCGGGACTGTATTTAGTATTCATTCTTGGTGTATTACGGTATATGAGAAGAGCCAAGTTTATGTCTTCATTTTCTTCTGAGCATTTTTTATTATTTTCTTTACCGTTTGTATTGCTCTTTCTGCCATACCATTGGTTGGTGATAATACGGTGAAGAAGTTGTATGTTCAAAATTCCATTCTTCAGAAAATTGTTTAAATTTTGCACTTGTTAGTTGTGGGCCATTGTCAGAATTTATTATCCGTGGAATACCATGCCTAGATGAAATAGTTTTAAGTTTATTTATAACATTTTCAACCGACATGTCATTGTTTAAGTTCTCAATTTCAACAAATTTAGTATAATAATCAATAACTAATATAAATTCTTCATTGTTGTACTCAAATAGATCTCACCAACTTTTTGCCAAAGTAAATTTGGGATATCATGGCTTATCAAAGGTTCCTTTGGTTTTGAATTCTTATATTTTTGACATGTTTTACACTTATTCACTACTTGTTCAATATCTTTGTTCATACCTTGCTAGTAGACTGAGAAGTTTGCTCTTGCAATGCATTTATTTCTTCCTAAATGTCCTTTGTGAATGTTTTTTAATATATTTTTACGCAAAGCCTTAGAAATAATGACTTTGTGTTTTGTAAATTAAATTGTCAATAATAACTAGTTCATGTTTAATTTTTTCATACCATCTAATACTTTCAGGAATGTCTCTTTTGTTTTTGGGCCAACCATTATTTATGTATGATCTCAAAATTTTTAAATCTTCATCGTTATCAGTGAATTCAATTAGCTCTTGCATCTGATCCGTAATTTCTAAATGTTTTTTTACAATACAAACATGTGATTCTAAGTCTAAAGTATCTTCATAGACTTTCTTAACAGTAGCACAAGAAAGAGTATCTGCAACAACTAATTCCTTGCCCGGTTTGTAAATCAATTTTATATCATATTTTTGAATCGATAACATCATTCTCTGTAGTCTTGCAGGACAATCATTCAGAGTTTTCTTAAATATTGTTAAAAGTGGTTTGTGATCCGTTTCTACACGGAATTGTCTACCATAAACATACTGTGAAAATTTATTTATTCCAAAACATATGGCTAGGAGCTCTTCCTCTATTTGTGCATAATTTTGCTGAGTCTTAGTCATTGCCCTAGATACGTATGCACATGGTTTGTTTCTTTGCAAAAGAACAGCTCCTAAACCTGCTTTTGCTGCATCGACTGATATTGTAACTTCCTCCTTTATATCAAAATAATACAAAGTTATATCATTAATTCATCTTGTACCTCACTCCAAATAAATACATTATCATTTTTTAATAAGTCTCTTAAAGGCTTTGTTTTTTTTCTGACAAGTTGTTTATGAATCTTCCAACATACGTAATCATACCCAAGAAACGTTGCACGTCAGTTTTATTTTTTGGTTTGGGCATTTCTGTAATGGCTTCTATTTTATCATCAATTTTTATACCGTTATTTGAAATTTTATATCCTAAATATTTGACTTCATTTATACTAAATCTACATTTATTTTTATTAAATTTTATATTAATCTTTTTTGCTATTTCAAAAACTTTTTTAAGTCGCATATCATGCTCCTCTTGATTTTTTCTCCAAATTAAAATATCATCTACATAAACCTCTACACCTTCTAGATTGAAAATGTCCTTAAATCTCTCCTGAAAAACTTCTGTCGCGCATTTTAATCCATACGGCATTCTTAAAAACCTATATGTTCCAAAGGGAGTACCAAAAGTACATAATTTGCTACTCATTGTCAAGCGGAATGTTCCAGAACCCTTGTGTGGCATCGAGGGTCGTGAAAACATTAGCACCATTTAAATTCGACATTATTTCATCTAATGTAGGTATATTAATTATTTTTCTTTTTATTACTTTATTTAGATCACGTGGATCCAGACACAAACGTAAAGAATTGTCTGCCTTTTTACCAAAACTACAGGGTTTATCCAGTCTGAACTACCCTCTACTTTCTGTATAATTTGTAATTGTTCTAACTCAAGTAATGTTTTCTTTAAATTATCTTGCAAAGCAAAAGGTACTCCACGAATTGGATGAACAGGTTTGGCATGTTCTTCCAATTCGATGTGATATGGTTTTCCAATCTTTCCTATACCTTTAAATATGTTTTCGAAGTCATCAATTAGATTTTTGTTTATATGCTCATTACTAACTATTTGACTAACTTTGTCTACTATATGAATTCGCTTAATTAGGTTTAATTTAATACAGTCATCACGACCTAGTATTGGTTCATATTTACCTTCTATTACATTAAATTCTAATTTGAATGTTACATTATTGTACTTTATATTAGTTTCAAATTTACCAATAATGGGAAGATATTCACCTGAATATGGCAGCAATTTTGATCGAATTGGTTTTAAATTGATTTGATAATTTTTTATTAAGTCTAAAGGAATAACTGATTCATCTGCGCCTGAATCTATCTTAAATTTTACTGATTTTCCCATTACTAATAAATCAACATGCCACAAATTTTTACAATGATTATTTATAATTATATCTATAGTTAATTGCTCATTTACATTATCACAATCAACATTTACATTATTAACTTGTCTTTGATTTGACTTACATTTAAATGCAAAATGATTGAATTTCTTACACCTTGTGCATTGTACCTTATAAGCTGGACATTTGTTTATATCGTGTGATCTTCCACATCTTGAGCAGTTGGAAATTTTACCTGGTATTTTTCTTTGTCCATCCTTTTCTTTTCCCTGCTTCTGCTTGTTGTAGGATGTCTTTTGTACTGCATCCAATGATTTACTTGAGACCATTTCCATATTTTGGTTCTTTATAATTTCCCATATTGCACATTTTTCAATTAATTCTTCTAATTTAATTTTTTCAGTTTGTAGTAATTTTTCTCTTAGATCATTATTTGTTATACCAATTATTATTATCATGGTTACAACAAGTTGATCTTTTAGGTCACCAAATTCACATAATAATGTTGGGTTTTTTAATTCAGTTACAAACTGTTCAAATGTTTTTTCATCTTGCCTTATTTTAAAAAATTTGTACCTTTCATAAGTTGTTTTTCTTCGGCATAAAATGCTTTTCAAATCTTTCAATTAATACCTTGATTTTATCTTTTTCATTTTCTTCAAATTCAAATGTGTTGTATATTTCAACACCTTCATCACCAATTAAATATAATAATTTGGCACATTGAACTTTTTCTTCTTTTTTGTTTATTTCATTAGCTTACATGTAAATTTGGAATTTTTGAAAAGTATTTTTAATAATATAAAATATTATTAAAAGTCTGGTGTGAAGAACACAAATACAAGTTCAATATTAATATTTTTTTGTGAATTTCATACCAAATTTTTATAATATTTTATATTATTAAAAATACTTTTGTATTATAAAAAACTGGTGGGGTTTTACTCACTCATGTATGTTTCAATTGTTCTGTTACATTACACATGCGGTTAATCCGTAAGTATGAGTGAAGACAAACAAAATACAGTTTTTAGAGATGAGGCAGTACCACCTATGGAAACACTTCGTATGTTCTGCATTGGTTATGTAGACAAAGCGAGTACTTCGGCCGTCTGACAATATGGAGCGCTGTATGCAGTTCTACGTTCGGTCTTAATAATTTCTGTGAGATAGCGAAGTCGTTCTTTTTTTGTGAATGTGTCTGAAGATATCCTTTCTCCAGCAGGGGCGTACTGATGAATCTGTATAAAGATGAAATACGTATCTGCGTCTCTGGGGAGGCATATGTTCGGACACGTTCACAAAAAATATTAATATTGAACTTGTATTTGTGTTCTTCGCACCAGATTTTTAATAAAATTTTATATTATTAAAAATACTTTTGTATTATACAAAACTGGTGGGGTTTTACCCACTCCTGTATGTTTCAATTATTCTGTTAAACTATGTATTTCGAAATTTTACATATACAAGAGAAAAGTAGGAAACTTAACTAACTTATTGGAAAGTTTGGAAATTAGTAAGTTTAATAAGTAGAATTTTAAATGATCATTTAAATAGCTACTTTTTGTTAAATTTAAATCTGTTATGAATATACAACCACTTTCCTGATAATAATCGCTTTTCTGGATTTGTATGTATATAAACACCAATTTTGTAAACCAAATATGTATTTACCATCACTTGATGTCACAGTGTGACGAAGCATATGCAGTGTCTACATTATATCTTTTTGAAACCAAAACTTTGTGTTATTAATTAGTGTAATGAAGTTTCAACACGTATTTCCTCAATCAGTTATTTAATATCTTATTACAATCGACTACAAAACATTAGAAAAAGTAGACTACATACCTCTTATTTTCTTGGTCATCTTTATTACAAGACCTTAATAAAACATAAATCTAATAAGAGATGGCACACCAATGTTGACAATGAAATTGTTTTAGTCAGAAGTGAAGATACTGTAATGCATTTGATTAACTGCCACTAATGGTTGCTCGACTCTCCCCTATATAGTTGCAGTTGAATGCTTTTGTAGTTGTATGTGTGTGAATAGTTTTGTGTATCAAAATCTCATAATTTTTTTTATTATTCAAACAGCTGCCATGAATCGAACACCGCACCGCAGCCACACCAAACTTTTCAAATATAGTGGGATCACCAAGCATCTCTTGAGGACAAATTGCTCAGAAACGCCGCGGCTCCACATGGTAATCCTTTTCGGATTAAATTGGTTATTTATCCGTGTTCTTCGATTCAGTACGACTGGGAACTTCTAAAGGACCTCCGACGTGGATTTAGCCAGAATATCAACCAATGGTGGTAGTGCGTACGATTACTTGAAGAAAACTGAGAAGCTAGAATTTTACTTAAGGCCGCGGCCTTATTTACCAAAACCACTGATTCTGTTCATGTCTAGTATTCTTCGATATTGAAGCAGAACAGAAAGTATACTACCGTGTTCTTTGTATTTTAATAATACACATGTGTTCTTGGTGAATCGATTTTATTGTATTAGCAAACAAAATGTTTGCTATATAATAGTTCGTACAACTTTGATTAAAAAATGTTAATTCATTAAAAAAAAAACATGATGCTTTGTCTAAAATGTCTTACATTTGCACACTAGATTAGTGGGAGTCATTCTCTAGTCTGGTGGGAAATGAATTTACATTTCAAAATACGTACTTATAGGATTTTTAAGTAAAATTTATCTTTTGAAACAAGTTTTTTTAAGCATTAGTCTGTGTTAATCATTTCAAAATCCCTTACAGTAATTATTAGCATTACTATGTATATTGAGGTATATAATGTAGTACAAATAAGAGTATGTAATAGAAAAAGCTAGGGTTGTCAAAAAAAAAAAAAACAGGTTAAGAAGAAATAAAACACCCGATTTTTTTTTTATTTAATTCTTATGTTTAAACCAATGTGATTTTTGTTATTTTGTTATTATAAAAATATGTATGTATATAGCTATTTGCACCTTATAAATATGAACTTAGGTCTTTATAATACACTAAAACGCCAAAAAATTGACACTACTATTAAATATTTTAAATAAAGAAGCTACTTTGGAGGCTTTTTGAGTTCACAGTTTGTTCCTAAGCTTTGAATGTACATAGTTAAAAAAAGAAAAAAAACTTTCTACCCTCGTGGATGATGATTGAGCTGCCAGCAGTTGCTCGATAATAGGAAAAGCATCGGCATTAGCCTTTTTGCTTTTCCACTATTCGTATGCAAATACTTGAATCACCACAGATTAGTTGAAAATGCCTCCATAACTTTAACTTGAAACTTGATTATAAACGAGACGAGAAAAGTTGATACATACTTCGAGTTTGCAAAATCTATTCCAATTTTCTTTTTATTTTCAATGACTTGCAAACGGTGATCCGTATTAATGTTCTGCTTTGGATTAATTATGTATGCAAGAAAATGAGCTGCAGATAATTCTATGATATATCTGTTAATAATTTTTTTCTGATGGTTTTGTCTTGGGTGGCATTCCAGAATTCTTTTTTCCACACTTTTTTTCACAAATACATAGTATGGCCGATAAAACATTCATTGCTTTGCATTTTAGAAATGTTCCAGAAATACGATTTAAGATAGCAATCATCCCTTCCACTTTTATTTTAAACAACATTGCCAAATTTTCCTTGCATATTACCATCAATTTCATCTCGATCATCTTAAGGCCAGCCTTTGATATAAGTGTTCAAACAATCCACTAAACTATTCCAACTAGTTTCACCTGACATAATAAGTTTTGGATCATCTGATTGTCTATATATAGCATTTGCTATATGGAAAATGGTTGTTTCGAAAATAGTGGACGTTAACAAAAACGTCTTCTGTGACACTTTGACAGGAGAAGGGCGTCAAATGTAATAGCAATGAATGAATAAAATAAAAATTATTAAAATTTTTAACAAGTGGTGTACAAGTGTACAACAATAAAAATTTTCGCAATATGTCATGTAAATAATAATAAAATCTATCCAACAAAATATCCTACCTATTTTGTGCCTACACTAAACCATTGATGTGTCCAGCCAGCTTATCTCAAGGTCGCAGGTTGCTGATTTCTCGAAGATAAGTTTTATTAGAAGCGCCACTGCGTTTTTTATGTTACGTGGACACAGTGGTTGACGTTATTAAACTAGAATAAAGGTAGATCTCCTGATTTTGGTATAATAAATTTTGCTCATACAAAAGAGGTAAGAATGCATTGCCTCAAAAGTGTTAAATAAAAGAATCACTGAATTTTAACAAGTGCGTTTAAGGATTTTAAAATGTATATAATAGTAGTTTATTATAATGTAAAGTGTATAAGGAAATAGCGTATATAAAATTGTAAATTGATATGTATTGATGTTATTGTATTTGACACAGTTAACATGGCATAAAATGCATGAATTTCTCTTACAGATAATCTTCATTAATTTAAATGAGACCTTAATTAAAGTTACGTAATGATTATTAAGTATAAATTTACGTAATTAAAGAAAATGTAAAGGCAAGTAAAATAAGTTCATAGAAAAAAAACTGTTCAATTCATTGTGGATCAAAGTAGTTGGGATTGATGCACCTGGATATTCAAAGATTGGGCGTTGGCTGTATCTGCTATGGGTGTAAATGATGCGGCTCGACTTTTAAATCCTCAAACCAGAGATTGTAATTTTGTTACAACTAAATTGCAGAATTTCACAAACAATGAACTAATAAAACGTTAGTTACTTTGTCATGAGATCCTGTTAATGTAGCTTGTCCGTAACGCAAAAGTCGGATTTACGCAAGATGCGAGCGTAGTGTTTTGGCGGGTGACGGTTCGCTAATGTTCTAGATAATATCGCACGATGGGTTTTCCCCGAATGGCATTGGGGAATACCCAGCAATAAGTTGACAATAAATATATCTGAAAGGTGACGTAACAAATACAGAAACGCAACACTAAGGCGAAATACATACTTGATTTTGAATATAACGAAATTGTGCGAATTTATTAAAAATGATGCAATAAAAAAAAATTAGAAATTGACAGTCAGTAAGGAGATTCAGCACATGTGCTGAACAACCGTGTTATTACATTCAATTCATCACGATTTTCTAATAATTGTCGCAATTGTTGTTACATTATTAGCATTATCAGTCACAAAGGAACGTATATAACACTTCAATTTTTTTTCGCATTCCTTGGTACTGTTACATGATATCTCTGCCAAGTATTCAGATGGGTGTGAATTCCCTGATGTATAAATTGTATATTCCAAATATGTATCACCTGTTGCAGTTGTTGCTGTAACGCACAGAATTGGTTCATTGTGATTATTTGACTAACCATAAATTTTATTTTGTAATCTTTCCGAGCACGTCTGTTTTTCTTCCAATATAAACTGCATCCAAACAAAGTACCTCCAATTGCTTTTCTACTTGGAGGATTATGATTAGGACGCAGTTGCTTCATTAATTGAATAAATCATCACTGAGAAATGCCATATTTGTAGTAAGTAAATCGGGCTACTTGAAGACCTAATAAATCTCTTTCCAATCATGTAGTTTTTACAAAAAATGTGAGTAATGACGATGAAGCGCACACAGTTTTCTTTACATTACTTTGGGTATATTGTGATAGTTGACTGGTATCTGTTGATCCTTACAACTGCTTGAAACAGTTATTCTAGTACTTGTACTTGAACGTGGCATAGTCTCTGAGCCTAGAAGAAATATCCAAAATTTTTAATATTACCGTCTATACTTTGGATGTTTTAAAATCACAAAAAATATACCTAAAACTTTACATAAAATTTCAAAACGTAGTAAAACTTTAAAGTGTTAAGTTTCGATGTCGATAAAATGTCAGCACTGAATTAATTATAAATTATAATTAAACCTCTAAGAAGACTAAATACACTCAACATCAAAAGTGTTGGACCCCCAAAAGATTATGATAATAGTGTGTTTTTTTAAGATGAAAATTTGATAATGATAGTTGTTGACCACTAACAGAAGAAGCAAAATCAAAAAAAAAATAAACAATTTAATAAACAAGAAAAAATATAGAAACAAAGGAATGAGTCAGACAAACAATATTCAATACTCAGTATGTCCCCCTCTGCTTCTTACTATTTTTGGAAACAAACATCTCGTTCATGCCATATTTAGCAACGGAAGACATTCTACTATCAAAATTCCGTCTTTGGCTAATGGATATAAAGAAGTTTGACACGAATCTTGCAAAATATGTCTTACCACTGCTTGCTGGTCCAGTTATTAATATTGTAACGTTTGTCTTTTCGGGTTCTTAAATAAAACTAACAATAACTTTAGACACACACTATATTAATATTAAAACGTATAACAATATAAAACTAACTATTAACAATAATAAGTACATTTAGGTATTTATATTTATGTATCTATATTTATGTGTACTGCGCGAGCTCTAGGATTGAATGAATGTCCCATCCCTTCTTCGACGCGGCTTTTATATCGTGGTGAATTCTCTTCTAGACGCAGGCAGATTGATTGAGAAAATGCTAGAGGGTACGACGCGCTACGCGTTGTTGGATGAGTCATCACAATATAGTGTTTTTTTAACCATTTTGTTAAGTAATTGTAAGGTAAAGTTGCTGAAGGAAATAAACACGGTGATCTAAATCTGGAAATTGATGTGTTAGAATGAAATTAACTTTTTTATAACTTTCTTGAAGGTCATAATAGAAATCTGTTGCGGTCTGCAAGCAAAAAAAGGTTCTGTATTATCATAAAGTTGTAGGAGTTCTTCAATAGTCATATGTTTTAATGCGCGAGACCAAGTATTAAATACAGTTTGTAATAATTGATGGTTTCGTTGTAGAAATTTAAAATTTGATTTTAGCCAATGAACAGACAATACAGTGTTATCGATTGGGGCGATACATAACTTTTTTACCAATTCGTATATCTCTTGCGTTTTTGTAAGGTATTACTTTCTGGTGTTTGGAATATTGATGTAATTGTTGGATTAATTGTGTTGTCAGCATTGTAATGGGATCTGTCGGATTGTTTCGTACCACAAATTTCATATCCTGAACAATATAGTTTTATCATGACATGTTTTTGTTACAAAATGAAGAACCCGTAAAGCTTTGGTCCATAACTTCTCTGGTGTTACATTGACTGCATCCACAAATTTGACAATTTTCATCTATATAAAATAATGGCCCTATGAACTCATAACAAAAATAGTTTGCGTTGCATTTGTCCATCTATACTCAAATCGCTGACCAGACTCAGTAATCACGTTGGGTTCACGTGATCAAACCGTATGCACACAGGCACATGGAATCATTCAAGGATCAATGTCGGTAAAATAGTTATCGCCGTAGTATTTGACATAAGAAATTGTGCATATTCAAATGTTTTCTATCAAAACGTTTTACAATTGTATTGTCTCTATAAATTAACACGTAGTAATCCCCAATATGAAGGAATAAACTATTTTGCAGATGAAAAAACTCTGTTATTTTAAATAATTTTTCTCAGTTGTTTAAAAACGACAAAAACATATGAACACTCAAAGTAGCTATAATCATAAAACAAATTCAAGTACGTTAAATAAATGAAATATTTTTATTATTGATGAGAACTTTTACATTTTATAAGTACAAATATAATAATAATATCAGTAAAATTAGGTAGATTCGTCTTCATCTGACGATGTCGATGAATCATCACTTCCAGTGATTATTATGGCTTCTATATGCTTATCGATTATATAAGGTGTCCCAACAGGAACTTGGCGATTTAAATTCCAAATAACATGCGTAGTATTTATGTGTGTGGATTATTTGTGTAGACTTGATCCTTAAGGAAACTCCAAAGGAAAAAGTCCAGCGGTGTTATGTCGCAGGATCTTGCAGGCCAATCCACGTCACCATTACGAGAAATCACACGGCGAGGGAATTTCTCCTGCAGTAAATTTAGAGTTTCCCTGGCAGTGTGACAAGTGGCCCCATCTTGTTGAAAGTAATGATTGTTGAGGTCCATATCTTCCAAACGAGGCCATAGAAAGTTATTCAACATGTGTCGATACCGCTCCCCATTTACAGTTTCTGCTTCTCCATTCTCATTTTCAAAAAAGTAAGGTCCAAGAACACCATTGGCCGAGAAACCGCACCATACAGTGACACGTAGTGGGTGCATGGGTTTTTCAATAATCTCTCGAGGATTTTCACGCCCCCAAATGCGGCAGTTTTGTTTATTTACGTAACCCCCTATGTGAAAATGGGCTTCGTCACTGAATATGATTCGCTTACAGAATTCGTCATCAAAATCAGTTTGCTCCAAAATCCAATTGGCAAAGATACGGCGGTGGTGATTGTCCCTGGGCTTCAATTCTTGTGTTAACTGGATTTTGTATGCGTGTAGCCGAAGGTCTTTTGTTAACATTCGTTGCAGAGATGATCTTGAGATGGCAAATTGCGGTGACCGATGACGAATTGAAGTTTTTGGACTTTCGGTAACACTTTCATTCACCATAGCGATATTTTCAACTGACCGAACGTTACGAGGACGTAGTGGTGTCTTTACATCGAGAACAGAACCCGTTCGCTCAAATTTTGCCATTAAATTTCTAATTGCCGTATTGCTGGGAATATGATTCTGATGAAAAACAACGCGTAGTCGACGAATTGTGTTCGTAATGGAACGACCATTTTCATAATAAATTTGAACAATTTGGATACGTTCTTCAGTCGTGAAACGTTGCATGATCACTTTTACAAGTTTATAGATGACATACACCAAATATTAGGTTGCTAAGTTACCTTATTTGAAAATAATGTGAAATTTAAATCCCCAAGTTCCTGTTGGGACACCTTTTATTATCCAGTTCCCACATTTCTTTTTCTACTCCAAGGACATGCTTCACTGCCTTTTTCCAATTTTCTGGTGAAGTATTATCGATAGCCTGTTGGAATAAGCTTTTCACATCTAATAACTTAAATGTCGTTTTGTTTCTAGCGACATATCCATTTACTTGTGCCCATATTAACTCAATAGGATTCATTTCACAGTGATATGGTGGAAGTCTGAGAACCTTTCTGTTGCTATTGAGTATTAACTCATCCACAGCATATCTTTCAGCTCCAGTTGATTTTTCTTTAACTAGTACTAAAAGTTCTGCTTTAACCATATCTTCCTCATATGGGATATTGTTTTTCTTGAGCCACTCTTGTATTTCCTTTTTTTTAGTACTACCTGTAGGTCGTTTGTTTAGTTTCCGACTATGGTAGGGAGCATTGTCTAAAACAATTACTGATTCTTCTCATAAATTAGGGAGTATTTGTTGCAACAACTCTTCAAATTTTGCCGCATTCATATCCTCGTGATAATCGCCAGTCCTTTTTGATTCAAAGAGTAGTAATCCGTTATTTACAAATCCTTCGTCTGATCCTATATGGCCAATAATAAGTCGTTTTCCTTTTCCGGAGGGGTTTTTAAGGCCTGTAGACAACCCTTCTATGAATGCTTGCCTTGCAGTCAGAACAGATTTATCAGTCCATACTTTGCTTACAGTATGCCCAGCATTCACCCATGTTTCATCTAAATAACACAGTACAACACATGTTTTTGGGACTCAATTCTGAGAATTGCACGTGAAAGTAGCCCCAAAAATAAGAACTTCTGCATCATTCGTTTTGTCAAGTTGGCTGCATTAATAATTTAATGGCCATACGAATTTTTTTGCTCAAGGTGGATTTTGATCACTTTTTCTATATTTTAACATGGTTATATTTCGGTATACCGTACGGAATATCTCTTTTGTGTCTGAAGCAAAGTTGTAGATATTGAATTGGAGAAAAAAAAAGCGGAACAAACCTACTCGAAAAAAGTGCATCCAGTGCCTTAAAAATCGCAAGAATGCCCATTCTTTCCCCATTTTTCACCTTTTTTGCTCAATAACTGGATTACAAATCCACAAATATGCTGTTTTTTTTCTTTATAAACTTTATTTTACATGAAAATAAAAATTCCGGTTCATATTACAGCTATTCTTACACAGAAAATATGAGATTTTTACTTGTTATCTATGCATGGAAACAAAATTTAGAACATTTTCAATTATTGTCAATATCCATCCTCGTTGAAGTTGACGCTTGTGGTTCTGATAATCTTGTTTTCTTCGTAGGTTGTTCATATTCATGTTTTGAGTCTGCATCAACATCCGAGTTAGACATAATATTCAAGGGCATGTTTTCTTCAGTGTGTCCACCAATTTCGGTGTCATCTTCATCTACGGTGCTTTCATCTTCAAACTGCATAATTTTAGAACTCTACCAACAAACCTCCGCAAGCAATGCTGCTACCTACGCGATCTAAAATAGTAGCGCACGCTAACAACAAGGCTGACGCTTGATGTTCAGCGAATACCTCTCTCTCTCGGACTGACCCACCTGAAGGTGGACGATCCACAGAAATGCCCCTACCGACTAGCTCGTATGAAAGGAGAGCGTGTGGGATCAAAGATCACTCGATGGTAAAAGAAAAGGCGCCACCGCATAAATGTCCACGGCAGGCGCACCCCGTCTACACGGCTGCAGGTGGAACTAGATGGCCTCAGTCGCAAAAGAGAGAAGTATTCCCCCACACCTTGTTGCTGCCAAAACGTGAAACTGTGATCTCTTTAACACTCGCAAGGAAAGAAATCAAACACGCAAATCCAAACAACAAATATCTTTAATAATCTCACAAAACAGCAATAACAAACGTTTTCTCAGGTTTTAAACAATTTACATAAAAAAAACAAATCAGGAATCTAAGTAGTTCAAAATTCCAAAAGGTGTACGTATCTACAACTTGGTAAAGAAGGCTAAGTATAAAATTATCCAAAATGTATACAAAAATATAAGAAAGGTTAAGCCAACTCAAAATTATAATACGGACGAGGATAAGCCTCTCTGTATGTAGTGACAAAATAAGTTGAAAGAATATAAAGTGACTAGAACAAAATTAAATACCCACAAAATATTTAAACACCGGGTATATAAATTTAAAGTATAAATAAAGTAATATTTAAAATATCTATCAGAGATAACGCTATATGAAACTGACAATGAGCAAAAGTGCACGAAAGTAAATCAAGCACAGGTACACTAAATGTGATAGCAACACCCTGTATTACAGGTTAAAAATAAACACAAATAAACTATACGTCAAATTAACAAAGAAAAGGAAATTCGAGAGAACGGTAGTGAGAATTCTTACAGTAGTTCTGTACAAAACGTTTACAAAAAAGTAATCACTGAATTAAATTCGACGTACTCACAAATTAATCGGAAGCTCCACTGATGGTACGAGCCTCATGAATATATTAATGTCAAATGAAATGGTTGCTAGATTCATAAACTACTTTATAGATAATGAAATGTAAATGAGTATAATCTAATTATATTTTACCTTACTAAATTAATTTAGGAGGTGAAGCCCTTAATTTGATTAAACAAGTGATAGGATCACAACTAAAATATAGTAGAGAAAGGAGAAGCCCCTCTCTGTAGTTTACTAGAAATAATTAAACAAAAGTTTACAATATCACCCTAATGATGATTAATAATCTAGAATTTGATTTGCCTCCATAAAAAAAGATAACTCCATATAGACACCAAAATATTCTAATGCACACTTAGCTGGCACTAAAGTTTTGTAGAAACGTTCCCCTGGAGTCTGTCCTCCTGGTTAGAACATCAATTAAACGGAAGGAAGGAGATTAAACCAACATACAGGATACTTGGTCCCAAGATGGCCTTCGATCACCACGTGGAAATATTTCTTGTCAGAATAAGTTCAAAATGGCCAAATCATGCCATTCCGACTGAATATACACAAATTCCAAAAATATACCAAATAAACCAGATAGCCAAATAAATCCTACGAAGAAAATTCGAAATAAGTAAAACTCAATATAGTAAAAATATTTCTTACCGCAAAACAAGCTCCTTCGAATAAAAGAGACACGTTATCGTGGCGATGTCTAAGGAAAAAGTAATTGCAGAAAGCCGCGTGTTTCACACAATGGCCGACATACGTCATCCAGAAAATTCGGAAATATTAATGAAAGAAAACAAAACTCAAAATCTCAAAAGAGTTCGAACGAGCACACTCTGATAAGAAACTAATTTTCAGAAAACGGTAAATATCAAAATCAAAGTTAATTAAACATTCAAAGTAGAATTCTGTAACTGAAGGAAACCAAAATTCCGAACAGAGGGCGCTCTAACGAAAGAGTTAACAATTAATAAACTGAAACGGTAATTCAAAACTAACGACACTGCGTCAAGACGATCTTACAATACAAAAGGCGAATTTCCACATAGCAAAATTAGGTAACGGAGTTACATGTTTCGAGGTAAACGGAAAACACTGCCAGAATGATTTACGCGGAAAAATGCATGTTTAAAGAAGTGTACTGCGTCAAATATAGCAACTTCAACAATATCGGAACCAAAATTATATAACGGAAAATATAGGGTCGGTCAAAATAATCGAACCCGAAATTAGAATTAGGAAGAATTTAACTTTTGAAAAGCTTAAACGACATGATAAATAATAAACTAAAAATATAAAATAGAGTAATTTGTAACAATAGAAAAATAAGCGGATCACGATGACTTGAAGAGCCTAGAATAAGAGTAAAAGGAATAAGTATTTACCAGCATAACGCAGAGTGATTTTCTATACGTAACAATGCATCTAATTTTTTGCCTTTGAGTCACTTTTCCATTGGCATGATCACTTGGTGGAACCTCTCTCCTTGTTCCTCCGATTCCTGAGGTAATTGTGCCAAAAAGGTATCAAGGTGGTTAACGTCATAGATGCATTGATTTTTTCAAAATAATACAGCAAATTATCCACTCGTGTCTGTATGTCATCTCGCTGTACACGGTTCTTTCCTAAAACGCATTCAATGACTTCTTTCAATGCGTCCCATGCACATAGGTGGTTATAATGGTTCGAAAGCATATTTGTGAAAGATTCGCTTTTCATTAATTTTCGTATATCCGGTCCATTCAGAGTACCTGTATGAAATAAAAAAAATCAGTTGCGAAAAAATTATTGGTAATTATAATGCGAATATATCGAAGTGCACAAATTTAGATATGACAATATTTAAATACAGACAACGATACGTATCTTTTCTAATTTTAGCTTCACTGAGTTTTGGAAAGATGGATTTCAAACAGTCATAGGCGTGTAATAACCTGTGCCCTAAAGGGCTGGTCAGGATCGCTATGTAATAACGTGGGCCTTAGGCCCTAAGTCAGAATCGCCATGTAATGTGGGCCGTAGGGTGGCCGCACTGGATAGCAGGTAGGGCGATTTAACGCAAAGAATGATACTCACAAAGTTCGGGTAACATCTTATAATTTAATATATAACACTTATAAACTGGATAACAATTATATACATTATTACTATGATCTAACTATCATTATGTGAGTATGTATGTGGACATGATTCTGAATAAGAATCTGTCTCTGAATCTGAATAAGACTGAATGTCCGTCACTTACATTACTGTCGTTATATATATCCCAGATGATCCTCGTACTACTTATGGAATATACTACAAACCCTGACATGTAGTTTGTGTATGCAAACAGCACGCGTTAGCGAGGTCGTATTTGTAAAACACGTTACATTTGTATTACGGGAACGAGGCTGTGGCCTCATTGAGAGTGTTTGCATATACATAACTGCATTGCGTTATTACACCACCCTTCTTGGGGTTAAGAAAAATAACGCTGAGGTGTTTGTTTTTCTTTCATTAAAATCTTTACCTTTCTTATTCCTATTTTACACTATGGTGAACACTGTTTGGGATTATACATTTACAATAGTAATACTTAAATAATAAATTTGCTAAAACTTATGATAACTAAAATTCTAAAATGAAGTTGTTATCGAGTATCACATTATAATAAATACACGGTAAAATGATGGATAGTCTTAATCTATATACAATAATAATAAATATTTAACGAATAGATATATAATATAAATCTTAAAATGATAGATATCCTAATAAAACTGTAATAATAAATATACAATATAGATTGTCAAACTTTAAATGGATAATTTTAAATTCTAAAAGATAATGCTTCACAGTCAGTTTTACATTGTTGAAGATTAAAAAATAATTAATTGATAATAATCGTTAATTGATAATAATCGTTAATTGATTGGGCCTTTGTACACTGTCTCAACCTTGTTAGTTTGTTCGCTTTTTATATTTTATTTCTATAATATGAGCAACTTATAAAGAATAATTGCCTTGTTTCGCAGTTTGCCATTCTTGTCTTTCTTGTTTTTCGCGTTTTGTTCTTGTTTTCCGATTCCTCATGCTTGATCTTTTGGTTTCCATTCTTGTGCATGATCGTTTGCTCCCAATTCTTATGCTCCCTCTCCAACCATACTTTAAAATAAATCGACTCTCCGTTTTTCTATCTATTTTCCTCCATGGAAAAAATTATTCTGGAAATCACTCTTTCGTGTATTTCCCTGGACAGCACATATTTCGTGTCTGTCATGTTCCTGCGCAGAACTATCTTTTGAAGCTTATTCTGGCTACAGTAAGGTGGCACGTGCTGCTGATCCCTTATGCTGTAAGCCTTTCCTTCAATACAGAAAAACTTGAGACCAGTTACCAAAACACACTTTTGTTATAACTGTAATCTCTAAAAAAAAAAAATTCTGAGAGCGTTTTTTGTCGTATCGGACTATCTCCTGGAAGCGCATGCTTGCTTCGTCACGACCTAGGGCGAATTGGAGTCTTCTTTGCCTTTCTTCTACTTTGAAGTTCGTCTGATTCGGTTGGTTATCGTTTTCGCCAGTTCCACAACTCTAGGATGATCTGTCCTGTAGGTTGCACTGTTGTTGGTGTCGTAAAGGTACAATCGATAGGTCTCTGTCGTCTTATAGGGCTCCAGACGTGATTAGGATGCTATCGAATCGTCCCGTTACTAACCATTATGGCATTGGAATCAACTTCTAAGGCATTTGTTACAAAAATTTCGGAATTTTTGCCAATAAAATTAATATACCACTCCTCGTATATTGGTTTCTTTTATTAATTCAATATTATTCTCTTTTGTTAGCGAAAAACTTACTGGATATGTCAGCAATATTTCCTTCAATGTCACGTATGCGAACGTTTACAAAATAAACATGCTTGTGCATTTTATCAGTGACCTTGACTTCGTGGATTCCTAAACTGTCTTGTCGGTACATACATATTTTAAATCGTTGTTTATTTACTCGCGGTTAGTTTAAATATGCAAGTTATTGTTTATACTTTTGTTTATAAACTACGAAATATAACCTTCTTGTATGGCGCTTATTAAAAAAGTACAACGCATGCATTTTTTTTTATGCACGTAATTGAACTTATGAAAAAATATAACATATTTTTGCGTTTTATATGTTTATAGGCGTCTTAAAAAAAAATCTATTTAAACTTCTGCGTTAATAACAAAATTGCGAAGTGTACGGCCGAAATGTAACATTCCTAAATTACATTGTACATATTAATTTTTAAATAAACTTGACCTTTAACTATAGAATACATTATTATGCTACAATATGTTTGCGTAGCAGAAATAAATGATACACATATTGTGATATTGTGTATACGCTTTAAACTAATAATAAACATTTTAAGTATGCGAAAGTCTTGCATTTTTCATTCACTTTTTTACAGTGAATATTTGTCTTTGTTTAAATTTACTCTAAAGGAATCTGCATTTCTTCTTTCCGTATGGAGCTTCTGTTCGCTCTTGGAGATGATTTCCTCCGTTCTTTGTTGCGTACTTGCCCATTTTCTTGGTTTTGACCTGCTAAGCCGTAGGTTTTTTTTTCCCTGGTTCGTTCCGAATTTCCACTTGGTCTTTTTTCAGCCTTAGATGGCTGGCAGGGCCATCTAGTGGTGTGGACAGGTAGGATCGCCATGTGATAACGTGGGCCTTAGGCCCTAAGTGCCTGGAGGATCGGCATGTAATAACCTGTGCCCTAAAGGGCTGGTCAGGATCGCTATGTAATAACGTGAGCCTTAGGCCCTAAGTCAGAATCGCCATGTAATGTGGGCCGTAGGGTGGCCGCACTGGATAGCAGGTAGGGCGATTTAACGCAAAGAATGATACTCACAAAGTTCGGGTAACATCTTATAATTTAATATATAACACTTATAAACTGGATAACAATTATATACATTATTACTATGATCTAACTATCATTATGTGAGTATGTATGTGGACATGATTCTGAATAAGAATCTGTCTCTGAATCTGAATAAGACTGAATGTCCGTCACTTACATTACTGTCGTTATATATATCCCAGATGATCCTCGTACTACTTATGGAATATACTACAAACCCTGACATGTAGTTTGTGTATGCAAACAGCACGCGTTAGCGAGGTCGTATTTGTAAAACACGTTACATTTGTATTACGGGAACGAGGCTGTGGCCTCATTGAGAGTGTTTGCATATACATAACTGCATTGCGTTATTACACTCAATATCTTTGACTACCACTTCAACGAATTTCCCAGCTATTCCTAATTTCATGTGGAGCGATGGCAACAAAATATCATCTACATCCTTTATCAAAGGTTCATTACGTAATTTTAATTGTTTGTAGAGCTCGGGAGTTCTTGCTTTCTAATCTATACATTGATATTGATTCCCTGTGTATCGCGAATCCCAATTACAAAGAAAGAAGTATTTGGGAAAACCGCCCTTTAATATAATGCCTTGTATTATGTTGACAACCTTTAGATCACAACAAATCTTCCATTTGTGTACATTGTATTTGATTTTCTCTAAAATTTCGCCCAATGTTTCATACGTTTCCTTCATAGTTGTGCTGAATCCCAATGGAATGGACGGTTTTTTTTGTTTGTTTTGTGCAACAGCACATCCTTCAAACTTGAAACTGAACCGTCGATGAATAAACGCAAGTCGCCAGCGATATAATCCATTCCCATATTTTTCAGGAAACCTGGGATATCATGGCAGTAAGTGAACGTATTTGCTTCGTCAACGGAATCAAATTTCTGAAAATCAGCTTGGCGTTCTCGGTATGATGTTGCGCTGACATTTTGCTCTGTCAGTTTTTTACGCTTCAAAAAAGATGTCAAAAATTCTGAATTTTTTTGTGATGGTCCCATCTTAGCCACAATGTAATCCATTTCGATTTGTGTTACCGGTTGTGGTGCATTATTTTCAATATCGGGTGTCCAATCTGCATCATTCACATTGGTCGGATTGGTGAAAAGGTTTCGGCTTGCAGGGACACAGTATCCAGACTCGGAGGTTTAGGTGGATCGGTAACAGCAGCGCGTTGTACTGGAAGTGTCGCAGTAAAAGCGGGAATGTATACTTTTGTTTTCAATTTTTTTTTGTTTAATCCATAACCGGAATTTATGCATGCGTAGCACATGGATACATCATGTCCAGTTAGGTCTTGCACCCAAATTACTGACTTCATAAAAGAAAACTGTACACCTTTTCCATGTATCCACATTATAAGGGTATTATAACAACTTTTGCACACTGTGTTCGGCGTAAAATTTGCACCACTTAAATCTGTTTCATCAAAATAATGACAATGCGCTGTTTTAAATTCCTCAGTAAACAAGTTTTTTCGATCCTGTTTGCCTATTTTTGGGACGATATGATCACAAACGTAACAAAACTCTGCTGTTACAAGACAATCGTCCACAGTGATATAATCATTTATATTATCCATATTTATAACACTAGAAATATCAGAAAAATCATTTCGTTCTTTTATTATCCATTCACTAAGAGGCAAGTCGTCATCTGAATCAATTTCAAACTCAGTGTCAGCAAAATGAAATCCTGCATGTTGAAAACATTTGGCTATTGTCTGTTGGGTTACCCTTTGCCAAGCTTTATGAATTAAATTTACGGCGTCTAACAAATTTATTATAAGAGCTGTTCCGTCGTCCAAACTTTGCACCATTTTCATTAAAAGCAGTTGGCGGTAGTAGCTTTTAAGTGCGTGTATCACACCCTGGTCCATAGGCTGCAGTTTTGAGTTTGCATTTGGAGGTAAAAATACAAGCTCAATCGATTTTAAATCTTTAACGTCTGGATGCGCGGGACAGTTATCAGCTAGTAACAGAATGTTTCGTTTTTCCCTATTTAATTCCTTGTCCCATTCTCTCAATTCAGAAATAAAAAGATCGGATGTCATCCAAGATTTCCTATTTGCTCTATAATTCACCGGTAGGATAAAAACCAAAGGTTTTAGATAACTTACCTTTCTCTCGCTTCGAATTCAAATTAGTTTGAAAAGTTACCAACAGCATCAACAGCGTTTATTTAGTTTATAAGTGTTTGTTATTCTATAAATAGTTAAATGTCATTACGTTTTCCTTGGCATAAGTATTTAGGTCCGGGTAATAAATTAACAGAAGGTGCAGCAATAGACTTTGACGACTATCTTGCGTATTTACATGATCTTGAATATGAGAAAAATAATATACACGGTAGTGATAAACATTTTGCAAATGATTTTTTAACGGATTTTTTAAATAATAATAATCCACATTCTTTATTCGGATTTCTTGGTTTAAGTGGCAAATATTTATTTGAAGAAAAGTTTGGGCAAGTGTATCCAATGCCCCCAAAAAAAAATAGATACGGGAAAACAACAGGAGAATTACATATAGGACAACGTTTATATGCAGATAGACAACGACAACTAGGCAGAGATTATCAATTAGCACGACAAAGGGGATTTACTGGCAACTGGCACGATTGGTTACGTTCACAAGGAAATAGAACTACAGGTGTTCCTCCTATTGAGGCTGTTATTCCTAGCAGAACTCCAAATCAAGTAGGACGACCACCTAGAGCTGGCACATCTCATGACGATTTCGAAGGAGAAAATCCAGTATTAGAAGAACCTTCCGATATAATTCAAGATATAGGAAATATATTTGACGAAAGCATGCATATGGAAGAAGATGTTACTGATCCAACAGCAGATCCTCATAGTAGTAGTGGTGGTGGGGGTGTTGCTAATGCTATCGGTAATATTGAAACCGCTACAAAATATTTAAATATTCCAAGGTCAGTAGGAATGAAGGATGTTACTTTAACTTTCAGAAAGTCAAGAATTTTTTATACATATGGTTATGCTTTTCAACAAATAACAACAAAAAAAACAAATAATACAGTTGATTTAGGAGATTTATTAGAATTATGTACACCTTTTAGTACATTGCCAGCAGATATGTTAGGTTTCTATATTGATTTATCCGAATTTAAAATCTTAAACGGTAGTGTAAAAGTTCTTAATGCTAACATCACAGTAGTTCCTCAAGGATTACGAACAGCTTTTGACTATGGAACAACTCTCACCGGAACTGCTACATCTGAACATGTTTCTATTGGATGCTCTGGAATTGGTTTAAATAAAAAAGTATATAGTCGTCATGGTACTTATAACAGTGAAGCTGCTTCACCAATGAAACCGACAGGTGTAAATGACTTTAATGGAGAAACGTTTATTAAGAAATTGTATGGTACAAATAATTTTAATGCTGAACAATTAGGAATGAATTTAGGTATACCTAGACATGTCAATATGTATTTTGTATTAGTAAGTAACAGTAGTCGTGAACTTCCGGCTCCAAATACTAATAAATATCAAAGAAATATTTGTGGATGGCCTGCCATTGATAAAATGTATGATAGATGGAGTTTTATGCCTAAAATTGGTGAAATTGTTATAGATTATAATTATAAACCAGTTAATGGTATCATTGGTCTAAAACGTCATTATTTACCATATCCGGTTGATACTGGTGACGTTGCTTGGGCAACTACGCCACATTTTCTTGCAAGTAAACTTACTATAAAAAATCAATATGACGCTACTCGAAAAGATACTACACCTGTTATTGCACCAGATGTTAATAAAAAATCTTATATTAATGCCAATTATTATGATCAACCTTATGCAATGGACATGTTATATTCCAGTATTGATCCTGTCAAAATGTATCATCCACAGTCTACGAAACAAAGAAATACAACAATACCCCTTCCTTATTTTGGTATTCTACCAGTTCCACAACTAAATCCCGCACAAGACACAACCCAATTTCAAAATAGTTGCGCATATTGGTCTGTGAAATGTGAATTGACTTTAACAATAAATACTGAATCACTTTACTCTCAAGGTCATATGTTTGTAGCTGCACCTGACGAAGCTGCATTCAAATTAGATAGTGCCGTTGAAGGTTGTAATTATAATAACTTTTATCCAATGAATCTTATTACTTATGGTAATTAATAAAAGAACAAAATAAAATATAATTGTTTTATTCAGTAATACCTTCCAATAAATTATAATTTTGTAACAATATAAAAAAACATAAAGGATATGGTTTTTTATTACAATGTTTCAAGAAAGGTGCACTTTGCCATTTATATCTAATCATACGACATGTAAATGTAGGGTCATTAGGAAATATGTTTTGATTACTTAATACTACTACAGGAGTTCTATTTATAATCGCATCTTGTTGATATTTAACTTTTACATTCAATGTATCGCCACCAAATAACATTTTAATAGTATCAAATTGACCTACTTCGCATTGTGGTTCATTCCATAATAATATTCTTTTATTAACACATTCCTGTAACGGAAAATTACTAAACTTAGAAAAATTACCAATTTGCCCAAAACTTATAAAAAAATGAAGTACCATATCGAAAAAAAAATTTTTACCACTACTAGGTGGTGAAACGACTTCAAAACAGTTGACCTTTGGAATTGTTTTGTCCACAATATTAAGTAAATCTAATAAAAATTGTCGAATATTATCATTTGTATGTAATTGAAATAATAATAATCGCTCACAAATTTTAACAGAATCTTCTAATGTATAATAATAATCAAAGACATTATCAGTAGTACATGAAAAATATGGTGAAGAATTTTTTAAAAAATTATACATACTCATTACGTCATAATTGATAATTTGTAAATTTAAAATGTCAACTATTGTTTGAATCATATAGTCATTACGACGTTTGAATTTATACGGTGAACTTAACCAAATAGGTGTATTAACAATATTTAATAAGGGGCTTGTCGGATATTGGGATATGAATTCCAGTAACTCTTCTTCTTCACTTCCTTCTTGATGTCTTTTATGTTTTTTATTCTTTTGATTGCGTCCTTGATTATATGTTGGATTGGTTGGTAAAGTGGATCGACTGGTGTCGCAAGTAGAAAATTCATGCGGATCGTTGCTTCCTTCCACCATAAATTCTTCGGAATTTGTCGCAAATTCTTCAGCTCGTAAAGTTCTAATTTCACGAGGTGGGAACCTCTTTCTCCCGGCGACTGAATAGTACAATATCCTTCTGGGGTATTCCATGAAATATTTTGTGAGGTTGAAGATATATTGGTGAGTGATGTCGAATGTTCGTCTAATTCGGCGTGAATTTCGCTTGATAGGCAATCCAACAATTCGGGAACATCTACAATATCCTCCACTCCAGGAACAATCGTGGATAATATGGGCGTGGTCTTCATGCCACACCCAGATGAAACATCCTCCTTTAAATTTTTGCTGTATACATCTACTAAAATATCTTTCATTTTGCTCGGAAGTAATGTTTGGCAAAACATCATGAATAAGTTTTTTTCCTTTAAGAGCTCCACAAACTTCTCGAACGAAATTTCGGACCCTACGTCTATTTTCACGTCCTTCATCTCCTTCGATATTTTCCGCAGTGGCATCAAGAAGTTCTTGCAAATCCGTTTGCCAGTTAGGTATTGGTCCTTCACGCAATGCGATATCGACATTTCCAACCACATTATTAGTAGAGGTACTTGGAAGGGATCCATCCAAATCAATTCGATTAAGTTCAGAAGACATTCCTGTTGACAATTCTCGGTAACTTCGACACCAATCTCGATCTGTTGTAATTGAAGTTGATTCTCCATCGTGTTCTGAAGGCAGCTTTTAAAAACAATTATACATTATAAACATTAAATTAAAAATTAAGTGTAGCCGAATGAGTTTCCCAATCTTGTAAATTCATTGACCTACAACGCGATTGACTGCTAATAACCATGGGTGGAAGACTCATTTCAGCCATAATTAATTCGTTGAGAATGCAAGAGTAATTAATACTAGTCGGGTACAAACACCAACTACAATGTGTGTGGATTAACTTATGCTCATGAATGTACCAAAATGTAATATCATAATAATTGATTGTTAATTTTCGGAATTTAGGTAAACAATTTATACATGAAATCGCGCATTTCTGATCTATTGTATCATATATAAAAATAAATTGGGAACATGTAAAATCATAATTAGGATGGGAAGAAGCGTCATATACAGGCCGAAATGCCCAATTTGGAAAAGTTTCTAGAACATGTCCGTCGAAGCTGAACCGGCTGACATTTGCACTACCTTCGGGTGCTAACTGTTTAAATTTCAAAAGGCGATGTTTTACTGAATCTAAACTACTTACATTTAATTTACAAAAACCATCGGATTCGTCATAAAACCCATCAGGGTCTAATTGAAATACTTCGGTTGTACTTGCTTCACTAACGTTTGGTTCAACATTATTTACTGGTACATTTGGCAATTCTTGATTAAAATATACATTATTTGCGGGCATACAGTGTTTAACCAGTTTTTAACAACATCGATATTTACAACCGCTGCTTCACCAATGATTTTTCCACTGCAAACATTGTGACGTTTCTTCCACCTCTGTACCCAACTTTCACTGCACAAAAACTCTTTAGTATTGTTAAAATTTTTACCAAATTCCTCCGCCTTTTGTTTTAAAACGGCAGTGCTACCTAATTATAACATTATCTAGCCTTTTTTGTGCAAACCATTTTAACAAAGCTTGATCTACATCTTCGTGAACAGATTTCCTCATTTTCTTTGTACTGACGTTTATATATTCGAATGCTCGAAGAATTTCTACCCTTTTTTTCCATATTGTTGCTACTGTAGATTTGCTCAACTTTTTCTCACGGCAAACAACACTTTGTTTTTTTCCAGTTTCTAGTACACGAATGATATCACACTTTGCTTGTAATGTAAGGGATTGTCGTGTTTGTTTGTTTTTATTCATGTTAAAGCCGGTAAACTTAACGTTTAACAAAGTACCTATGTGTCCACGTACTGACCGTAACAAGCATTCATCGATTACTGACAAACGAATAATGAATTTGTAACAGGCGTCATAGAAAACTCGGGGATTTTTACCTAAGTCTCAGCTTATGTCATGCTCGAAGTTCGTTACGAGCGAAGTAACAATCAATAGTGTGCGCTTATTTAGTTCTTTATATCGGAAAGTTCGTTAAATAAGGGTTCACTCTAAACGGTCAATTTTACTATTAGTCTTATGGGAATTCTGGCGGGACTTTTTATTTGGTTCACTATATAAGGAGTAGATCGCTATAAGCGGGTACGGTATAACCGGGGTCTACTGTATATCACCAGACACAGCATTACTTGATGAAACAAATACCTCAGTAAAAAATAAATGTTACTGTTACTACTACTATTACCTTTTGGATTTGTTCCTCTTTTATCATGTGGGATTTGTCCTGCTAACAGAAGATCACACAAACGTCGGATTCGACCCTCTGTAACGCTATGTAAATATATAAATTGCGCATTGCACACTTTTATTTTAACAGAATCTGTGAAAACAAAATACTTGAAATTACTTCTTCTTTTTGGATTGTCTTTTCTAGGTCTGTGTGTTATTGCTTGGCTTTTTTCAATAAGTTGTTGCAAGAAAATATCTTGCTCATTTCTAGTATTGAAGCTATTAATATGTATTAATTTCGTCTGTCTTCTGGCCCAAATTTATCGAAACACTTCATTAGACAATTACAGTCTGGACCAGTTTTACGCGATTCAATATTCTGTCCTTTCCAATTCGTGTATAGAATTCCCTTTACTTTAGACTGTCGAATTATGTTTCGTTTGTGTTTCTCAGGATTTCTTTTTAGTTTCTTTTATTTCGGCCACTGCGCCTTGATCACTATCACTATCTGTTGAAAAGGCTATAAATTTACTCACTTTAAACTACCACAAGACTGTTAGCTCTGGACATAAACAGGTAACAACATGAACGAGAACCAAGCAACCAGAATTGAATCAGTAGCGCGCCCTAGTGACAAATCGTTCAATGAACGCAGAAACAACGTAAGTCGTCGACTTAAGTTGTTTCTGCGCCCACTGTATAATTCAATATGTAATTTTGCAGTGAAAAAGGATAGGACTTGTGTTATTTCAGCAGTCAATATTGCTACCAACACGCGACGAAAATAAAATAAAGCAAGTAATAACGGGGTTGCGAGATGTTCTGCAGGACCTACCTCTCTGGCCCGAACCTACCTGATGGTGGTCGTCCCGTGGATAAAACTCTGCCGGCTAGCTCAATAAAATCTGGAGAGTGGCGCGAGTCCCTAGGTCGCTGGTTGGTGGTTATGACGCCACCGCATTCAACCCGCAGAGAACCCGCGAATACGGAAGCGGGTGGGACTCCGGTAGCTTCAATAATAACCAGAGAGACAGTCCCTTATTACTTGCTACTGATACAAACGTGTCTTTGCTTTACACAACACTTGTAGGAAAGGAATCAAACAAACGCAAGATGTCAACAATAACAAGTTTTAATAAAAAGTCAAAGTAGGCTTAACATGTGTTTACAACAAGAATAACAGTTGTCGCATGAAAAGTTGACGAAAAACTGTCACAAAGATTAAATATCAAGACAAAGCAGGTTTATATTGAAGTTAAAAACAAAATTAACAAAAGTCGCTGGAAAAGTTACAAGGTTTTAATATTAATAAGCAGTACTACTAAATTTATGAGTTACGACTAAACCAATCTAAGTGCGCCAAAGTAAAAAAATGGCTTAGTTTGAATATGAAATCAAATTCCAAAATTTCCCAGTTATACTCCCCAAATCACATAAGTTTCGCACTAGGCGCAATTCAGAGTTTACAATGAACAGGTACTCCTGTCAAATCAACAACACCCTGTATACACAGGTGGTAAAACTATGATTATTAAAATTAAAATTCGATTAAAGATCTAAACAAGAGTTAAGCAGAACTCAAATTAAGTATACGTAATAGTGGTTCTTTACAAATAGTTTACAGAATATACACTGCTCCAATAAATTAACGCACCATATTATAATTTTGAAAAAATCCTACAATGAGTAAATATATATTTTATTTCTTGCCATTTGATTAGTAGAAAAAGGTGAACACAACATAAAAGATTCTTAAAAAATAAACAAGGAATTTGAAATTTTATTACATAAACTGTAAGTCTTAGTTTTGTATTTTTTAAAAAAAGCATTTAATTACATTTAATATTGAGTATTTCCGCCTCTGTTTCGAATAATAATAATAATAATACATATATTTGCCCAACAGATATACATCTAATTACAAGACCATATAAGAATTTGATAATACAGTTCGTGTGTTACATATACTTAAAGAAGGCAGAAGTAAATAACAAGTGGTGTGAGGTGGTTGGATACAATGTTATACGATAAAGCTATTGGGAGTGTGTATATTAGTTAATAGGATGGGTAGGGGGGTGGAAAATAGATCAATACTTTTGTTGGCTGTGAGAATTTCATTGCAAATGGTACATATTGAATAGATTGGGGATATCCGCAAAGTATTAGTTTTAGGAGTTTGGCAGTATAAAGCGGTGTACGTACGCGCGGAGCGCTGTGGTGTCGCGAAAGGCAGCTTACTTAGTAGTTTGGGGGCATCAATGTTATTGTGTCGTAATAACAGCCTGACAGCGATGATTCATGCTCAAAATAAGCGACCTTATATCGTTTTGATCCAATCCGTCCCATATTTCCACAAGCCGCCTTCCTACTTCCTCCAGGTTATTGGCCGGGTGTGGAAAGTTTCGCAGCCGTCTAGAAAGCATGTCCCAGATGTGCTCGATAGGGTTAAGATCCGCACTTCTTGCTGGCCATTCGATTGTATTGATTCCGACCTCTTGAAGATAATTTCTGACTATCCGCGCAGTATGTACTCGAGCATTATCATGCATTAGCATGAAATTTGGGCCGATGTAAGGTGCAAATGGCACTACATGATCTTCCAGAATGTCTGTTATGTAGCGATCAGCGTTTAAAGTTATGTTATTTAATACCACCAAGTCCGTGCGACCTGTCAAAGATAAGCCCCCCAAACCATTAGAGATCCGCCACCAAATAACGTGGTATTTGTAATATTGCATTGCGCATAGCGCTCATTTGGACGTCGGTATACGTCGAGCATTATCATGCATTAGCATGAAATTTGGGCCGATGTAAGGTGCAAATGGCACTGCATGATCTTCCATAATGTCTGTTATGTAGCGATCAGCGTTTAAAGTTATGTTATTTAATACCACCAAGTCCGTGCGACCTGTCAAAGATAAGCCCCCCAAACCATTAGAGATCCGCCACCAAATAACGTGGTATTTGTAATATTGCATTGCGCATAGCGTTCATTTGGACGTCGGTATACACGAATACGTCTGTCGCAGTTGTGCAGACAAAACCTGGATTCGTCTTAAAAAAAAATTGGGTCCAATTATCCTCCAACCAGTTGACGTGATTTCTGGCAAAATTTAGACGATCTCTACGGTGATGTACAGTCAACATCGGACAACGGGCCGGAATACGACATAATAAATCATCTTCCCAAAGACGTTTGTGAACTGTTTCCGTGAAAATTTCCAAACCAAGTACCTCCCGGAGCTGAGCCTGCAGACTTCTACATGTAACAAACCGTTGCCTTAATGCGCAAAGTCTTACAAAACGGTCATGTACACGCGTTGTTGCACGATGTCTTCCTTGGCCACGTCTTCGAGAATGATTACCAGTCTCCCTATATCGTCCAATTATCCGTGATATCGTTGTAGGCGACACACCATACCTTTCTCCAATTCCGCGGTAACTGTAACCTTCCTGTAAAATCACTGCTTGAGCGCATTCCTCCCTTGTTAAGTTTCGTGTTTCACGTTGCATAATATCACACAAGTCAAGGAAATAAACGAATAAATTGTTTCACAAAGGGAAACACTTTTAATACAACAGTTAAATCAAAATTTAAATGTCCCAAAATACCCTTACTTAAGTTAAGTGTGCACTTTTAACTTAAGCCCTGAAAATATGACAACAAATGTCAAATAAGTTAAGGTTAGAAATTATGTTGCTTACAAATAATACCAACTATTAAAAATCGGAAATAAAATAATCCCTATTTTTTTATTTATAATAAGTGGTGCGTTAATTTATTGGAGCAGTGTATATAAAAGTAATCTAGATCTACGACGTAACCCCAAGATATTTATAACTCTGTACGGAGGCCCGACTCCTAAGCCTCGTACAATAAACTAATCTAACTACTGGCTGCTGGTGAAGCTAGTCAACCAATTAAATAATGAAATTAAAAGGAATTGCTTGAATTCAGTCGATTAAGGCCTAACGGTTAAAGTTTATAGTAAAAGCCTTGTTTGCTATCTAAGTTTTATGAGCAAAATAAAGAGGTTGCACAGAGAAGTGAATAGCATCTCTAGTGCCTACTTATGATTAAACATTCAATAAATTAATTATAATTTTGAAAAGGATAGCAACAGGTTAAGATATAACCAGCAACTAATAATAATATATCAGCATCTACTTTAGCTTGTCACCCACAACGTTCAGTTTCCAAAACTTATCTCGAGTAAGCCTTCACAGAGGTAGTACAGGAATGTCAATTCCGAAGATTCATTGGAAATCAGCGGCCATTATGCCAAAGATCGTCATCCCGCTTGAAGACGCCATTTTGGGACGCCGTGTAAAATTGTTACAAAATACCAGAAAAAGGAAGCTCTGACTATACCAAATACACCCTTGAGGGTGGTTTGAGGATTTCTGCACGAATCTCCTACCAAACGATCGAAATTCTACGATGCACCGCTGCGTGGAAAATTGCGTATGCAAAAAAAAACAGCCTTTTATGTGGTGTGGTCCTTGAAGAGATTCCGAAATAAACTTGCTTAAATTCCTTTATTTAAAAGGGGCGGTAGCACTATTATATCCTAAAGAGGATGAAAGAAACGCATAAGTAGAAATTCAAAAGAAAATGAAATCACTTACCGCAACGACTTGGTTCACACACGAGAACAGCACACGTCTAATAACGGTGACGAACTAGAACGAAGTACGTCTCATCGAGATGAGAGGATATCGGTCGGGGACCGGTATACGTCACACACCAGAGCGTAGATCGGTAAATTAGAAAGATAAGGAATTAATTTACCCAAAAACCCTAACAAGGTTTAAGAGTGATCGACGAAGCTATCAAGCGAAAACTCGGTAATTGATACGCCGCAATTAAGGATAAAAAGACAAAATAAATATCTTATCAAACGTAAAGAGAACTGTATTCGGAAGATAAACCAAAGAGTCGTAAAGATGGCGCTACAAGCGAAAGAAAAGGAATACGGATATAGCGGCATCCAAAATATTTGAACATAAGTAAATTTTAAGAAAATAACAAAGTTTAAAGATGCCTAAGGAGATTGATAATTAATAACAAAAATAAATAAAATCGTAATAAACCAAAATGTAAAATTATGAAAAGCCTAAGTTGTCTTTACGTAAGCAAATAATGAAATAAATTCATTAAAAATTCCCGATTGGTCTCTGGGTAATTTTCGAGCGTAACAATATGTAGCCTTATAGCTAAAGTATTAAATTATGATGTTAAATGATTTTTCTCTAAAATATTGACTTATGATATTTCTGATCTCAACGATTCAATTAAGAATACATTTTTTAAATTTCGACACGCAATTTTGACATAAAATAGCTCCGCGACGGTAAATCGTATCGTAAAAAAATATAAATTGAGAACATTTCAAATCGTAGTTATAGTAATGTGAAACTTCATAAATTCATAAAGTCCATGTTGGAAATGTTTCTAATAATTTACATTCGTACTACCGATACCAGAAAATGGTTTAAAAACTAGTAAATCATTCTTTACAGAATCAAATGAGCTTACGTTCAAATTACAGATATCGTCGGATTCAGAATAATAACCATCTGGATCTAAATAAAAGATTTTTGTTGTTGAATATTGCACTTCTGCAAAAATTGCGCTAGGTACATTATTTGGAGCTACTACTTCTTCGTTATGTATATTAAATTGTATCGACATTGTATTTGCTTACCTCCATGCACAAGTGGAGTTGCTGCTGTTCGTTTAGCTTTATACACGGTGTTTCTGGAGGAAAAGGAAGTACTTCAAGAGTATATTCAGATGGTCAATATAAGTAAAATAAACCAATATATTTTAGTCCGATTTGTAACAATTATAGAAATAAATAATAAATTAATATTTAAAATAGAACATTTATTAAAAATAAATAATAAATCAGAGGCTATTTTCGAAAATACCACCATCAATTTTCAATGCATTTTCTTGCTCGTTTATTAATTGCCCGAGTTGCATGTTTAATTGATCGGCGATTATTTCTTATGATAGATGCAACATTAAAAATACGATCCAGTCCACTTTTGTTGCAAAAACTAAAGATTTTATTCAGCCCCACAAACAATAATCTAAAGGGTTAAGATCTGGTGACCTCGGTGGCCAATTTTGTGGTCCAACTCTCTCTACCGATCCAACGATTGGCAAAAAATTCAAATACAGTTCGCCAGTAAGGCGACCATCGAATACAAATGGACCAAATAATTGACCGTCCAACATACCACACCATACGTTGGTACTAAAACGATTTTGAAAGTATGGTAATTATTTACTCCATCGCGAGTGAATTGAACTTCACGTAAGAGTTGATTAACTTACAAAAAGGAACATTCAGACCAAAACAATTAAGTTTCTATATAAGAAGTTTATGATTAATTGTATCAAAAGCCTTGGAGAAATCTGTACAAATAACGTCAACCTGTGCCTGGAAATCCAGTGATACTGATAAAGTAAAACGGCCGGATGATATATCTGGCATTTCCATCAACAAAATGTCAAAATATCTAATCATTTTGTTAAAGTTAGTAAACACTACATTGAACACTATATTAAATTATTAACAACAAATGGTTTATTTATCATTTTTGTTGTAGTTTACACTGATAACACAATGAACATTACCGCTTATTGACAGTGGTACTGTTGATGAATGTTCAGGCTTTTCACTTTCCATTGACAAACTTTCTTACCCTACAATTTTTTTGCTCTCCGATTGTTCCACATTTCCCTCGGCAACATTAGTAGATCGCCAGCCTCCTAGCCCGCATAATGTCGTTCATCGTGCCTCCAGAATTGGCTAGACAACTTTCAGAAGTTTTTCTAAAGCAATGGCCTGTATATAATGTATAATCCGGCAAATTTGAAAATTTAGTCACAATACTGGGCACACTACCAACTTTGTGAACTCCCACAGGCTGAATTTAATATTCACATTCACAGGAACATTTGGAATATTCATTTTAATGCCACCATTGTAAATATTAAGGGTAAAGTCGCATTCTGCAGCAGCCCTGTTTACCAGCTCATTCCATCTTGATTAATTCTTGGGGGAGAACCTGAGTTGCCGAATTCCTCTCATGAGGTGACACAATTATGTCAGAACATTCTTTAAAACCTGCAGTCTGAATGTTGTGTGATTTGGGTTGGATTGGTGTAGAAGACCGTGCTTGAGTTTCAACTGGTGTAGAAAAAATATGTGGGTGAAAAGAATTTGGATTTGGAGTAGGTAAAGGTAGTTGAGAAGGCAGAATATAGAATAGTGGAGAGGAAACTTGTTGGTTTAAGGGTATAGTGGAACAACCAAACAATTATAAGGACAGGATGAGATATACCAGGGAAGGTTAAAATGAAGTGTGATGTAGCCGGGTCCTGCGGAGGTGTTGCGTTGATACGCTGATGCGTATAAGCATCGAAATAATACTCAGATAATGTTGGTTTAACGTAGTATAATAATTTAACACATAACAAACATAACAATTAGTATATATATAACAGTGAATAGTGCAGTAGTCAAAGGAGAGATCTAACTGGCACTCGCCATAGCTTACTGACTCTCTAACTATGATTGATCTCTTGTTCTTTAATAGAACATCTTATATACTATATTAGAGTGCCCTCGTTTGACGTCCTTACTTATCTGTAAACAGATGTGCAAGCGTGTAACCTCCGATTAATAATGCTTGTGTTTAATTAAGCAAGTGGACCGAGGTCGTGTTTTCTAATACAATGCAAATAAGACCAGGGCCACGCCTTGACTGATCGAGTACTACAAACATTACTTAATTAGGTTATCACACCTACCACCCAGCGAGAAAAGAAAAAACAAAGGATTTGTTTGCTTTTTTCTTTCTCTAGAAATTAGGTATAGAAATTTCTATATCTACTTATGATTCCTTATTTACTATCTGCAGATATAATTTACATTATTACATTTACTTATCTTCTAAATATTTTCGATATTTATTCGACACTATTAGAAAGGTTCCGTAAAATTATTTAACGTTATTACAAAGTATTTCTATCTATATATCACACATGTAAATACTATCAAATCGTAAAAGATAAATTTCTAAATGGTACATTTTAAATGGTAAAATTTTAAGTAAAATGGTAAGTCTTAAATTGTAAAATTGTATAAGGGTAAAATAGTAAAAAAAAAATGGAAGATGGGCCGTTGTACACTGTCTCAAGTTTGTTTGCTTAAAATTCTTCCTTCCATAGCATGTGGTAGCGATTCGGAATAGTAGACTTATTTCGAAGTTTTGCAATTCTTGTCTTTCTTTATTTTTTCGCATTCGACTTTTGTCTTCAATTCTTTTTGTTCGCTTGACTGCTTGTCTTTAATTTTTGTGCTTGCTCGTCTGTCTTCAATTTTTGTGCGCTCCCTTTCTTCATATCTATTTAAAAATAATTCAACTCTCTTGCTCTATGGCAAAAATTATTATTTTAGGAAATCACTCATTATCACCACATATTTCGTGTATGTCATGTTCCGCGCAGAACTGTTCTGTGAAGCTATTCTAGACTACAGTAAGGGGGCACGTACTGCTGAAGTTCCCTTATCCTGTATTCCTTATTCCTTATCTTCAATACTGAAAATCTAGAGACCAGTTAACAAATCACACTTTTGTTAAACTGTATTCTCTTAAAAAAAAATTATGAGAGTGTTTTCGTCGTGTTGTTGGACCATTTCCTCGAAGCGCATGCTTGCTTCCTTACAACTTTGGGGCGAATTGAAGTTTTTTGCCTTTCTCGCCACTTGAAAGTCTCCTGATTCGGTTGGTTTTCGTTTTCAACAGTTCCATAACCCTAAGATGATCAGTCCTGGAGTTGGTGGAAACTGTAACTGTTGTCGGTTTCGTAATGGTACAATCGATAGGTCTCTGTCGTCTATTGAACGCCTGACGTGATAAGGATGCTATCGGTCGTCTCGTTACTAACCTTTACATCATTGGAATCAACTTCTGTTAGTGATAAGGCGTTTGTGACAAAAAAATGTTGGAATTCTTTGTAAATAAAATTAATATAATATTCCTTGTATATTAATGCGAATTCTTCTTCGTTTGCGAAATTTTAAGAATGCGTTGAGACATATTTTCCTTCAATGTCACGTATGTAATCGTTTACAAAATAAACAATGTCCGTGCATTTTATACGCACTTGACCTTGTCAATATCTAAATAAATTTGCACGTATTTATTCCGATGTTTTCTTTTCGTACCGATATTTGTTGATTTAACCATTTTAAATATACATGTTTTTGTTTGCATTTGTTTGCGTAAACAATTCTTCAATATCATGTTCGCTGTGTGGCGCCTATTAAAAAAAATAAAACGTATGCATTTTCTTGCATGTATGCAATTAACGCAATTGAATTTAAAGTGTATCATATTTTCGTTCCGTTTTCAGGTAGGCGGCTTTCTTTAAAACAAATGTGTATAAACTTCTTGTGTACGGTGAATAACAAACTTGCGACAGGTTTGAAGTTAATTTTTCCGCCATATGTAGTGCTTGTTATAACGTATTGCTTTTACAACTACATTATACATATTAATTTTTAAATAAACTTGACCTTGGAATAAAATGTAACAGTGTTACGCTCTTTACATTCCGTTGGCGTATGCAGAATTCGTCGTACATAAACAAACTAATATTATTTTTTGCACTATAGATAAATATTTTAATTACTGAAATGTAAACGTCTATTCATTGTTCGATCACTTTTTCACACTATAATTGTCTTTTTTAAAAAAGTATCTGGAATCTTCCGGTGAAGTCCGAGAGTGGCTGGGGTTGCCTGCGAACGGCTTCTGCTTACTCCGTCTCCGGCTTGACGTTTTTCGTCGCCTAGTATCCATTTTCGTTTGCTAGTCTGCCATATTTCCGTTGATTCGTACCGTGGTCCGTTCCGGACTTTCCACTTAGTTTTCTTGACCGTAAGTGGCTGGCGGGATGGCCATGTAAAGCCTTAAGTGGCTGGCAGGGTCCCATGTAATGTGCCTAAGTGGCTGGCAGGATCGCCATGTGATGTAGCCGGGTCCTGCGGAGGCTACATTGTTGCGTTGATACGCTGATGCCTATAAGCATCGAAATAATACTCAGATAATGTTGGTTTAACGTAGTATAATAATTTAACACATAAACATAACAATTAGTATATATATAACAGTTAATAGTGCAGTAGTCAAAGGAGAGATCTAACTGGCACTCGCCATATCTTACTGACTCTCTAACTATGATTGATCTCTTGTTCTTTAATAGAACATCTTATATACCATATTAGAGTGCCCTCGTTTGACTACGTCCTTACTTATCTGTAAACAGATGTGCAAGCGTGTAACCTCCGATTAATAATGCTTGTGTTTAATTAAGCAGGTGGACCGAGGTCGTGTTTTCTAATACAATGCAAATAAGACCAGGGCCACGCCTTGACTGATCGAGTACTACAAACATTACTTAATTAGGTTATCACAGAAGGATAATCAGGTGAATGAGCGGATATAATGCTAACTGGTGATTCGTCAGGTGCCACCAGTGGTTTTTCTTCTTCGATGGTATTTGATAAATAAATTTTTGAATTACATGTGGTGGTACTCTAGTCCACGCCATTGCACTACTAGGCAATGTCGAATTGGCAAGTGTACGTCTAATTGTACGTCTATTTGTAGTACCTGTCCGTTGGTCTCGTCGGTATTTTCGTAACAGTCGGCGATTTTGTTCTTGCCTGTTTTTTTAGAGGTCTAGTCAATTTTTTTAAATTTAAAAGCCATCACCTGCCATTGTTTGGCCTTGCACTTTGAACTCCCTCGCCAAATTTTAAAATTTAGCGGGGCCCAAAATGAGGGACCACTTCATAAGGCGGTGGTCTAGTTGACGTCGTTGGGGTTGTTGGCGGCGGTGTCGGAGTTGATTGTGGTGGTGACGGTGTCGAAGCTTGCGGCAGTGTTGGTGCTGGTGTCAGTGTGTCTTTAATATGTTATCCTAAAATTCTGTTGCTTTAATATGTATTTCTTGCAAAAGTAATATTATATTGAGTGCCATAAAAAATACAGGCTGGCCCATTAGTGCGAGGAAGTCCAATATTTCGTTCATTACAACACATCAAAAACTGTTTCAAATAGAAGTTGTAGCAAATGCAACACTGCATATTTGTAAAATAATTGGAACTATACAGGGTGCTCAGATTAGTCGAGGCATTTAACCGAAATATTTTTTTAAATGGCATGGTAGCTATATTTTTACATTATCGCAATCAGTATAACGGTGTACATAAGTCACTAGATTTTTTCGACAAAATTTTACCGCGTTGCCAAATTATTGCGAAAAGTATGAAATTTTAGAGAAAATTGCATGATCATAAATGTATCTCATAAAAGTTTACTAATAACATGTAAAGCGAAATTCTTCTTAATTACAAAGAGAAAGAGTTTATTAAACATATGGCACAAGAGTATTTTTTTTTCATACACAGGCTGTTTAATATGAAGGCACAAAATCATCACATTTTAATAGGTCAAAACTTTTTTTTTTCATTTGACATGAGTGGATGACATGGTAATGGGTCCTATCTTAAATCTCTTCGACGTGTTTTGATATGAGCAGGAACCGTCTGTTTCGTTGATGTTGTTGGTTGCGCATAAACCAATCAAATATCTCGACACCACCATGAAGTCTTGATGCATCATGTACAGTATGGATGAGAGATTTGTCTCGAAATATTTCCGTAAACTGGTCCAATCTACAAGTTGATCGTTGTTCTGGTCTTGCAAAATGAAATAAGTCTGTCGAATAACTTTCAAAAAATCTTTGACTGGGTCGGCCACCGAGTTCAAAGGGAAGTTCAATATCTGTTTGATTTTGGGCATGAAAATTTGAAGGATTGTCACCAAATGGATCCATTGGTCTTTTTGTTCGCTTAAATGTGTGGGAATTTCTTCTGTAATATTTGTTGTTTCGGCAGTAGACATCGTCTTAATCTACGTTTTCCAAAGGATCTATATTTTCTTCGCCACCTGTTGATAAGCAATAATTAAAAGCCATTAGAAAATCTGGATTAAAATCTGGATCATAGTCTGCACACAATTCGCAAGATTGCGATAAAATAACTTGTCGAACTTCTTGTTTACAAATGAAACAGATACTCAATTTTTTCAATGGGTTTACTCTTGTTGTACATATGCGTTTCATCTGGACTATTATTAAAAGTCAATGCTGATAATTTATATTCTTGCCCTTCGAAGTTATATTTGAAGGGTATTTCTTTCATACACTTTGTATGCGCATATATAAAATATTTGGTATCAATCTCATTGACATCTTCGTGACAAGAATATCCTATCATATCGTTATGAACTAACCAACAATGCTGATAATTTATATTCTTGCCCTTCGAAGTTATATTTGAATGGTATTTCTTTCATACACTTTGTATGCGCATATATAAAATATTTGGTATCAATCTCATTGACATCTTCGTGACAAGAATATCCTATCATATCGTTATGAACTAACCAACAATGCTGATAATTTATATTCTTGCCCTTCGAAGTTATATTTGAATGGTATTTCTTTCATACACTTTGTATGCGCATATATAAAATATTTGGTATCAATCTCATTGACATCTTCGTGACAAGAATATCCTATCATATCGTTATGAACTAACCAACAAAATTCTGTTAGAATATCGTCGGTTAATCTTTTAATATGCAAAACTTCTTCTAATTGATCAGCTAATTTTACAGCTGCATTTTCTTCTTTTGCAGCAACTTTATTAATAATATTTTCAATATCTATGTTTACTTACCTATGAAACTAATTTTGTACAGAATCTGAACTTCCTTATATACGAGGGCGGATTGATATTGAAGCTACCTAAGTAGGAAAAAAATATATATATTTTTTTTAAAGCATTTATTTCTCAACATAGTCTCCTTTTAGCTCAATACACTTAGTAAGACGATATTCCAACTTTTTTATACCATCTGAATAATACGATTTTGGGAACCCCTCAAAATACGCGTTAGTTTCGGTAATCACTTCTTCGTTTGAGATGAATCTTTTTCCTGCGAGCCATTTTTTGATGTTTGGAAACAGGAAATAGTCACTAGGAGCTAAATCTGGACTATAAGGTGGATGATCAACCAATTCGAAGTGTATTTCACGTAATTTTAGCATCGTATCTAATGCTGTGTGAACCGGTGCGTTGTCTTGAAGAAAGAGCACTTTTTTCTTCTTTAAATGTGGTCGTTTTTTCTTGATTGCATCAATCAATTGATCCAATAATGCACGATAATACTTTTCTGTGATTGTGGATCCTTTTTCAAGATAATCGATGAGCAATATTCCGTGTGCATCCCAAAATACAGTGGCCATAACCTTGCCAGCCGATTTCACTGTCTTCGCCTTCTTCGGAGCACTTCCACCAGCTTCCACCCATTGTTTCGATTGATTTTTGGTTTCAGGTGTGTAGTGGTGGACCCACGTTTCATCAACAGTTATTAATCGACGCCAAAAATCAACAGGATTACGCTTTATCATGTCCAAACACCGCTGTGAAGTGGTCTGTCGAACTCGTTTTTGCACCATTCATCACATCCTATGGAATCAGATCCACATGAGTATCCTTCAATAACTGGAGAACCTTTCTTAGTTTTATTTTTTAAGTCTCTACTGTATTATAATGACACCCATCATTCCAGCAATCACCAACTCCTTTGCAATTCCAGTAACTTTCTTTAGTTAATACAAACCCTGATGTTAAGTACTGTTTATCATATCTAATAACTTTGTATGCCTCTTGAATGTTAATTTTTAATGTTTGGTCATCCTTATCTATTATACAAATGGTTTCACCATAAATTGAATCGATTCTGCCTTTACTTGATGTAAATCCATATCAAACGATAAAAACACACAATGTTGTATTAGATTTACACTTTATTTAATAATAATAATAATAACTATATAACAGCTGTTTCACCGTACAACGGTTTCTTCGGATATAGCAAGCAGTACCGCTTGCTATATCCGAAGAAACCGTTGTACGGTGAAACAGCTGTTATATAGTTATTATTATTATTATTAAATAAAGTGTAAATCTAATACAACATTGTGTGTTTTTATCGTTTGGTTTCACCATAGCTTAATTGGAAATTTATAAATGGTATATTGGTACATTGTATATCATTGCAGTATTTGTTATTGTTTGTTAAATACATAGTTGAATCACATGCAAGTGATAAATCAAATGCTCCAGTTAATATTGATGTAGCCATCAAGGCAGGCATTACTTTATTTTTTACTGGAGTGTAAACTTTTGGTTTAGGTATAGTGTCATAAGGGTTTTCATGGTCCTTGCTAGCTGCTTTATCCATAGAGAATGATAAATCTGGGTACATTTGTGTATATATTGGTGCACTTGGTTTATTATTTTTGAATTGTTCTCCTATTTTGTTATGAAGTTCTATAAATGTTAATTCTTTAGGAGTGTTTTTGTCTTTATTGCTATTCTTACTTTCACTCACTTTTTCATATGTGCTTATGAGACCATTTTTTTCAAGCTTATTTATTATTCCAGTAGATCTATCCTCTTTAATAATGTTTCCATATTTTGACTTTATCAATTTAGGTGTATGTAATTCTTTCATTTCAATATTAACTTTAGTTAATTTATTAGTCTTAATTAAATTTTTAACTGATTTATTGTCTTTTCTATTATAATATATTTGTATTATTTTTTTCATTATTATAAATGTGGACCTGTATATGTACTTCCTTAAAATAATTAATAAGATAATTGATATTAAAGACATTATAGAAGAACTTATGATGAATGGAATTAACCATTGGCTGCAATTTTCAATATATTCATTATATTCACAGTATATCCCGCATTTCTGGCATTCTAATTTTGAAGTTATAAATCTAGTTTGATTTTCACAGTTATACCGTATTAGTCCAAACCATAATCCATTTGCTTTTGAAAAACTGGGAATGACATATTCCACACCATTATTATTGATGGTGCAGTTATGCTTACTTTTATTTTCTACTATTCCATATTTAACTGTTATATAATCTGCATTACACAGATTAATAATCAATAATATAATAACTTTTGTAAACATTGTATGTTTTAACTGACTCCTGCGTGCTGCTTCCGGTATTTTTTTTAATAAAAATTATTTGTTAATATTTGAGTTGTTTTCGAGTTTCTTTTTATTGATAAATATTTAAAAGGAGATAATTCTTGGCCTCCACGTTGTTGCGTCAAATGATATACCACTAAGAGGCGATTTTTAAATTATTTATAATAATGAATGATATGTAATGTTGTAAATGTTGAATTTTCAAATAATGGGCGCCAGTGATTAAATTAATCACAAATATAACTACGTCCTCTGTGTACATATAAATGCACTAACAGCAGTCGGAAAGCATGATATTAAATAGATTAGATGATGATAGTTAGATTAGGATGAGATTACTGCTAATTGATGATCGATATTGCCTACTGTGAGAAGATTCTTAATTTCCTCATAGCTTCACAAACCAATCAGACACTTCGAAACCCTTAGAAAATCGGCATGCATCATGTACGGTGTGGATGAGTGATTTGTTTCCAAATAATATGAAATAAGTTTGACGAATAATTTTCAAGAAATCCCGGACTCGTTCTACCACCGAGTTCAAAGGGAAGTTCAGAATATCTTGTATTTTGGGCATTGAAATTTGGAGTATTGTTATCAAGTGGATCCATTGTTCAACTTGCTCGTTCATGTGCGTTGGAATTTCTTCGGTAGCTTCTGTATTCGACATGCTCTTAATCAACGTCTTCTAAAGGATTTCGATTTTCGTTATCAATTGCTAAAACATAATTAAATTCCATCAAGAAATCAGGATTAAAATCTGGATCGAAATCTGCACAATATCGCAAGATTGTGATAAAATAACTTGTCTTATTTCTTGGTTACATTTGAAACATAAATAATCTTTTTTCGAAACGGGTTTGCTATTATTAAACATATGTGTTTCGTCAGGACAATTGTTTGGCGTTAATGCTGCTAATTGATAAATTTTATTTTCAAATGTTATTTTAAATGGATATTCTTCCATACATTCTGTATGTGCGTAAATAAAAAAATTGGTATCAATATTCCATATATTTGGATGACAAGAATAACCAACCATATTATTATGAGTCACATAACAAAACTCTGTCAAAATATCATCTTCTAAACGTTTAATATGCAGTACTTCTTCTAATTGTTGAAATGTTTTAACTTTATTATTTTGATCTATTTCTGATGATTTATTAATAATAAATTCGATGTCCATGATCACTTACCTAAGAAACACTAGTAAAAACTAATTCTGTTCTGAAAATTGCACTCCTTATATATGCCCGGTAGAAAACTCTCACGTCAACAACGATATGCGACGTCTCATATTTTATTCCATATGCCGACGACTGCGCCTGACCTCCTTTCACCAGTAGTAGGTTGGTCAACTTTCATATTTATCCTGCCGGTCCGGTAACCATGGATGAATCCGGTAACCATGGATGAATCCGGTAACCATGGACCATGGCAGGATAAATATGAAAGGGGGATCACATGATTTGGAAACAAACGATTGACAATATTCATGCTTACTCGAGCAGTGTGGGATGTTGCTCCGTCCTGCTGGAAAAACGTCTCATCGTTCACGTCGTAGTGTGCAAGTTGTGGAGTAAAAAAGTTTTCCAACATTTCTGCGTATCTCTGCGAAGTCACTGTTACAGCATTGCCAAGGCCATCTTCAAAAAAGTATGGCCCTATTATCCCTAATGAAGACATGGCGTGTAATGTGGGGACGTGGGCAGCGTCGCCACGTGACCTGTGATGTCAGATCACTTAACTAGTTCAGGATCGCCATGTAATGCAAATCCGTTTGCCAGTTAGGTATTGGTCCTTCACACAATGAGAGATCGACATTTCCAACCACATTATCAGTAGAGGTACTTGGAAGGGATCCATCCAAATTAATTCGATTAAGTTCAGAAGACACTCCTGTTGACAATTCTCGGTAACTTCGACACCAATCTCTATCTGTTGTAATTGAAGTTGTTGCTCCATCGTTCTCGGAAGGTATCTTTATAAAAACAATTATAAATTAAAAATATATTTTAAAAATTAAGTGTAGCTGAATGGGTTTCCCAATCTTGTAGATTCATTGATCTACAACGAGATTGACTACTTATGACCATGGGTGGAAGACTCATTTCAGCCATGATTAATTCATTTAAGATACAAGAGTAATTGATACTAGTCGGGTACAAACACCAACTACAATGCGTATGCATTAACTTATGTTCATGGATATACCAAAACGTGATATCATAATAATTCATTGTAAGTTTACGGAATTTCGGTAAACAATTAATACAGGAAATTGCGCATTTTTGATCTATTGTGTCATATATAAAAATAAATTGAGAACACGTAAAATCATAATTATAATGTGAAGAAGCATCATACAACGGACGAAATGCCCAATTAGGGAAAGTTTCAATAACATGACCGTCGAAACTAAAACGACTAATATTTGCGCTACCTTCGGGTGCTAACTGTTTAAATTTCAATAGTCGATGTTTTACTGAATCTAAACTACTTACATTTAAACGACAAAAACCATCTGATTCATCATAAAACCCGTCAGGATCTAATTGAAACACTTCGGTTGTACTAGCCTCACTAATATTTGGTTCAACAATATTTTCTGGTATATTAGGTATTTCTTGATTAAAATGAACATTAGACATTGTAGCTGTTGTTTCTTACCTGAGAAGTATTACACAAAGTGTAGAGACTGTTGAAAGATGCTCTTTTATATGAATATAGCGAGGCCGCTGTTGGTCACCTTTCAAACTAATTTGCATTCGAAGCGGAGAAAGGTAAGTTATCTAAAACCTTTGGTTTTTATCCACAGCGGCGGCAGCGGCGGGGAGAGTAAGCGGGGGGGGGGGCAATCGATCGAGTCGACACGACGACTACGTCATGTGTCCTGACTCATGATCATGATTGCAGATGCGTTGATGTATTAAATAATAGGCAGGTAAAGTTGGTATAACATCGTATAATTAAATAACACTTATAACGATATAACATTTACTATCTACATAATTAATAATATGGACAGTAGTCGAAAGGAGAGTTCTATCTCACACTCGCTATGTCGTACTGTCTATCTAACTATGTCTGATCTCTGACTCCCTGATGGAACGTCTTATATACATTAGAGTGTCCTCCTTTTGACTATGTTGTATTGTGGGCCGTTTGGGCGGCCACATCGGATAGCAGGTTCGGGCGGCTTATAGTATTAAATGATACACACTCGAAGTTCGGGTAACATTATATAATTAATTTAACTCTTACAAACTGGATAACAACGTATTTACAAGATGTACATGGATTACTAGGTTCAACTCAGACAGGGCAGAACGTGGTTATTAAGTATAACACAGTTCGTACCACTGACTGGTTGTAACTCTCTATCGAAACAGTTACTCTGACTGTGACTCCCTCTTACTTAAACTATTGTCTATATATACCTAGAGAAAATCCTTGCCTTACTTGTGATGTGTTTCTAGAACACATCTACAACCCTGACACATAGTCTTGTGTATGTAACAAATACATAGTAAGGTCGTGTTTATATAACACGTTACCGTTTGTATTAAAAGGCGAGGCCGTAGCCTTGCTGAAAGTGTTATGCATACACATGACTACATATCGAGTTATTACACCATCCCTCTTGGGGAGCAAAGAAAACTAACACTAATATGTTTGTTTTTCTTTCATCGAAATCTCTCTAACTATTTATTTTCCCTATTCCTATTCTAAAATATGGTAAACATTAATGAAGTTACAAATATGACATGTATTATTCAAACCTTAAGAATAGTTGTTTACATATATACAAGTTTCCTATTAACATATTTATACTTAGCTTAATAATGTTCTAACCAACATATCTGTTTTTATTTCTAGGCATGATAATGCTTGAGGCGGTTTTTGTGTACTTCGGTATATTTACCGTCTATGCAAACTGTTATATTTGGCGGCTTGTTTGTTTCAGTTATTATAAAAGGGCCGTTATACAGTGACTCAAGTTTATTCCCTGCTTCATTTTTCAATAAAATCTGATCGCCGACACAGAAGTGTGTGGGCCTGCGATTCCTATTTAACTTTTCCTGTCTCTTAACTTTAGATAGGATTAAATTATGTTTCGCATCGTGCAGGGCTGTCTGAAGTCTGTATTTCATTTCCGCGGCGTAATTGTCAAAATTGAAAAGCGGCTCTATCGCGTTTGTTAACGATGAAGGCAGCGGATTGTGTTTACCGAAAACTAACTCATGAGGTGTATATTTGGTTTCAGTATGCACTGTGTTGTTAAATGCAAAGCACCAATAAGGTATCCAAGTTAACCAATTGTCTTTATGGTTATCTAGTTGGATTCGTAGATACGCTCCGAGATTCTTATGTGTATTTTCTAATGTGCCTAACGTTTCGTGGTGGTAAGCGGTTGATCTCAATTGCTGTATTCCTAGCAGTGAGCAAGTTTCTTTGAAAACTGCAGCCATAAACTCTGTTCCTTGGTCAGAAGCTATCTGTTCGGGAATAGCGTATCTCAATATAAAATTCTCGACCAGGGCTCTGGCTACTGTGGCAGCTTCCTTGCTTTGGATAGGATATGCCTCCACGAATTTCGTTAGTTCGCATTGGAGTGTCAAGATGTACTTGTTTTCCTCGTGGTCTTGGTTTAATGGACCTACTAAATCTACGAAAATCTTTTGGAAAGCGTATGATGATGTGGTCGTTACCTTGATTGGTTCTTTGTTGGGTATTGAGTGCTTGTGTTTTTGGCAATCACTACATCGTTTCACGAATGATTCTATGTCGTGCTTTAGTTTTGGCCAATAATAAAATCTTTTGATTTGGTTAAATGTTCGGTTTACTCCTCCGTGTCCTCCTGTATGTAGCATATGATAATCGTTGATGATTAGTTTGTAATGTGGGCCGTTGGGTGGCCACACCGGATAGCAGGTAGGGCGACTTATCGTAAAGAATGCTACTCACAAAGTTCGGGTAACATATTATAATTTAATATATAACACTTATAAACTGGATAACAATTATATACATTATTACTATGATCTAACTATCATTAAGACAGTAACTGTCTATCTGAAAGTGAGTATGAATGTGGACATGATTCTGAATAAGAATCTGACTCTGAATGTCTCTCACTTACATTACTGTCGTTATATATATCCCAGATGATCCTTGTACTTCTTCTGGAATATAATACAAACCCTGACATATAGTTTGTGTATGCAAACAACACGCGTGAGCGAGGTCGTGTTTGTAAAACACGTTACATTTGTATTAAAGGAACGAGGCTGTGGCCTCGTTGAGAGTGTTTGCGTATACATACTACATTGCGTTATCACACCACCCTTCTTGGGGTTAAGAAAAATAACGCTGAGGTGTTTGTTTTTCTTTCATTAAAATCTTTACCTTTCTTATTCCTATTTTACAATATGGTGAACACTATAAATATGACATATACTATTAACCTTAAAAGTAGTTGCTTATTTATTACATGTATACAAGTTTCTTATTTCCTACTAACATATTTACACTTATTTTAACAATTGTACTAACTGACATATCTGTACTTGTTTCTAGGCGTGATAATGCTTAATTAAGGCGGTTTTTGTGTATTTCGGTATCTTTACCGTTTATGCAAACTGTTATGTTTGGCGGCTTGTCTGTTTCAGTTACTATAAAGGGGCCGTTATACAGTGACTCAAGTTTATTCCCTGCTTCGTTTTTTAATAAAACCTGATCGCCGACACAAAAGTGTGTGGGCCTGCGATTCCTATTTAACTTTTCTTGTCTCTTAACTTTCGATAGGATCAAATTATGTTTCGCATCGTGCAGGGCTGTCTGGAGTCTGTATTTCATTTCTGCGGCGTAATTTTCAAAATTGAATAGCGGCTCTATCGCGTTCGTTAACGATGAAGGTAGGGGATTGTGTTTACCGAAAACTAACTCATGAGGTGTATATTTGGTTTCAGTATGCACTGTGTTATTAAATGCAAAGCACCAATAAGGTATCCAAGTCGACCAATTGTCTTTGTGGTTATCTAATTGGTTTCGTAGATACGCTCCGAGATTCTTATGTGTATTCTCTAATGCGCCTAACGTTTCGTGGTGGTAAGCAGTTGATCTCAATTGCCGTATTCCTAGCAGTGAGCAAGTTTCCTTGAAAACTGCAGCCATAAACTCTGTTCCTTGGTCGGAAGCTATCTGTTCGGGAATAGCGTATCTTAATATAAAATTCTCGACCAGGGCTCTGGCTACTGTGGCAGCTTCTTTGCTTTGGATACTATATGCCTCCACGAATTTCGTTAGTTCGCATTGGAGTGTCAAGATGTACTTGTTTTCCTCGTGGTCTTGGTTTAATGGACCTACTAGATCTACAAAAATCTTTTGGAAAGCGTATGACGATGTGGTCGTTACCTTGATTGGTATTTTGTTTGGTATTGAGTGCTTGTGTTTTTGGCAATCACTACACCGTTTCACGAATGATTCGATGTGCTTTAGTTTTGGCCAATAATAAAACCTTTTGATCTGGTTAAATGTTCGGTTTACTCCTCCGTGTCCTCCTGTACGTAGCATATGATAATCGTTTATGATTAGTTGCTGTGTTTCGTAGTCTTCAATTCTTACTACTCCTCCTATTACGTTTATCTTTAAATCGTTTGGCTCTCTCTTCTTCCATGGAATAAAATTTCTCAGGAAGTCGCTGTTCCTGGAATTGTCTTTGACTATACATATTTCCTGTATGTCGTGTCCTGCGCAGAACTCCTGGAGTGTAGCCAATAAGCGCATGTACTGCTGAGGACTTATTGTAGCTACAGTCTCCTTCATAAAAATTGTGAGAGCATCTTCGTCGTATAGGAATATTTCCTTGGAACGCATGCTTGTTCCGTTACGACATTGGAGGGAATTGAAGCTTGCCTTGTCTATCACTCGAAGTTCAATAGATCCCGCTGGCCTTTTCAACAGTTCCACAACCCCGGGGTGATCTGCCCTGGAGCCGGTGGAACCTGTGACTGTTGGTTTCGTAATGGTGCAATCGGCAGCTGTCTGTCTTGACTGGGCCCTAGTCGTAACAAAAATGCTGTCATTAATCCCATTACTAACCTTCTTCAAGTCGTTGGAATCTATCTCTATCCGTGATAAGGCGTCTGCAACTACGTTCTCCGAACCCTTAACGTAATTGATGATAAAATCGTATTCCTCTAACACTAATCTGAATTTCGTAAGACGGCTAGACGGGTTGGTCATTCCAAACAAATATACTAATGGCCTATGATCTGTAAAGATCTTGAATTTTCGACCATATAAGTAAGGCCTGAAATGCTTCACTGCCCAAACCACGGCTTATAACTCTTTTTCAATTGTGCAGTAGTTCCTTTCCGCTTTGTTTAAGGATCGACTGGCATAAGCGATTGGCCTGTCGTTGCCGTTGGATAGCACTGCACCAATTGAGTAGCCGGATGCATCTGTTTTTAAAGTAAACATGTTATCTGCATCGAAATCTGGATATTGCAAAACTGGTGGTGTCTGAAGGGCTAGCTTGAGCTTTTCAAATGCCTTTTGTTCCACATCGGACCATGTAAAAATCACATTTTTCCTTGTAAGGTTGTTCAAAGGATTCACGATGTTGGCAAAATTTGGAATGAAACGTCTATAATAGTTGGCGAATGCGACAAATCGTTTTACGTCTTTTGCGTTCTTAGGAACCGTGTATTCCATTAAGGCTTTTACGTTGGAAGGGTCAGGTGAGACTCCTTCAGCCGAAATGACGTGTCCCAAATATAAAATTTCCTTTCGTAAAAAATCGCATTTGCCTGGGATAAGTTTAAGATTAACTTTTCTTAGCCGTTCCAGTACTCTAACTAAATTCAGATTGTGTTGTCGGAGATTGTTGCCGAAAACTATGAGATCGTCAAGATATATGAAACATTGTTCATAATTAAATCCTGACATTGCTATTGTCATGGCTCTAGAAAAAGCGCTACTACTCGTTTTTAGTCCCATTGGAAGTCGACACATTTGATATTGATCTTTGCCGGTAGTAAATGCTGTGTAGGGACGGCTTTTGGGCTCTAATTCTATCTGGTGATAGCCTTGGGCCAAATCTAAATGAGAAAAATAGACTGCGCCTGAAAGCGAGTCTAAGATCTCGTTGATTGATGGCAGTGGGAATTTGTCATCGACTGTCTGCTTATTTAACAGGCGGTAGTCGATCACTATCCCCCACTTCCGGTTTCCGTCCTTATCCTTTTTCTTGGGAACTAATAGTAATGGAGATGACCACGGTGACTTTGCCTTTTCTATAATGCATCGGACAAAAGTTTCTCTACTTGTCTGTCGATCTCATGTTTTTGCGAATGTGGCAATCGATAGGGTTTAGAATATATCGGATTTATCTGCGGGTTAACCTGTATGTCTCCCCTGTATATGTTCGTGTGCGTAAGTTTGTCTGAATCAAGGAAAAACACGTCGCAATACTTAGCGATAATTTTTTGCATCGTAATGTTTTCTTCTTTGTTTAGATGTGAGGTATTTACTGTTTGTAAAACCTTGTCGACGCGTTCGACTGATTTAGTGCCACTACACTTGAAAGTGCAGACGTTGTATTTATCATGGTCTGTTACCGTAGGAGCAAAGTTCTTCAATGTCGCGTCGCTATCTCTTGTATTCAGTATACGTACGGGCACTAACCCATTCTTCGGGGTGACAACAGATCCTGCTATAAATATACCTGGGGCAGCTTCCTTCTGGGAAACTACACAATCGCTACTTGTACTTACTTTAAAATATTTGATTATTTCACAACGAGGCGGAATGTTAACAACCGTGTTTTCGTCGGAATGCATTGGTAATGTAATTTGCTGACCTTCAATTGAAAACGTAATATTATATTTCTCGTAGTCTATAACGGTGTTGTATTTGGCAAGAATGTCAGAACCGATGATACCTATAAATTTGTTACTGTTTACATTGTCTAGCACTGCAACCTCGTGCTTGACCTTGGCTTCGCCTAACCTTAGCGTAATGAAAGCTGATCCGTTTGTTTTTGTTTCGCCGTTGATGCCGACTATGTTTACCTTCTGTGTTTTATCAACAATTATGTTTGTATAATTAGCATTTAAAAATATAACACTTATAGAAGCACCTGTGTCAACTAGAAATAGATTGTCTTTATTATTGAAATATGAATTAATATATGTTAAACCGTCGAGGTTAAAAAAGGGTTGACTGGAATCTGTTTTTAGTTGACTATTCTTCGAAAAAATTGATTATCTTTATTATCGTCGGGCTGGGTCGCGTTTGATGATACAGCGAATACTCTGTCGCGGTTAGCGCGTTTGTCGCGTCTTACAAATTTCTTTCTATAATTTTGATTATAATTGCTATGTGTATTGTCATGTTGAAAATTTCTTCGTTTATTCTCGTTGTTAGTGTGCCTATATCTTCGATATCGATTGTCTTTGGCTTGTGCATGATTAAACGTAGTTTTTGAATTATTAAACGTAGCTTTTCTTGAGAAATGATAAATTGTATTGCTTGCGGGGTTGAGTATCTGTTCGTTTGAAGCCTCTTGAATCGCGTCGCTTAATGTGCTAGGGTTGCGAGCTTTTATTAATAATTTTATGTTGGGGTCGCGAAGTCCATTAGCAAATGTATTGACTGCAATTTGTTCATTTGCGGAACGAAATTTATCTACTAGCGTGTCGTCGTCGCCTGCTTGCGTGATTGATAATTGTGCGAGCAGATCTTCTACTGTCTCGCCGTATTCGTTTATTGTTTTCGCGCCCTGTTTCACATTGTATAATTGTGACGTTAATGCTGCGACCGATTTTTTCGTAATGAAATAGCGTTTTAAGTCTGTAATTAAAGCGGCATTATTGGGGTATGTTTTGAGTAATCTTAATTTCGCTTTAGGGGATAACCGTGTTTTTAGGACGTATTTGGTTAAACTTTCCTTTCCCGCGTTATCTAACAATGCGTCGTATAATTCGATCGAATCTATAAGTTGCAGAGTTACTTCTTCTTTACCGTTCATTACAGGTAATAAACTTGAGGCAGTCCGTAAATCGAAATTCTCAGCCATATTGCCAATTGTTACATTTAAATTACTTAATCTGTTATTTAAAATTTCGGTAGCCTCATCTAACGTCGCGGTAATGTCTTTGATACAATTTTTAGTTGCCTCCCGGGTACTTAAGCTATGTGCTACCTTATTAAAACTGTCCCTTATTTCACACAATCTAAGATTAAAATTGTCTATTAGCGCTTGTTTGCGCTTAATTACGTTAATATCACTCTTATTACTAACATTGTCTTTCCTTAAATTACTAAAAAATACCTTTACTTCTTCGTGTATCTGTAAGAATTGGTCGGGGGCGGACATGGGTGTTAGACTAGACCTTCTCCTGGCTTCGGTGGAACTCCAGTTGGACCTGAGCGGAGAGGGCCTTCGTCATCCTCTTGTTCACGTGCCGGTATACACCGTAGCAGCAGCAGGACGTTAATATGACCATAACTCCCACGAATGCCACTACGCCGAGGATGTCGATGGTGTCTACGTTGTTTTTTATGTTGGCGTCATTGCCAGCGATGATTACCTCTTCCTTCGTCGCGTAATTGCCCATTTCTTGATTTTGACCTGCTAAACTGTAGGTTTTTCCTTCCCTGGTCCGTTCCGGCTTCCTACATGTTCCCTGCAGTCTTACTCGACTGGCAGAATGGTCCTAAGCCGTAGGTAGGCAGAATCGCCATGTAATGTGGGCCGTTGGGTGGCCACACCGGATAGCAGGAAGGGCGACTTATCGTAAAGAATGATACTCACAAAGTTCGGGTAACATATTATAATTTAATATATAACACTTATAAACTGGATAACAATTATATACATTATTACTATGATCTAACTATCATTAAGACAGTAACTGTCTATCTGAAAGTGAGTATGAATGTGGACATGATTCTGAATAAGAATCTGACTCTGAATGTCTCTCACTTACATTACTGTCGTTATATATATCCCAGATGATCCTTGTACTTCTGGAATATAATACAAACCCTGACATATAGTTTGTGTATGCAAACAACACGCGTGAGCGAGGTCGTGTTTGTAAAACACGTTACATTTGTATTAAAGGAACGAGGCTGTGGCCTCGAGTGTTTGCGTATACATACTACATTGCGTTATCACAAGTTGCTGTGTTTCGTAGTCTTCAATTCTTGTTACTCCTCCGATTACGTTTATTTTTAAATCGTTTGGCTCTCTCTTCTTCCATGGAATAAAATTTCTCAGGAAGTCGCTGTTCCTGGAATTGTCTTTGACTATACATATTTCCTGTATGTCGTGTCCTGCGCAGAACTCCTGGAGTGTAGTCAATAAGCGCATGTACTGCTGAGGACTCATTGTAACTACAGTCTCCTTCATAAAAATTGTGAGAGCATCTTCGTCGTATAGGAATATTTCCTTGGAACGCATGCTTGTTCCGTTACGACGTTGGAAGGAATTGTCTATCACTCGAAGTTCAATAGATCCCGCTGGCCTTTTCAACAGTTCCACAACCCCGGGGTGATCCGCCCTGGAGCCGGTGGACTCTGTGATTGCTGGGTTCGTAATGGTGTGATCGGCAGCTGCCTGTCTTGACTGAGCTCTAGTCGTAACAAAAATGCTGTCGTTAATCCCATTACTAACCTTCTTCAAGTCGTTGAAATCTATCTCTATCCGTGATAAGACGTCTGCAACTACGTTTTTGAACCCTTTACATAGTTGATGATAAAATCGTATTCTTCTAACACTAACCTGAATTTCGTAAGACGGCTAGACGGGTTGGTCATTCCAAACAAATATACTAATGGCCTATGATCTGTAAAGATCTTGAATTTTCGACCGTATAGGTAAGGCCTGAAATGCTTCACTGCCCAAACCACGGCTAATAACTCTTTTTCAATTGTGCAGTAGTTCCTTTCAGCTTTGTTTAAGGACCGACTGGCATAAGCGATAGGCCTGTCGTTGCTGTTGGATAGCACTGCGCCAATTGAGTAGCCGGATGCATCTGTTTTTAAAGTAAACATGTTGTCTGCATCGAAATTTGGATATTGCAAAACCGGTGGTGTCTGAAGGGCTAGCTTGAGCTTTTCAAATGCCTTTTGTTCCACATCGGACCATGTAAAATTTACGTTTTTCCTTGTAAGGTTGTTCAAAGGATTCACGATGTTGGCAAAATTTGGAATGAAACGCCTATAATAGTTGGCGAATGCGACAAACCGTTTTACGTCTTTTGCGTTCTTAGGAACAGTATATTCCGTTAGGGCCTTTACGTTGGAAGGGTCTGGTGAGACTCCTTCAGCCGAAATGACGTGTCCCAAATATAAAATTTCTTTTCTTAAAAAAATCGCATTTGCCTGGGTTAAGTTTAAGATTAACTTTTATTAGCCGTTCCAGTACTCTAACTAAATTCAGATTGTGTTGGCGGAGATTGTTGCCGAAAACTATGAGATCGTCTAGATATATGAAACATTGTTCATAATTAAGTCCTGACATTGCTATTGTCATGGCTCTAGAAAAAGCGCTACTACTCGTCTTTAATCCCATCGGAAGTCGACACATCTGATACTGATCTTTGCCGGTAGTAAATGCAGTGTAGGGACGGCTTTTGGGTTCTAATTCTATCTGATGATAGCCCTGGGCCAAATCTAAATGAGAAAAATAGACTGCGCCTGAAAGCGAGTCTAAGATCTCGTTGATTGATGGCAGTAGGAATCTGTCATCGACTATCTGCTTATTTAACAGGCGGTAGTCGATCACTATCCTCCACTTCTGGTTTCCGTCCTTATCCTTTTTCTTGGGAACTAATAGTAATGGAGACGACCATGGTGACTTTGCCTTTTCTATAATGCCATCGGACAAAAGTTTCTCTACTTGTCTGTCGATCTCATGTTTTTGCGAATGTGGCAAACGATAGGGTTTAGAATATATAGGATTTATTTGCGGGTTAACCTGTATGTCTCCCCTGTATATACTCGTATGCGTAAGTTTGTCTGATTCAAGGAAAAATACGTCGCAATACTTAGCGATAATTTTTTGCATCGTAATGGTCTCTTCCTTGTTTAGATGTGACGTATTTACTGTTTGTAAAACCTTGCTGACGCGTTCGACTGATTTGGGGCCACTATAATTGAAAGTGCAAACGTTGTATTTATTGAGGTCGGTTACCGTAGGAGCAAAATTTTTCAATGTCGCGTCGCTATCTCTTGTATTCAGTATACGCACGGGCACCATTCCATTTTTCGGGGCAACAACAGATCCTGCTATGAATATACCTGGAGCAGCTTCCTTCTGGGAAACTACACAATCGCTACATGTATTTACTTTAAAATATTTAATTACTTCACGAGGCGGAATGTTAACAACCGTGTTTTCATTGGAATGCAAAGGTAATGTAATTTGCTGACCTTCAATCGAAAACGCAAGACTGTACTTTTCGTAATCTAAAACTGCGCCGTATTTAGCGAGTAAGTCTGAACCGATAATACCTATAAGTTCATTGTTATTTGTATTGTCTAATACTGCAAACTTGTGTTTGACCTTGGCTTCGCCTAACCTTAGTGTAATGAAAGCCGACCCAATTGTTTTTGTTTGGCCGTTAATGCCGACTATGTTTAATTTCTCTGTTTTGTCAATATCTATGTTTGTATAATTCGTATTTATAAATATAACACTTATAGAAGCACCTTTGTCAACCAGAAATAGATTCTCTTTATTATTGAAATGCACATTAATATACGTTAAACCGTCGAGGTTAAAACAGTATTGACTAGAATCTGCTTTTAGTTGACTGTTTTCCGAAAAAACTGATTGTCCTTATTATCATCGGGCTGGACCGCGTTCGATGATACAGTGAATACTTTGTCTCGGTTATCGCGCTTGTCGCGTCTTAAAAATTTCTTTCTATAACCGTGATTATAATTGCTATGAGTATTACCGTGTTGGAAATTTCTTCGTTTGTTCTCGTTATTAGTATGCCTATACTTCCGGTACCGGTTGTCTTTACCGTGTGAATTATTAAACGTAGCTTTTCTCGAGAAATGATAAACCGTATTGCTATTGTTTGGCGGGTTGAGTATTTGCTCGTTTGAAGCCTCTTGAATCGCGTCGCTTAACGTGCTTGGGTTGCGTGCTTTTATTAATAGCTTTATATTCGTGTCGCGAAGTCCGTTAGCGAACATATTAACAGCAATCTGCTCATTTACCGTACGGAACTTATCGATTAACGTCTCGTCGTCGCCTGCTTGCGTGATTGACAATTGGGCGAGCAGTTCTTCGACTGTCTCACCGTATTCGTTTATTGTTTTTGCGCCCTGTTTAACATTGTATAATTGTGAAGTTAACGCCGTGACCGATTTTTTTGTAATAACATGGCGTTTTAAATCCGTAATTAAAGCGGTATTATTGGGGTATGATTTGAGTAATCTTAATTTCGCCTTTGGGGATAACCGTGTCTTGAGGACGTATTTCGTTAAACTTTCTTTTCCCACGTTATCTAACAATGCGTCATATAATTCGATCGAATCTATTAGTTGCAGGGTTACTTCTTCTTTACCGTTCATTACAGGTAATAAACTCGAGGCAGTCCGTAAATCAAAATTCTCAGCCATGTTGCCAATTGTTACATTCAAATTACTTAATCTATTACTTAAAATTTCGGTAGCCTCATTTAATGTTGCGGTAATGTCTTTGATACAATTTTTAGTCGCTTCTCGGGTACTTAAATTATGAGCTACCTTATTAAAACTGTCCCTTATCTCACATAATCTAAGATTAAAATTGTCTATCAGCGCTTGTTTGCGCCTAATAACATTTATATCACTCTTATTGCTAACATTGTCTTTCCTTAAATTACTAAAAAATACCTTTACTTCGTCATGTATCTGTATGAATTGATCTGGGGCGGACATGAGGGTTGGCCTAGACCTTCTCCTGGCTTCGGTGGAACTCCATTTGGACCTGAGCGGAGAGGGCCTTCGTCATCTTCTTGTTCACGTGCCGGTATACACCGTAGCAGCAGCAGGACGTTAATATGACCATAACTCCCACAAACGCCACTACGCCGAGGATGTCGATGGTGTCCACGCTGCTCTTTACGTTGGCGTCATTGCCTGCGATGATCACCTCCTCCTTTGTCGCGTAATTGCACATTTTTTACTCTGACCTGCTAAACTGTAGGTTTTCTTCATTGGTTCGTTCCGGGTTCCTACAAGTTCCCTGCAGTCTTAAATGACTGGCAGAATGGTCCTAAGCCGTAGGTAGGCAGAGATCGCCATGTAATGTGGGCCGTTTGGGCGGCCACATCGGATAGCAGGTTCGGGCGGCTTATAGTATTAAATGATACACACTCGAAGTTCGGGTAACATTATATAATTAATTTAACTCTTACAAACTGGATAACAACGTATTTACAAGATGTACATGGATTACTAGGTTCAACTCAGACAGGGCAGAACGTGGTTATTAAGTATAACACAGTTCGTACCACTGACTGGTTGTAACTATCTATCGAAACAGTTACTCTGACTGTGACTCCCTCTTACTTAAACTATTGTCTATATATACCTAGAGAATATCCTTGCCTTACTTGTGATGTGTTTCTAGAACACATCTACAACCCTGACACATAGTCTTGTGTATGTAACAAATACATAGTAAGGTCGTGTTTATATAACACGTTACCGTTTGTATTAAAAGGCGAGGCCGTAGCCTTGCTGAAAGTGTTATGCATACACATGACTACATCTCCCCCTCAGACAGGGTAGAACGTGGTTATTAAGTATAACACAGTTCGTACCACTGACTGGTTGTAACTCTCTATCGAAACAGTTACTCTGACTGTGACTCCCTCTTACTTAAACTATTGTCTATATATACCTAGAGAAAATCCTTACTTTACTTGTGATGTGTTTCTAGAACACATCTACAACCCTGACACATAGTCTTGTGTATGTAACAAATACATAGTAAGGTCGTGTTTATATAGCACGTTACCGTTTGTATTAAAAGGCGAGGCCGTAGCCTTGCTGAAAGTGTTATGCATACACATGACTACATATCGAGTTATTACAATGTCCTTACTTTACTGTCAACAAGTGGTGCAAGTGTGTAACTTGTAATTGAGAACGCTTGTGTACGTATATCAGATGGACCGAGGTCATGTTTTTGAATACAATACAAATAAGACCAGGGCCGCACCTTGACTACATCAAGTAGTACAAAACATTACTCAATCAGGTTATCACACCTTCCACCCAGCGAGAAAGAAAAAGGCAACAGGGTTTGTTTGGTTTTTTCTTTTTCTAGAAATTTCTATATCTACTTATGTTTTCTTATGTACTAAATGCAGATATAACTTACATTGATGGGATACATTTACTTATTTTCTAAATATTTGACATTTATTTGACACTATTATCTATATATTACAAATGTTCCGTAAAATTATTTAACGTTATTACACATAGTAAAATATTTTCATCTATATATCACACATAATAATGTTTGAGACGGTTCTTATGTACCTCGATGTATTTATCGTCTATGCGAATTGTTACGTTTAGTGGCTTATTTGTCTCAGTAATGGTAAAAGGACCGTTATATAATGTCTCGAGCTTATTTCCTGCTTCGTCTTTACCAAAATTTGATCTCCAACACAGAAGTGTGTGGGTTTGCGATTATTGTTCAACTTATTTTGTCTTTTAACTTTAGACTGGATTAAATTGTATTTTGCCTCATTTAGGGCTGTTTGCAGTCTGTATTTAATTTCCGCGGTATAGTTATCGAAATTATAAAGTGGCTCTATCACGTTGGTTAATGATGAGGGTAGCGGGTTGTGTTTTCCAAAAACTAATTCGTGTGGGGTATATTTCGTTTCTGTATGCACTGTGTTGTTAAATGCAAAGCACCAATAAGGTATCCATGTTGACCAATTGTCTTTGTGGTTATTCAGTTGAATACGTAGATACGCTCCCAGATTTTTGTGTGTTTTCTAATGCGCCTAACGTTTCGTGGTGGTATTGTAATGTAGCCTGGTCCTGCGGGGCTACATCGTTGCGTTGGTACGCAGATGCGTATAAGAATTTAAATAATACGCAGATAAGGTTGTTTTAACATAGTATAATTAGTTAACACTTATTTAACAAGTAACATTGATTATATACATAACAACAAATAGAACAGTAGTCAAAGGAGAGATCTATCTCGCACTCGCTATGTCTTACTGACTATCTAGCTATGTATCCTCTCTTGTTCTCTGGTAGAACGTCTTATATACTTTAGAGTGCCCTCCTTTGACTATGTCCTTACTTAACTATAAACAAGATGTGCAAGCGTGTAGCCTCTAATTAAGAATGCTTGTGTTTAATAAAACAGGTGGACCGAGGTTGTGATTTCGAGTACAATACAAATAAGACCAGTGCCACACCTTGACTATATCGAGTAATACAAACATTACCTAATTAGGTTATCACAGTATGCAGTTGATTTCAGCTGCTGTATGCCTAAAAGAGAGCAAGTTTCCTTAAAAACTCTAGCCATGAATTCTGTCCCTTGGTCGGAAGTTATCTGTTCGGGAATAGCGTACCTTAGTATAAAATTCTCAACCAGAGCTTTGGCTACTGTGGAAGCTTCTTTGTTTTGAATGGGGATAGGCTTCTACGAATTTCGTTAGTTCGCATTGGAGTGTCAAAATGTATTTGTTCTCCTCCTGGTCTCGGTTTAATGGACCTACTAAATCCACAAAAATCTTCTGGAAGGCGTATGACGATGTGGTTGTGACTTTGATTGGTTCTTTGTTGGGTATTGAGTGCTTGTGTTTTTGGCAATCACTACATCGTTTCACGAATGATTCAATGTCGTGTTTTAGTCTTGGCCAAAAATAAAATCTCTTGATTTTGTTGAATGTTCTATTTACCCCACTATGTCCCCCTGTGGGTAACATGTGGTAGTCGTTGATAATTAGCAGCTGTGTCTCATAGTCTTCAATTCTTTGCACTCCTCCAATTACATTTACCTTTAAACGGTTTGGCTCTCTCTTGCCCCTTGGAATAATTTTTCTCAGGAAGTCGCTGTTCCTGGACTTATCTTTGACTATACATATTTCTTGTATGTCGTGTTCTGCGCTGAACTCTTGGAGTGTAGTCAACAAGCGCATGTGCTGCTGAGGACTCGTTGCGCATGCTTGTTTCGTTACGACGTTGGAGAGAATTGAAGCTTGCTTTGTCTATCACTTGAAGTTCAATAGATCCCGCAGGTTTTTTCAACAGTTCCACAACCCCGGGGTGATCTGCCCTGGAGCCGGTGGAATCTGTGACTGGTGCTTTCGTACTGGTGCCATCGGCATCTGTCTGTCTTGACTGGCGTCTAGTAACAAAGATGCTGTCGGTAGCCCCATTACTAACCTTCTTCAAGTCGTTGGAATCTATTTCTATTCGTGATAAGGCGTCTTGTTGCAAGTGTTAAATTGTACGTGTGTGTGTTAAATTATACGTGTGACCTATCGTTCGGAGGAAAAAGCCTCGCGTCAACAACGATACGCGACTACTAGTATTTTATTTAATATCCCGTCTACGACTCCGACCTCCTTTCACTTCAATAGCGCGCACTTGCCCATCCGGTAACCATGGCCGCTGCCGGTCACCAGGATGCAGGCAAGTGCGCGTTGAAGTGAAAGGAGGTTGGATGAGTTTACCCGAAATTTACACGTTCTCGTTTGTTTACGTCCTGGGCCAACGAATATGTATCTAAAATTGATGAAAATAAAACGCACGCCAGCATGGCATTACCTTTTACAGCAATACCTGTCGAATTATTAATGTTTTACATATCACCTGCGGAATATGACTTGCTACCATTGGGCAGTCGTGTCCAAGAAGTTAACGTGAGTGTTACACCTGTTGGAAGTAAGGTTTGTTTTTCTACAAATTGTAATAAGGTGGGCCTTAAGCCCTAAGTGCCTGGAGGATCGGCATGTAATGTGGGCCGTTTGGGCGGCCACACCGGATAGCAGGTAGGGCGACTTATCGTAGCAAATGATACGCACAAAGTTCGGGTAACATTATAATTTAATATAACACTTATAACTGGTTAACAAAGTATATACATTATTCACTATGCTCTGACTATTACTAAGACTGTAATTGTGTATCTGGATGTGAGTATCAATCTGAATATCTCTTACTTACACTACTATCTATATATATATATTAGGGAACATCCTTGGAGAGTTTCTAGAACATCCACAAACCCTGACATACCGTCTGTGTATGCAATAAACACGTGAGTAAGGTCGTGTCTGTAAAACACGTTACCTTTTGTATTAAAAAGAACGAGGTTGTGGCCTCGTCGAGAGTGTTTGCATATACATGACTATATTGCGTTATCACACCATCCCCCTTGGGGTTAAAGAAAAATAACGCTGAGCTGTTTGTTTTTCTTTCATTGAAATCTTTCTCTCCAGTTACCTTCCCTATTCCTATTTTACAATATGGTGAACACTAATCAAATTATAAATATGACATGTATTATTAACCTTAAAAGTAGTTGTTTATTTATTACATGTATACAAGTTTCTTATTTCCTATTAACATATTTACACTTATCTTAACAATTGTACTAACTGACATATCTGTACTTGTTTCTATGCATGATAAATATCCTACTATAAACTGTAATAATAAATATACAATATAGGTTGTAAAGCTTTAAATAGATAATTTTAAATTCTAAAAGATAATGTTACACAGTCAGTTTTATATTGTTGAAGATTAAAAAATAATTAATTGGTAATAATCGGGCCTTTGTACACTGTCTCAATTTTGTTAGTCTGTTCGCTTTTGTATTTTATTTCTATATTATGTGCAACTTCTATAGAATAATTGCCTTGTTTCGCAGTTTGCCATTCTTGTCTTTCTTGTTTTTCGCGTTTGGTTCTTGCTTTCCGATTCCTCATGCTTGATCTTTTGGTTTCAATTCTTGTGCATGATCGTTTGCTCCCAATTCTTATGCTCCCTTTCCAACCATACTTTAAAATAAATCGACTCTCTGTTTTTCTATCTATTTTTCTCCATGGGAAAAATTATTTTGGAAATCACTCTTCCGTGTATTTCCCTGGACAACACATATTTCGTGTCTGTCATGTTCCTGCGCAGAACTATCTTTTGAAGCTTATTCTGGCCACAGTAAGGGAGCTCGTACAGCGGAAATGCCCTTATGCTGTAAGCCTTTTCTTCAATACAGAAAAACTTGAGACCAGTTAACAAAACACACTTTTGTTATAACTGTAATCTCTAAAAAAAAAATTCTGAGAGCGTTTTTTGTCGTGTCGGACTATCTCCTGGAAGCGCATGCTTGCTTCGTCACGACCTAGGGGCGAATTGGAGTCTTCTTTGCCTTTCTTCTATTTTAGAAGTTCGTCTGATTCGGTTGGTTAACGTTTTCGCCAGTTCCACAACTCTAGGATGATCTGTCCTGTGGGTTGCACTGTTGTTGGTGTCGTAAAGGTACAATCGATAGGTCTCTGTCGTCTTATTGAGCTCCAGACGTGATTAGGATGCTATCGAATCGTCCCGTTACTAACCATTATGGCATTGGAATCAACTTCTAAGGCATTTGTTACAAAAATTTCGGAATTTATATAAATAATAAAATTAATATACTACTCCTCGTATATTGGTTTCTTTTATTAATTCAATATTATTCTCTTTTGTTAGCGAAAAACTTTTTTTTTAATATGTCAACAATAACTTCTGTTCAATGTCACGTATCGTCGTTTATAAATAAATGATGTCTCTGCATTCTTATAAGTGAACTTGACTTCGTGTATTACTAAACTGTCTTGTCGGTACATACATATTTTAAATCGTTGTTTATTTACTCGCGATTAGTTTAAATATACATGCTATTGTTTATACTTTTGTTTATAAACTATGAAATATAACCTTCTTGTATGGCGCTTATTAAAAAGCAATAATGAAGACGCATGCATTTTTTATGCACGTAATTGAACTTATGAAAAATATAACATATTTTATTCTTTTATATGTATATAAATACTTCCCCTCCTTCTCGGGGTAAGTATAGATACTTAATTGATCGAGGGAATGTAGACAAGTAGCACAAGAGATTTCTCGCATATTGTTTTGTAACGAGTTGCCCCGGGACCCTTCTATAATGGGTTCGAACACATCCGTCGAACATCCGGCACCTACATGATCTATTTGACCATGCACATGAGTGGATGACATGGTAATGGGTCCTATTTTCAGCCTCTTCGACGTGTTTTGATATGAGGAGGAACCGTCTATTTCGTTGGTTTTGTTGATAGCGCATAAACCAATCAAAGATTTCGAGACCATTAGAAAGTCCACATGCATCATGTACGGTATGGAGGAAGGATTTGTTGTAAAATAATTCTGTAAATTGGTCCAATCTACAGACATCTCGGAATTCTGGTCTCGTAAATTCAAATAAGTTTGCCGAATAACTTTCAAGAAATCCTTCACTTGTTCCTCCACCGAGTTCATTGGAAAATTCATTATATCCTGTATTCTGGGTAAAATTATTTGCAAAAGCGTTATCAAGTGGATCCATTGTTGTGTTTTTTCGTTTAAAGGTTGGGATTCTTCAACTGCTACGGAAGATTCTGTATTTGACATTGTTTTAGTCGACGTTTAATAAAGGATTATCGTTTCTAATTCCTAAAACATAATTAAAAGCCATATTAAAATTCGGATTAAATTCGGGATCGTATTCGGCGCATAATTCACAAGATTGAGATAAAATAATCTGACGTATCTCTTGATTGCATTTAAAACACAAATATTCCAATGTTTCCGGTGGTTTACTCTTATTCCACATGTGAGTTTGGTCGGGACAATTGTTGTAATTCAAAGCTTGCAATTTATAAATTTTTTCATCCAGTGTTATTTTAAACGGTATTTCTTTCATGCATTTCGTGTGAGCATATTTAAAATATTTTGTATCTATATTCCATAATTCTTGATGATAACTATATCCAATTATATTATTATGCGTTAAGTAGCAGAATTCCGTTAAAATATCATCTTCTAATCTCTTTATATGAAGTACTTCTTCTAAATCGTTAAATGTTTGAACGGCTAAATTTTGTTGCACTTGCGCTTGTTTACTTATAATTAATTCTATATCCATGATCACTTACCTAGTCAATATAAACTATACTGATTTTCCTTTAGAAATTCGAGCTTATATATACCCACTCAAAGAAAAACTCCTACGTCAACAACGATATGCGACGATATTATTATTTTATTCTATATATCGACGACTGCGCCTGACCTACTTTCACCAGCAATGGGTTGGGCAACTTTCATATTTATCCTGCCGGTCCGGTAAACCATGGTTGCACCGGTATACCATGGACCAGGGCAGGATAAAAGTGAAAGTTGCCCAACCCATTACTGGTGAAATATATATATATATATATATATATATATATATATATATATATATATATATATATATATGCGTCTTCTTAAAAAATATTTTTTAAAAAATATTTAAACTTTTGCGTTAATAACAAAATTGCGAAGTGTACGGCCAAAATTGTAGCATTTCTAAATTACATTGTACATATTAGTTTTCAAATAAACTTGACCTTTAAATATAGAATACATTATTACGCTACATTATGTTTGCGTAGGCAGAAATAAATGATACACATATTGTGTATATGCTTTAAACTAATAATAAACATTTTAACACAGTTTATGTCTACGAAAGTTTTATATTGTTCAATCACTTTATTTTAAAAGAAATACCTGTGTTTCTTCTTTTTTCTCTTCCCGTGTGGAGCTTCTGTTCGCTCTTGGAGATGATTTCCTCCGTTCTTTGTCGCGTACTTGCCCATTTCTTGCTTTTGACCTGCTAAACTGTAGGTTTTTTCTTCCCTGGTTCGTTCCGACTTCCTACACGTTCTCTGCAGTCTTACACGACTGGCAGAATGGTCCTAAGCCGTAGGTAGGCAGAATCGCCATGTAATAAGGTGGGCCTTAAGCCCTAAGTGCCTGGAGGATCGGCATGTAATGTGGGCCGTTTGGGCGGCCACACCGGATAGCAGGTAGGGCGACTTATCGTAGCAAATGATACGCACAAAGTTCGGGTAACATATTATAATTTAATATAACACTTATAACTGGTTAACAAAGTATATACATTATTCACTATGCTCTGACTATTACTAAGACTGTAATTGTGTATCTGGATGTGAGTATCAATCTGAATATCTCTTACTTACACTACTATCTATATATATATATTAGGGAACATCCTTGGAGAGTTTCTAGAACATCCACAAACCCTGACATACCGTCTGTGTATGCAATAAACACGTGAGTAAGGTCGTGTCTGTAAAACACGTTACCTTTTGTATTAAAAAGAACGAGGTTGTGGCCTCGTCGAGAGTGTTTGCATATACTGTGCAATCGTTTAAAGGAAAGTTATCATTGCGATTGAAATTCCGAATTTGTCCAACAGATATGAAAAAATTTGAAACAAATCTTATGAAGTAAGTTTTACAACTACTGGCGGGACCTACAATAAGAAACGTATTTTTTTTCCCGTTTTGTTTACAAATAGTTAAATATAAATTTTGTAAAAATTGAATCCTCAAATCTATATCCGGTATTTGAAAAGTTAGTATAAATTGAATCCGTTCCAAAGACTCTTGTTTGGAGTAATAATAATCCGTTATGAATTGTGACGTACAAGCGAAAAACGGAGTATGTTCTTCATACATTTCTACAAAATTTTCGAAAGTTTTATGTTTCAATTCGCGAGACCAAGTACTAAATACCGTTTGCAATTGACTATTATTTCGTCCAAAAAATTTGAAGTCACTGTTTAACCAATGAATTGACAAAATCGAATTGTTAATCGGAGTGATGGCCAAGGTCTTCACCAATTCATATAACGCTTCCTCTTGACCGATGTTTGGACGTCGGGATGACTCATGGAATGTTGATGTACTGCCTGAATCAGAGAAGTCGTTAATTCTGCGATTCGATTGTCGGTTGTTTGGGGCACTACAAATTTCAAATCCTGTAATCAAAATTTAATTATAAAATTGTCCGATCTGGTGATGATTAGAAAACTTGCATTTTAATATTAAATTTTCATTACCTGAATCACTTTCGTCCATAGTTTTTCCGGAGCGACAGTCACGGCATCCGCAAAACGATACACCTTCAACTGGCAAAAGTACTTCCCCATTTTCTCCGGGTAGGTATAGATATTGGATTGTTCGTGGGAATGCAGACAGGTAGCACAAGAGATTTCTCGTGTATTCTGGTGTGACGAAAGGGCTCGCGATCCGTCGATAATTGGTTCGAATACATCCATCCAATATCCGGCAACGGCATGATCTGTTTGACCATGGACATGCGTGGATGACATGGAAATGGGTCCTATCTTCAATTTCTTCGACGTGTTTAGATATGAGGAGGCACCGTCGGTTTCGCTGTTCGTTTTGCTGGCGCATAAGCCAGTCAGATATTTGGAAACCGCCATAAAATCTTTATGAATCATGTACGGTATGCAAGAGGGATTTGTTTCGAAATATTTCACTAAATTGGTCCAATCTACAGATGCGCCGCTGTCCTTGTCCCGCAGTAGTAGGTAGGTCTGGCGTATAAACTTCAAGAAATCCTGGATCGATTCCTCCACCGAGTTCAAGGGGTAATTGAGGATATCGTGAATTATCGGCATATAAATTTGGAGTAGAGTCACCAAGTGGATCCATCGTTCTTGTTGCTCGGTTATATGTGTCACGGAAGACACTTCAGTATCTGACATTGCTTAATCGACTTGAAGTAAAGGATTGTTTGGGTCTTCTTGACCTGCAACATAATTATTTATGCGTATAACATCTGAAAATGCCTCTTGAAAATCGGGATTCATATCGGGATCACTCATGGCGCACTCCTCACAAGATTGAGAAAGAATTATTTTTCTAACATCTTTCCAACAAACAGGACAAAGATATTCTTCCCGTTCTCTGTCATTGTTAGACATATGTGATTCCATTGGGGCGTTTACAAATGTTAATGCGGATAAACGATATTCTTTATTATTATAATTATACTTGAAAGGGACATCTTTCAAACATTTCGGGTGGAAATATATAAGTCAGCGTTCGAAACATCTTCATGACAACAATAACCCCATATATCGTTATGATTTAACCAACAGAATTCAGTTAACGTATCTTCCGTTATATCATCGATACCTAACATTTTTTTCCAAATCTTTCAATAATTCAACAGCTTCCGATACTTCTTTATCCCATACAGGACTGGTTAAAAATTGTATATCCATATTAACTTACCTTGTATGCACTGGACAATTACTTAACTTGAATGATTCTCTCGGACAAACACACTCCTTATATATCAATCGATCCGAGGAAAAAATTGTGTTAAATTATACGTGTGACCTATCGTTCGGAGGAAAAAGCCTCGCGTCAACAACGATACGCGACTACTAGTATTTTATTTAATATCCCGGCGACGACTCCGACCTCCTTTCACTTCAATAGCGCGCACTTGCCTGCATCCTGGTGACCGGCAGCGGCCATGGTTACCGGATGGGCAAGTGTTAAACGCAACTACGTTTTCCGAACCCTTAATATAGTTTATGATGAAATCGTATTCTTCTAATGTTAATCTGAATTTTGTAAGACGGCTAGATGGATTGGTCATTCCAAACAAATATATCAGTGGCCTGTGGTCTGTAAAGATTTTAAATTTACGACCATATAAGTAAGGCCTGAAATGCTTGACTGCCCAGACAACCGCTAATAATTCCTTCTCAATCGTGCAGTAATTCCTTTCTGCTTTGTTTAAGGACCGACTGGCATAAGCGATTGGCCTGTCGTTGCTGTTTGAGAGTACTGCTCCAATTGAATAGCCAGATGCATCAGTTTTTAAAACAAACATGTTGTCTGCATCAAAATTCGGATATTGTAAAATTGGTGGTGTCTGAAGGACTAGTTTAAGATCTTCGAATGTCTTTTGTTCCGCATCGGACCAAGAAAATGGTATGTTCTTCTTTGAAAGGTTGTTCAAAGGGGTCGCGATGTTGGCAAAGTTTGGAATGAAGCGCCTGTAATAGTTAGCGAATGCAACGAAACGTTTCACGTCCTTCGCGTTTTTGGGAACTGTGTATTCCACTATAGCTTTTACGTTGGACGGGTCTGGTGAGACGCCGTCTGCAGAAATGACGTGTCCCAGATATATTTCCTTTCTTAAAAAGTCGCATTTGCTTGGGTTGAGTTTCAGATTAACGCTTCTAAGTCGTTCAAATACTTTAACTAAATTTGAATTATGCTGCCGTAGATTGCTGCCGAAAACTATGAGGTTGTCTAGGTATATGAAACATTGTTCGTAATTTAGGTCTGACATTGCTATTGTCATGGCTCGAGAAAAAGCACTACTACTTGTCTTTAGTCCCATTGGAAGTCGGCACATTTGGTACTGATCTTTGCCGGTTGTGAAATCTGTATAAGGACGGATTTTGGGTTTTAGCTCGATTTGATGATAACCTTGAGCTAGATCCAAATGAGAAAAATAGACTGCACCTGAAAGTGAGTCTAAGATCTCATTGATCGAAGGCAGTGGGAATTTGTCATCGACTATCTGCTTGTTTAACAGGCGGTAGTCGATCACTATTCTCCACTTCTGGTTTCCGTCTTTATCCTTCTTTTTGGGTACTAATAGCAAAGGAGAAGACCATGCTGATTTTACTTTCTCTATTATACCGTCGGACAAAAGTTTGTCCACTTGTCTGTCGATCTCATGTTTTTGGGCGTGTGGCAATCTATAGGGTTTGGAATATATTGGATTTATATGTGATTTAACCTGTATGTCTCCCCTGTATATATTTGTGTTTGTAAGCTTGTCTGATTCAAGGTAAAAAATGTCACAATATTTGGCAAGTATTTTCTGCATTGCAATATTTTCTTCCTGGTTCAAGTGCGATGTGTTTACTGTTTGTAAAATTTTGTTGACGCGCTCGACGCATTTCCGACCGTTATTGCTGAATGTGCAAACGTTGAAATTTTCAAGGTCTGCAAACGTCGGGGAAAAATTTCTCAATGTCGCGTCGCTATCTTGTGTTTAACACGTGCACAGGTACTATGCCTTTCCTTGGAGATACAACAGTACTCGCAATAAATACACCAGGGGTTACTTCTTCGGGTAATATTACACAGTCTTTACGTGTGTTTATTTTAAACTCTTTAATTACTTCGCATCTCGCGGGTATGTCCGTGACCGTATTTTTGTCGGAATGAAGCGGTAAGGTTATTCTCTGACCTTCTATCGAAAGTGCTAGATTGTATTTTTCGTAATCTAATATTGCATGGTATTTGTTTAGAATATCTGCACCGATAATACCGACGAATGAATTGTTTATATTATTTAAAATCGCAAACTTATGATTGTCCTTGTACTTGCTTAGTTCAATTGTAACGACTGCTGAACCGATTGTTTTTGCTTGACCGTTTATACCTATTATGTTTATTCTGTCAGCTTTATTAATATTTATGTTTGTACGTTTATTGTTTATAAATATAACGCTTATTGAAGCTCCGCTGTCAACCAGAAATGGATGCTCTCTATTATCAAAACGTATTTTAATGTAATTTAGGCCGCCGCCAAGGTTAAAACTGCACGGGGCTACATTCGTTTTTAGTTGACAGTCTTTTGAAAAAACTGGAATTCGCGCTTTTCTTCACAAATTTTAACAGAATCTTCTAAAGTATAGTAATAATCAAATACATTATCAGTAGTACATGAAAAATATGGTGAAGAATTTTTTAAAAAATTATACATACTCATTACGTCATAATTGATAATTTGTAAATTTAAAATGTCAACTATTGTTTGAATCATATAGTCATTACGACGTTTGAATTTATACGGTGAACTTAACCAAATAGGTGTATTAACAATATTTAATAAGGGGCTTGTCGGATATTGGGATATGAATTCCAGTAACTCTTCTTCTTCACTTCCTTCTTGATGTCTTTTATGTTTTTTATTCTTTTGATTGCGTCCTTGATTATATGTTGGATTGGTTGGTAGAGTGGATCGACTGGTGTCGCAAGTAGAAAATTCATGCGAATCGTTGCTTCCTTCCACCATAAATTCTTCGGAATTTGTCGCAAATTCTTCAGCTCGTAAAGTTCTAATTTCACGAGGTGGGAACCTCTTTCTCCCGGCGACTGAATAGTACAATATCCTTCTGGGGTATTCCATGAAATATTTTGTGAGGTTGAAGATATATTGGTGAGTGATGTCGAATGTTCGTCTAATTCGGCGTGAATTTCGCTTGATAGGCAATCCAACAATTCTGGAACATCTACAATATCCTCCACTCCAGGAACAATCGTGGATAATATGGGCGTGGTCTTCATGCCACACCCAGATGAAACATCCTCCCTTAAATTTTTGCTGTATACATCGACTAAAATATCTTTCATTTTGCTCGGAAGTAATGTCTGGCAAAACATCATGAATAAGTTTTTTTTCTTTAAGAGCTCCACAAACTTCTCGAACGAAATTTCGGACCCTACGTCTATTTTCACGTCCTTCATCTCCTTCGATATTTTCCGCAGTGGCATCAAGAAGTTCTTGCAAATCCGTTTGCCAGTTAGGTATTGGTCCTTCACACAATGAGAAATCGACATTTCCAACCACATTATCAGTAGAGGTACTTGGAAGGGATCCATCCAAATTAATTCGATTAAGTTCAGAAGACACTCCTGTTGACAATTCTCGGTAACTTCGACACCAATCTCTATCGGTTGTAATTGAAGTTGTTGCTCTATCGTTATCGGTAGGTATCTTTATAAAAACAATTATAAATTAAAAATATATTTTAAAAATTAAGTGTAGCTGAATGGGTTTCCCAATCTTGTAGATTCATTGATCTACAACGAGATTGACTACTTATGACCATGGGTGGAAGACTCATTTCAGCCATGATTAATTCATTGAGGATACAAGAGTAATTGATACTAGTCGGGTACAAACACCAACTACAATGCGTATGCATTAACTTATGTTCATGTATATACCAAAATGTGATATCATAATAATTCATTGTAAGTTTCCGGAATTTAGGTAAACAATTTATACATGAAATTGCGCATTTTTGATCTATTGTGTCATATACAAAAATAAATTGAGAACACGTAAAATCATAGTTATAATGTGAAGAAGCATCATACAAAGGACGAAATGCCCAATTAGGAAAAGTTTCAATAACATGACCGTCGAAACTAAAGCGACTAATATTTGCGCTACCCTCGGGTGCTAACTGTTTAAATTTCAATAGTCGATGTTTTACTGAATCTAAACTACTTACATTTAAACGACAAAAACCATCTGATTCGTCATAAAACCCGTCAGGGTCTAATTGAAACACTTCGGTTGTACTAGCTTCACTAACATTTGGTTCAATATTATTTTCTGGTACATTTGGTAATTCTTGATTAAAATGAACATTAGACATTGTAGCTGTTGTTTCTTACCTGAGAAGTATTACACAAAGTGTAGAGGCTGTTGAAGTTTGCTCTTTTATATGAATAAAGCGAGGCCGCTGTTGCTAACCTTTCAAACTGATTTGCATTCGAAGCGAGAGAAAGGTAAGTTATCTAAAACCTTTGGTTTTTATCCACAGCGGCGGGGAGAGTAAGCGGGGGGGGGGGGGGTGAAGGGGGGCAATCATGATCATGAGTCAGGACACATGACGTAGTCGTGTCGACTCGATCGATTGCCCCCCTTCACCGTCGTGGAAATTTTTTCCTATACTCGTAATTGTGTTTATTATTGCTAAACTGAGAGTTTTTATATTTACTACCGTGATTCGGGTGTCTGTATTTATTGTACTTAACATGTGAATTAGTATTCGGTGACTTTTTTGAAAACTGAAAAACGGAATTACTTGGATTGACGATTTCTTCGTTCGTAGCTTCTTGAATTGCTTCGGAAAGTGTGTTCGGGTTACGCGCTTTTATTAAAATTCTTGTATTAGCGTCCCGAAGTCCATTTGCGAACATATTGACCGCGACTCTTTCGTTCACTTCGCGAAATTTGTCGATTACTGTTTCGTCTTCGTTTGCTTGCGCTATGGTTAGATGTGAGAGAAGCTCTTCTACTGTTTCTCCATACTCTTTGATAGATTTCGCGCCTTGCTTCACGTTGTGTAATTGGGTGGTTATTGCCGTAATTGACTTTTTCGTAATGAAATGACTTTTTAAATCCGCGATTAGTACTTGTATATGATTTACGTAGCCTTAATTTCGCTTTTGCCGATAACCGAGTTTTGAGAACGTAATTTATTAAATTCTCTTTTCCCGCGTCATCTAATAATGATTCATACAATTCAATTGAATCTATCAGTTGATGTGTGACCTCCTCTTTGCCATTCATGACAGGTAATAAGCTCGAGGCAGTGCGAATTTTTCAGCCATTTTAATAGGTTTTACACTTAAATTACTTAGTCTAAAATTTAAAATATCTACAGCTTCGTCTAAAGTACTGATTATACTTCTGACACAATTTTTGGTTGATTCTAATATGATCGAATTATGCGACACTTTATTAAAATTGTCTTTTAGCTCGTTTAGTCTATGTTTAAAATTGTCTATTTGCGCTAGTTTGCGCTTGATAATATTTTTATCACTCCTTATATTAGCATTGTCCTTTTTAAAATTGATAACAAATACCTTGACTTCGTCTTGAAGTAGAGTAAATCGATCCGGGGCGGACATAGGGTGGCCTAGACTTTCTCTTGGCTCCGGTGGAACTCCATCTGGACCTGGGCGGTGAGTGCCTTCGTCATCCTCCAGTTTACGTGCTTGTATACACCGTAGCAGCAGCAGGAGACCAGGATGGTGATGACTCCCACGAATGCCACTATTCCGAGGATGTCGACCGTGTCCACGCTGTTCTTCACGTTAGCGTTATTGCCCGCTATGATGACTTCTTCCTTAGACGCGTAATTGCCCATTTTTGGTTTACCAGTCTGCCATATACGCTTGACGGCTCGTTCCGGTCTTTCCACTTACTTTCTTTAGCCTTAAGTGAGTGGCTGGTAGGATCGCCATGTGGTGTGGCTTAGTTACTTAAGCCACGTAATGTGCCTTAGTGGCTGGCAAGGATCGCCATGTGATGTGGGCCCGGCCCTGAGGGCCACATCGATGAGTCTTTACGCAGATATCGTGGTAGCGTTAAATAATGCACAAGTAAAGTAGGTTTAACACAGTTTAATTAATCAACACTTATAACGATTCAACAAAGATGATATTTACATAGTTAACAAATGTAGACGGTAGTCGAAAGGAGACTCTAACTCACTCTCACTATTGTCGTACCGTCTGTGTATTGTGACTCTGCTAAGACTGCCTCTCATTCAGATGGGTCGCCTTATATATTGTTAGAGTGATCTCATTTCGACTACATGTCCTTACTCTAGATAAACATGAGTGTTGAAAGTGTAACGTACCTTGAGAATGCTTGTGTATGTAAGTTATGTCGGGCGAGGCCATGTTTGGATATAATATGAATTAAACACGGGGCCGCGCCTTGACTCAGATAGAAGGTACACTGCATTACTTAATTGGGTTATTACAGCTGGCAGGGCCATCTAGTGATGTGGATAGGCAGGATCGCCATTAATGTGGCTGTGCCTTACGGCCACATTGTTGTGCAGGTTCGAGAATGAGTGTGTAATTAAATAACACGAGTTCGGAGTAGGTTTAACATAGTATAATTAATCAACACTTACAATGAGTTTACAGTATTATTTACATGGATAATAAATCAATATATGACAGCGGTCGAAAGAGAGTTCTGTAACGTACTCTCTGATCGTACTGACTGTCTAACTGAGACTTCCTTCTCTCTTGAATCTATTGTCTTATATACGTTGAAAGATCCTTCTTTCGACCCTGTGTTACTTAAACACTGTCAATATGTGCAAGTGTGTAACCCTGATTCATAACCTTGTGTATGCAATCAAATGTACCGAGGCCGTATTGATATAATACACTACGTATCGTTATGATACAATATATTGAGGCCGGGGCCGTCTCCTTGCTAAAGTAGTACATACACATGGTATGCATAGAGTTATTACAGTTCCGACAACTTCCGACATCTGCATAAGATTTTTTTGTTCATCCAAATTTGTACCAAATGCATCACGTGTTGGACAGTTTCCAGCAAATTTTGATCTGGAATTTAGTAAATCGAACCAGTCGTGAAATAGCTGGACAATTTCGGCGGCTTTTTCCCTATGACTGTTTTTAGGCATAAGTCCGTTACTTCCAGCATACAAAACAGCTTTAGCTACGGAATTTGACAATAATTGAACAGCTGGTCGCACTCGTTGCCGCATGGCTCCTGTGACACTAAGATGCTGTGATGTTAATTTATGGGCGAGTGTCAGTTCGGAAGTGGAAATATTTAAAGCTTCGAAATAGTCAATGTTTATCACCTTATTCCCCACATTAAATCCTTGATCTATTAGGTGGTTTCGTGCAAGCTTAATTAAATGTGGCACATCTGCATACACGAATATTTTCAATGAACTATCAGATGGATGAGGAAAAGAACATGATTTGTTGTGCCCAACTTCCAATTTGGACCAAAGGCCTACATTACCTGTACCCATGTCACTTGCCATTGCCACTACAATGAAATTTGCGGAGAACAATTGTGAGATAATACCTTCCAAAACATTTTTCTTCATGTCCTCATCAAACTGATAATACAGAGGCTGCTTCCAATGCGAAAACAATCCGCGGACCATAACGGTTTGGCACGTTTTGTGAGGTCCCACAACTTGTTCGGCTTTTTTGTCAATATCAATCTTATTTGATAAATAAACTTCATCAAAAGTCAAAACGCAAAGGCGCTCAATTTCCTTAATCTCCGAAGCTTTAGCTTTCATTAAAAGGAGAACTCTTTGTAAAATGCCTGGATCCACATTGAAATTAGACACCCAGCGTCTCAAAGTTGACATAGCTGGTAGTGGGTAATTATGGGCCCTTAGATATCTGTATTAGGGTGACAATGGTTTGTATGTAAAAAAATTTTTGTTCGAATTTTAAAGTTTTTTCAACGGAATATTGTGCCAATAGGTCCAAGAGTTTTGTGCCGAAAATTTGAGCCAAATCGGACAACGTTTTCTGGACGCGCATCCAGGTCAAAGGTCAGGTATTTGCATATTTCACAGCTAGTATGAAATAAAGTTGAGAAACCCATATATTTTCTACTTTATTTTACAAAAACATCTGGATTCTGTAGACTTTTAATAAAGAGGACACTCAAATAGTTTTTTTGGGAACTAACTCTCAAATTTCCCTTGCGTCAAAGTGATCCACAAACTATTTTATTTCAAAAATGTTTAATATATGTATGCCATTATTGGCAATGTATATAAATTCTGTGTACTTTTGATAAAATAACTTAAAAATATTCAGGAAAAAGTTAAGATACAAATTTTCAATTAACATAAAGTTTTTACATTTCAATATGATACGTTTTTTTCCAACCTTAGCTTCTTATATTTTTTAAATTTCTCCATATTAGACAAATTTTGTAAATTGAAAATGCAATAATTGCAAAGAAATATTAGAAAAAACAATTGACACAAAGCAGGATGGAATATGCATATATTTTCTGCTGCGCTACCAGCGTCGACCGCATTCAATGGTCAATCTACTACTTTTTCTAATTTTAAAAACAAAAATTATGATCGGTGATTTGGTAGGTTTTTTTTCTTTTAAAATCTACAGATCAAAATCTTTTTGCAGAGAATATAGATTAGCATTTTTTGAATACAGCTGCCTATATTTTTGTACCACCTGTAAAATATTAAACCATGTCAAGAGAAAAAAAAATTAAAAAAGTTATAATATATGATAGTTACTTTCATTAAATGTTGTTTCTGTTCCTCATCTTTTGTTATTTTGTCATGGTATTCTTGAATTAACTTAATGCCTCTTTCAGCACAATCATTAACAACAGCCAAGTTTTGAATAATTTGTTTCGCTCTTAGGTACTCTCCTGTAACACTCCAAGAACGTGGATCGTTGCTGAAAAACTCTATTGAAATTCCAAATCTCTTGAAAACTTTTTTGGTATTTTTTGAAAACAAATCTTGTAAAATATCAGAGTTGTCTCTGAAAATAAAACTTTTTAAGTTTTCCTTCTTTATTATTAGCTTCTTTGCTATCTCTTCATCCTCATTTCCAGATATATCTACAGACATATTCGCTACTAGCTTGCTTTTTGTTATGTTGTCTATCCTTTTGTCAAACAAAGAAAAGCCCACACATTCTTCGCTTAAGTAATACAGATGATTTAATACCTTTGAAATGGCTTTGTCCGCAATATTTTGATTGACTGTTTTGTAGTTTTCCAATTTTCTCAAAAACATAATATCATTTAAAGCAGCTTTATCCGCTTTATTTGAATCAAACCAAAAATTTGAATAACAACTTACAATGAAACCTGTTACTTCTATCAAAGCACTGATTTCAAAATCTGTCACTTCAGGAAATTGATTGCGAAAAATCACTATCTTTAAAGAGTATATAGCCTTGGCCATCCATCTTGCGTAGTGCAGTGCACCGGGTTTTCTGAATTTTATTCCTAAAGGAGGATTGCTACCAAGGAATATAATTACTAACTCCAAAAATTCTTTATAATCATTTCTCGGGAATGAATCGTTCATTTTTCCTAAAGCAAAATCTAAAAGTTCACCAACATTATCGCCTATAATTTCCATAATTCGTGGATGAGCTATTCCTGGCACAAAACTATCTGTATTTATTTCTGGCCAATGTTTTTTGAATTTTTTAAAAATCGTTATGTCCGGTCCAGAAGACACTCCAACATTGGCCTCCGTAAAAACTGCTGCCAAAACAATTTCGAAAATATGGTGTCTGCAGCCTAGAAATAGAATTTCTCTTCCAATAGATCTCTCCAAAAGCACACATGCACCTTTCAATCTACCAGTGTTGGATGATGTTGTATCAAAAACAAACGCTTCCGTTCGTTCCAAAATATGTTTGTCTTCTAATGCATCATAAACTGCAGAAGAAATTTCCGCTCCAGTCCCAGAGGGAATATCAGGCATATCTATAATTTGCTCTAGGCCTGGAGCCGTAGCAATTATAGCCAAACGGTCTTCTGATTTTCCTGTTATTGTCGATAACAGTTTAGTGTCCCAATGGATGGTCAAAGGTTGATCACTTGCAGTAAACTTTTCTATAATTTTTTCACTTTGCGTTAATCTTAATTGCGCTCTTTCCCGACTTATGGAGGTTCGATTTAAAATATAATCGGATGTATTAAGTCCGACGGCGTCAATAACTGCAACCAATAAGTGTACAGCATCTCTCTGACTTATTTTTAACTTGTCGAAAACTGCAGCTAGTCTTGACGTTAAGACACTTTGCTTTTTCGTACAAGAAGTACTGCGAAAACGTTTTGCCTCAATCGAACATTCAGAATATTCATCCTCTGATGTTGCAGCATCTTCAGACGCGGAAAATTCAATCATATTGCAGGCTGAAATAAATTTTGTCACAGTTCAGTACTTCCAACAAAAATTTAAAACAACGTTATTTAACATTTAATTAAATTTTTACCTGATGAAGTTGATGGTAATTCGTCACTTGATTTTTTACGCAACTCTTCTTGTTTTTTGCGATTTCTTATTCTTTCCTCTTTTTTTTTTAGATTACAGTCGACTCCCAACATACAACCTTCGCGACCTTTCATTCTTTGTTTAATTAAAAATTGCTTGTCTTCTTCTAAATCTATTAGTTCCAGTGCATCGGTACGAGCAATATCGAAGAGATCGCCTAAATTATCGCTCCACAGTTTTCTTCTGTTTTTATGAATGTCGGACACTCTAGATATATTTTTTTTTAAATCTTTCCATTCCTCATACAGACGCAACATTTTTTTTGTACACCAGTGCAAATCGTGAACAGGAATACGGGCCTTTTCCCAAAAAATTTTACACTCTCTTACCACAAGATCAGCACTATCTTTTGCAGTTAATTTCGTTGTCCTCATATTATGAAAAAAAACTTTGAGGCAGTCCCCCTTCGAGGGAAGTTTAGAACCAACTATTTGGTGTTTTGAATAGCCTATTAAAAATATTTCTTCCCTTAACGAGGGCATTGTTATATATTTTTACCAAATTCACAAAAAATCTCTAACCAAAAGCACTTTACACAAGTAATTCACACGACTGAATGCAATTTATATAATTCTTGGGGAAATACATAATTCAGTCGTATTTTAAAAATCTAGTAGGCCTTGAAATTTATCAGTAGAATCCGTTAAAAATAATGGTTGTTTTAAAATATTTGACATGTAGATGGCGTGATTTAATACAAACAAACAAATGTGTTTTTGTAGTTAACGTTTTTGAATAAAAGCATCTATTAATTTCCTGACATAAAGGAAAGGTTAATTACCAAAAAAGTTCTTTTTACTATTTTTTTCACTAAAATATATAAATCCACATTTTTTCATTAAATATTGAAAAAAAATAAACGAGTTCAAAAAATTTATTTCGTATATATTGTAAAATATGAAAATACCTGACCTTTGACCTGGATGCGCGTCCAGAAAACGTTGTCCGATTTGGCTCAAATTTTCGTCACAAAACTTTTGGACCTATTGGCACAATATTCCGTTGAAAAAGCTTTAAAATTCGCGAAAAAAATTTTGGCTGTCACCCTAATCTGTATGCCTTAGGGCTAACGCTTCGGAGAGAGATAGCGGAAGCAATATCATCAGGTGACCAATGAATTTTTTTTCCGGGTTCAGAGTTCATCAATTTAGTCATCTGTCCTGGTGTAAAAACTCGTGCTAACGCATCCTCATATTTTCGAGCGGTACTTTTTTTCGCATCTGCAATTTCCGTGGAAAGTTTTTCAACCTGATTTTCCAGCATTTTTATGTTTTCTCTTAACTCCGCAACTTTAGCATGATCTGTCTCAATCGCACTCTCAGTCGCTAATTCTTGTGCTTCGTTTACATTTTCTGAATTTAAAACAGGTTCTTGGATATTTTCATTTTCACTCTGGGATGATTCCATTACATCGTTGATTACATCTCGACGCAATCTTTTAGCCATTCGTGCTGAACATTCATCATTTGGTCGTTTTTCAGGTTCCTGGAAGGTTTTTTGTTGGTCTGGCATCCTCTTTCAAATTGCGACTATTTTTTGGTGTGTATTTTAGTAATCTCTGCGTCAAAGGCACTTCGAAGCAATCGTCTTCGATATGTATTGAGCATATTCGCGCTAAAAAATAGATTGATTTATGTTTCTTTGTAAGTACAAAACAGTTACCACTAACATACCATTCTTTAGATTGATTTTGTCATTTCGGCGACAAGCAGCAATCCACACACTCGCTAACTCATCGTTCTTAGGAAAACTTAAAAACTTTGCAGCCGTTCCTCGAGTTTTTCGATTGTAATTACAACAATCCGCAACAGCACAACCCGGCATCCTGGTAAATTATGATGGACTGTTTGTTGACTGAGGAGCACGATTGTAGTGAGCACACGATATACTGATCACGCACGATAGCACGATACGAGCTATTATCGTGCGAGCTATGCTTCCCGTGTGACGTCATGCGCGAACGCAACGACTTTAAGACGGCAATCGAGCATACCGGTGTAAGTGTATCGTGCTTCTACTATTAATACCGTCGATCTCCAAGTCCCGATATCATTCGACGACGAGAAAACAAGGAGAGTACTTCGACCTCGCCGCTGAAGATGTTGTGGACCGCATGTATTATTGTTTAGAAGTAAATGGTGGCCATTTTGAGCATTTAATAAAGTAACTGTTTTGTAGATATCTAGAAGAAAAGAAATTTATGTTTTTTTATTTTACTTAGGGTTAATAAATTTTATAAATTATGTCGTATTTCGAAATTAATTTATGTAGAATAAGAATTTCATAAAACGGTAATTTCTCTGAAACTATTGGTTTTAGAGGCTATATGGTATATACATAAATTGAAGGGATTTAGTAGCTTTACAAAATTGTGCACTAATATACAGGGTGTTTTATTTGAAAAAAAAAAGTTTTGACCTATTAAAATGTGATGAATTTGTGCCTTTATATTAAACACCCGGTGTATGAAAAAAAATACTCTTGTGCCATATGTTTAATAAACTCTTTCTCTTTGTAATTAAGGAGAATTTCGCTTTACATGTCATTAGTAAACTTTTATGAGATACATTTATGATCATGCAATTTTCTCTAAAATTTCATACTTTTCGCAATAATTTGGCAACGCGGTAAAATTTTGTCGAAAAAATCTAGTGACTTATGTACACCGTTATACTGATTGCGATAATGTAAAAATATAGCTACCATGCCATTTAAAAAAATATTTCGGTTAAATGCCTCGACTAATCTGAGCACCCTGTATAGTTCCAATTATTTTACAAATATGCAGTGTTGCATTTGCTACAACTTCTATTTGAAACATTTTTTGATATGTGTTGTAATATACGAAATATTGGACTTCCTCGCACTAATGGGCCATCTGTATATATAAACAACTAGCTGACCCGGTCCGCGTTGCTGGCCCTAAGCAAACATTAGTGTTGTATTACCACACGATTTAAATTGAGCTTTTAACGAAATTTACGCCCTTTAAATAAAAATCCATGGAATACCTATCATAAAGTTTTTTTACAGAATAACTTACATATGGTGTGGATATGGGCTCAATCAAAGAAGAAACGCATGTATTTAAGGCAATTTGGAAATTATATTTATTTATTACTTCATCTTAAGGCCAGCAGATAGACAATCATTTTTGTTTTTTATTTGGTGTAAAAACGTATAAATTTTTAGGCGTGCCAACTCGGGAGCAAGCCACATACAACTGGCCGTGTGAAAAACATGAATTTTCCAAAATTAAGCCAGCAATTGTGAATGATTGGCCTTGTGCTTTGTTGATAGTAATAGCAAAGGCAAGACGCAAAGGGAATTGGAGTCGCTTGAATTGGAATGGTAATTCCTTGGGAATCATTGGAATTCGTGGAATAAGTACGTCTTCGCCTTTGAATCTGTCACCGATGATTGTTGCATCGATTAAATTTGGTGAACAGTTTTTGATGGTCAATCTAGCTGACCCGGCAAACTTCGTTTTGCCTTCAAATTTTATTTTCACTGAAAGTCTGGTCCAGTGGCAAAGTCGTTGTGGATTGATATTTCGAAGAAGAATGATAGATACACTGAACCGACATATCAAATATTATTCAAATACCCTTAACAGATTCAAAAGTAATGTGTGATTTGTATGGGAGCTACCACGCCCCCTTGTTTCGTTTGGGTATTAAAAGATGAAGAAAAATTATTTTTTTTTATTTATGTATATTTGAAAAGGAAAAATTTTATTTCATTTCACAACAGTAATGAATTCATTTTTTTCGATTACAAAAATGAAGTGTAATTTAGTTTAACTTCTCTAAGTAAAAAATGAAATTGAATCCAAAGTAAATACTGAATCGAAGCGTTATACGTGTCCGCAAATTATCCGTTTCATTGAAGTGCTCTTTGGTAAACCACATTTTTTGTTTTTTGGTCAGACGTTAACACAAACAAAGCGGATGGTTTCCCAACTCGTGAACACGCAACGTATAGCTGCCCATGTGAAAAACAATGATTTTCTAAATTTATCCCGCAAACACTAAGCGATTGGCCTTGCGACTTGTTGATTGTCATTGCGAACGCAAGGCGAACCGGAAATTGCAATCGTTTGAAGTCAAACGGAAGATCAGTCGGAATCATTGGTATTCGAGGAATACATACATTTTCACCTGCGTACTTTCAGTTAATAAAGGTTGCCTCAATCAAATTCGGCATAAGTCTTTTCACCGCAAGTCGAGTACCGTTGCAAAGTCGCGGTGGATTCAAATTACGCAATATCATAATAACTGAACCAACTTTGAGTAGCAAGTTATGTGGTGGAAAACCTGGTAACTCCAGAGAGTTCAAAAACTCCGTTGGATAATTTACTACATCATCGGGATTTGTTATGGAATCAACGGATTTGTATGTCACCAAATCGCCATCGATTTTTGATTGAATGGTGAAATTCAGTGCGTGTACATCATTATTCTTTGCGGCGAGAATTGCTCGTTGACTTAAAGCATAATTCTGATAATGCTCACTAATGTTTCGGAAAACATTTTCAATAAGAGCTAATTGAGAGTCTACAAATCGGCAGAAGTCGTTGGTAAGAGTAATTAATCCAGTTGTCGCATCAACTGGGACTTTTCCATTTCCAACAGCTAACAATTTTTTTGAAAATTGTGCAGCACTTTGATCATTTTGAAGTTGAACTCTCATATTAGTGGTTAGCGATAATGTTTTTACGTTCTTCCACAAAGGTGATGCCTTCAGGCAAGCATTCAATTCATCTGCAGGCGTTCCACGGGGAATTACTGGCAACGAAATCGCCTGCCAACAATATCTTCAAGCCGCCAAAGATGTTGTTATTTCGCCGAAGATCCTTCAGTGTGAAGTTAAGTGCTTCAAGTGATTTCTTATGTGCCATTGTGCACTCATCCCAAACAATGAGCTTGCATTGCATCAACAATTTTCCCATTGCACTGGATCGGGAAATATTGCATGTTGGAGTATCAATTGTGTTTAAATTGAGTGGCAACCTAAGCGCAGAATGTGCAGTACGACCGCCATCTAGAAGAGTCGCCGCAATTCCAGATGATGCTAACGCCAAAGCTATGTCACATCTTGATCGAATAGTGGCCAAAATCAATGAAATGACAAATGTTTTCCCTGTTCCTCCAGGTGCGTCCAGGAAGAATAGACCACCAGTATTATTGTCGACCGCTTGCATTAATGTTTCGTATACTTGTTTTTGCTGTTCATTCAGCAACGGCACATTATTTCGAAGGAATTCCTGCAATGTATCAACATTGTATTGCAGCTCTCGATTTAATTCTTGGTTGAATGCATCGTGCATCGATCGATTTGGCGCAATCATTCCTACTTCAATCAGTAGCTTGTTTGCAATAGTCAAGCATTGATCCTCAATCAGTATCAATCCTTCATTGTAGATTTCATCTGTTATTTGCATGTCGGGATTATTCGTTCGAATGCGCAAGCGATGGAAGATATCTTCACATATGTCGTCTTTGTACTTGTTCCATAACTGAATTGGTTGTGAAGGAAAACATGTGGTGATGATAATTGCGAACAGCGTTCGTATTTGGTACGCATTTGATGAAACAACTGAATCCGCAAGTGTTAAATCCCAATGAGAATCGTTCTCCAGAAAACCCAATAGTTGACATGCTTCTCGATATGTTTGGCATTGGTAGCCATTAATAGTTTTCAAATGCGCATATGATTTTGGTCCACGTACATTTATCAACAGCAGTCGCAAATAAAAACATTCATCATTTCTTGGATGAACAGTATACATGCGACCTAGCGCATCAGTGGAAAACACCTGTGGCCAATCTGGAACTGGGGTTCCTTGCTTGCGACGTTGGAATTTCTTTGTTAATTGATTCCAAGTGTAATACTTGGGCATTTCAGCGTACATCAGCGTCGCTGCAAATGGATCTGCTTCACACATTGCAAAGAAGCTAGTCAATGTTGTCGATGGTGGTCTCTCAGCTCGTTGTGCCGCATTAGCCTCAGTGAAGTAAACTCTTTGTCCATTTTCCAAATGCACTGCTAAATGTACAACTGTGGGATATCTTTCATGAATTTGAAATGAAAATAATCGCCACAGTGCTTCATTAGTACTGACGTATCTGCCCATTTGGAAGTTCATGATTTCGTCATTCGCATTTTCCGACGCAATACCAAACACAGCCATGTCGCTGCCTTTTGTGACGTACTTGCACAAATATTTGACTGATTTGGCCGAATGGCAACTCTCAACGTTCACATGTGTTTTGAAAATTCGTGATAGCAGCGGGCAATATGGTACAATGAAGTCATTTCCGATCTCAATCTCTTGATTTTGAACTTTAACTTTGATAGTTCGACCATTATCTTCTTTTGAACGCCGACGATAAACCGAATATCCATCGTTCCCTGTGACTGTTTCAGCAACTAACGGTCGCGGATATCGTTTTGTGCACTTTCCATCAGCCATGCAAGGCGATAATGGATTTAATGCACCGCACGGTCCATGCACCATCTGTGTCGTCACAATGTCGTGTAGATGGGGATCAGTGACAGGATCAGGAATTTCAGCTGATATGATGTCATCCACTTCATTTGAATGTAATTTGTTCAGCAACCAAATTAGGATATGAGCATGCGGTAGTCCACGCTTCTGCCATTCCACCGAGTACATATAACAACGTGTGTCACCAAAAACTCGATACTTAGTAAGCACATCCATCATAACCTTGAGTTTTTGCTTAAATACTCTGGCGATTATGTCATGGCGATCTAGCGGTTTTTGGCCCGGGTCCAACTCACGTTCAATTTCCGTCCACTTTGGATTGCATGTGAACGTAATAAATAAATCCGGAGTTCCATAATTTCGCACGTACGTCATGGCGTCTTGAGCGTATTCGTGCATGTGGCGTGGGCTTCCGATATAAGATGATGGGAGAATCGTCAGGCGTCCAATATTGTGAACATTATCATCTGAATGAATAGCATCACGCAAGTGTATATAGTCCTCAGATCGTAGCTTTGCCTGATTGAATCGGATGAACGCTAAGCGTTCGGTCTCGACTTTGACATATATGTCGACAGCGAATTGCTGGAATAGCCGACGGCACTTCAGAATGCCATTCTCCTCATGTGTACGAATCATCATACGATACGCATAGTAATTCATTGCGCTTAGATTTTTGTTCGTTGATGCGCCTGAAAATGCAAAATTAAATGGATTGTTAATGGAAACCAATAATAGCAATAATTAGTGTGTGAATATTGTACCTGTAATTGGATCGACCATCTTCAACGTGATGTCGTATCCGTCTTGCCCTTGCCAATAAATGATTGGATATTGCAACGCATCGTACAAACGATGTGTCTCGTTTACACGATGCATGATATTGCTTCTTCGCTGAACGACAATATCTCGTGATGTAGTTGGATCGCCAACAATAATTGCAGCAACATCATCAACGGTGGGTGCATTGAATCTTCGCACATGTTCACCTGTTGGGGTACGATCCGCTCTTATGACAAATTTGTGCGTATCCGATGGCATTCGTTCCAATGCTGTTTTGAACATATTAACCATAGCGTTATTAGCGTGAAAAAATGCTTGCAACTGTTCAATAATTCGTCTCTTTAACTGTTGTGTTCCCTGTATATTGCACCGCACATTCAGCTGATCCGCCATCGACGAAATGAAATATATTTGCAGAAATTGATGCGGTTCATCTGGTGTTGGCACCATTGAACCATGCAAATGATATATTTGTCCTTGTATCTGTAATGGCAAACAATCATTTGTTGAAGAATACGGTGTGACTTCTGATCGTGTGATGGTGTAGTGTGTGGTGTATGTGTAGTTGTTATGTGTTGTAATTTTTTTTTTTGTGTTATTGATTGGTGTGAGTGATTGGTTGTGTGTGTTGTATCTTTTACCTTGCAAGTCGGCATGAAGCCGCCTTCTCGAATGATATTAGCTCCAAAGGAAGTCATGCGAAAGCAGTTATTGTATTCAAGGATGCGTTGAAGAAAATGGTTGGAATCGGGATCAGTTCCATCGAACAATTGTTTCAGTGGCTGTGGTGGTGTAAGTAATGGATCCAGTTTGACTTTTCCACTTGAGCAGCACAATCCAGCCGTTTCTCTTTTGAACTTTAACGCATTGCAATATCGGCATACAGTCGTCATTGGTCCAATATCTAAATTGTCATCATCACTGTAGTTCGCAGTGGGATCATATTGGAATGCCAAGCGATTGTATGATGCCAATGATCTTCGTGTGCTCACGCGTTGTCTCAATCTGGCATTTTCTCTTATTATATTTTGTCTTTCTTCGCTTAAGTTCTGTGAATACACATTTTGCTGGCTTGCATGTCTAGTGCGGCGGCCGATGTTCGCTCGTCGTCCTCTCGGCATTTTGCACGATACGCGTGATTGATTTGATGGTTTCCAATTGAACTGTTAGGAAACGAATAACTTTAACATCAATTTCACAATTTGAAAGTGAACACAATACAGGTTTTAAGTTAGCGTTTGAAAGAACGTGCGCATAATAAATGTCACATGAAATTAACTGAGCAGAGTAAAATGAGTAGCTGTCAAACAATGTATCACGCACCGGCGCCATCTACTTAAAATGAAACGTACTTATTTTCGTGAAGTATACTCACACACCACGTACTTGCGCCGTTGTAGTACATACTATGTATCAGAGATGGCGCTGTATGTGAAAAAAGATTTTCCCTGTTTTCCTGCTTTTCTCTTGAAATTTTTCCTGAATTTTCTTTGCTATAAACCTCACGGAGCCCGATACCTTTCCAACGAATGCAAAACCGTGGAAATCGAATCGTCCGTTATGGAGTTATAGCGTCAGGAAGGAAAACCCGACTTATTTTTATATATTAGATAATGAGCACTTCGATAATGTACGATCCGACGACTAACACTACTAGAAAGCAATTTGGTGACATAACACTTCTAATTCTGACGGATATCATCCAGGCCAACACATTGAAAATTGAACCATTGTATCTTACAATTATCAAATTCACATTTTATCATGGGTCTTCCGTCATCAACACCTTTACATATACACCACTGAATATGCTGGGTTGCTTCATTCTGTTTTGTGAAATGCTTTCCCAATAACTCTGGCATAATCACACGAGAATGAAAATCTAAAGCTATTTTGCAATTCTTTTCCCAGAACATTGTATCAGGCAAAATACGCAGTTTATAGAAAATATGAAGTGACCAAATGACAAAATCACAATATAGTAATTCAGAAATAAATATTTGCATTTGTACCGGATAATAATAAGCATGCTCTTTGTTTAAAGCTACACTGTGATTTTCATACAGTGAGGTCTTAAAGTAACGGATAAATTCATTTTCTACGTAATTATTAATACAAAAGGAAAATCCTGAAACAGGTCAATTTTTATATATGAAACTACACTTTTTGAATAAAATTATCTATGTGCCCCTTCAACCCCCTCGAAGTAATAACTACCCCTTTAAAAATTTTAAATGAAAAGGGGTAGCGTGTGTTACTTCGTTTAAAGGGGATTTTAATTCTCTATTCAGCAGTATATGCCTTTTTGATTATTGGATGTCGATAATAGGAAAAATCAATGTTAAATTGTTTAAATTGTATAATTAATTATGTCGCAGAACGAAATAAATTTTAAAATATTTAACATTATTTACAATAACTAAAAATAGTTTAAATCATATGCTCAAACTGGAGTCCGTTCATTTCTTGACAAACAAATAGACGATGTTGGAATTCTTCCAAAACGTTTTGCAACATTTCAGCGCTGATTTGATTAATTTCATGCATTATTCGGTTTTTTAAATCATTAATGTTCATTGGTTTATTGGAGTAAATTTTTGATTTTAAATAACCCCACAAAAAATAATCCAGTGGAGTCATATCGGGAGAACGGCCTGGCCATTCAATTTCACCACGTCTACCGATCCACCGATGCGGAAAAACTTGATTAAGGTAAGCTCGTACTACTGCTGCATAATGTGGTGTAGCTCCATCTTGTTGAAACCATATGTTTCTGTTAATTTCTGTGGGGTTAACAGTATCAGGAAAAAGTCTTCTTAATTCAGGTATTAAAAATGTTTGTAAAAACTCCAAGTAAATCGCCCCAGTTAATGTCCCCTCAAAAAAATATGGTCCAATAATTCTGTTATTTATTATGTCAGCCCAAACGTTCACTTTAATAGGATACTGAGTATGACCTTCCCTCATCCAGTGCGGATTTTGTTTACTCCTGTTGACATCTATTTGTAAACAATTTCACAAAATTGTAATCGACGATCAGGATCATCGTCATTTAATTCCTGCACCATTTGAATTTTATACGGATGGTATTTTTCTTTTTTCAAAACACGCAAGACAGACGATTTACTTACATCGCAATCACCGGCTACTTCTCTTGTAGGTTTATGTGGGTTTTCCTCAACATGTAATAATACATCCAATTTTTTTTCGTCATTCAGTTTTGATCTACCAGATTTTGGAAGATCTTTGACAGTTCCTAATTGAGGGAATTTTTGTTCGACTCCACTCACCGGAGACTGGGAAATGTGACGGTCAGGATACTTATCATTAAATATTCTGCATACTTCAGAATGCGTTCGTGTTTTATCACCCACTCCAATTAATATTAATACGTCAATTCTTTGGGTCTCGGAAAGGCTCATTGTTGAACAGTTTAAATTGAAGCTTAGAAATCTCTAAAAAAACGTTTAATACCTAACAATTGTTAACGACGTCTAACGAACTAAAACAAATTTGAGAAGTAAATGTCATAAAAAGTAACAAATTTACTTTTTTGACATAAAGGTAACTAATAGACTAGTCACTCGTGACAGGTATTTGGTTCTACGCCTACTTGTTTGTATGTCATAAAATTACTCTTTTCTTGATTATCGACGTCCAAAAATCAAAAAGGCATATACTGCTGAATAGAGAATTAAAATCCCTTTTAAACGCAGTAACACACGCTACCCCTTTTCATTTAAATTTTTTAAAGGGGTAGTTATTACTTCGAGGGGGTTGAAGGGGCACATAGATAATTTTATGCAGTTTTATATCGTCGGCTTACCTGTAAAACCTTCTATCTCTGAGACGCATAACTTTTCAGGAGAGACAAAAAACTTCCTACAATCATTGTTTTATAAATTGGTTTTATGAGATATTAATGAAATATAATTTGAAAAGCAGCGTTAGTTATGGTATACAAAATATTCAAATTTTTTACCGATTTTGTATTAAAAAAGGACTTAGAAGTTTTTCATTGCTAGATTAAGGTAAAAGTAAGACTTGGAAGGTTTCATAAGGGCTGAAAATTACATCGCAATTCGTTGTACATATTTGCAAAAAATAACTCGATTTAATAATACTATAACATTATAGTAAGGCAAATATTTTATTTATTAAAAATAGTCATACAAAATACAGCTTTTAGGTGTTATGCGGTATATTATCGTAAAAGCTATGAAAGTCTTTTGGGATTACCGCCTTCAATTCCTGTAAGTGTTTGAATTTTTGTAATTTTATTTTTAGGGGTCCATTGTACAATGGGACTGGAGTAGCAGTAATATTGCTTTTATTGCAACGCCTATGAAGTAAAGTCCAAGGCGAGCTGTACTCTCTTTTGTACTCAATACTTAGATCCTTATTGTATTTTATACACCTAATGTCATGGACAGTTGAGTCTCCAGATTGATTTCCAGGTCTAATTGAAGCATAAAACTTGAAATTAGTGAAGTCTTTCCAGAATGTATGATCCACATACAACACTTCATACGGTTTAGGAACAAGTCTTGCAGTTTTAATTAGGTCTACATAGCAGCCTGGTGTATAAATCTCACGATTCCTGAGCTTTCTTTCAATTGTGGCATGCATAGAGTCGCACTCCATTTGTGTGTGACCCTTTTCTAGGTACTTCTGAATCACCACAATTTTTTTTTCATGGGCAATTGACAAAAGGGCGTTTTGTAAAATATTATTGCGGTTTTGGTACCCACAACCGTCAGTATACAAGATTACTTCATCATTCTCCTGAAGAGTTGGTATCTTAGTTTGTATAAAATACGCAATAATCGTGGAGAATTCATTTGCGGACAACCCACCTTCACCTTCATGCCATACAAAACAATATCCATCATTGGTTTTAAGATCATATATGTGACCTTCTCCGAGAAAATGGACCTAGTGTGTCAAAAAATTTGGACTTAAGAGTGGATTCTGGTACCTAAAAGGGTGTAGAATAAGATGAAATGAGTTAGATTTCTGATAAAAATTTATTTACTCCATAAAAACTTGAGGAAATCGATAAAAATGAGAAAAACATTAAAATTTGATTTTTTTTGATTTTTTGGTTTTAAATTGTTTTTTTTCGTCAGTCTTGGATTTTTTTTGGAGTTTGGATTTTTTTTTCGGTGTTTCGTGATCTGGTACTTCGATTTTATTCCGTTTGACAATTTCAGTTTTTTCTTTTTTCGGCGCTTTGACTTCAGCTTTCTTTTTCTCGTAATCCGGTGCTTCGATTTTTTTTTTCTTGCTGGCAGGTTCAGATTTATTTTTCGATTTTTTTTTCGCTTTGGGTTCACTCAGTTTAGGAGCTACAAAATCCCGTTTCTGTGTATCAGTACATAAAACCCTGACATTCTCATACAAATACCATTTGCGATCTAACGATAAACCGCTTGGTGCAATGAGCGGAGGTAATTCGTTTGGTAGCTCAGCCGTTAATCGCAGATTAAATCTTTCTTCTTCCGAGTCCACAAGTTCTTTACATACAATTTCGTTTTTTTTGAAGTCAAAGTGCTGGTACTTGGTAATACCTAAAATGCAAACGTTTACAAAATTAATTGAAATGAATTTGAAAAATTAAAATCACAAAATCGCGACAGTTTACCTGGTAATCTTTTGTAAAATCCTTCGAAATGAGTATCCCATGTTCGCCACTCTACTTCACTTCCATTCACAGCGTTGTTAAATTTATTACTGCTAGATCTATTGACCACATCTTCAAAATCTTGGTAGTAATCTACATTTGAGCGACTATATTCTAGTTTTATTAATCCGAAAGAGCGATCGGGACTGAACTTGGTGTGGCCAGTTAGGAGGAAATTTAATGATATCGATTCGTTTAAGCCAGAATCCACTCGCCAGGCCAAATAATGCATCATTGCATTATTTTTATTCTGTGCTACGCAGTTATCACAAAATAAAACTAAATTTTTAACGGCATTCTTCGTGAAGTAATCGTGAATTTGGCTAATGACAGCATTAGGTCCTTTTCCTATTTCGAACTCTTCGTCTAATAAATAGTTCGACTGAACGTTAGTGAATTCATTATGAATACCAAATATTGAACATTTACGAGCTGCTTTGAAATATGCCGTTCCGACTTGTTGTGGACTGGATGGATAAGATATATTTTGTGCATAGTCGAAACTCACTACAAGAGTAGAATAAGCATCACTCATCTTGCAGCATTGTTGGTAGAATTCACGCTGGCGTTTCGCATGGTCAAGATGAGTAACAGCCATTCGTAATTTTGCTTCTTTTGTATCTGAATCAGATTCTTCCAAAACTCGTCGTAGCATCAAGGTATTTTGTTGACAGACGTCACAAAGATCAGTTTTCGGTTTCATAGGCGAGATGTAAGGGCAGTACTTCATCCAAATTTTGTAAAAAGTTTTAATTGTGATTTTAACTTCAGTAAGACAAACTTTCTCAAAACGACGATAAACAGCACTTTTTGTTTCACTGGATGGTAACAACATTACTTTACAGTCTTTGTAGTTTGGCATTCTACCAGGAAGAGGTATTGCGAATTTTTCAGCAAAATTTTGAATAAATTGAACGATACGAGTAAGTGATTCCGGTGATAACACACGCGATTGCCGTTTTGAAGACTTGCCACTTAGTTCATGTTTTCGTTCAGATAAGCCAACATTATCACTATGTCGAATCAAATTTTTATAACGTTTTAAACCAACATCGTAAATAAAACAAAACATCTTTCTACAAATATGAATGCCACGAAATAAGTACATTGTATCAACTCTGGATTTATTTTTTACCCTTTGGCCATACTTCTTCCGACTTTCAGTATTATAAACGTTTTCGAGCGATAAATGTTGTCGATGAAATTCCAAATGGCTCAAATGGACTAAATCTTGTTCTGGTTTACTTAATTCTTGGAAAAATTGCCGGCTTTGTATAGCAAGATTTTCTGGAATTATCTTATTAGATTCTTTCGAACAACATGCTTCGGATTTTTCTCCGTACATCAAATCGATGTTCATCGATTCTTGTATATCTTCAACGGATTCCTCCAATTCGGATATAATATTGGATTCGGAAACATCATGCAAAAAACTTTGATTTTCAGTTAGTCCCGAAGTATTAGCACCGACACATTCAGATAACGTCATATCGATCTCATCATCGCCATAAACCGAGTCTACTCTTTTTAAATCATCATCAAAACTGTCAGAAATATCCATTTTTATAAAAATTACTTCAAATTAACATCAGCTTAGTAACAAAATTACAAAAGAACCAAAATTGCGAAACAACTTTTGAGATATTGATAACACTCGTTATACAGTTGGCACAAGACTGAAGCGTCACTTTATTCTTTTCCTTTCTTATAGTTATTTTTATAATGTTCTTCGTATTAGTATACGCACATCAACCGTTTGCTGAGAGCGAACAGAGAGCGGCGTTGTTGCGTCGGTCTCTGGTTGCGGCTTAAGAATCAAGTATCGAGATCATAACAAACAGAGCAGCAACAATAGCAAAGGTATTATCACACTAAAAGCTAAAAAAAATACGTCACCACATAGGCATGACGTCACCAAAGTCGGCACCCAATCATAACTAACCATACCAAATCGCATCTCCCAACTGAAGGTGTATTCACAGTGATAATACGTTATGAAACTTTAAATGCGTTTTTCTCAAAACTTCATTTTCACACACTAGGTCCCTTTTCTCGGCGAAGGTCACATATAGTGAAATTGTGCACTATTAGGTTTGTCTTATAATACAGTGCAGACGCCTTTAAAAAGGCGTTTAAATTTCCCCTGCATCTTGTCTCTGGATTTTTCCTCCCTCGCATTCTCCTTAGTTTCCATGTGTTTTTTATAAGTATCCTCTGATACATTTTGAACACGAAAACCCACACATAGGTCACATTGGTCCTTTTTAGGATGATGTATACTAAGATTGAACTCTTCGAATACCTCCATAAATGTTTTAACTGATAATAATTTTTGACCGCATTTATTTTTGTATTCTCTGAATACCTCCATCTTTGTTCTCCATACAGGATCCAAGTATAATTTTTTTGTAGAAGCTCTACAGTAGTGCGACTCAAGCTTAGGCAAGCTCATTAAGAAAGAACGCAGAATACTTTTTGGAGAGTCATCCTTAGGTACATGAAAACGTTTAGGTCGCTTTAGGGTTTGTGAAGAGCCCTCACCTGTTGAATGAGGATTTTCTGGATTGCCAGTATTTATGTTTTGCTCGTTATCCTTAACCCATTCAGATATTGCCCACTGACCGATGCTTAATGTATTTAAGAACATTGTTTTGCATACCCTATGCAGCTCACCATCTGAACTTCTTAGATGGAAATACAGTGATCTGGCTCTTCTGGAGACTTCGTGAATTTTATGCTTTTTATCTAAAGCGGCTCCAACTCGGACTAGAAGTTTCACCATGGTTATTTTTTCGCCCCAAGTCCTCCTTTTCCAAAAGTCGGAAAATATTGGTGCTCCCTGTTGTTCGTTGAATAATTGGCATCTTAACGTTGGATTTTTCTTTCTACTCAACTTGCAATTACAGGATCGTTTTAAACGTCTTTCATTTTTCTCCACATCAAAAGCCCATTTTTTTGTTAGTCAGCTTTCTTCTTCCCAAATATTTTTCACCGTGCTCTCTTTTTCGTTTATTTTGACCTTGCGCCCACTGTGCATCATCAACTCTTTTTCTTCTTGTCCTTTTTGGTGGAACCGTGGGCAAAATTTGTAGATCTAAATTATTGTTGTCATCTGACCCGCTCTCAATATTATTGTGCCCCGTGAACGATTCCGAGGATTCACTCATCGAGTCCAAATCAGGATCATAAAGAGAGAGATTGTTGTTCTATATCATTATCGATTACTGCACTACTAGTCGCAATGTTGCCCTTGTCGACTGAAAACTCATCAAAGGCAGAAATATTTTGCACAGCAGCTTCTAGGTGAACATCTGTATTTTCTGCAAGTTCTGTAATAGTAAGAGTTATGTCAGTATTGTATTATTTTAGTATTATAAGTTGATTATAAAAGCTATAAGTTAAAGTTATTCAATGACAGTTTCTTACGTGAAACTAGTACGGTAGAATTTAGTAAAATTTTTATTCACCTGTATTAATAGCATCAAGGATTTCGTCTGCATTACTAATACGTTCACTCAGGACTTCACCAAGAGGTAAATCGTCTGTTAACCAAAAGTTGAAAACTCTAATCAAAATTTGATACCTATTTATTATGTTAGTTAAATTGGTGAGAAATTAATAAGAAACCTCCTTACCAATAAAGTCTATGGGAAGATCATTTATATTGATGTTATCTTTTAAATGTTTCGAGTTGGTATGTTCGGTAATAATAACGGGCACATATTACTATTATTTTCCTTATTATTGTCTAAATTGCTGTTAACGTTGATATCGGTATTTTCCTCTGCTGCATTTTCTGAATTCATAACTAATTGTAATATTTTTTGTCTGCTCTAGATTTATAGTGAGCCATCTAAAAATCATAATTATATTTATTGTAAAATGTATCTTCATTCCTATTAGTATTTTAACAACACAAAATACAATGTTTTGAAAGTTTAATCTGAATAGTTCCCGCATTTTTCGGACTTAGAAGGTTTTCAGACAATATCATGGCATGAGCTTAAACATGAAAACCATGTAAGTCTTTAGCAACAAATTAAAGACCTAATACAAGGTGGTCCATAAAGATATTAACTTTTTGAATAGAATTATAAACAATACAAATTGATCTACTTGAACAAATTTATTTTTAAGGCTTGCAAAAATAACTGGAAATTTATTTTTTAAAAATTACGTTATCTAAATGTGCCCCATTTGTGTCCAGGCACTCTTGAAGACGACCTCTCCAATTTTCCATAACGCGGCGGCAAGTGTCTGCAGTTATGCCTTCGATTTCTTGTCGAATATTGTTCTTTAGTTCCTCCAGAGTGGCAGGGCGGTTGCTGTACACTCTACTTTTGAGATAACCCCATAAAAAAAATCACAGGGACTCAAGTCAGGGCTTCGGGGGGGCACTCAATATCCCCTCTTTGAGAAATCAGTTTTCCCTGAAAAAGCCCCTGAACGACAGGCAAAGAAAGATTGGAAGTGTGGCAGGTGGCTCCGTCCTGTTGGAACCAGGTGTCCTGAGTGTATCCTTCAAATTCTTGAAGAGCAGGAGTGAGGAAAGTTTGAATCATGTCTACATAACGCCGAGAATTTACAGTGACTGTGCGACCTTGTTGGTCTTCGAAAAAAAAAGGGCCAATTATTCCGGATGCCGACATTGCAGCCCATACTGTGACCTTCGGACTATGCAAAGGCCTTTCATGTTTCCGTTTAGGGTTTTCACTACTCCAGTAGCGACAATTTTGAGTATTAACGTGGCCATTTAGGTGGAAAGGGGACTCATCGGAGAATAAGATGTCGACTGCTGCTGGAATTCGGTTCCTTATTTCGTTAGCGAATAAAACTCTATTAGCGGGATCTGTAGCCTTCAGTTCTTGCACTATTTGAACCTTATACGGATGCATGCCTAAATCTTTGTGAACAATGCGAAGCACCGAGGTTCTCGTCACATTTAAAGCAGCTGCGCGCTTTCGAGTTGATACGGTTGGTTGATCGCGCATAGACTGACTCACTCTCTCGATGTTCTCAGCGGTTCTCGCCGACCTTGAACGTCCTAAAACGCGCTTATTTAACATTGAACCAGTTTCCTCAAACTTATTAACCCATTGCTTAATCAGCTGAATGCTTGGACATTGCTGAATATCGTGCAAATTGAAGTGTTGTCGATATCTTCGGCGCGCAATGGTGGCAGAATTGTTGTTACGGTAATATTCGCGCACACAAAACGAGCGCTCCTCTCCTGTGTAGCGCTGCATGATGACTCAGTTTCCCAGAGGCGAGCTATCGTTTAAGACCGACCCCACCTCTTTACCTTGCGTATAAAATTTTCTACATCATAAGCAAATATAAACAACTTTTTGGACCACCTTGTACATTATTATTTATAAAATATAATTAAATTGAATAACATAGACACCTACCTTTAATGTTTAGTTAAAATCTTATGAAGCCCAGAATTTTGTTATTGGCAAAATAAATGAAAAATCACCGATTTTAGCGCCATGCACTCACCAACCCTCAATTGCCGTTACGCTTTCACAGACATAGAAGGTTTTCAGAACTATTTCAAACACTAAGACATAGAAGTTCCTCTTTTTGCCCCCAGGGACGCGTTCTGATTGGCTTAGACTTAGAAGGTATTCGCTAATACCTCGGGACGATTATATTACAATTATTTATGTATAAAACTAAAAATTGCTAAAAATCGGGCAGGTAAGCCGACGATATATAAAAATTGACCTGTTTCAGGATTTTCCTTTTGTATTAATAATTACGTAGAAAATTAATTTATCCGTTACTTTAGGACCTCACTGTATATTAAGCGTGTATTTCCTAATTTCAGGTAGTCATTTATATCTCGTATATCATGAACATGTAGCAGATAAGGGCATTTTACTTCGAGGCAACCTCCAGCACAACATTCACAATATACCCCGTGTCCCAACAAGGGTAACGAGGTACGGTATTAGGGAAACGGATGTACCTAGAAATTTGAAACAAAAAAATTGTTGAGTAAATCGGCTAAGAGAAAATTCTGGAAATTATTTTCGAGTTTCTGAAATGGCCTCCAGGGGGCGTAATTTGCCATCCTGAATTTTAAACCCCGTTTTCTGCAAAATTTTCTTATATTAATGATAGTCATAGTGAATACTATTTTAAAGCTGAGACAAATTCAAATATTATTTGTTATATGCTTTTTGCTCTATCTCTGAAAAGAAAGTGGTGGGGGGCGCTAGAATATTTTCGGAAATAAATGTCGATAACTCTAAAAAGGCTTAACGTATCTTAATAAACTTGGAGTCGTTAAAAAGGGATCAATTGAACTGTGAGTGAGGTGATTGTGTTAGCTTACCTTGCTGCCAGATGGCGTTTTCTGACATAAACGCAAAAAAATTAACTTACTGCAAAAAAATTAAATGCAATGATATCACTTTTTTACGTCATTACATAGTCAATCAAGAGCCTAACAAGCCAGTGAGAACCGCATCTCAATATCTTTGTCCTAACCTAAGATATGAATAAAAGAAATTTATACTAAAAAAAAAATTACATTTTGGGAAGCATTTCCACTTTAAGGTTTGTTATTAATGTCTGTAGGGGGTGAGGTAGAGGGGTAATGGAAACACGTTCTCAGTTTACTAAATATTTTATTAATATTTACACAGGCGATAATATATTCACACTTTCGTTAATAAACTGCCTACTTAGTGCAGTTGATGGGAGGTCCCGCCGGGACGCTGTCCATATGCACGTACTTGGTGACTTGAACTCTTGGAAGACCCAGGCAGGGTGCTGTCCAAGGTAGGTTCAGGGGTACTTCTGTTGACCAGCTGGAAGACCTAGGCAAGATGCTGTCCAGTTGAGTCGTAGAAGTAGACTGTCTTCTGTAGTGTGTGTATGTGTCGTTGAATTTTTTTCTGGTGATCGAAGTTTCCTCCATTTTCACTCCATTTCTTTTCCCAGGGTTTTGGATGTTTTGTGTGCTTGTGTGTCTGTGTGTTAGCCTATTAGGAATGCAGTGTTTGTGTTTACATTTTTGTGTGTGTTTGTTGTATTTTGTTAACTTTGTTAACTGTTTGTTTTACGTTTTTTCGCGGTTATTTGGATATCATTATCCTCCGCGCGTCTTTTTATTTGATTAAGCCCGTCTTTTTTGATTAGTTTCCGATTTGGATTTATTATTTTCCTTATTGTGGGGTTTTTATGTGAATTTATTGTTTCTATTGTTTTGAGTGTTCGCTTACAGATTATTGAATCTAGTGTTTCTAGTTTGCAATTTCTATGCTAAAGTCCACCACGCATTACAAGGCCGAAAATAATAAACATATACAAACTAGAGGCAAAATTCTTAATGCCAATTTGAGGGCGAAAGTCATACCTTTAAACTCAAATGACGAATTTTGTGCCATACCTAATTCATATTTTAAAAACCGAAATTTACTGTTGCGTATTACATGCCTGTTTGAGGGCGAAAATCATACCTTTAAACTCAAATGGCGAATTTCATGCAACTTATTAATTAATGGTCAGCTCTTCAAATTCAGAGGAGGGTGAGCGCATATTAGCTGTCTCTACTACTACTCCTTCTACATGAGCAAGACCTTGTTTTGCCGTAACGTCTTTCGTTTTCTTAACGTTATAGGTTGTGTAAGTGCTGGTTATGACGGTCATATCATAATTACCAAGCAAATCTCTACTACCATCGGCATACGTTTGATACCCAGCTAAAGGACGTGGTCTTAACATTGCTGCAGCTCCAGAAACGGTCACTATACAGCTAAACTCAGAGGATGTAACCTCCATCACTCCGCGATTCACATCATCGTACGCCACAATGAAAGCGCCAATCAAATTGTCAAAGCGCATCGCTTGAGCTAAAACACCATCACGTCCCAACTTTGGTCTAAAATTTAGTTCCAAAACACGCGATGATCCTATTACCGCACCAGGTATATCATCGAGATCTCTAAAACCGGGCACCCTATTAAATAATTGTTTATAGTAATCAGCATCATCAGCTGTCCTATAGGGCAAGAAAGCAACACCCCACCGGCCAACACTTGACTGAAAAGGATCAGAACGCTCCACTTTAAACCGAACATTCATAAGTTTTCCTTCAGTATAATTTGTCATCAGGGCCTGGTGACCAAAGGGTCTTGACACGCGCACACCGAGTTTCGGATCATTTTGCACAACATCTAAAAGTGCAACCCCAAATGCACCACCGACACCAAGGATTTTAACCTCACCTACGAACTTACTCTGGCTAACAGTCGCCACTTCAGCGTAACCAAAGGTCTTTAAAGCAAAGTCCACAATTGGTTTGATTACACTTTGTCCAGGTAGATACGAAGTCAATGTCTTAATTCCTTTCGCAATAAATCCACCCACACTAGGAACAGTAGAAACTCTAGAAGGTGCTGAATTTCTCGTTCTCCTTACGACTCGTCGTTTTGCAATCGTTCGCCTCCGTGAGACCAATTTAGATTTACGTTTCGGGAAAGTACGAACACGCACCATATTAAAATAATTAGTCCAACTAATAAAATAAACACAATAAAATAAATTAAAATTAAATAGTGAACATTAAAACTTGAAATAAAAGTATTTGGTGGATAACTTTTAATAAAACAATCAAATAAAACTTGTAGGCATCCCTGAAGAGTGTCGTCGCATTCTAAGTCACAATCAGACGTTTGAGGTACATACTTCATGGTTATCGGCGAAAATCATGCCAATAAATTGTTTCCTTGTTTCCTTGTTGTTTCCAGTTTTGTTTCCTTGTATATTTGCGTGTTTGTCATGTACCGTGGTGCATTTAACGCGAGTCTAATAATCTTATTGATTTTCCTTGTACTGATTGTCTTTGTTTCTCGCTGGCTTGATGCCATTCTTCTCCGGCGTATGTCGCGCCCGCGAATATTATCGCTTTTATTATTAGCATTTTATTTTCTAATGTTAGTTTACTTTTGCCGTTTAGTATTGGGTATAATTGATGTGTCGTGTATCCGATTTTATTCTTTATTTCTTTAATGTGCGCGTTGTACGTGAGTTGCGGGTCCATCGTGACCCCGAGGTATTTAATTTGTTTCTGCCAGTGTATTGTGTGACCTTCGAGTTTGACTTCGTCCGGCCTTTTATGTCGTTTTCTGTGTTGAAAGTAAATTGCCGCGGTTTTTTTAGATTAATTTTTATTTTCCATTTGTCGAACCAGTCCTTTAAAAGGGTTAGGTTTATTTGCAATTGTTTATGTATATAAAATGTTTGTCTGTGGCTTATGTATATGGCGGTGTCGTCTGCATATTGCGCGATATTACAGTTTTCTATTCTTGGTATGTCCGATGTGTAAATGTTATACAGGAGTGGCCCAAGGACGGATCCTTGCGGGACTCCTGCCGTTATGTGTTCGTTTGTTGATTTATCTTTACCTATTATGACATTGAATGTGCGGTTTTTTAGATAACTGTCGATTATTTTTATTAGTGTGTTCGGTATTTTGTGTTGTTTCATTTTGTGTATTAGGCCGGCGTGCCAAACGCGGTCGAAGGCTTTTTCAACGTCGAGAAAAATTGCGCCCGTTGATGTTGATACATTCATTTTTTCAGTTACGTGTTCTGTGAGTCTTATTGCCTGTTGTGTGGTAGAGTGGTTTTTCCGAAAACCGTATTGAAAGTCTGGAATGATGTTTTTGTCGTCGACTTCTTCTTCGAGTCTTATCTGTATCACGCGTTCCGCCAGCTTACTTATTGACGGAAGTAAGCTGATTGGCCGGTAATCTGCGGTTGTTTTTGTGGCTTTTCCGGGTTTGTGTATCATTATTATCTGAGCATGTTTCCAGCTCGCGGGATAGTGTCCGTGTTTGATTATTCCGTTTATTATGTCGGTTATAATTTGTATACCGGTTTTAGGTAGATTTTTTATTGCAATGTTAGTTATCCCATCCGCTCCCGGGGCTTTTCGGGATTTAAGGTTTTTAATTATTTTTTCCACTTCGTCGGTATTTGTGGCGTCGATTTCTCCATCTGTTATGCCAATTTGTGTACAGTGAAAGCTCTCTTGAGCGGACATCGACGGTTCCCTAAATTTTGTCCCCACAAGAGAGGTGTCCTCTCAAGAGAAGCAGCTCATTTTTACAGGTGTCTCATTTTAAAGAGAAGTAAAAATTATGGCAACTAACTTTTTATTTATTTGTATGAGAGGTACACAAGTACTAAAAGTAGATACATAAATACATATACATACAGATCGTTGCATCGCAAGTGCCGTCAAACGCTCGCTCCGATTGACGTGTTACTCGTTGAGCAGGTCTTAGCGTTGTAGTATGTATGTACGTGCATAGCTGCGCCGGTGGTATGAATTATACGTAATGTAGGTAGACTCATATGATAAAATTTTCTTTAACGTGCACAATGTGGCCGCTGTTTTTATCCTCATAAAAACTAAATATGTAGTTATAACAAGAATAGCAAACTTGTGCACAGAATATGTATTGTAAGAAGATGTTTATGACGAATGAAAAATGTAAAATATTAAAGCAATGTGGAGAATAGTAATACTATGTATTATCACAACAATTCACAGTAAAATAATGAAATTTAAATGCTGTAATTAGTAGCTAAATAAAAAATGAATATTCTCATATTTGCAGGAATAAACGTTAAAAAAATATGCATATGTTACAACAGAAGGAATCTATTATTAGTCATAAATTATAATTTTATAAGTTAATATAAAAGCGACAACTTTTCTAATGCATTAAATGCTCGAAACGTCTTCCGGTCACCTCAAAGCAATATGCTAAACGATCGTAGAAGCCTCGTTGCGCATTCTGTAAAATTGCTGGAGGAATGTCATCAAAAGTGTTAATAATTTTTTGTTGCAATTCTGCCAAATTGTTTGGTCTATCGTTTTCAAATGTATAGATCTTAGTTTTCATGTATCCCCATAAGAAAAAGTCATTAGGGGAGAGATCTGGTGATCTAGGTGGCCAGCGAATAGTTAACGGTTTGGAAATACATTATGAAGATATTCCCGTACAACTCTACTATTATGAGCGGGACACCCATCCTGTTGAAACCATATGTTATCCAAGTTGAGCGCCAATTCGTGGAGGCGTGGGATAATTCGATTCTGGAGCAAGTTAAGATACGTCTCGCCTTTTAAATTGCCATCTATAAAAAATGGTCAAATTTTATGCTCTCCAAGTAATCCCGCCCAAACGTTTAATTTTTGGGGATACTGAGTTCTAGCATTGTATGTTAGGTGCGGGTTTTCTCTTGCCCAGAGTCGAGGTACAGCGGGATTATGTCTTCCGTGCAACGGGAAAGTACTTTCATCCGTAAATAATATATTTGCAATAAAATTTGCGTTTTGATTGCAAATATGCATCATATTTTCGCAAAATTCCATTCTCTGTTCTTCATCTTCGGGAAATATTTCATTTGTTTTCTGTAATCTGTAGGCATGGTATTTATTTTTCTTTAAAACACGGCATACTGTGCTTTTAGAAATATCCAGCTGCTCACTAATACCCAATGAAGATATTTTCGGGTTCTGTTCGACACTGGCACAAATTAAAAGATTTCTTTCGTCTTGGCGAACAAATGGCTGCCTATTACGTTTGTGCTTGTTCGGCATAATACAGCCCAATCTTTCAAAATTATTTATTATTCGCTGAATTGTTTTTAGAGCGGGTCGTGATTGATAATTCTCATAAAAGCGCTCTATTATTTGCCTTAAGGGTATTTCCTGATGATACCACTTAATAATTTGTTTTCTTTGAACTAAATTATAAACATCCATTATTTTTATAACATATAAATACCAAACTAACAAACTAAATAAATACTTATGTATGTATCTTACACTAAACTGTAATAAAATATCGCAAAGCGCTAGAACATATGAGACAACTACCTTCTGCAATGCCTAACTGGAGACTGCAAATATCCAAATATTCATACGTATTCTGTGCAACATGTATCGGCGCCGGCGCGGCATATGGACTTAACTAAGACATACCATTCAACTATCGATATAATATTTTGACGGCAGTTGCGATGCAACGATCTGTATATGTACATTATTTTTTAAAAAATTCAAGCAAGCTTGTTTGTCTTACTTTAGTTTGTTTACGTTCTAAATATTTTTTTTGAAAATGTGTTTCTACATTTTTAATAATCTGAAAACCGATAAAATCATCTTGGTTCTTGGCAAACAATTTTATCTCTTCTATTATCTTCAAAACTTCCTCAAACGTAGTTACTTCTTGACCTTCATTTTCTTTTTCTGGGTCCACATCATCTGAGATTTCCTCTGATCTACTAGCCTCATATTCTTCAGTCATATCAGTGACTTCCAATATGTCATCTTCGATTGCCAAATTTGCATCAATTGCTATGAAATCTTCTAAATTGATTTCTGTTATTCCAGTTTCTAAAGCAATCCTATGCATTTCCGATAGTATGGACAAAGGCAGATCATCTTCTGCCTCCCATTGCTCATATTGTTGCATATTATTTTTTTTAAATCCTGCCTTTGAAAAACAATTTCGTATTGTTTCTGGTGTTACCTTCTGCCAAGCATTATGTATAAAATAGATAGCTTCTAATAAATCTTTCGATTTTGAAAGTTCACGTGCAGAATTAATGTTATCCATTACAGATAAAATTTGTCTTAAAATAAGTTGTCTATAAAATACTTTAAAATTGCGAATGATTCCTTGGTCTAAAGGTTGGCAACAAGCTGTAGTGTTGGGAGGCAAAAATAATATTTTAATATTTTTCAATTTCATACCTGTAGGATGTGAACCTACATTATCCATAAATAATAAAATCTTTCTCTTTTGTCTGCCCATTTTCCTATCAAACTCTGACAACCAGTCCATCATGATATCTGTAGTCATCCACGCTCTTTTATTAGATTTCCACACCACAGGTAACAATTTTAAATCAAGTTTTTTGAATGCTCGTGGTCGTGCTGCTTTTCCAATGACCAGCAACGGTTCTTTTTCGCCTGACATGGTCACACAATGCAAGACAGTAAGTCGCTCTTTTGATAACTTTCCCCCAGAACACTTTTCTGTCTTCAAAGCTAATGTCTTGTCTGGTAAAGCTCGGAAAAAAAGTCCTGTTTCATCACAATTGTACACGTCTTCTGGCTGATAACCTACAAGCCCAAACAAAATTCACAAAAGTAAGATTTTTATCTTTCTTAATTTTTGATGTTTTATTTTTTGTTTTAAATTTGAACTTTTCTTACCTAGTAACAAAGATGGAATCTTTTCAAAAAATTGAGTAACATCATCTGCATTAACACTGGCTGCTTCCCCAGATATGCACTTGAAGCTGATATTATGACGTGTACGAAATCTATGTAACCACCCATCAGACTCATGAAAATTGTGATAACCAAGCCCTTCTGCAATTTCTTTAGCTTTGCTTTGTATTATAGGTCCAGATATTAGAATGCCTTTGCTTCTGGCTTTTGCAAACCAATCGTAACATAATTTATCCACATTGAGACCTTCAGTTTTGAAGAATCTTCTTTTCTCGTTAATGTTACTTCCTGATTGCCATTTTGCCTTATACTCTTCTTTTTGCTTTATTATTTTACCAACGGGTTTTTCCAATTTTAAATCGGTTGGCTAATGCACGTACACTAACTCTTTCTTTATCATATGTATTAATAATTTCCATTTTCTCTTTTAAAGTTAAAAAGTTTCTCTTGTTAGCGCTCATTTTGCATACATACGCGGCACACTTCACACTAACGACGCGACGTGAAAAAAGTGCAGAATACGGGATAAAAGCGATTTTTTTAAACGGGAATTTACCCAGCGTTTCGGGGATTTACTCAGTGTTTAGAAAAAATATGCAGTTCAACTTCAAGAGAGCGTCATGTCCGCGTAAGAGAGCGTCATGTCCGCGTAAGAGAGCTTTTTGCCGATTACGGAGTGTCTCACGGTGTCCGCGTCCGTTCTACAGGGCGACCGCTTAAGAGAGCTTGGCGTCTCAAGAAAATCGTATGTATCAGGTTGGTCACCACAGAAATGTCCGTTTAAGAGAAATGTCCGCTCATGAGAAATGTCCGTTAAGAGAGCTTTCACTGTATTTCGTTGCCGTTCAATTTGGTTTGAAAATGTGTTATGCTTCGGTATTGTTGGGTTCGTTTCGAATTGTCTCTTTAACGCGTTCGCGAATTCATCCGCTTTTTCTTTATCAGTTATTGCCGGTCCGTTTGCGGTTTTAACGGTGGAATGTTGTTTTTAGCGTTTGTTAGGGCTTTTGTTATCAGCCAGAGTGTTTGATCTTGCGTGTTTAGGGATTCAATTTTGTTGTTCCAGTTTTTATTAAAGTGTTCGATCATGTCTGATTTTATTTCGTTAGTTACCGCGTTTAATTTTGTTTTTATTTCCGGATTTAGCGTTTTTTTGTATTCTTTAAGTATGTATTTTTTGTTTCGTAGTTTTATTTTTAGTTCAGTCGGGATATTAAGTTTCGTGTCAACGGTTTTGATTTTTGTCGATTTCGTGATTGCGTTTTTTATGTCATCTTCCAGTGTGACCACTGCTTGATCAATGTCTTTCGCGTTTTGAATTTTTACTGTTCTAAGTGATAGGGTTTCTTTGAATTTTACCCAATCAGTCTTATTAAATGTGATTTTCGTTTTATTGGCGTCCATGTCAAGCGTTAATATCACTGGAAAATGATCTGAGGAGAGGTCGTTTATAGTTTCTATTGTATGTGTTGTGATGTTTTTAAGTATCGCAATGTCTAAAACGTCAGTGGTCCCCGTTGGTGTGTGTATGTGTGTGGGTTCCACCGGCCCGATTACGTTGAGGTTGTTGTTTTGTGCATTTTTTTTGAGTTTTTTACCGTTTTTATTGGCTACTTTCGAGTTCCAGTTTTGGTGTTTCGCGTTAAAATCTCCCGCAAATATTGTAGGTGTGTTTTGATTGAAGATCGTTTGTATGTCTGTCTCTACTATGTCTAATCCGGAGGGAAGATAACTTGCGTAAAGGTTTATCGGTCCCCTTTTTGTGTATACTTGTATGCCGGTGTTTTCTATGTTATCGAGTGTTTTGTATTCAAGTTCGCTGTGTTTTATTGTTTCGTGTACGAGTATAGCGGTTCCGCCGCCTTTTTGTACCGGTCTGTCGTGTCTGTATGTTTTGTATTTTTGAATTTTTAGCGAGTGACTTGGTTTTAGGTGCGTTTCATTTAACAGCATTACGTCTATTTGGTGTTCGTCTAAAAATACGCGTAATTCATGTTTTTTGTGTGTTATGCTTTGTGCATTCCAATAGGCTGTTTTAATGTTGTGTTTGTGATTCATTGTCTGCGTGCGTGGAAGAGTTTTGTGAGTTCAGTTGTCTGTTCGAAAAAGCTTTGTGTTTGTTGGGGTGTAGCGTTTGTCGAGCTGAATGTCAGGAAAAGTTTCCCAATCATTAGTGCAATTGTGTCGTCAGCTTTTTCGTGAGTGTTAGGTGTAGGTTTTGGTGTATTTTCCCGGGTTGTGGGTGTACTTGCGGTGATGCTATTTGTCTGTTGTTGTCTTTGAGTCCACGCGTTGTGTTTTGGGAGTGGTGCGTCTATGAGTTTTTGTGTGTTGACTGGTGCGTTGGCCGGGTTATTGGGGTTTTTCTTACAGTGTAGATTGTTGGAGAGATGTTCTCCACCGCAGTTTGCGCATTTAGGGGCGGTAGTTCGCGGCTTCGTGCATTCATGCGTCGAGTGGGACTCTCCGCACTTCATGCAAGCGAAGTTAACGTTGCACATTCGTTGATGGTGACCGAATTTCTGACAACGATGACATTGAATTATGTCCGTTCTTAGTCTGAGGGACTCAACTTTGACGGCTAATCCGCAAATTTCGTGGATGTCGAAGATTGACTTATATTCTTTGTTTAGCTCGATTAAGATCATGGGGGCGGGAAGACGGTCATTCTCGTGATCTTGGCGACCGGATAGTTGCGGTGTTCTAGGTCGGCTTGAATTTCTTCGTTAGTGAGAAATTGGGGTACGCCTCTGATGACGATTTTTAAAGTCTTCTTGCTGCGGAGTTGGTAGGTGAATGATTGGATATTTTTGTCGCTGAGGAGTCGGTTTAAGTTTCGATAATCTTGTTCGGTTAGTGGAGTGATCTGGACTCCGGCCGGGGTACATCTGCTCTGGGTGTATTGAATTTTGTGTGTCTTCATTAAATCTCGGACTAGATTCCATTGGGATTGTTCAGTAATTGTGATTGGGGAGATAGAGGGTGTCTTGGGAGGTCTGTTTGTGTATATTGCTTTCGTGTATGTTTTGTGTTGTGTTTTAGTTATGTCTGTGTTGTTGTGTTTCGTACTCACCCCGGGATTCGCTGCGGAAGTGGAGGCTTCTGGTTTATCGTCGCTATCCATTGGTGTCGTTTCTTCGGTTTTCTTTTCCTCTTCTATAGTGGCGAGTGCGCCGTAGCCGTTGCTCAGTTCAATTTGAGGTGTTTCTGTCTTCTGTCTCTTTGTAGATTTACGTAATGGTTTTGATTCTCTCATCTTTGTCTCGAAGGCGCTCTGCATAATCTTGATGAAGTTATTAATTGCTTCTTGGAGTTCTTCTGGTGTGTTTATGTTCTTCATGTCGAAGGTGATGTTGTTCGGGGTGTCGTTCTCGTTGTTACCAGCCATTGCTTCTGGTTTCGCTTTGCGGTTAGTTTATCAATAGAGCCGGAGTCTGACTCCGGCGGAGTTCAGATGTCGGTACGTGTATTATCACAGGGTCGCTGTGTTAGTTTAAATGGAAAATAGAGAGCACGTGCGCATTCAGTGAATACTCAGTGGTCTCTTCTGTAGTCCAGGGAGGCTCTATTTATATCCGGCCGAGAGACGCGTGCAGTCTTCCTTCGGGGAGAGGGTGGCCCTGTGGTAGGGATGTCTAGGAGTGAGGTTGATGGTGGCGACAGCGGAGAGGGTACTGCGGCGCGCTTGTGTACTAAAACAGTCGCGCTACATGTCTAATTATTCCTAATTTACCAAATAAAATGATAATTTATTATTTGGGATGCCAAACGATATTTTAAATTGAAATAAAATTTTGTTATTTATGTTTATTACTTTTTTTTACAATACCTTCGAAAGCCAACATGCCAAAACAATTATAAAATAATAAGTGTGGGAACAGTAAGGAAACTAACTTAAAGTCCAACGAGCCGCAATGCTTATAAAATAATAACAATAAATTATGGAATCTATGAAACTAATAACTTGAAAACGATAAAACACAACAAGGTTGATTGAAAGGAAAATCAAAAAGTGTTTATAAATGTTCAAAGTGCCTTCCGTCATTTTCTATGCAGGAATTTATCCTGCGTCGTGTATTTAATACGGCTGTGCTGATTTCAGCTCTTGAAATATTGGCTACAGCATTTCGGATACGATCAATCATGTTTTCTGGGGTAGTAGGGCGAGTCTGATAAACAATATCTTTTATTCTACCCCAAAGGTAAAAGTCAAGGACAGTAAGGTCTGGAGATCTGGCAGGCCATGGAAACAAACTGCCCCTTCCTATCCAACGGTTTGGATAAGCTTGGTCTAAAAAATTCCTGACTTGTTGAGAAAAGTGTGCAGGACATCCGTCGTGTTGCAGCCACATATCTCTTCTCGTTTGTAAAGGCACGTTTTCTAATAAAATTGGCAAGTGATTTCTTAAAAAGTCCAAATAAGTTTCGCACATTATTATTAAAAAAAAATGGTCGTATAATTCGATCGCCTAAGATACCACACCAAACGTTCACACTCCAACGATTTTGATAGTTTACTTCACGCATCCAATGTGGATTTACTGGCGACCAATAATGCATATTATGCAAATTGACTCCTCCATTGCTTGAAAAAGTAGCTTCATCGGTCCATAATATTCGAGATAAAAAATCGGGACCCTCATCTATCATAGAATTCAACCAATGACAGTGGTCTAATCTCCTATGAAAATCAGTATCTAAAAGAGCCTGATCTAGTTTAATATGATAAGGGTGTAGATAGTGATCTCTTAGGATTCGTTGTACCGATGATTTACACTAATTCCTAAGTCCAAACTTATTCTTCTTAAACTTAAATGGGGGTTAATGTTAACATAGGCAAGAACATTAATGACGTTTTGTTCGTTCCTAGCGTGTCGATTTCTTCTAGGCACTGAATTAGGATGAACTCGTCCTGTTTCGCGCAAACATCTACTTAAGCGTCTAAATACCATTCTACTAAAATGTCTTCTATTGGGATAATTTGCTGCGTAGACACGCTCAGCCACACAGGCGTTTTGATGACACTGGAAAAACACGTCCAACATTGACGTATGCTTCCGCAGTTGAATAAGACATTTTTAATGCAAAAAACACAATCACAGTAAGACAATTAATTTAAATATTAAAATTTAAACCGACTATTTAAAACAGGATATCAAGAAACTTTCACACTTTGACAAGCATCAAACAACGACATGAAAAACGCGTAGAGTTATGTCAGATATAAACGACATTTGTTTTCATGGCAATCTTGATAATTACAAAAGAATGATTTCTGTCAGAGGATTTTATTACTTACATTACGTCAATAATTAATAAAATTGGTACTCAACAATCGATTATTGACTAAAAACCTAACTTTGTAGGGGGGTGGTAAGGGTGTTTGGATGAAGGAGGGCTGATCTCAGCGGTGAGCGTAGATTTCTACCACACAATAAAACACTAACTAGAGTTTAATCGTTTATAATGGGTCTACCAATAAGAATGATATAACTTTAACTTGGTATAAAATGAAAACGAATTGATATGTTTCTATGAATTATATTTTATTTTGTAATATATTATATAACATTATGTTTTAAATAAGACGTCATTAAGATGGCCACCTCGGCTGCGGCGACAGACGTTTAGACGACGAACCCAATTTTCAATCACTTTTTCCAACAAGTTGGGCTGAATTTCGCGAATAACTCGGGTGATGTTGACTTTTAAGTCATCGCTGGTTTGAGGATTGTTAGTGTACACCAATGACTTTACATATCCCCAAAGAAAAAATTCCAGGGGCGTAAGATCGCACGACCTTGGCGGCCAGTTGATAGGACCATGTCGCGAAATTATTCGCTCCTCAAAACGTTCTCTCAATAAATTCATTGTCTCTCGGGCAGTGTGCGATGTTGCGCCATCCTGTTGAAACCAGTCCTGTTCCAGGTCTCCAGTATCAATTATAGGCCAAAGAAAGTTTGTTATCATGTCGCGATAGCGCTCTGCATTGACTGTTACAGTATGCCCATCTGCGTCCTCAAAAAAGTAGGGACCGATAATTCCGCCGGCATGCAAACCACACCATACAGTAGTTTTCATAGGGTGTAAAGGCCTCTCGACTAGTTGCTGGGGATTGTTCTCACACCAGAAACGGCAATTTTGCGTATTGACAACACCATTAAGCCAAAAATGTGCCTCATCTGAAAAGATTATTTGTTTACCAAAATCGGGATTTTGTTCTAGCTGCAACAGCGCCCAATCGGCAAACGTTCTCCGCAAACTATGATCGGCAGGCTTCAATTCTTGGGTTAGAATCAACTTATACGGATGTAGGCACAAATCTTTCTTCAAAATGCGCCACGTTGACATCGGTGAAAAGCCCAATTGCTGAGAACGGCGCAGAACGGACACATTAGCATTCGCATTCACGCTTTCCCTTACTGCAGCGATATTTCCAGCACTCCTTGCATTTCTTTGTCGTGTCGGTGGCTTACTATCCAGGAGAGTGTAATCCCGTTCAAACTTATCAATTATGCGCCTGATAGCGAGCTCGGAAGGCCGTCCACGTTGGCCAAAATCTCCTCGAAGAGCACGATAACAAGCTCTAACCGATCGCGCATTTTCGTAGTACCTTTGTACGATAACTATACGTTGCTCTTTAGTTAATCGATTCATCGTGAAATGTCAGAGAATACTAAGCACAATTGACGTTTGATTTGCGTTATGACAGTTAACACTGTGCACTAGGGTGACAATGGTTTGTATGTAAAAAAATTTTTGTTCGAATTTTAAAGTTTTTTCAACGGAATATTGTGCCAATAGGTCCAAGAGTTTTGTGCCGAAAATTTGAGCCAAATCGGACAACGTTTTCTGGACGCGCATCCAGGTCAAAGGTAGGTATTTGCATATTTCACAGCTAGTATGAAATAAAGTTGAGAAACCCATATATTTTCTACTTTATTTTACAAAAACATCTGGATTCTGTAGACTTTTAATAAAGAGGACACTCAAATAGTTTTTTTGGGAACTAACTCTCAAATTTCCCTTGCGTCAAAGTGATCCACAAACTATTTTATTTCAAAAATGTTTAATATATGTATGCCATTATTGGCAATGTATATAAATTCTGTGTACTTTTGATAAAATAACTTAAAAATATTGCAGGAAAAAGTTAAGATACAAATTTTCAATTAACATAAAGTTTTTACATTTCAATATGATACGTTTTTTTCCAACCTTAGCTTCTTATATTTTTTAAATTTCTCCATATTAGACAAATTTTGTAAATTGAAAATGCAATAATTGCAAAGAAATATTAGAAAAAACAATTGACACAAAGCAGGATGGAATATGCATATATTTTCTGCTGCGCTACCAGCGTCGACCGCATTCAATGGTCAATCTACTAGTTTTTCTAATTTTAAAAACAAAAATTATGATCGGTGATTTGGTAGGTTTTTTTTCTTTTAAAATCTACAGATCAAAATCTTTTTGCAGAGAATATAGATTAGCATTTTTTGAATACAGCTGCCTATATTTTTGTACCACCTGTAAAATATTAAACCATGTCAAGAGAAAAAAAAATTAAAAAAGTTATAATATATGATAGTTACTTTCATTAAATGTTGTTTCTGTTCCTCATCTTTTGTTATTTTGTCATGGTATTCTTGAATTAACTTAATGCCTCTTTCAGCACAATCATTAACAACAGCCAAGTTTTGAATAATTTGTTTCGCTCTTAGGTACTCTCCTGTAACACTCCAAGAACGTGGATCGTTGCTGAAAAACTCTATTGAAATTCCAAATCTCTTGAAAACTTTTTTGGTATTTTTTGAAAACAAATCTTGTAAAATATCAGAGTTGTCTCTGAAAATAAAACTTTTTAAGTTTTCCTTCTTTATTATTAGCTTCTTTGCTATCTCTTCATCCTCATTTCCAGATATATCTACAGACATATTCGCTACTAGCTTGCTTTTTGTTATGTTGTCTATCCTTTCGTCAAACAAAGAAAAGCCCACACATTCTTCGCTTAAGTAATACAGATGATTTAATACCTTTGAAATGGCTTTGTCCGCAATATTTTGATTGACTGTTTTGTAGTTTTCCAATTTTCTCAAAAACATAATATCATTTAAAGCAGCTTTATCCGCTTTATTTGAATCAAACCAAAAATTTGAATAACAACTTACAATGAAACCTGTTACTTCTATCAAAGCACTGATTTCAAAATCTGTCACTTCAGGAAATTGATTGCGAAAAATCACTATCTTTAAAGAGTATATAGCCTTGGCCATCCATCTTGCGTAGTGCAGTGCACCGGGTTTTCTGAATTTTATTCCTAAAGGAGGATTGCCACCAAGGAATATAATTACTAACTCCAAAAATTCTTTATAATCATTTCTCGGGAATGAATCGTTCATTTTTCCTAAAGCAAAATCTAAAAGTTCACCAACATTATCGCCTATAATTTCCATAATTCGTGGATGAGCTATTCCTGGCACAAAACTATCTGTATTTATTTCTGGCCAATGTTTTTTGAATTTTTAAAAAATCGTTATGTCCGGTCCAGAAGACACTCCAACATTGGCCTCCGTAAAAACTGCTGCCAAAACAATTTCGAAAATATGGTGTCTGCAGCCTAGAAATAGAATTTCTCTTCCAATAGATCTCTCCAAAAGCACACATGCACCTTTCAATCTACCAGTGTTGGATGATGTTGTATCAAAAACAAACGCTTCCGTTCGTTCCAAAATATGTTTGTCTTCTAATGCATCATAAACTGCAGAAGAAATTTACGCTCCAGTCCCAGAGGGAATATCAGGCATATCTATAATTTGCTCTAGGCCTGGAGCCGTAGCAATTATAGCCAAACGGTCTTCTGATTTTCCTGTTATTGTCGATAACAGTTTAGTGTCCCAATGGATGGTCAAAGGTTGATCACTTGCAGTAAACTTTTCTATAATTTTTTCACTTTGCGTTAATCTTAATTGCGCTCTTTCCCGACTTATGGAGGTTCGATTTAAAATATAATCGGATGTATTAAGTCCGACGGCGTCAATAACTGCAACCAATAAGTGTACAGCATCTCTCTGACTTATTTTTAACTTGTCGAAAACTGCAGCTAGTCTTGACGTTAGACACTTTGCTTTTTCGTACAAGAAGTACTGCGAAAACGTTTTGCCTCAATCGAACATTCAGAATATTCATCCTCTGATGTTGCAGCATCTTCAGACGCGGAAAATTCAATCATATTGCAGGCTGAAATAAATTTTGTCACAGTTCAGTACTTCCAACAAAAATTTAAAACAACGTTATTTAACATTTAATTAAATTTTTACCTGATGAAGTTGATGGTAATTCGTCACTTGATTTTTTACGCAACTCTTCTTGTTTTTTGCGATTTCTTATTCTTTCCTCTTTTTTTTTTTAGATTACAGTCGACTCCCAACATACAACCTTCGCGACCTTTCATTCTTTGTTTAATTAAAAATTGCTTGTCTTCTAAATCTATTAGTTCCAGTGCATCGGTACGAGCAATATCGAAGAGATCGCCTAAATTATCGCTCCACAGTTTTCTTCTGTTTTTATGAATGTCGGACACTCTAGATATATTTTTTTTAAATCTTTCCATTCCTCATACAGACGCAACATTTTTTTTGTACACCAGTGCAAATCGTGAACAGGAATACGGGCCTTTTCCCAAAAAATTTTACACTCTCTTACCACAAGATCAGCACTATCTTTTGCAGTTAATTTCGTTGTCCTCATATTATGAAAAAAAACTTTGAGGCAGTCCCCCTTCGAGGGAAGTTTAGAACCAACTATTTGGTGTTTTGAATAGCCTATTAAAAATATTTCTTCCCTTAACGAGGGCATTGTTATATATTTTTACCAAATTCACAAAAAATCTCTAACCAAAAGCACTTTACACAAGTAATTCACACGACTGAATGCAATTTATATAATTCTTGGGGAAATACATAATTCAGTCGTATTTTAAAAATCTAGTAGGCCTTGAAATTTATCAGTAGAATCCGTTAAAAATAATGGTTGTTTTAAAATATTTGACATGTAGATGGCGTGATTTAATACAAACAAACAAATGTGTTTTTGTAGTTAACGTTTTTGAATAAAAGCATCTATTAATTTCCTGACATAAAGGAAAGGTTAATTACCAAAAAAGTTCTTTTTACTATTTTTTTCACTAAAATATATAAATCCACATTTTTTCATTAAATATTGAAAAAAAATAAACGAGTTCAAAAAATTTATTTCGTATATATTGTAAAATATGAAAATACCTGACCTTTGACCTGGATGCGCGTCCAGAAAACGTTGTCCGATTTGGCTCAAATTTTCGTCACAAAACTTTTGGACCTATTGGCACAATATTCCGTTGAAAAAGCTTTAAAATTCGCGAAAAAAATTTTGGCTGTCACCCTACTGTGCACCTATGACCGTCGAAAGTTCTATCACCCCTATTGGTAGACCCTTTATATACAGGGCGGCGCAAAACTACCGTTATGGTTTGAATGTTTAATAACTTTTTTATTTAATGGTTAATTATTATTATTTTTTTGTTATAAAGGATATTAATGGGGAATATTTTTGGCTTAAGTATGAAAAATTATATCCCGCAAGTGGTGGCCATTTTCGGCTTCGCACATTCGTGCTCTTTCCAGTACATTTTGCATAACTTTTCGTAAAATTTCCGGTGTTATGGCTTGAATTTCATTGCGAATGTTTTGTTTTAGCTGTGGTATGGTCGCTGGCTTATTTACGTATACCCTTTCTTTCAAGTAACCCCAAAGAAAACAGTCTGGCGCTGTTAAATCCGGTGAACGTGGGGGGCCAATTGAAATCGCTTCTGCGCGAAATAATGCGTTCGCCAAAGAGGTCCCATAACATAGCCATTGTATCCCTTGCAGTGTGGGCTGTGGCTCCATCTTGTTGCAACCACAACTGTGGATGGTTTTCTACAGCTGGCCTCAAAAAATTGTCCAGCATCGTTCGATATTCAGCACCATTAACCGTAACTGAGGCGCCATGTGCTGTAATAAGGTGGGCCTTATGTGCAAGTTCGTGGCAGGACGCCATGTAATAATGTAGGGCCCTACGTGATAAGGTCCTATGTGCCTGGAGGATCGGCATGTAATGTGGGCCGTTTGGGCGGCCACATCGGGTAGCAGGTTTGGGCGGCTTATAGTACTAAATGATACACACACGAAGTTCGGGTAACATTCTATAATTAATTTAACTCTTACAAACTGGATAACAATGTATTTACATGATGTACATAGTTTACTAGGTTCAACTCAGACAGGGTAGAACGTGGTTATTAAGTGTAACACAGTTCGCACCACTGACTGGTTGTAACTCTCTATCGTAACTGTTACTCTGACTGTGTTTGTCTCTTACTTAAACTATTGTCTATATATACTTAGAGAAGATCCTTGTCTTACTTATGATGCGTTTCTAGAACACATCTACAACCCTGACACATAGTCTTGTGTATGCAACAAATACAGAGTAAGGTCGTGTTTATTTAACACGTTACCGTTTGTATTAAAAGGCGAGGCTGTAGCCTTGCTGAAAGTGTTACGTATACACATGACTACGTATCGAGTTATTACACCATCCCTCTTGGGGAGCAAAGAAAACTAACACTAATATGTTTGTTTTTCTTTCGTCAAGAATCTCTCTAACTATTTAACTTTCTCTATTTTCTTTTTGAAAATATGGTAAACATTACTGGGATTACAAATTTACAATGACATTATTTAAACAATAAATTTGCTAAAATTACACTGACTACAATTCTAAAGTGAAATCGTTATCAAATATCACATAATAACAAGTACATAGTAAAATGATGAATAGTATAATATATAGGGTAATACGTAATAACTATATAATAAATAAATATATAATATAAATCGTCAAGATGATAAATATTCTAATATAAATTGCAATAATAAATATATAATATAGATTGTAAAAACTTTCAATAGTAAATGATAAATTTTCAAATGTAATGCTAAATCGTAAGTTTTACATTGTTGAGAAAAAAAAATAATAATAATCGGGCCTTTGTACACTGTCTCAATTTTGCTAGTCTGTTCGCTTTTTTATATTTTATTTCTATATCATGTGCAACTTATATAGAACAATTGCCTTGTTTCGCCGTTCGCCAATCTTGTCTTTCTTGTTTTTCGCGTTTGGTTCTTGTTTCCGATTCCTCATGCTTGATCTTGTGGTTTCAAATCTTTGTGCATGATTGTTTGTTTCCAATTCTTGTGCTCCCTTTTCAACCATACTTTAAAATAAATCGACTCTCTGTTTTTCTATCTATTTTCCTCCATGGGAAAAATTATTTTGGAAATCACTCATTCGTGTATTTCCCTGGACAACACATATTCCGTGTCTGTCATGTTCCTGCGCAGAACTATCTTTTGAAGCTTATTCTGGCTACAGTAAGGGTGCTCGTACAGCGGAAATGCCCTTATACTGTAAGCCTTTTCTTCAATACAGAAAAACTTGAGACCAGTTACCAAAACATACTTTTGTTATAACTGTAATCTCTAAAAAAAAAAAAAATTCAGAGAGCGTTTTTTGTCGTGTAGGACTATTTCCTGGAAGCGCATGCTTGCTTCCTCACGACCTAGGGGCGAATTGGAGTCTTCCTTTGCCTTTCTTCTACTTTTGAAGTTCGTCTGATTCGGTTGGTTATCGTTTTCGCCAGTTCCACAACTCTCGGATGATCTGTCCTTGGGGTTGGTGGAAACTGCACTGTTGTAGGTGTCGTAAAGGTACAATCGATTGGTCTCTGTCGCCTATTGAGCTCCTGACGTGATTAGGATGCTATCGAGTCGTCCCGTTACTAACCATTACATCATCGGAATCAACTTCTAAGGCATTTGTGACAAAAATTTCAGAATTCTTACAAATAAAATTAATATACTACTCCTCGTATATTGATTACTTTTTTTAATTTAATATTATTCTCTTTTGTTTGCGAAAAAATTTTTGAATAGGTCGGCAATAACTTCTGTTCAATGTCACTATACAATAAACAATGCTCGTGCATTTTCTAAATGAACTTGACTTTGTGAATTTCTAAACTGTCTTGTAAGTACATATATATTTTGAATCGATAAAATACACATGTTATTGCTTACACTTTTGTTTATAAACAATATGAAATATAACATACATTGAGCGGCGCTTATTTAAAAAAAAATACACGCGTGTGCATTTTATATGCTTTGAACGTAAATGAACTTATGAAAAAGAAATATAACATATCTTCACTGTTTCATGTAGGCGGATTTTTAAAAAAATATATATTTAAACTTCTGCGTTAATAACAAAATTGCGACATGTACGGCCAAAATGTAGCATTTCTAAATTACATTGTACATATCAGTTTTCAAATAAACTTGACCTTTAAATAAAGAAACGTGTGCTACGCGCTTTGCAACTTCTGCATTTTTGCGTAGGTAGACATAAATAACATTGTATGTACGCATTAAATCAATATTATTGTCTCTTATAATGCAAATAAACATTTTCACTATCGAAATGTACATAGTTTATATATATGAAAGTCTTGCACTGTTCATTAACTTTTATACACCGTAATTGTCTGTGTGTAACTTTATTTTAAAATGAATACCTGTGTTTCTTCTTTCTTTTCTTCTCGCCGTGTGGAGCTTCTGCTTGCTTTTGGAGATGATTTCCTCCATTCTTTGTCGCGTACTTGCCCATTTGTTACACTGACCTGCTAAACTGTAGGTTTTCTTCGTTGGTTCGTTCCGGGTTCCTACAAGTTCCCTGCAGTCTTAAACGACTGGCAGAATGGTCCTAAGCCGTAGGTAGGCAGAGATCGCCATGTAATAAGGTGGGCCTTATGTGCAAGTTCGTGGCAGGACGCCATGTAATAATGTAGGGCCCTACGTGATAAGGTCCTATGTGCCTGGAGGATCGGCATGTAATGTGGGCCGTTTGGGCGGCCACATCGGGTAGCAGGTTTGGGCGGCTTATAGTACTAAATGATACACACACGAAGTTCGGGTAACATTCTATAATTAATTTAACTCTTACAAACTGGATAACAATGTATTTACATGATGTACATAGTTTACTAGGTTCAACTCAGACAGGGTAGAACGTGGTTATTAAGTGTAACACAGTTCGCACCACTGACTGGTTGAAACTCTCTATCGTAACTGTTACTCTGACTGTGTCTGTCTCTTACTTAAACTATTGTCTATATATACTTAGAGAAGATCCTTGTCTTACTTATGATGCGTTTCTAGAACACATCTACAACCCTGACACATAGTCTTGTGTATGCAACAAATACAGAGTAAGGTCGTGTTTATATAACACGTTACCGTTTGTATTAAAAGGCGAGGCTGTAGCCTTGCTGAAAGTGTTACGTATACACATGACTACGTATCGAGTTATTACAGTGCATTTTCAAAGAAATATGGACCAATGAACCTTTCAGACGATACACCGCATCAAACAGTACACTTAACTGGGTGTAATTGTTGCTGTTGAACTGTTCTCGGATTTTCCGTAGCCCATATCCTGGAATTTTGCTTGTTTACGAAACCATTCAAATGGAAATGGGCTTCATCGCTCATTATCAAATTGTTAATGAAATCGCGATTTTCTTCTGCTTTTTGTCGGAATGAAATGGCATAATCTAGCCGTTGTTGGTAGTCTAACGGCTTCAATTGTTGCACAAGCTGAACCTAATACGGGAACATGTGCAATGCGGCCATAATCCTCTGAACGGACCTCCGCGATAGCCCCAGTTGTGCCGAACGTCTTCTTGTTGATGTTTCAACATTGGAAAAAGCTATGTTATGTTCGGCTATATAACTCGCAATTACAATTTCCGCTCTTTTAACAGCGTTTTCATGTTTTAATTGCTCCGCTTTTTCATTATTAGCTTTTGTCATCAACGCCGTTAATGTTTTATTCGATGCTTTTAACTTAATATTTTTCTGGTGTTTCAAACTTGATGCGTGTTTTTGCAGTTCACTTTTTCCACACGATAAAGTTTTACCGCAAGCTGAACATTTACATAAATTTTTTGAATTTGGAATGGGAACAACCCAATGCTTAAAATCTTCGTTCTTTAACCAATTGAAGCAAAATACTTTCTTCTTAGGTTCAGATTGTGATACCGATAATGATACCGATGATCATAATTGATATCAAATCTATTAATTTTTAGCTTTAGTATTACGCATTAATTAATAAAACTTATGGAAGATAATATATTTTATAGTCTTCACTGTTCGAGTAACTAAAGAACACTGTGTGAACACAATTTGCGGTATAGAGCTTTTAAATGAATTTATAGGATTGCGATTACTTTGTCGGTCTTTTGATTATAAGAAAAAACTGCAGATATGTATATCGTCAACGATCACGTATCGAATATACCGCGCTCTAACATGCAGGTGGCTTCAAAGGCAGTGCCGAAAGCGCATTTTGTTTGCGTAAGTTTTTTCAAGGCATAATAAATTTCTTAGAGGAAAAATGTACCTATAATGCGTAGTATGCGTATTATAGTGAATGCAACGGCATGATCTGTTTGACCATGGACATGCGTGGATGACATGGAAATGGGTCCTATCTTCAATTTCTTCGACGTGTTTAGATATGAGGAGGAACCGTCGGTTTCGCTGTTCGTTTTGCTGGCGCATAAGCCAGTCAGATATTTGGAAACCACCATAAAATCTTGATGAATCATGTACGGTATGCAAGAGGGATTTGTTTCGAAATATTTCACTAAATTGATCCAATCTACAGATGCGCCGATGTCCTTGTCCCGCAGAAGTAGGTAGGTTTGACGTATAAACTTCAAGAAATCCTGGATCGATTCCTCCACCGAGTTCAAAGGGTAATTCAGGATATCGTGAATTGTCGGCATATAAATTTGGAGTAGAGTCACCAAGTGGATCCATCGTTCTTGTTGCTCGGTTATATGTGTCACGGAAGAAACTTCTGTATCTGACATAGCTTATTCGACTTGAAGTAGAGGGTTGTTTGGATCTTCTTGATCTGCAACATAATCATAAATACGTAAAACATCTGCAAATGCTTCTTGAAAATCGGGATTCATATCGGGATCACTCATTGAACATTCCTCACAAGATTGAGAAAGAATTATTTTTCTAACATCTTTGTCACACACTGGACAAAGATATTCTTCCCGTTCTCTTCCATTATTGGACATATGTGTTTCTATCGGAGCATTTACAAATATTAATGCGGATAAGCGATATTCTTTTCCATTATAGTTATATTTGAAAGGTACCTCTTTCAAACATTTTGGATGAAGATATATATAATTTTCACAATCAATGTTGGAAACATCTTCGTGGCAACAATAACCCCATATATCATTATGATTTAGCCAACAAAATTCTGTCAAAGTGTCTTCTGTGATATTATCGATACATAACATTTTTTCCAAATCTTTTAATATTTCTACAGCTTCCGATAATTCTTTATTCCATGCAGGATTAGTTAAAAATTGTATATCCATATTAACTTACCTTTTATACACTTGACAATTACTAAACTTGAATGATTCTCTCCGGAAAACTAGCTCCTTATATATGCAACTATGGTGCAACTAATGGTTCTATAAATTTCATCAATCTACATTAAGATATTAGTTATTTAGGCACCAAGGGCTTTATGGGTATTATCATATCATCCAAATATACATACATACATCATACAAATTTTATTTTTCACGAAAAATAAATTTCTTAGGCGGAAAATTCAAATTACACAAGTTTCGAGATTTCTGTCAACTGTCATGATCTAACTAACAAATCGGATTATTAATGTTTTACATATCACCTGCGGAATATGACTTGCTACCATTGGGCAGTCGTGTCCAAGAAGTTAACGTGAGTGTTACACCTGTTGGAAGTAAGGTTTGTTTTTCTACAAACGAACAAAATGCGAAATGGACAAATTCAACGCAAACAATATTCGGTATGTCCGCTTTCGGTTTAAATAAAACAGGATATTCCACGAATACCAAAATTACCTCCAGGGATGCTACCAAAGTTATGAAACCCACTACTTTCGAAGCATGTAATGCCCATAAACATTGGGAATCTCGTCTATGGGGGGATCCCGCTACTCGTAAGGAATATGCATCATGTATGTCTACAGTCAGAGCTCTTCCTTGGTATGCAACTTGGGCGGTGCCTGGAATGGAACGATTAAATACTTACTTCCCGGATTTATCACAGTATGTCGATATGTGGGAATTTTATAGCATGGTTGGTCAACCCATACATTATCATTATAAACCGCTTGGTTTGACCGAAATGGTTTGATTAAAAATAAGAAAATTGTCAACATTAATTACGGTAACGTCGATAGGGTATACGATACGTTTACCAATGCATATACGTCACATATCGTAACAAGAATAGATGAGGACAAAGGAGGAGTAGGTCTGACTCATGCACCCATTAACGTTAATAGAAAATTGACGGATTACAAAAATAAGTTAATAGATATATATGCCACTTCGACAATGCATGGCACGCATTCCGATAATACGGTACAACCTTCCTTGCATGTCGGCCTTCAATCCGTTCAAGTGAATGCGCCAGATGATGAAGGTTCCACACCCGCATTTGTTAATGCATGTGCATTTTGGAAAGTTGATAGTGAAATAATTATTTCATTTAGTTTGAGTGCTCATTATCCTTCCACAATAGCTTCCAACTATGGTACATATGGCGAGGTGGACTTTATTCCAGCCACGTCCGATCAAGCCAATCAATTTTATGATAATTATCATTCCTACGGTATATTAACTCATGAAATTCCGAAGAAAAAAGCTGGGACATCAACAACGACATAATTACATTGTTATTCTTTATTATATGTAAATATAGATTCAAGTTACATTTGTCGTAAGTGTATACAAAATAAAGATTTAATCTAAATGATATTGTATAATTTGAATAAATCTATCAACGCCAGGGGATAAATTTGTTTAAAGTCTTCCTCCGTAAAAGGCATTACTTGCCAATAATATTTACTAATTCTAACAGAAAAAATATCGTTTTCCGGAAATACATCCACATTAGACGTTACTAACACCGGAGTTTTGTCAATGATCACTTGATTTTCGTATTTCACGTTAGCGGGACAATTATCGCCACTAAAAAGCATTTTGATTGTATCCAAGTTTTCACGAGTAAAATTGGGTTCATCCCACAATAAAATCCTTTTATCTGTGCAATCGTTTAAAGGAAAGTTATCATTGCGATTAAAATTCCGAATTTGTCCAACAGATATGAAAAAATTTGAAACAAATCTTATGAAGTAAGTTTTACAACTACTGGCGGGACCTACAATAAGAAACGTATTTTTTTTCCCGTTTTGTTTACAAATAGTTAAATATAAATTTTGTAAAAATTTAATCCTCAAATCTATATCCGGTATTTGAAAAGTTAGTATAAATTGAATCCGTTCCAAAGACTCTTGTTTGGAATAATAATAATCCGTTATGAATTGTGACGTACAAGCGAAGAACGGAGTATGTTCTTCATACATTTCTACAAAATTTTCGAAAGTTTTATGTTTCAATTCGCGAGACCAAGTGCTAAATACCGTTTGCAAATGACTATTATTTCGTCCAAAAAATTTGAAGTCACTGTTTAACCAGTGAATTGATAAAATCGAATTGTTAATCGGAGTGATGGCCAAGGTCTTCACCAATTCATATAACGCTTCCTCTTGACCGATGTTTGGACGTCGGGATGACTCATGGAATGTTGATGTACTGCCTGAATCAGAGAAGTCGTTAATTCTGCGATTCGATTGTCGGTTGTTTGGGGCACTACAAATTTCAAATCCTTTAATCAAAATTTAATTATAAAATTGTCCGATCTGGTGATGATTAGAAAACTTGCATTTTAATATTAAATTTTCATTACCTGAATCACTTTCGTCCATAGTTTTTCCGGAGCGACAGTCACAGCATCCGCAAAACGATACACCTTCAACTGGCAAAAGTACTTCCCCATTTTCTCCGGGTAGGTATAGATATTGGATTGTTCGTGGCAATGCAGACAGGTAGCACAAGAGATTTCTCGTGTATTCTGGTGTGACGAAAGGGCTTGCGATCCGTCGATAATTGGTTCGAATACATCCATCGAATATCCGGCAACGGCATGATCTGTTTGACCATGGACATGCGTGGATGACATGGAAATGGGTCCTATCTTCAATTTCTTCGACGTGTTTAGATATGAGGAGGAACTGTCGGTTCGCTGTTCGTTTTGCTGGCGCATAAGCCAGTCAGATATTTGGAAACCGCCATAAAATCTTGATGAATCATGTACGGTATGCAAGAGGGATTTGTTTCGAAATACTTCACTAAACTGGTCCAATCTACAGATGCGCCGCTGTCCTTGTCCCGCAGTAGTAGGTAGGTCTGGCGTATAAACTTCAAGAAATCCTGGATTGATTCCTCCACCGAGTTCAAGGGGTAATTGAGGATATCGTGAATTATCGGCATATAAATTTGGAGTAGAGTCACCAAGTGGATCCATCGTTCTTGTTGTTCGGTTATATGTGTCACGGAAGACACTTCAGTATCTGACATTGCTCAATCGACTTGAAGTAAAGGATTGTTTGGGTCTTCTTGATCTGCAACATAATTATTTATGCGTATAACATCTGCAAATGCCTCTTGAAAATCGGGATTCATATCGGGGTCACTCATGGCGCACTCCTCACAAGATTGAGACAGAATAACTTTTCTAACATCTTTCCAACAAACAGGACAAAGATATTCTTCCCGTTCTCTGTCAATGTTCGACATATGTGATTCCATCGGGGCGTTTACAAATGTTAATGCGGATAAACGATATTCTTTATTTACATAATTATACTTGAAAGGGACATCTTTCAAACATTTCGGGTGGAAATATATAAAATTTTCACAGTCAGTGTTCGAAACGTCTTCGTGACAACAATAACCCCATATATCGTTATGATTTAACCAACAGAATTCAGTTGACGTATCTTCCGTTATATCATCGATACCTAACATTTTTTCCAAATCTTTCAATAATTCAACAGCTTCCGATACTTCTTCATCCCATACAGGACTTGTTAAAAATTGAATATCCATATTAACTTACCTTGTATGCAAAAATGTATGTAATAAATGTATGTTGTATGTAAAAATTGAATATCCATATTAACTTACCTTGTATGCACTTGACAATTACTTAACTTGAATGATTCTATCGGAAAAACACACTCCTTATATACCAATCGATCCGGGGAAAAAATTGCGTTAAATTATACGTGTGACCTATAGATCGGAGGAAAAAGCCTCGCGTCAACAACGATTCGCGACTACTAGTATTTTATTTAATATCCCGGCGACGACTCCGACCTCCTTTCACTTCAACGCGCACTTGCCCCGATCCGGGTGCCCGGCAGCGGCCATGGTTACCGGATGGGCAAGTGCGCGCTATTGAAGTGAAAGGAGGTCGGATGAGTCGTCGCCGGGGCATATAAATTGGTTCTATGGTTCGATCAGAGGAAAAAGTCTCGCGTCAACAACGATACGCGACTACTAGTATTTTATTTAATATCTTGGCGACGACCATCCGACCTCCTTTCATTTTCAATGGGCACTTGCCCTGATCCATGGTTACCGGCAGCGCCATGGTTACCGGATCGTCCACAACTAGATTACCACCACTACCTCAAGCCGTTTCCGAAGACGAATTAGATTTACCAACAGAGAACGTCCCTGAAGAAGCAATGCAAGCCGATGCTCCCCCGGCCAATACATCTCATAAAAATAATCAATCTAATTCTATATCAGCGGGAGCACCTGTAGTGATTAGCAATGTTTTACCTGATTCTCAAACTATAAAATTTACACGTTCTCGTTTGTTTGCGTCCTGGGCTAACGAATATGTATTTAAAATTGATGAAAATAAAACACACGCCAGCATGGCATTACCTTTAGCAGCAATACCGGTCGAATTATTAATGTTTTATATATCACCTGCGGAATATGATTTATTACCATTAGGTAGTCGTGTCCAAGAAGTTAACGTGAGTGTTACACCTGTTGGAAGTAAGGTTTGTTTTTCTACAAATGAACAAAATGCAAAATGGACAAATTCAACGCAAACAATATTTGGTATGTCCGCTTTTGGTTTAAATAAAACAGGATATTCTACAAATACTAAAATTACCGCCAGGGATGCTACCAAAGTTATGAAACCCACTACTTTCGAAGCATGTAATGCCCATAAACATTGGGAATCTCGTCTATGGGGTGATCCATCTACTCGTAAGGAATATGCATCATGTATGTCTACAGTTAGAGCTCTTCCTTGGTATGCAACTTGGGCTGTGCCTGGCATGGAACGACTAAATACTTACTTCCCAGATTTGTCGCAGTATGTTGATATGTGGGAATTTTATAGCATGGTTGGTCAACCCATACATTATCATTATAAACCACGAAATGGTTTGATTAAAAATAAGAAAGTTGTTAATATAAATTACGGTAATGTCGATAGGGTATACGATACTTTTAGTAATGCATTTACGTCACATAATGTTACAAGAATAGACGAGGACAAAGGAGGAGTAGGTCTGACACATGCACCCATTAATATTAATAGAAAGTTAACAGATTATAAAAATAAGTTAATAGATATATATGCCACTTCGACAATGCATGGCACGCATTCCAATAATACAGTACAACCTTCCTTGCATGTTGACCTTCAATCTGTTCAAGCTAATGCGCCAGATGATGAAGGTTCCACACCCGAATTTGTTAATGCATGTGCATTTTGGAAAGTTGACACTGAAATAATTATTTCATTTAGTTTAATTGCTCATTATCCTCCTACAATCGCTTCCACCTATGGTACATATGGCGAAGTGGACTTTATTCCATTCACGTCTGATCAAGCCAATCAATTTTATGATAATTATCATTCCTATGGTATATTGTAATGTGGGCCGTTTGTGCAACCACATTGTTGTGCAGGTTCGTGGCAGGGCGAAGAATCAAATAATACACGTACGAAGTTTGGTTTACATACTATAATTAATTAACACTTAAAAAATGGATAACAGTAGTATTTACAAAGATATATACATTATAATTATATCAACTAAGACAGGGTTGAAAGGGGGTACTATGATGTATCCACAGTTCGTACCACTGACTAGTTGTGACTATCTCTCTAACTTAATCTATCACCTTTATATACTAAAGAAGATCCTTGTGTCACTTACAAGTTGTTCTAGAAGCAAGTGTATAACCCTGATGCATAGCCTTGTGTACGTAGTAAATACTAACATTATACACAAAATCTCTGTTCTTATCTTATACATGATAATGTTTGAGGCGGTTTTTGTGCACTTCGGTACATTTACCGTCTATGCAAATTCTTATATTTGGCGGCTTGTTTGTTTCGGTAATGACAAAAGGGCCGTTATACAATGACTCGAGTTTATTCCCTGCTTCGTTTTTTAGCAAAACTTGATCGCCGACACAGAAGTGTGTGGGCCTGCGATTTTTATTTAACTTTCCCTGTCTCTTACCCTTAGATAGGATTAAATTGTGTTTCGCATCGTGCAGGGCTGTCTGTAGTCTGTACGAATTTCGTTAGTTCGCATAGGAGTGTCAAGATGTATTTGTTCTCCTCGTGGTCTTGGTTTAATGGACCTACTAAATCTACAAAAATCTTTTGGAAGGCGTATGACGATGTGGTCGTTACCTTGATTGGTTCTTTGTTGGGTATCGAGTGCTTGTGTTTTTGGCAATCACTACATCGTTTCACGAATGATTCAATGTCGTGTTTCAGTTTTGGCCAAAAATAAAATCTCTTGATTTTGTTAAACGTTCGGTTTACTCCTCCGTGTCCTCCTGTATGTAGCATATGGTAGTCGTTGATGTTCAGTTGCTGTGTTTCGTAGTCTTCAATTCTTAGTACCCCTCCAATCACGTTTATCTTTAAACCGTTTGGCTCTCTCTTCCTCCATGGAATAATATTTCTCAGGAAGTCGCTGTTCCTGGAATTATCTTTGACTATACATATTTCTTGTATGTCGTGTCCTGCGCAGAACTCCTGGAGTGTAGTCAACAAGCGCATGTACTGCTGAGGACTTATTGTACCTACAGTCTCCTTCATAAAAATTGTGAGAGCATCTTCGTCGTATAGGAATATTTCCTTGGAACGCATGCTTGTTCCGTTACGACGTTGGAGGGAATTGAAGCTTGCCTTGTCTATCACTCGAAGTTCAATAGATCCCGCTGGCCTTTTCAACAGTTCCACAACCCCGGGGTGATCTGCCCTGGAGCCGGTGGATTCTGTGATTGCTGGGTTCATAATGGTGTGATCGGCAGCTATCTGTCTTGACTGAGCTCTAGTCGTAACAAAAATGCTGTCATTAATCCCATTACTAACCTTCTTCAAGTCGTTGGAATCTATCTCTATCCGTGATAAGGCGTCTGCAACTACGTTTTCCGAACCCTTAACATAGTTGATGATAAAGTCGTATTCTTCTAACACTAATCTGAATTTCGTAAGGCGGCTAGACGGGTTGGTCATTCCAAACAAATATACTAACGGCCTATGATCTGTAAAGATCTTGAATTTTCGACCGTATAAGTAAGGGAAATGCTTCACTGCCCAAACCACGGCTAATAACTCCTTTTCAATTGTGCAGTAGTTCCTCTCAGCTTTGTTTAAGGATCGACTGGCATAAGCGATTGGCCTGTCATTGCCGTTGGATAGCACTGCGCCAATTGAGTAGCCGGATGCATCTGTTTTTAAAGTAAACATGTTATCTGCATCGAAATTTGGATATTGCAAAACTGGTGGTGTCTGAAGGGCGAGCTTGAGCTTTTCAAATGCCTTTTGTTCCACATCGGACTATGTAAAAATCACATTTTTCCTTGTTAGATTGTTCAAAGGATTCACGATGTTGGCAAAATTTGGAATGAAACGTCTATAATAGTTGGCGAATGCGACAAATCGTTTTACGTCTTTTGCGTTCTTAGGAACCGTATATTCCGTTAAGGCTTTTACGTTGGAAGGGTCTGGTGAGACTCCTTCAGCCGAAATGACGTGTCCCAAATATAAAATTTCCTTTCTTAAAAAATAGCATTTGCCTGGGTTAAGTTTAAGATTAACTTTTCTTAGCCGTTCCAGTACTCTAACTAAATTCAGATTGTGTTGGCGGAGATTGCTGCCGAAAACTATGAGATCGTCTAGATATATGAAACATTGTTCATAATTAAGTCCTGACATCGCTATTGTCATAGCTCTAGAAAAAGCGCTACTACTCGTTTTTAGTCCCATTGGAAGTCGACACATCTGATACTGATCTTTGCCGGTAGTAAATGCTGTGTAGGGACGGTTTTTGGGTTCTAATTCTATCTGGTGATAGCCTTGGGCCAAATCTAAATGAGAAAAATAGACTGCGCCTGAAAGCGAGTCTAAGATCTCGTTGATTGATGGCAGTGGGAATTTGTCATCGACTATCTGCTTATTTAACAGGCGGTAGTCGATCACTATCCTCCACTTCTGGTTTCCGTCCTTATCCTTTTTCTTGGGAACTAATAGTAATGGAGACGACCACGGTGACTTTGCCTTTTCTATAATGCCATCGGACAAAAGTTTCTCTACTTGTCTGTTGTAATGTGGGCCGTTGGGTGGCCACACCGGATAGCAGGTAGGGCGACTTATCGTAAAGAATGATACTCACAAAGTTCGGGTAACATATTATAATTTAATATATAACACTTATAAACTGGATAACAATTATATACATTATTACTATGATCTAACTATCATTAAGACAGTAACTGTCTATCTGAAAGTGAGTATGAATGTGAACATGATTCTGAATGAGAATCTGAATGTGAATGTCTCTCACTTACATTACTGTCGTTATATATATCCCAGATGATCCTTGTACTTCTTCTGGAATATAATACAAACCCTGACATATAGTTTGTGTATGCAAACCACACGTGAGCGAGGTCGTGTTTGTAAAACACGTTACATTTGTATTAAAGGAACGAGGCTGTGGCCTCGTTGAGAGTGTTTGCATATACATAACTACATTGCGTTATCACACCACCCTTCTTGGGGTTAAGAAAAATAACGCTGAGGTGTTTGTTTTTCTTTCATTAAAATCTTTACCTTTCTTATTCCTATTTTACAATATGGTGAACACTATAAATATGACATATACTATTAACCTTAAAAGTAGTTGCTTATTTATTACATGTATACAAGTTTCTTATTTCCTACTAACATATTTACACTTATTTTAACAATTGTACTAACTGACATATTTCTATTTGTTTCTAGGCATGATAATGCTTAAGGCGGTTTTTGTGTATTTCGGTATCTTTACCGTTTATGCAAACTGTTATGTTTGGCGGCTTGTCTGTTTCAGTTACTATAAAGGGGCCGTTATACAGTGACTCAAGTTTGTTCCCTGCTTCGTTTTTTAATAAAACCTGATCGCCGACACAAAAGTGTGTGGGCCTGCGATTCCTATTTAACTTTTCTTGTCTCTTAACTTTCGATAGGATCAAATTATGTTTCGCATCGCGCAGGGCTGTCTGGAGTCTGTATTTCATTTCTGCGGCGTAATTTTCAAAATTGAATAGCGGCTCTATCGCGTTCGTTAACGATGAAGGTAGGGGATTGTGTTTACCGAAAACTAACTCATGAGGTGTATATTTGGTTTCAGTATGCACTGTGTTATTAAATGCAAAGCACCAATAAGGTATCCAAGTCGACCAATTGTCTTTATGGTTATCTAATTGGATTCGTAGATACGCTCCGAGATTCTTATGTGTATTCTCTAATGCGCCTAACGTTTCGTGGTGGTAAGCAGTTGATCTCAATTGCTGTATTCCTAGCAGTGAGCAAGTTTCCTTGAAAACTGCAGCCATAAACTCTGTTCCTTGGTCGGAAGCTATCTGTTCGGGAATAGCGTATCTTAATATAAAATTCTCGACCAGGGCTCTGGCTACTGTGGCAGCTTCTTTGCTTTGGATAGGATATGCCTCCACGAATTTCGTTAGTTCGCATTGGAGTGTCAAGATGTACTTGTTTTCCTCGTGGTCTTGGTTTAATGGACCTACTAGATCTACAAAAATCTTTTGGAAAGCGTATGACGATGTGGTCGTTACCTTGATTGGTTCTTTGTTTGGTATTGAGTGCTTGTGTTTTTGGCAATCACTACACCGTTTCACGAATGATTCGATGTCGTGCTTTAGTTTTGGCCAATAATAAAACCTTTTGATCTGGTTAAATGTTCGGTTTACTCCTCCGTGTCCTCCTGTACGTAGCATATGATAATCGTTGATGATTAGTTGCTGTGTTTCGTAGTCTTCAATTCTTACTATTCCTCCTATTACGTTTATCTTTAAATCGTTTGGCTTGCTCTTCTTCCATGGAATAAAATTTCTCAGGAAGTCGCTGTTCCTGGAATTGTCTTTGACTATACATATTTCCTGTATGTCGTGTCCTGCGCAGAACTCCTGGAGTGTAGCCAATAAGCGCATGTACTGCTGAGGACTTATTGTAGCTACAGTCTCCTTCATAAAAATTGTGAGAGCATCTTCGTCGTATAGGAATATTTCCTTGGAACGCATGCTTGTTCCGTTACGACGTTGGAGGGAATTGAAGCTTGCCTTGTCTATCACTCGAAGTTCAATAGATCCCGCTGGCCTTTTCAACAGTTCCACAACCCCGGGGTGATCTGCCCTGGAGCCGGTGGAATCTGTGACTGTTGGTTTCGTAATGGTGCAATCGGCAGCTGTCTGTCTTGACTGGGCCCTAGTCGTAACAAAAATGCTGTCATTAATCCCATTACTAACCTTCTTCAAGTCGTTGGAATCCATTTCTATCCGTGATAAGGCGTCTGCAACTACGTTCTCCGAACCCTTAACGTAATTGATGATAAAATCGTATTCCTCTAACACTAATCTGAATTTCGTAAGACGGCTAGACGGGTTGGTCATTCCAAACAAATATACTAATGGCCTATGATCTGTAAAGATCTTGAATTTTCGACCATATAAGTAAGGCCTGAAATGCTTCACTGCCCAAACCACGGCTAATAACTCTTTTTCAATTGTGCAGTAGTTCCTTTCCGCTTTGTTTAAGGATCGACTGGCATAAGCGATTGGCCTGTCGTTGCCGTTGGATAGCACTGCACCAATTGAGTAGCCGGATGCGTCTGTTTTTAAAGTAAACATGTTATCTGCATCGAAATCTGGATATTGCAAGACTGGTGGTGTCTGAAGGGCTAGCTTGAGCTTTTCAAATGCCTTTTGTTCCACATCGGACTATGTAAAAATCACATTTTTCCTTGTAAGGTTGTTCAAAGGATTCACGATGTTGGCAAAATTTGGAATGAAACGTCTATAATAGTTGGCGAATGCGACAAAACGTTTTACGTCTTTTGCGTTCTTAGGAACCGTGTATTCCATTAAGGCTTTTACGTTGGAAGGGTCAGGTGAGACTCCTTCAGCCGAAATGACGTGTCCCAAATATAAAATTTCCTTTCGTAAAAAATCGCATTTGCCTGGGTTAAGTTTAAGATTAACTTTTCTTAGCCGTTCCAGTACTCTAACTAAATTCAGATTGTGTTGTCGGAGATTGTTGCCGAAAACTATGAGATCGTCAAGATATATGAAACATTGTTCATAATTAAGTCCTGACATTGCTATTGTCATGGCTCTAGAAAAAGCGCTACTACTCGTTTTTAGTCCCATTGGAAGTCGACACATTTGATATTGATCTTTGCCGGTAGTAAATGCTGTGTAGGGACGGCTTTTGGGCTCTAATTCTATCTGGTGATAGCCTTGGGCCAAATCTAAATGAGAAAAATAGACTGCGCCTGAAAGCGAGTCTAAGATCTCGTTGATTGATGGCAGTGGGAATTTGTCATCGACTATCTGCTTATTTAACAGGCGGTAGTCGATCACTATCCTCCACTTCCGGTTTCCGTCCTTATCCTTTTTCTTGGGAACTAATAGTAATGGGGATGACCACGGTGACTTTGCCTTTTCTATAATGCCATCGGACAAAAGTTTCTCTACTTGTCTGTCGATCTCATGTTTTTGCGAATGTGGCAATCGATAGGGTTTAGAATATATCGGATTTATCTGCGGGTTAACCTGTATGTCTCCCCTGTATATGTTCGTGTGCGTAAGTTTGTCTGAATCAAAGAAAAACACGTCGCAATACTTAGCGATAATTTTTTGCATCGTAATGTTTTCTTCTTTGTTTAGATGTGAGGTATTTACTGTTTGTAAAACCTTGTCGACGCGTTCGACTGACTTAGTGCCACTACACTCGAAAGTGCAGACGTTGTATTTATCAAGGTCGGTTACCGTAGGAGCAAAGTTCTTCAATGTCGCGTCGCTATCTCTTGTATTCAGTATATGTACGGGCACTAACCCATCCTTCGGGGTGACAACAGATCCTGCTATAAATATATCTGGGGCAGCTTCCTTCTGGGAAACTACACAATCGCTACATGTACTTACTTTAAAATATTTGATTATTTCACAACGAGGCGGAATGTTTACAACCGTGTTTTCGTCGGAATGCATTGGTAATGTAATTTGCTGACCTTCAATCGAAAACGTAATACTATATTTCTCGTAGTCTATAACGGTGTTGTATTCGGCAAGAATGTCAGAACCGATGATACCTATAAATTTGTTACTATTTACATTGTCTAGCACTGCAAATTCATGCTTGACCTTGGCTTCGCCTAACCTTAGCGTAATGAAAGCTGATCCGTTTGTTTTTGTTTCGCCGTTGATGCCGATTATGTTTACCTTCTGTGTTTTATCAACAATTATGTTTGTATAATTAGCATTTAAAAATATAACACTTATAGAAGCACCTGTGTCAACTAGAAATAGATTGTCTTTATTATTGAAATATGAATTAATATATGTTAAACCGTCGAGGTTAAAAAAGTGTTGACTGGAATCTGTTTTTAGTTGACTATTCTTCGAAAAAATTGATTATCTTTATTATCGTCGGGCTGGGTCGCGTTTGATGATACAGCGAATACTCTGTCGCGGTTATCGCGTTTGTCGCGTCTTACAAATTTCTTTCTATAATTTTGATTATAATTGCTATGTGTATTGTCATGTTGAAAATTTCTTCGTTTATTCTCGTTGTTAGTGTGCCTATATCTTTGATACCGATTGTCTTTGGCTTGTGCATGCTTAAACGTAGTTTTTGAATTATTAAACGTAGCTTTTCTTGAGAAATGATAAATTGTATTGCTTGCGGGGTTGAGTATCTGTTCGTTTGAAGCCTCTTGAATCGCGTCGCTTAATGTGCTAGGGTTGCGAGCTTTTATTAATAATTTTATGTTGGGGTCGCGAAGTCCATTAGCAAATGTATTGACTGCAATTTGTTCATTTGCGGAACGAAATTTATCTACTAGCGTGTCGTCGTCGCCTGCTTGCGTGATTGATAATTGTGCGAGCAGATCTTCTACTGTCTCGCCGTATTCGTTTATTGTTTTCGCGCCCTGTTTCACATTGTATAATTGTGACGTTAATGCTGCGACCGATTTTTTCGTAATGAAATAGCGTTTTAAGTCTGTAATTAAAGCGGCATTATTGGGGTATGCTTTGAGTAATCTTAATTTCGCTTTAGGGGATAACCGTGTTTTTAGGACGTATTTGGTTAAACTTTCCTTTCCCGCGTTATCTAACAATGCGTCATATAATTCGATCGAATCTATAAGTTGCAGAGTTACTTCTTCTTTACCGTTCATTACAGGTAATAAACTTGAGGCAGTCCGTAAATCGAAATTCTCAGCCATGTTGCCAATTGTTACATTTAAATTACTTAATCTGTTATTTAAAATTTCGGTAGTCTCATCTAACGTCGCGGTAATGTCTTTGATACAATTTTTAGTTGCCTCCCGGGTACTTAAGCTATGTGCTACCTTATTAAAACTGTCCCTTATTTCACACAATCTAAGATTTAAATTGTCTATTAGCGCTTGTTTGCGCTTAATTACGTTAATATCACTCTTATTACTAACATTGTCTTTCCTTAAATTACTAAAAAATACCTTTACTTCTTCGTGTATCTGTATGAATTGGTCGGGGGCGGACATGGGTGTTAGACTAGACCTTCTCCTGGCTTCGGTGGAACTCCAGTTGGACCTGAGCGGAGAGGGCCTTCGTCATCCTCTTGTTCACGTGCCGGTATACACCGTAGCAGCAGCAGGACGTTAATATGACCATAACTCCCACGAATGCCACTACGCCGATGATGTCGATGGTGTCTACGTTGTTTTTTATGTTGGCGTCATTGCCAGCGATGATTACCTCTTCCTTCGTCGCGTAATTGCCCATTTCTTGATTTTGACCTGCTAAACTGTAGGTTTTTCCTTCCCTGGTCCGTTCCGGCTTCCTACATGTTCCCTGCAGTCTTACTCGACTGGCAGAATGGTCCTAAGCCGTAGGTAGGCAGAATCGCCATGTAATGTGGGCCGTTGGGTGGCCACACCGGATAGCAGGTAGGGCGACTTATCGTAAAGAATGATACTCACAAAGTTCGGGTAACATATTATAATTTAATATATAACACTTATAAACTGGATAACAATTATATACATTATTACTATGATCTAACTATCATTAAGACAGTAACTGTCTATCTGAAAGTGAGTATGAATGTGAACATGATTCTGAATGAGAATCTGAATGTGAATGTCTCTCACTTACATTACTGTCGTTATATATATCCCAGATGATCCTTGTACTTCTTCTGGAATATAATACAAACCCTGACATATAGTTTGTGTATGCAAACCACACGTGAGCGAGGTCGTGTTTGTAAAACACGTTACATTTGTATTAAAGAACGAGGCTGTGGCCTCGTAGAGAGTGTTTGCATATACATAACTACATTGCGTTATCACACTGTCGATCTCATGTTTTTGCGAATGTGGCAATCGGTAGGGTTTAGAATATATCGGATTTATTTGCGGGTTAACCTGTATGTCTCCCCTGTATGTGCTCGTGTGCGTAAGTTTGTCTGACTCAAGGAAAAACACGTCGCAATACTTAGCGATAATTTTTTGCATCGTAATGTTCTCTTCCTTGTTTAGATGTGACGTATTTACTGTTTGTATAACCTTGCTGACGCGTTCGACCGATTTAGGGCCACTATACTTGAAAGTGCAAACGTTGTATTTATCGAGGTCAGTTACCGTAGGAGCAAAATTTTTCAATGTCGCGTCGCTATCTCTTGTATTCAGTATACGTACGGGCACTAATCCATTCTTCGGGGTGACAACAGATCCTGCTATAAATATACCTGGGGCAGCTTCCTTCTGGGAAACTACACAATCGCTACATGTATTTACTTTAAAATATTTGATTACTTCACACCGAGGCGGAATGTTAACAACCGCGTTTTCATTGGAATGCATTGGTAATGTAGTTTGCTGACCTTCAATCGAAAACGTAAGACTATATTTCTCGTAGTCTATTACGGCGCTATATTTAGCAAGAATGTCTGAACCGATGATACCTATAAGTTCGTTGTTATTTTTGTTGTCTAGCACTGCAAATTTATGCTTGACCTTGGCTTCGCCTAACCGTAGTGTAATGAAAGCCGACCCACTTGTTTTTGTTTGACCGTTAATGCCGACTATGCTTACCTTCTCTGTTTTATCAACAAATATGTTTGTATAATTAGTATTTAAAAATATTACACTTATAGAAGCACCTGTGTCAAGTAGAAATAGATTGTCTTTATTATTGAAATACACATTAATATACGTTAAACTGTTGATGTTAAAACAGTGTTGACTTGAATCTGTTTTTAGTAGTTGACTATTTTTCGAAAAAACTGATTGTCTTTATTATCGTCGGACTGGGCCGCGTTCGATGATACAGCGAATACTCGGCCGCGGTTATCGCGTTTGTCGCGTCTTGAAAATTTCTTTCTATAATCGTGATTATAATTACTCTGCGTATTACCATGTTGGAAATTTCTTCGTTTGCTCTCGTTATTAGTATGCCTATACTTTCGGTACCGATTGTCTTTAGCTTGTGAATTATTAAACGTAGCTTTTCTTGAGAAATGATAAACCGTATTGCTATTGTTCGCGGGGTTGAGTATATGCTCGTTCGAAGCTTCTTGGATCGCGTCGCTTAACGTGCTTGGGTTGCGCGCTTTTATTAGTAGCTTTATGTACGGGTCGCGAAGTCCATTAGCAAACATATTGACTGCAATTTGTTCATTTGCCGTTCGAAATTTATAGATTAACGTCTCGTCGTCGCCTGCTTGCGTGATTGACAATTGTGCGAGCAGTTCTTCGACTGTCTCACCGTATTCGTTTATTGTTTTCGCGCCCTGTTTAATATTGTATAATTGTGAAGTTAACGCTGTGACCGATTTCTTTGTAATAAAATGGCGTTTTAAATATGTAATTAAAGCGGCATTATTAGGGTATGATTTGTGTAATCTTAATATCGCCTTCGGGGATAACCGTGTTTTAAGGACGTATTTCGTTAAACTTTCTTTTCCCACGTTATCTAACAATGCGTCATATAATTCGATCGAGTCTATTAGTTGCAGAGTTACTTCTTCTTTACCGTTCATTACAGGTAATAAACTTGAGGCAGTCCGTAAATCGAAATTCTCAGCCATGTTGCCAATTGTTACATTCAGATTACTTAATCTATTATTTAAAATTTCGGTAGCCTCATTCAATGTTGCGGTAATGTCTTTGATACAATCTTTAGTTGCCTCACGGGTACCTAAACTATGAGCTACCTTATTAAAACTGTCCCTTATTTCACACAATCTAAGATTAAAATTGTCTATTAGCGCTTGTTTGCGCTTAATTACATTTATATCACTCTTATTGCTAACATTGTCTTTCCTTAAATTACTAAAAAATACCTTTACTTCGTCATGTATCTGTATGAATTGATCTGGGGCGGACATGGGTGTTAGCCTAGACCTTCTCCTGGCTTCGGTGGAACTCCAACTGGACCTGAGCGGAGAGGGCCTTCGTCATCCTCTTGTTCACGTGCCGGTATACACCGTAGCAGCAGCAGGACGTTAATATGACCATAACTCCCACGAATGCCACTACGCCGAGGATGTCGATGGTGTCCACGTTGTTTTTTATGTTGGCGTCATTGCCTGCGATGATTACCTCCACCTTTGTCGCGTAATTGCCCATTTCTTACTCTGGCCTGCTAAACTGTAGGTTTCCTTCGTCGGTTCGTTCCGAGTTCCTACACGTTCGTAGTAATCGTAGTAAATGATACGCACAAAGTTCGGGTAACATATTATAATTAATTTAACACTTACAACTGGTTAACAAAGTATTTACATCGTGTACTATGTTCAACTCAGACAGGGTAGAACGTGGTTATTAAGTACAACACCGTTCGTACCACTGGCTGGTTGTAACTCTCTAACGTATAGTTACTATTACTAAGACTGTATATGTGAATGTGAATCTCTCTTACCTAAACTACTGTCTATATATATTAGAGAAGATCCTTGGAGTCTTTCTAGAACATAACACAAACCCTGACATATAGTCTTGTGTATGCAATAAACACAAAATACGGTCGTGTTTATATAACACGTTACCGTTTGTATTAAAAAGAGCGAGGTTGTAACCTTGCCGAGAGTGTTATGCATATACATGATTATATCGAGTTATTACAGGAACACTGGTTCTGACTGCCGTTTGGAGAGTCCGGATCCTCCTCTTATGGCCATCCCGATCGGGGATCGGGTCGATGGTTGGAGAGAGGGTGGTCCTCGGCCGTTGTCGTCGTACCTGTAGGAGGGAGTGTATGAATGGAGCGGCCTACCGTGGCGCTCCCAAGAGCTTACTAGCGGAGCGCTATGGTACTAGGGATGTAATTATTAAATGCGTCGCGCTACAACTTTTAATAAAAAAATATGTGATAACACTAAATATTTGAAAACGGGTGACAATATCACAAGGTAGTACTAATATCATATATTAACCCATTAGTGTCCAACCGACTAGTTCTAATATTTATTTATTGTACTCTATATATTTTGTTATTATTAACCTTAGTAACCAAAAAAAAATCGATTATTTTTAAAAAAAACTTTATTTTTCCAAAGTTACAAGGGTGTACTTAAATAAGTACAATGGACTCAACGAACATGAACATTTTCAAAACACTCTCTTTCAATACATAATGTTACTTGATATTTTTTGCAGCACCAACGAATGCGAGCGTGACACATTACATTACACAACTTAATTGATTTTCTAATTTTTTTGGAAAATGACCCAAACTGTCTGTCCCTATGCTTGCTGGTATGGATGGTTTGTTCCTTGATGGCTGAGTTCTATTTGATAATCTAAGATAATGTCGCGTTACGTAACGAGTGAAAGAGAGTTGATCCATTTTTTCTTCACAAAACATTACATGCAGCCTCCAAGCGTTGGTCATAGCCAAATTTATCATGTGCGTAAAAAGCGGCCACCACCATTTTTTAGATCTAATCGCTATACGATATGTACTGACCAGATTGATCAACGAGATCTACTCCACCCATGCCCTTATTATAAGACTGAAATAAATGGGGCTGGTTCATATCAATCTTCCCCTTCTGAATTTTAGACCACCGTTTTACTTTAGCCATCGGTTCAATTGTGTCATAGTTGGTGGCCATTGTACAGATACTGTTGTCTTTCCATCTAACCGCAAGGATTTCGTTTTTTTGATCGAGCTGATAATCGTAACTGGATCTCTCCAACTTTGCCATTTCCTTGTGAGTCTGTAGTGGACACTTTTTCAATCTCTGCTCTCTAACAGTTCCAGTGGCTTTGTATCCTAGTTGCCGCAATTTTGTTAGTAACTCATAACTCGTAAAGTAATTGTCGAAGTATATTACATGATCGCTTGGAACATCAACCACTTGCAAAAGCGAAAGCACAACCTGTGGTCTAAGCGGCTGCTTTCTAACATCGGGCGATTGATCTTTACCGCAGTTTGTATCGAATTTGTAACAATAGCCTGTACTACTGCAAAGCATCTAATCCTTGAACCCAAATCTTACGGGCTTTCCTCTGATGAATTGCTTTGCTGGATGGTGGCCAAAATATTTTATCATTGCCTCATCGATAGATAAATCTTTATGGAAGACACCCCACTGTTGAAAGTTTCTGTTTAGAAGATTCATTAGAGGCCTGACTTTATACATTTTGTCACGGCTAGATGTTGCATTTGAATTGTCAGCTAAATGCAAATTGCGATTGATTTCCACGAATCTATTTTTAGGTAAACAACGCGAAATACAATCGATTCTTACATCCTCATCCAATCCCCAATACATCCTTTCTCGAGGCAGTTTATGATAACCGGTCAATAACAGTATACCAATGTATGCCCGTATCTCATCACACGATGTATGAAAACCATGTCTATTAGTTTGCTGTGCATATATTATACTTTGATCAACTATATGTTGAATTACAGTACTATCAAACATCGTTTCAAATATTTCTTTCGCATTTAATTTTTCTATATACTTTGCAACTATTTCTTGCCGTAACTCTACACCATTTGTAATATTCAAAAATTAATGATCTGAATACATAGTTACTTTTTAGCCAAACAGGTTGTTCCTATTGACATCCAATGTTTTTGTCTTTCCTTGCTTCTGAATGCCGCCGCGTAGTTTTTGCTGCAGCACATGAATGGTTTCATCATCAAGGTAAAAAGAAGGATGAAACATTTTCGTTAAAAGCTAACAACAGTACTTTAAAGTGTGAAATTTTAAGTCGACATGAAGTAGATTTTCGACCGGGAGACAGTATTGGTCGATTGCTTGGATTTACTGCAAGACTGTTGGAGTCGAATAAGCATCATGAATCTGATGCACGCGTACAAATTATAAAAGTGGTTACTGTACGTGTTGAGTGCAATATTACCTCCTCAGCATTCTATGACGGACGTCTAAGTCATACTATCTACGAGTTCTCGCCAAGTGTTGAACCTGGTTTCTCAATTAATATAGAGCCTAGAAATATAATTTATTTACCAATAAACACAACTCAAATAGATAACATCACACTTAACTTGCTTGATCAGGACGGTGATCCAGTCAATTTTGAAGAAGAACAAATAGTTATTCGATTGGAGTTGAAGAGAATCTAAAAATGGGTTTGGTTTTCAAGGAGGGTAGGCAACACTTGACGCAATATAAAACAGAAATGTCATCGTTTACTCCTCAGTCATTCAAGAACGTGCTAACACGTGAAAACATTATTTCTGAAGTCTTTAGGATTAAAAGTGAACCAAAAGAAAAGAGAAAAAAATGTCTGAAAAGTTGCAAATTACCGATGACTTATACTTTGATGAAACCATCACCAAACAAGAATACCACGCCTATTATCCAGTATCTAATAATTTTGGTTTGAATGATGAAATACGAATACCTGTTCGACATCAGGATGTATACACAGTCCCAGGTGATAGTCATCTTTACATTGAAGGACGGTTTACCGAAAGTGACCAGAGCACTGGCGACTGCAAGTTAACAAATAACGCCTATGCATTTCTCTTCGAGCAAATTCGATATGAGATCAATGGTGTGGAAGTGGATAGATGTACCAATCCTGGAATTACGAGCATCATGAAAGCTTACGTTTCGTACAGTGATAATGAAAGCAAAGCTCTACAAATGTCCGGATGGTGTCCATCATTGGATGAACAACCAACAGTATTTATTAAGGACTTTACTGCTTCCATTCCGCTTGCTTTTATTTCCGGTTATTTCGAGGATTTTAAAAAAATTTTGGTCAATATGAATCAAGAGCTTATATTACTGCGAAGTCGTACTGACAGCAACTCTTACAAAAACACATTGAGAGGTGGGACGAAAACTGCCAAAATTGAAATTACAAAGATTGTGTGGCATTTACCACATATTGTGGTTAACGACGAGACTCGTTTACATCTTTTGAAGACACTTAATAGTAACAAGCCAATATACAGATTGGCCGGGCGAATGCTTAGGGATAAGTAGTGACCCAAAGAGTGCGAGTGAATAGAGCGTACATATGTGTGGATATTAAACAGACGAGGACGGGAAAGAACGATCACCAGCGTTGATGCCAATAGCGCGCTCGCTGTTCAAAGATATCCGTCTAACAGTCACTCTAGAAGCATACGCCGGCTTGTACAGACTGTTCGTTGTTGTCGCTTTTGAACTAAATAATGCGTAAAGGAAGTAAAATTATTAGAAAATAATAAATCATGTTCAAGAAATATTGATATACCTATAGCTATTAATTTTTTTACAAAACAAAACTAATTCTGATAAAGAATCAAATTAAAATTGTAAAAATAAAATAAAATTTTTCGATTCTACATAATTTTTAAGTGAAAATAAATTCTAAAAAATTTTGAAGAAAAGGGAAAAAGAAAAAATATTGTTTTTCTATTTTTTCAAATTGGTTTTTTTATTTTTTCAAATTAAATATAAATGAAACTTTGTTGTATAAATACAAAAAATGAAATTATTTAATCAACGATTCAAAGAGTCCTCCATGCTGCAATTCGCAATAACCTAACCGGTTATAAAATGATGTCCGCACATTAGCCAGCATTTCAACTGGAATGCTATTGCATGCCTGTTCTATTTTATTGCGCAGCTCGTCTAAAGTTTGGGGCCTTTCGTGCGGATGTCTAAAGATTGTCTCTTTTAAATAACCCCACAAGAAGAAGTCTGTCGGCGCTAAATCGGGGGATCGAGGTGGCCAAAGTATGTTACCCCACGTACTAATGACATGTTCAGGGTAATTATCAATTAGACATTGTTTAACTACCCTTGAGTTGTGAGCCGGACACCCATCTTGCTGAAACCAAATATCCTCCAGATGATCAGTTATGTTACGTACAGCAGGGATAACGTCATTTTCAAGAAGTTGTAGGTACCTTTCGCCATTTAGGTTGCCGTTTAGAAAAAATGGTCCTACAATCTGATCACCCAGAATACCTGCCCAGACGTTCAGTTTTCTAGGATACTGTGTTTTGGTGGCTACAGTCAGGTGTTTGTTTTCTTGGGACCAATATCGGACGACAGAAGGATTATGGTGACTGTGAAGTGCAAACGATGATTCGTCCGTAAACAAAATATTCTGCAAAAGAATTTCGTTTCTGTCAAATTTTTCTCTCATAGTTTCACAAAATTCCAGACGTCTTGCATAATCCCCTATGAGAAGTTCTTGACTTTTATTTAATCTAAAACATTTATATTTATTTCTTCTTAAAATATCCCTAACTGTAGTCTTTGGAATGTGTACAACTTCAGAAATTTGACGGCTCGAACATGGTTCATTAGCTTCAACAAAAGCACATACTTTGAGTTCTCTATCAATTCTTTCCTCAGAATGTGGTAGTTCTCGTCGATTGCCTTTATTACATTGTGAACAACCTGCAATACAACCTGTATTTTCAAACTTATGTACAGTATTTAATATTGTTTGATTAGTAGGGACTGGTCGATTAGGGAAAGAAAAGATAAAACGCCCAACAACCTCATCGGTACTACTAAATGAATAATACCATTTAATCATGTTAATACGCTCCTCTTTTGTATAACTCGACATTTTCAATATTTTCATAAAGATAATATCTTCATTAGGAATTAGAAATTGAAAACAAGAAACACAGAAAAAAACACTAACAATAATAACAAAAATAAACGAAATTCTAACAGATCAATCGACGCTACCTCTTCCGAATCTCTGAGAGAACTGATATACTGATACATTCGACTGTGCACTATAGTTATATTAATCCTCGCATCCCCACCAGTTATTGATTTGGCAACGTTAGTACTGGTAGGACCCTAAGGTTCTGTTCGTTCAATCTGTATATACCATTTAGAAAGTGGGAGCTGCACGAATTACCTTCTATACGTGTAAATAAAACAGATATTTGGCCAATAAAAACTTCAACTAATATGGAAAGGCCTAGATATGTTATCGTCGCTTTCCAACCTCGAAAGAAAGATAATATTAATGAGGATGCGACAGATTTCGATCATGCTTCACTCACGAATCTTAACCTTTACTTGAATAGTAATTCATATCCATATGATAAGCTAAATCTTCAGATGAATATTAAACGATATGCAACTGCCTACCGAATGTACACTGCATTCCAGTCGGCTTATTACAACAATAAACCTAGTCAACCAATTCTTGATTATGAAAAATTTCTTACCAAGACCTTGTACGTGATTGACTGTTCTAAACAGAATGAATCAATTAAGACGTCCGCTGTTGACGTGAAATTAGAATTGGAATGTGACGCAACATTTCCAGCCAATACCACAGCGATGTGTTTGATTATACAGGACAGCGTCATACAATATTTCCCGTTGAGCGGAGTGGTAAAGCGAATTGTATAAGGACTGGTTTTATGAATACTGGTGCAGTTATTGATCAGTTTGTGATACGGCTAGTATGTCGAAAGTTGTGGTTATCGATTTACAAGGAGTTTTATTGAAACATGGATTTATGGTAAAGGAATTAGCTATCGGCGATGGTAAAAAAGTTAACCATTACGTTTTTAAACCGCGTGTGCCGTATAGACGTTTAGATTCTGCTGAACGACGACAAGTGCATTGGCTCGAAGATAATCACCACGGAATACGCTACAACGATGGCAATACAAATCCAGGGGAAATACCTAATATTTTGAAACAATTCACCAAAAACGTGGACCTCGTTTTTGTCAAGGGCAACCAAAAAAATACATTTTTGCAGAATATCTCAATATTAGAATATTAAATTTAGAAACTTTATAATGTTCCCAAATTAGAGCAAACGAATATCGGTTGCTGTATGTATCACGAAACTGTTTTTAGTACTTGTAGTTTACATAATCTATATGTATTGATAAACTATTTACATGAGAATAAAATGATTTAACTACTATGTTGTCTTTTTCTTTTTGTTTTTTACCGGAGGGAAAAAAAATACATTTTTGTTGTTTTATACATTTATTACAAAATTACAGTAACGCATAAATTAATATTGACAATTCTTTATACATACATAGATTTACACTGATTATAAACAAAAATTACAGTAATATGTAAAAAGAAATACTCTGACACTAACTAACACATACATCTCAAATATAAAAACAAGTAAACAAGATTTTATAACTTAATATGCATACTCATTAAAATTGTTCAATAATAATAATTAAAGTAAGCAAGAACTCAATTATAAATGAAGTGTAAAAATATTTTTTTACCTTTTCCTTTAATGCTGATTCATCCATATCGAAGGAATATTGATGGGATTATTAACGGATATTTAGTGTCTATGGAAATATTTACAAGTTTGGAATAGAGTAACCCCAGGGTAGTGTGGATATATTATCTAGTTGTATTTGCCTTTTGTCGTCGTTGCCATTTAATGATCTTTTACTTATTTCTGTTGTGTACAAATTATGGTTTTTACACGTGATTGAATTAAATTTTCAAAAAAAAGTTTTTTTATTAAATAAAGCATCTTTGTACGAATCAAATGTAATTTCTCTTAATGCCGATTTGCCTATACTTTAGCCTTTTTAATTTCCCAATCTTCACTGAATTTTATTGAGTACATTTTCGATCGGAGTCCGACAAATTCTTGTATTATTTTGGAACACCCTTCGTCTTCCATGAGCCCCAAGACCTTCTTGTTTACTAAAGGTATATTGAAAGGATTATTAGGCGGGTAGTCACTTGTATCAAAATATTTTAAGCAATCCCTACGTATAATTTCATAAATATTAAGTTCATCTTCATCATTTATAAAATGGTATATTAAGCTATCCGAATCAGTATATTTTAAATCACATTTACGCATTAATTTTGTGAAATAATTGTAGTGGTAGTCGTAAAGGAGAGTTTTGCTAATATCAAGAACTGATAAACCTATATATATGGGTTTATTAAATTTAATGATTTCTTTATTCGTTTCAATGGCTATCAAGTTTTCATTAAATATTGTACATGATTTAAAATTTGGTTTGGATATAAGAGATTTCGCACCTCCCCGTCCATCCCACTTCGTTACTAATTTAATATTTCTATGGTTTCGTATATTTTCTAAAGTTTTTCCAAATATAGCATTATTTTTCAGTTTATATAGATTCTTTTCAAAAGGTTCTGTGGCAGCGGCCCTAAGGTTATTATTTAAGTCAATATACGGTTTCAACCATGGGGATTGTTTAAATTTTAAAGCTCTATGTATTTTATCCAATATCAAACCTAACTTCAAAGCCTGTATTAAACTTGTATAGTGAAGAACATATTTTTCCTTATCAAGCAAAGTGGTCATTAATTTTTGCTGTTTCGAATTTGGAGCGGTAAAATGATGGGGTAACAAGGGAAGATCTTTATGAATTTCATGTAAATTCTCAGAATACAACACTGTAACTTCTAATATATTGTAATGTGGGTAGGATGGATCGTCCATGTAAGCTCTGTGTGGCTGGAGGATCGCTATGTAAGGCGTAATGTGCGCTTATGGCTATAAGCGACTAGCAGTGATCGCCATGTAATGTGGGCCGTTTGTGTGGCCACAGTAATGCAGGTTCGAGGCTGGATGGAGAATCAAATGATACACGAACGGAGTTTGGTATACATACTATAATTAATCAACACTTATAAATGGATAAAAATACTATTTACATTGATTTACACATTATAATTACATCAACTCAGACAGGGCAGAAAGGGGGTATTAGGATGTACCCACGGCTCATACCACTGACTGGTTGTTACTATCTCTATGACTTAAACTATCGCCTATATATATATCAGAGAAAGATCCTTGTCTTACTTACATTTGTTTCTAGAACAAATGTATAACCCTGATACATAGTCTTGCATATGCAACAAATACGGAGTAAGGTCGTGTTTAGATAACACGTTAATGTTTTGTATTAAAAGCGAGGCTGTCGCCTTGCCAAAGTGTTATGCATACACATGACCGTATATCGAGTTATTACAATATAACAATATTCATCTCGTTCAAAGTAATTGTGCGAATTTAAACGTGACAAGATGAAATCTCTAACACTCTCGAAATCGGTGTCCCAGTGAAACTGTGCATAAGGCAGAGGTTTTGATAGAGCTAAACCGTACATATTATTTATATCGAAATAGGCGATAAATGAGTTAGGTTTGGTAGAATCATAACCGGGAAGATATTTATTATTTGCTTTAGCATATCTCTTTGATACTTGAACTAATCCACCCCTTATCGCCTTCTCACAGAACAGAATCATATCAATGTCCGTCAAGAGTTCTATTTCAGCCCTAGTAATGTTCAACATTGCACTGTATGAAAAGCCGGCACATGTATAGTAGTTGGCAGGATCTAGACCGTATGTATGGATGCAAAGCTTACGATATTTTTCGAATATGTCTGTTAATAAGAGAACGTCCGTTTTCAAATATAAATCGGAGTAGGTACCTAAATTATTTATATTGAATTCATTCCATATAAACTGGGCGTAATTATAATCTTCATCGGATATGTGTAAATTATTTAACGCATTATAAAAGTGAGTTCTATCGGGTAACTGTATTTCTTGTAATCTAGAAAAGTCATTTACATAATCGTATGGAAAAATGCCTTTCCTAATAAGATGGTTATACTATGTGGGAACGCCTTTTTTAAAAAAACAGTCATTTTCATTCAAACACTGCTAAATTTTCAAGGGACTCTGATAAGAATCTATAACTGTCTAAAAATCTTAATTTGATTGCTTTATTGTTCACCTTAATTTCTTTACTAAATGATATATACCGTTCAACGGTAATTGGTAGAAGTTCGATTGGACCCTAATCAAAATTCAATTCTTTTAAAAAAATGTGAGCATCGAACCCAGAGAGATTGTGAAAGTAAACTGGTAGTACGTTATTTGGTTTGAAATTTATGTTACAATCGGAACATATAGTTCCCCGATACATACCTGTCGAATGATCATGGTCCCTAACTTTGGTTACGTTTTCGTCGTCGAAGGTACGACAACATAGAAAACCTGAAGATGTATTGTTGTGATTATTTAATTGTGCAATAGATAAATCAATAATTGGGAAGTTAAGCCTTAAATATTCCGCATACACAATAGCCTCCTTTTTTAATTGAGACACAAACCATTTTTCGGGATTGGGTCCTCGATAGAGTTCAAAGTGTGAGAATTCGGGATGCGTCATACACACGGTCTGATAGCCGACACTGTACCCCTCATATTCCTGATAATTCTTTGAATAAGATGTATTTGGTTGTGGTTGACTAGTATGAATCTGTTTAGTTAAACATTCGAAATCTGCGTAAATCACGAATGGTGCTTTAAATTGCTTTTGAACCTCTTTGAATCTTAATATTTTCTCATCGTCCTTTGGTAGTTCTATTCGAACCGGTTTATGCTTTGTACATTCTCGTACGTGTAAAGAATACTTGTTTTGACAATAGAAATGAATTAAACAACGATCGCAAATATATGATTTATTATGTACCGACACGTCTGGCGAACATAACTTACTTAAATCATAAATCCAACAATAATGTGTACGCTTTCCTGATTTACTTAAATATAATAAATTTATGTGCATGTCCCTTTCATAATTGGTATAATATAAAGGTCCGCAAACTTTGTTTTTTTTATTCAAACCGTACACATTAATTGACATGTTGCAATTTTGTTTTTCAAATTTCTTAATACTAGTTAGCGCGACTGGAAATTCTATGTCTTTTAAATTAAAGATTTCATGGTAATTTTGTAGATAATCGTTCACGTTGCTGGAATATATTTTATAAACAGCTGCTAAAACGGCCCAAATAAAACATCGTCTGTCGTTACTATTTATATTTAACACCGCGTTTCGCTTCTTAATATTCAACGGTAGAGAAATATAAGCGTTACCCTCAATCGGTTGGTATTTATTTAGATTAATAGTTAAATTTATGATTTCACGAAGTGACCACCCCGACCCTTTAAATTGCATTTCTTCTATATCATGTAGTATTTTAGCAGTTGCATTATCGTAAATGTCTCTAAATTCAGTGAATTTTGTAACTATAAAATTTTGCGTATTAAAATATTTACAATCTGTTTTGTCTGAGTCTGGGTTGTTATCGACTTTAATAAATTTAGCGCATAATGAGAAATTTACCTTTAATATTTTCATTTTCGTGAGTTTCAATTGGATTTTTGATTGGATGAGGGCGAATGCCGCTTCAAGGAAAACCTTTGGGTCTCGATGATGAAGGTTTGTGATGATCCCAGTCTGAACTCTACTTTTGAACGCAGACGTTCCCTGTTAAATTGAAATAATATTATTTTTATATATTTTTTACATCTTTTATATGTTACCTCTTGCCATTGTAAGTTCCGCCCTACCACATTTTCTTCATGGAGACCGGCGCCTTCAGTAATTAATTCCTTTAATCGATTTTCGATTCGTAGATTATACGATAGTAGTATTGAAAGAGCACATTCAAAATTTCGACGTTCACCAATAGTGCATTCACGGCTGTTATAAATTTTTTCTTGCAATAATTTAATACTGTCATCATTGAGTTCTTTCAGTTCTTCCAATTCTGTTTTTGATTGACTGATGGTATATAGGTCCTGTACACATTTAACTAAATCCATATTTCCACACTACACTGGATTACCTACACACACAAAAAATCAAACGATGTGATTGCATGAACTATTTTTTTCAACTTACGAATTAAAAACAATTATTCCTTCTTCTCAAATTTGATGATTGGTGTTGGATTTAGTCCAAACGTTTTGTTGTCTTTATATATTATATAATGCTTCCCCCCGCTATATTCTCTCAAATATTCACCCTCAAAAAAACTTAAATAGCGCTTTGGCAACCAAACACTGTTCTCCTCCAATTCACACAATACCGATTTTCCAAATTTCGTCTTATAATATTTTTACATTTAAGATTTTATATGGCGTATCTTTCTCTAGTTCAATTATCCTCTTTACCGGTTTGAAACTACTTAAATCGCCGATTGCGTTTAATTTTTCAATTGACATTATGAAATGATGTATCTACTTTTATATTTAGATGATTAAAAGGCTGTGATGTTAGCCTGGTCCTGAGGGCTACATCGGTGAGAGTCTTCACGCAGATGTCGTTGTAGCGTTAAATAATACACAAGTATGTTAGGTTTAACATAGTTTAATAAACCAACACTTATAACTATTTAACAAGATGGTAATTACATGATTAACAATGTAGACGATAGTCGAAAAGAGACTCTAACTGTGTCTCTAGTGACTCTGTACTGACTCTCTACTGACTCTGATAAGACTCCGGATGGGATGTCTTATATATCGATAGGGTGATCTACTTTTCGACTATATGTCCTTACTCTAAATAAACAAGTGTTGAAAGTGTGTAACGTACCTTGCGAATGCTTGTGTATGTACTTTATCTCGGGCGAGGTCATGTTTGGACATAACATGCATTACACACGAGCCCGCGCCTTGACTTAGATAAATGGTACACTGCATTGCTTAATTAGGTTATCACACCTTCCAACGGGAGAAAAAGGAAAACAAACACGATTTGTTTGCTTTTCTTTTGTTAGAAATTCCTATATCTATTTCTACATCTATCTATATCTCATATACATGTGATAGATTTACTTTAACATTTTACCTAGATAATATAACATGGTAAATGGTGCCTCTTAAATTCTAACTGTTAAACAAAATAAAAATTTACATTTTAACCGTTAAATAACTGGTTTAAATTTTAACTGGTTTAAATTTTAACTGGTTTAAATTCTAACTGGTTTAAATTTCAACTGGTTTAAACTCTAACTGGTTTAAATTTTAACTGGGCCGTTGTACGCTGTCTCAATTTTGTTAGTTTGCTTGTTTTCTTAAATTTGATTTTTATAACATGTGTTCGTATATATGCATAATAGTTGACTTACTTCGTATTTGCAATTCTTGCTTCTAATTTCTAATTTTTCGCATTCGATTCTCTGTCTTGAATTCCTCATGTTCGCTTGTTTGTCTTAAACTCTTTGCTTTGATTGTTCGTTTTCGATTCCTTATACTTGATTGTTTGTCTTCAATTTTGTGCGCTCCCTTTTTTCATATCCATTTAAATATAATACAACTCTCACTCTTGCTCTATGGCAAAATTAATATTTTTTGGAAATCACTCATTTGTGTATTTCCCTTGACACCACATATTTTGTGTATGTCATGTTCCTGCGCAGAACTATCTTTTGAAGCTTATTCTGGCTACAGTAAGGTGGCACGTGCTGCTGATCCCTTATACTGTAAGCCTTTTCTTCAATACAGAAAATCTAGAGACCAGTTAACAAAACACACTTTTGTTAAACTGTATTCTCTAAAAAAAAAAAATTAAGAGAGTGTTTTCGTCGTGTTGGAACATTTCCTAACGACTTAGGGGCGAATTGAAGCTTTTTGCCTTCCTTGTCGCTTAAATTTCTTTAATTCGACTGGTTTTATTTTCGACAGTTCCATTACCCTAAGATGATCAGTCCTTGAGGTTGGTGGAAACTGTAATTGTTGTCGGCTTTCGTAATGGTACAATCGATAGGTGTCTGTTGTCTACTGGGTACCTGACGTGATTAGGATGCTATCGGTTGTCCCGTTACTTAACCTCTCCAACATTGGAATCAAACTTCTGTTAGTGATCAGGCATTTGTAAAAAAAAAATTGGAATTCTTGTAATATAAAATTAATATAATACTCCTCGTATATTGGATCTTTTCTTTAATATTAATTCTCTTTTATTTGCGAACTTTTTGAATGCGTCGGCAATATTTTCTTCAATGTCAAGTATCGTCGTTTAGAAATAAATGATGTCTGCATTTTTATGAACTCGGCTTTGAGTATTACTAAACTATACATATTCTATTTTCATTTGATGTTTATTTATTCGCGACTAGTTTAAATATACATGCTATTGTTTATTTGTTCGTTTAATAAACAATATGAACTACAACATTCATGTGTGGCGCCTAGTAAAAAGTAAAACGCATGCATTTTTTGTATATACTTTGAACGTAATTGAACTTATGAGAAAAAAAAATATAACATATTTTTGCGTTTAGGCAGGCGGTTTATCTTAAAAAAAAAATGTATAAAATTCTACATTCTCGCGTATTTAACTAACAAACTTGGACAGGTTTTAAATTTAAATTTCTCAGCCATAATTAAATGCTTTTACAATTATACATACTAGTTTTCAAATAAACTTGACCTTAAGCAACAAAATAACAATGTTACGCTCTTTACATTTTGTTAGCGTATGCAGAATTTATTAATACACATATTGTGTATATGCATTAACTAATAATAAACATTTTAACACAGTTTATGTATGCGAAAGTCTTGCATTGTTCATTCACTTTTTACACTGTATATTTGTCTTTGTTTAAATTTATTTTAAAAGGAATACCTGCATTTCTTCTTCGTGCTCCTTGGCAGGGGATGGAGATGCCTTCTTCCATCGCGTAGTACATTTTCTTAGTGGTTTACCAACTTTCTATTTCCATGATTCGTTCCAGATTTCCACTTGGTCTTTTTTCAGCCTTAGATGGCTGGCAGGGCCATCTAGTGATGTGGATAGGTAGGATCGCCATGTGATGTTAGCCTGGTCCTGAGGGCTACATCGGTGAGAGTCTTCACGCAGAAGTCGTTGTAGCGTTAAATAATACACAAGTATGTTAGGTTTAACATAGTTTAATAAACCAACACTTATAACTATTTAACAAGATGGTAATTACATGATTAACAATGTAGACGATAGTCGAAAAGAGACTCTAACTGTGTCTCTAGTGACTCTGTACTGACTCTCTACTGACTCTGATAAGACTCCGAATGGGATGTCTTATATATCGATAGGGTGATCTACTTTTCGACTATATGTCCTTACTCTAAATAAACAAGTGTTGAAAGTGTGTAACGTACCTTGCGAATGTTTGTGTATGTACTTTATCTCGGGCGAGGTCATGTTTGGACATAACATGCATTACACACGAGCCCGCGCCTTGACTTAGATAAATGGTACACTGCATTGCTTAATTAGGTTATCACAAGGCTAGTGTATTTTAAAATGAGCTAACGTGGTGTTTCAATTATATAGGTTCTCCCCCTCCCATTTCTTTAATATGAAAAACAAATTGTACAAAAGTTACGTGGAAAGATGATGCTTACACTGTCTAAACAGTCGCTACATTCTTTTCTCCCGCGGTCTGTAAAAAAGAAATAATTTAATGTTTCTGTTAATGTTTTCCCCTTACTCACCTACGTATATCAAAATAATGGTAAATAAAATGTGAAAACATGGTGATGTGACTGAGTTCATATCGTTCAATGGAACTGTAGTAACATAAAGTGCATAATATATCGAACGGTCTGTGAATATCCTGAAACCCTGTAGTAATTATGCACATTCTTAAATTTCGTTCATCTCTTAATTGAAATCTGCCATATCCCCGTTCATATATATTTATGAAATCTGAAATTGTTGAAAAAGAATTATATCCATCATCACTTTGAACTTCGGATAAAGTCAAGGTACAGATTGAATCCATTTCTGCAATAAGACACAAATTTTCGATTTTTTAATTGAATTTTGTATTCAAATATTTTAAAATAACTTGTGTTAATTCTTTTTGAAATGGCTTATTAAATGCACAACATATATTGTTATAGACGTACGAAACAAGTCGTTTAACATTCATTAAAATATATTACATAAAGAAACCTACTTGTATACACACTTTAAGACAAAAAACGTTTTCACATTCAATAATAAGATATGTAGTGCACCCAGCTTTTATATTAAATTTTTAAAAAATTACAACCTTGGACACATTTACATGTCGTTGACATTCAAGCTTACTTAAATTTAATGATTTACGTGTTATACCCCTTATCGCCTTCTCACAGAACAGAATCATATCAATGTCCGTCAAGAGTTCTATTTCAGCCCTAGTAATTTTCAACATTGCACTGTATGAAAAGCCGGCACATGTATAGTAGTTGGCAGGATCTAGACCGTATGTATGGATGCAAAGCTTACGATATTTTTCGAATATGTCTGTTAATAAGAGAACGTCCGTTTTCAAATATAAATCGGAGTAGGTACCTAAATTATTTATATTGAATTCATTCCATATAAACTGGGCGTAATTATAATCTTCATCGGATATGTGTAAATTATTTAACGCATTATAAAAGTGAGTTCTATCGGGTAACTGTATTTCTTGTAATCTAGAAAAGTCATTTACATAATCGTATGGAAAAATGCCTTTCCTAATAAGATGGTTATACTAATGTGGGAACGCCTTTTTTAAAAAAACAGTCATTTCATTCAAACACTTTGCTAAATTTTCAAGGGACTCTGATAAGAATCTATAACTGTCTAAAAATCTTAATTTGATTGTTTTATTGTTCACCTTGATTTCTTTACTAAATGATATATACCGTTCAACGGTAATTGGTAGAAGTTCGATTGGACCCTCATCAAAATTCAATTCTTTTAAAAAAATGTGAGCATCGAACCCAGAGAGATTGTGAAAGTAAACTGGTAGTACGTTATTTGGTTTGAAATTTATGTTACAATCGGAACATATAGTTCCCCGATACATACCTGTCGAATGATCATGGTCCCTAACTTTGGTTACGTTTTCGTCGTCGAAGGTACGACAACATAGAAAACATGAAGATGTATTGTGATTATTTAATTGTGCAATAGATAAATCAATAATTGGGAAGTTAAGCCTTAAATATTCCGCATACACAATAGCCTCCTTTTTTAATTGAGACACAAACCATTTTTCGGGATTGGGTCCTCGATAGAGTTCAAAGTGTGAGAATTCGGGATGCGTCATACACACGGTCTGATAGCCGACACTGTACCCCTCATATTTCTGATAATTCTTTGAATAAGATGTATTTGGTTGTGGTTGACTAGTATGAATCTGTTTAGTTAAACATTCGAAATCTGCGTAAATCACGAATGGTGCTTTAAATTGCTTTTGAACCTCTTTGAATCTTAATATTTTCTCATCGTCCTTTGGTAGTTCTATTCGAACCGGTTTATGCTTTGTACATTCTCGTACGTGTAAAGAATACTTGTTTTGACAATAGAAATGAATTAAACAACGATCGCAAATATATGATTTATTATGTACCGACACGTCTGGCGAACATAACTTACTTAAATCATAAATCCAACAATAATGTGTACGCTTTCCTAATTTACTTAAATATAATAAATTTATGTGCATGTCCCTTTCATAATTGGTATAATATAAAGGTCCGCAAACTTTGTTTTTTTTATTCAAACCGTACACATTAATTGACATGTTGCAATTTTGTTTTTCAAATTTCTTAATACTAGTTAGCGCGACTGGAAATTCTGTCTTTTAAATTAAAGATTTCATGGTAATTTTGTGGATAATCGTTCACGTTGCTGGAATATATTTTATAAACAGCTGCTAAAACGGCCCAAATAAAACATCGTCTGTCGTTACTATTTATATTTAACACCGCGTTTCGTTTCTTAATATTCAACGGTAGAGAAATATAAGCGTTACCCTCAATCGGTTGGTATTTATTTAGATTAATAGTTAAATTTACGATTTCACGAAGTGACCACCCCGACCCTTTAAATTGCATTTCTTCTATATCATGTAGTATTTTAGCAGTTGCATTATCGTAAATGTCTCTAAATTCAGTGAATTTTGTAACTATAAAATTTTGCGTATTAAAATATTTACAATCTGTTTTGTCTGAGTCTGGGTTGTTATCGACTTTAATAAATTTAGCGCATAATGAGAAATTTACATTTAATATTTTCATTTTCGTGAGTTTCAATTGGATTTTTGATTGGATGAGGGCGAATGCCGCTTCAAGGAAAACCTTTGGGTCTCGATGATGAAGGTTTGTGATGATCCCAGTCTGAACTCTACTTTTGAACGCGGACGTTCCCTGTTAAATTGAAATAATATTATTTTTATATATTTTTTACATCTTTTATATGTTACCTCTTGCCATTGTAAGTTCCGCCCTACCACATTTTCTTCATGGAGACCGGCGCCTTGAGTAATTAATTCAAAATTTCGACGTTCACCAATAGTGCATTCACGGCTGTTATAAATTTTTTCTTGCAATAATTTAATACTGTCATCATTGAGTTCTTTCAGTTCTTCCAATTCTGTTTTTGATTGACTGATGGTATATAGGTCCTGTACACATTCAACTAAATCCATATTTCCACACTACACTGGATTACCTACACACACAAAAAATCAAACGATGTGATTGCATGAACTATTTTTTTCAACTTACGAATTAAAAACAATTATTCCTTCTTCTCAAATTTGATGATTGGTGTTGGATTTAGTCCAAACGTTTTGTGGTCTTTATATATTATATAATGCTCCCCCCGCTATATTCTCTCAAATTTTCACCCTCAAAAAAACTTAAATAGCGCTTTGGCAACCAAACACTGTTCTCCTCCAATTCACACAATACCGATTTTCCAAATTTCGTCTTTAATATTTTTACATTTAAGATTTTATATGGCGTATCTTTCTCTAGTTCAATTATCCTCTTTACCGGTTTGAAACTACTTAAATCGCCGATTGCGTTTAATTTTTCAATTGACATTATGAAATGATGTATCTACTTTTATATTTAGATGATTAAGAGGCTAGTGTATTTTAAAATGAGCTAACGTGTGGTGTTTCAATTATATAGGTTCTCCCCCTCCCATTTCTTTAATATGAAAAACAAATTGTACAAAAGTTACGTGGAAAGATGATGCTTACACTGTCTAAACAGTCGCTACATTCTTTTCTCCCGCGGTCTGTAAAAAAGAAATAATTTAATGTTTCTGTTAATGTTTTCCCCTTACTCACCTACGTATATCAAAATAATGGTAAATAAAATGTGAAAACATGGGGATGTGACTGAGTTCATATCGTTCAATGGAACTGTAGTAACATAAAGTGCATAATATATCGAACGGTCTGTGAATATCCTGAAACCCTGTAGTAATTATGCACATTCTTAAATTTCGTTCATCTCTTAATTGAAATCTGCCATATCCCCGTTCATATATATTTATGAAATCTGAAATTGTTGAAAAAGAATTATATCCATCATCACTTTGAACTTCGGATAAAGTCAAGGTACAGATTGAATCCATTTCTGCAATAAGAAACGAATTTTCGATTTTTTAATTGAATTTTGTATTCAAATATTTTAAAATAACTTGTGTTAATTCTTTTTGAAATGGCTTATTAAATGCACAACATATATTGTTATAGACGTACGAAACAAGTCGTTTAACATTCATTAAAATATATTACATAAAGAAACCTACCTGAATACACACTTTAAGACAAAAAACGTTTTCACATTCAATAATAAGATATGTAGTGCACCCAGCTTTTATATTAAATTTTTTAAAAATTACAACCTTGGACACATTTACATGTTGACATTCAAGCTTACTTAAATTTAATGATTTACGTGTTATAAATGCATATAAGAGTACACGTATATATACATATATATATACATATACAGATCGTTGCATCGCAAGTGCCGTCAAACGCTCGCTCCGAATGACGTGTTACTTCGTTGAGCAGGTCTTAGCGTTGTAGTATGTATGTACGTGCATAGCTGCGCCGGTGGTATGAATTATACGTAATGTAGGTAGACTCATATGATAAAATTTTCTTTAACGTGCACAATGTGGCCGCTGTTTTTATCCTCATAAAAACTAAATATGTAGTTATAACAAGAATAGCAAACTTGTGCACAGAATATGTATTGTAAGAAGATGTTTATGACGAATGAAAAATGTAAAATATTAAAGCAATGTGGAGAATAGTAATACTATGTATTATCACAACAATTCACAGTAAAATAATGAAATTTAAATTCTGTAATTAGTAGCTAAATAAAAAATGAATATTCTCATATTTGCAGGAATAAACGTTAAAAAAATATGCATATGTTACAACAGAAATAATCTATTATTAGTCATAAATTATTATTTTATAAGTTAATATAAAAGCGACAACTTTTCTAATGCATTAAATGCTCGAAACGTCTTCCGGTCGCCTCAAAGCAATATGCTAAACGATCGTAGAAGCCTCGTTGCGCATTCTGTAAAATTGCTGGAGGAATGTCATCAAAAGTGTTAATAATTTTTTGTTGCAATTCTGCCAAATAGTTTGGTCTATCGTTTTCAAATGTATAGATCTTAGTTTTCATGTATCCCCATAAGAAAAAGTCATTAGGGGAGAGATCTGGTGATCTAGGTGGCCAGCGAATAGTTCCCAAGGTACTTAGAACACGGTTTGGAAATACATTATGAAGATATTCCCGTACAACTCTACTATTATGAGCGGGACACCCATCCTGTTGAAACCATATGTTATCCAAGTTGAGCGCCAATTCGTGGAGGCGTGGGATAATTCGATTCTGGAGCAAGTTAAGATACTTCTCGCCTGTTAAATTGCCATCTATAAAAAATGGTCCAATTTTATGCTCTCCAAGTAATCCCGCCCAAACGTTTAATTTTTGGGGATACTGAGTTCTAGCATTGTATGTTAGGTGCGGGTTTTCTCTTGCCCAGAGTCGAGGTACAGCGGGATTATGTCTTCCGTGCAACGGGAAAGTACTTTCATCCGTAAATAATATATTTGCAATAAAATTTGCGTTTTGATTGCAAATATGCATCATATTTTCGCAAAATTCCATTCTCTGTTCTTCATCTTCGGGAAATATTTCATTTGTTTTCTGTAATCTGTAGGCATGGTATTTATTTTTCTTTAAAACACGGCATACTGTGCTTTTAGAAATATCCAGCTGCTCACTAATACCCAATGAAGATATTTTCGGGTTCTGTTCGACACTGGCACAAATTAAAAGATTTCTTTCGTCTTGGCGAACAAATGGCTGCCTATTACGTTTGTGCTTGTTCGGCATAATACAGCCCAATCTTTCAAAATTATTTATTATTCGCTGAATTGTTTTTAGAGCGGGTCGTGATTGATAATTCTCATAAAAGCGCTCTATTATTTGCCTTAAGGGTATTTCCTGATGATACCACTTAATAATTTGTTTTCTTTGAACTAAATTATAAACATCCATTATTTTTATAACATAAATACCAAACTAACAAACTAAATAAATACTTATGTATGTATCTTACACTAAACTGTAATAAAATATCGCAAAGCGCTAGAACATATGAGACAACTACCTTCTGCAATGCCTAACTGGAGACTGCAAATATCCAAATATTCATACGTATTCTCTGCAACATGTATCGGCGCCGGCGCGGCATATGGACTTAACTAAGACATACCGTTCAACTATCGATATAATATTTATATATATATATATATATATATATATATATATATATAAACGCAAAACAATATATTTTTATTTATTGCATTAATTAAACGTGTATGCATACACTCAATACCAAATATAGAGAAAGGTTGTCTGCTTACATTGCTACAATATTTATATATATATACATATCTGATCAATTATTTTAAAATAACTTGTGTTAATTCTTTTTGAAATGGCTTATTAAATGCACAACGTATATTGTTATAGACGTACGAAACAAGTCGTTTACTTTTAAAATTATCGGTCTGGCAACAATAATTTACATGCATCCACGCTAATTGGCATCTCATTTGCATTGCGCAACAAGGACAGTTCTCGAAAGAAAAGGATAGAGGATAGAAGGATTTTCTCTGACCGGAAGTCGCTAAAATACATGCATTCTCCCATAAGAGAAACCGGTTTGGACAAGGTCAGAGCGTGTAACATAACTACTTATGTGTGTTGGCTTCTTGTAAGTTATATTAGATTTTTTCTTCACATCATATCTGGATTTTTCATTTTTCTTGAAATCCGGCGGTTAGTTTAGTTGTTAGCACGTAAACATCTCTCCTGTCCTTGAATCTAACTGTAAGAGTATCATTTTTTCTGATAAAGCATGATTGGTGCGTTGATAAAGGAACATTTGTGAGATCTTGAGGAACTCCCTGTTTACTCTTATAGTGCCTGTCACGTAAGTTTTTTTGACAAAAAAAATTCCGCTAGTCTAACGGACAGATACCAGTTATCTAAAATCACTTCCTTTCCCTCTTCAAAAACATTTTGTAAGAACTTTGCAACCACTCTTTCGGGCATAGACAAATTTTCATAGCCATATACAGGACATAGACAAATTTTCATAGCCATATACAGGGGGTATTCCACGAGAGCCGTTCGTTAGAAGTTTTCGTTGTTAGAAAAAACTTAGAATTCTGAAATTTTGGGTTCCAGGGTTATTCAACATTCTCTTTCATTTTAAAATATTTTCAAGATCATACTACTTCCGGTTATACCGGAAGTCGCCATTAGCTTCCTTATTTTAAATGGAACACCCGGTATATTATTTCATTTTTGGATTCCTGAGAAAATTTCATAGTGGGTTTTCATCAGGTTTCCCTATACTTATTTTCAATTTTTTCTTAGATATCTTGATTTTTTTGAAAATTTTGACAGATGTAGCCGTTTTGAGCATTACGCCCTTTAACCAATTTCGATTGGTGGAAAGCGCTTCTGGGGTAGACGAAAGCACAGGAATGATACTTTCGAATGCCATATTGACAATTGATTTATCGCATACAGGGTATCCAAAATTTAATGACCAATTACATCATTTTAAAAGTTGAAAAAGTTCGTTTTTTCAAATGGGACACCGTCCCATTTGAAAAAACGAACTTTGTGTATTTTATTGGATGGTCGGATGCAGAATTTGATTCTGCATCGATTTGCTATAACATTCCCTATACCTATTTCCAGTGGTTTTCTTGTTAACCCATATTTTTTATTTGAATGTGTTTTTTTGGCAGAAACCGAAACATCGCTTGCCTTTCGTAGCCAAATAAACATCAATGAAACGGTAAAAAATTTACTTTAATTAGAACATGTCATTAGTACATAACATTTAGAACGAAATATAAAATAAAAACAAAAAATTGGAACATAATGACAAAAAATAATAAGAGAATGTAAAATTACAATAATTGTTCTATATGACCTCCATTTTGGTTCAAACACTGAATAACTCTGTCATATACTCCTCGCAAAACGATCTCCGAAGTTCGTCTGGACTTATATTAGTAAACGCATGGTAAACACGGTGTGATGTAACCGCGTCCTGTGGCAGCTACATGGTTACCTCGATAAGATGATGCACATAAGCATCAGAATAAAACTCAGGAGAAGTTGGTATAAGTATAAGAAGTTGGTATAAGTCGTATAACGAAGTATAATGAGTTAATACATTACAAACTTAACAACTATTTACAAGTGTGGTAACGAGTAGTATCATAGTCAAATGAGAGTTCTTACTGGTTCTCTGACTAAGACTGCCTTGTCTTCCTTAGTAGAATATCTTATATATCATTAGAATGCCCTCGCTTGACTATGTCCTCGTTTATGTGTAAACAGATGTGCAAGCGTATAACCTTTAGTCAATGATGCTTGCGTTTGTCTAAATAGTTAGACCGAGGTCGTGTTTTCTAATACAATGTAAAATAAGATCGGGGCCTCGCCTTGACTGAATTAAAACTTCAAACATCACTTAACTAGGTTATTACACCTGCCATCCTGCGAAAAAGAAAAAAAAACAAAGGGTTTATTTGCTCTTTTTTCTTTCCTTAGCATTTAGGTATAGGAGTTCCTGTATCTACCTATTATTCTTTATTTACCATCCATAAAAAACTCGGTGCTGAGGCATATATCGCAAAACCAAATTTTAAGTCTTGCAAGGTATTTAGCGATTCTCTTACAGCAATTGAATTATGCAAGGTACGTGTAGATTATGTAAAACCCATATATGTAGGGTTTACAATTTTGGAACTCGCTAAGTGGGTAATGTATAATTTTTTCTATGATTTCATAAAACCTTTATATGGTCCAGACGTTTCACTACTATATACAGACACTGATTCGTTGATAGTGAGTGTGCAAAATTATAACGTAGATAATGATTTAAAGCAAAATTTAGAAATGTTTGATACATCGAATTACACTGAGGATAATATACATGGAATATCCCCGAGTTTGCCTAGACTGTAAAAAATGAAAGATTAATACGCGGGTGATATTATCGAATGCTTCTATGGAACAGGTGCTAAAGCTTATTGTCTTAAATTAGTCAATAGGACTGTTAAAACAGCTAAGGGGGTAAAAAAGTATGTTATTGATAAGAATTTATCGGTAACCGATTGTGATAAAGGTGCCGTCTGCGTTAGTTCGTGGCAGGGCGCCATGTGATAAAGGTGGGACCTTAAGCCCTAAGGCAGAAACGCCATGTAATAAGCAGTGGTCGTCATGTAATAAGGTGGGCCTTAATGTGATAAGGTCCTATGTGCCTGGAGGATCGGCATGTAATGTAGGCCGTTGGGTGGCCACACCGGATAGCAGGTAGGGCGACTTATCGTAAAGAATGATACTCACAAAGTTCGGGTAACATATTATAATTTAATATATAACACTTATAAACTGGATAACAATTATATACATTATTACTATGATCTAACTATCATTAAGACTGTAACTGTCTATCTGAAAGTGAGTATGAATGTGAACATGATTCTGAATGAGAATCTGAATGTGAATGTCTCTCACTTACATTACTGTCGTTATATATATCCCAGATGATCCTTGTACTTCTTCTGGAATATAATACAAACCCTGACATATAGTTTGTGTATGCAAACCACACGTGGGCGAGGTCGTGTTTGTAAAACACGTTACATTTGTTTTAAAGGAACGAGGCTGTGGCCTCGTTGAGAGTGTTTGCATATACATAACTACATTGCGTTATCACACCACCCTTCTTGGGGTTAAGAAAAATAACGCTGAGGTGTTTGTTTTTCTTTCATTAAAATCTTTACCTTTCTTATTCCTATTTTACAATATGGTGAACACTATAAATATGACATATACTACTAACCTTAAAAGTAGTTGCTTATTTATTACATGTATACAAGTTTCTTATTTCCTACTAACATATTTACACTTATTTTAACAATTGTACTAAATATCCTACTATAAACTGTAATAATAAATATACAATATAGATTGTCAAACTTTAAATGGATAATTTTAAATTCTAAAAGATAATGCTTCACAGTCAGTTTTACATTGTTGAAGATTAAAAAATAATTAATTGATAATAATCGGGCCTTTGTACACTGTCTCAATCTTGTTAGTCTGTTCGCTTTTGTATTTTATTTCTATATTATGTGCAACTTATATAGAATAATTGCCTTGTTTCGCAGTTTGCCATTCTTGTCTTTCTTGTTTTTCGCGTTTGGTTCTTGTTTTCCGATTCCTCATGCTTGATCTTTTGGTTTCAATTCTTGTGCATGATCGTTTGCTCCCAATTCTTATGCTCCCTTTCCAACCATACCTTAAAATAAATCGACTCTCCGTTTTTCTATCTATTTTCCTCCATGGAAAAAATTATTCTGGAAATCACTCTTTCGTGTATTTCCCTGGACAACACATATTTCGTGTCTGTCATGTTCCTGCGCAGAACTATCTTTGAAGCTTATTCTGGCTACAGTAAGGGAGCTCGTACAGCGGAAATGCCCTTATGCTGTAAGCCTTTTCTTCAATACAGAAAAACTTGAGACCAGTTACCAAAACACACTTTTGTTATAACTGTAATCTCTAAAAAAAAAAATTCTGAGAGCGTTTTTTGTCGTGCAGGATCACTTCCTGGAAGCGCATGCTTGGTTCGTCACGACCTAGGGGCGAATTGGAGTCTTCTTTGCCTTTCTCCTACTTTGAAGTTCGTCTGATTCGGTTGGTTGTCGTTTTCGCCAGTTCCACAACTCTAGGATGATCTGTCCTGTAGGTTGCACTGTTGTTGGTGTCGTAAAGGTACAATCGATAGGCCTCTGTCGTCTTATAGGGCTCCAGACGTGATTAGGATGCTATCGAATCGTCCCGTTACTAACCATTATGGCATTGGAATCAACTTCTAAGGCATTTGTTACAAAAATTTCGGAATTTATATAAATAATAAAATTAATATACTACTCCTCGTATATTGGTTTCTTTTATTAATTCAATATTATTCTCTTTTGTTAGCGAAAAACTTACTGAATATGTCAGCAATAACTTCTGTTCAATGCCACTTATGCGAAAGTTTACAAAATAAACATGCTTGTGCATTTTATCAGTGACCTTGACTTCGTGGATTCCTAAACTGTCTTGTCGATACATACATATTTTAAAACGTTGTTTATTTACTCGCGATTAGTTTAAATATACAAGTTATTGTTTATACTTTTGTTTATAAACTATGAAATATAACCTTGTATGGCGCTTATTAAAAAGCAAAATGAAGACGCATGCATTTTTTATGGACGTAATTGAACTTGAAAAAATATAACATATTTTACTCTTTTATATGTATATATATAGGCGTCTTCTTTAAAAAAAAAAATATATTTAAACTTCTGCGTTAATAACAAAATTGCGAAGTGCACGGCCAAAATTGTAGCATTTCTAAATTACATTGTACCTATTAGTTTTTAAATAAACTTGACCTTAAAATATAGAATACATTGCTACGCTGCATTATGTCTGCGTAGGCAGAAATAAATGATACACATATTGTGATATTGTGTATACGCTTTAAACTAATAATAAACATTTTAACACAGTTTATGTCTATGAAAGTTTATATTGTTCATTCACTTTATTTTAAAAGGAATACCTGTGTTTCTTCTTTTTTCTATTCCCGTGTGGAGCTTCTGTTCGCTCCTGGGGATGATTTCCTCCGGTCTTTGTTGCGTACTTGCCCATTTTCTTGCTTTTGACCTGCTAAACTGTAGCTTTTTTCTTCCCTGGTTCGTTCCAAATTTTCACTTGGTCTTTTTTCAGCCTTGGATGGCTGGCAGGGCCATCTAGTGGTGTGGATAGGTAGGATCGCCATGTGATAAAGGTGCCGTCTGCGTTAGTTCGTGGCAGGGCGCCATGTGATAAAGGTGGGACCTTAAGCCCTAAGGCAGAAACGCCATGTAATAAGCAGTGGTCGTCATGTGATAAGGTGGGCCTTAATGTGATAAGGTCCTATGTGCCTGGAGGATCGGCATGTAATGTAGGCCGTTGGGTGGCCACACCGGATAGCAGGTAGGGCGACTTATCGTAAAGACTGATACTCACAAAGTTCGGGTAACATATTATAATTTAATATATAACACTTATAAACTGGATAACAATTATATACATTATTACTATGATCTAACTATCATTAAGACTGTAACTGTCTATCTGAAAGTGAGTATGAATGTGAACATGATTCTGAATGAGAATCTGAATGTGAATGTCTCTCACTTACATTACTGTCGTTATATATATCCCAGATGATCCTTGTACTTCTTCTGGAATATAATACAAACCCTGACATATAGTTTGTGTATGCAAACCACACGTGAGCGAGGTCGTGTTTGTAAAACACGTTACATTTGTTTTAAAGGAACGAGGCTGTGGCCTCGTTGAGAGTGTTTGCATATACATAACTACATTGCGTTATCACACGATTATAAGAATGTTGTGCAAAATGGAGGAAACATAATGAGGAAAATGTACATATTTCATTCTGAGTTACACACAATTTATACTGAATTGAGAAATAAAATAGCTTTATCATTTAAGGATGATAAACGATATATCCTTCCCGATAAATGTAATACGTTGGCGTGGGGTCACCATAAAATAGAAGAGATTACACGGGAAGAAAACTTGCGAAATATACTTTTAGAGTTGGAAGACATGTGTGAGATGGGTCAGAGGATTTTACCAGTGTAAATATTTGTTGTTTTTGTAAATGCATTGTATGTATTTTTTAATAAATTTGCAAGTATTTTGTAAATGACAGCATCTACTTTTGTAAAATTTATATCTTATATTATTGAATAAGAAACATTTCGAACATATTTGATACTGTTTTGTATCCTAAGTACAACTCACTTCCTACAAAACATTATCCTTTGAAATCCATGAATTGTGTGATGAAGGCATTCCAAGCCATTTTACGAGAACTTTACCCTTCTGCCTTCGTAAAACTTTTTCAACAAGATAAACGTCAATATATTTTCTTTTTTTGAATCAGATAAGAGATACGTTTTGGGGAAGGTGTTTTGGACTTTCCTTATAGCGAATATCTCATTAGTCCAATTTGGTCTGTACATCTTTGAAAACACATGTCTGTATTTGCTGATGCGAACCGGCTCTCCAACTTTAAATTTTGAAATGATTGGGTCGCTTACTTTCATGTTGCTAAACAGAACTTAAAATGTGTCGCATGTTTTTTTGATTAACCGCGTCGGGTTTGTACCCTGTCGTTCGGTGTACTGTATTATTAGAGGAAAGGCACCAAATATGGAATACCATTTTCATTTTGGACTATACTCGACACAAATTCTACTTTACAAAGAGAACAAACTAATATAGCCGATTAGCAATGTATTTAGAAGACTTGCTTCACAGTTTTGGACATCAATTTTAATGCAATTTTTAAAAACAATAAAAAATTCAATAAGCTGTGCTTCTGCTATCATACAAAATAGGACGCCTAATTTGGAATACCTATATACCTAATATGGAATAGGGAAAATGCGTATTACATTAAATGTATTGCGGTTATTTATATCAAACTTAATTGATTACAAAACTAACTTTAATATTTATTTACAAAAATCGCAAACAAAAACGTTGCCATCTGCTCCAGAGCAGGCTTCATGAGCCCATTTATTGCACAAAACGCACAAAATCCACACTTCAGCCCTATCTTCTGAGAATCGAAATTCACAGAACATACATATTGCATCTTCTTCAGGATTTTGTATTCCTTTCTCACAAAATGACTCATCTTCTGAAGAATCTTGCAGAGTTAACAATTCATCATCTTCTGATGAAGTAGACACTTTCCTTTTCCTCTGTTTAGAGGTCGCTGTTCCGCTTGTACTAGGTCTGTTGGATTCAATGCTTTCCTTTTGCTTATTTTTAGCAGCACTCAATATATTTCTTGTAGCCGTCTTCTGTTTTTCCTTAGAATAGTTTAAGCTACTTTCCAGTTCTTTAAGGTAAGGAGATAATGTTATTATATTAGCTTTTCCAGTTCATCTACCCCTAGTTCCAGTTTTCTTTCTTAAAGTTGAAATGGGCTCGATGTCTTGTGGAATTATAATCGGAGATTCCTCACCAGGACAATTGTTTGATGAACGATTTTCGGAAACATTTTCAGCCTGGTCTTCATCATTTTCTTGTGTAGATGCCAAAAAGTCCGATTCTTGAAAAATATTTCGTCGAACAGGATATAACCCGGTAGCTTCAAAACCTTTAACTGCATTAGATCCACACTGTATCTTCAAGTATGCTCTACCGAATAATTCAGCAATATCAAATTGAGTAACTGCGCGTTTGTTAGTTCGCAGAAATACTCGAATTTCCTCGTTATAATGCAATTTTAAAGCACCCATAATTGTTTTGTCTAGAGGCTGTAATTTATGCGTGCTATGAGGCGGAAGACATACAATGGTTACTGAGTGTTCTTTAGCTAGTTTAAGGAGCTCTATATTTCTTGTGTGCGTATTATGCCCATCTAAGATCAATAGCACTGGATCATCTTTTGATGGCTTTACTTTGCTGATAAAATGTTCAAACCATTTAGTAAATAATGCTGTCTGAATCCATCCAGATGGATGACATGCGAACATACTACCAGTTGGTGCACCTTTTTCAAGCTGTGTGCTCATGTTTTTCCTTGGGTATATCAACATTGGAGGTATAAACGTACCACCAGCACTCATACACAATATAGCTGTTATTAAAGAACCACGCTCTGCTGATGTAATGGACCCCACCTGCCGCTTACCTTTAAGTGAAATAACTTCATTACATTTGGATTGCACCACAGTTAGGCCAGTTTCATCAACGTTAAACACTCTATCCGCAGGGTAGTTGTGTTTATCCATTGCGACCTCAAGAATATCAAAGAAGTGGTTAACACTGTCCCTACTAAAGCCTAGGGCTCTAGCAGCAGAAGTTCCTATGGGTTTTCTTACGGTCAAATGTGGATGCCTCTTCAGGAAGCCTTTTAACCATTTTTTTCCAGCTGTTTGAAGATGAGTGGAAAAACTATGCTCAATTTTATTAGAAACAGCTATCTGGTAGGCCATTCGACGAACGTCTGACCTTGTTAAACCAAAAAAACGATTATCCATATCTAATGAGTATTTGGCTAACTCTTCCTCTATATGAAAGGGTAAAGCTGATTTTCTTCCTAATTTTGTATGGCATACTTGATTTGTTTGGCCATTTTTTTTGCTAAGTCGAAACAATGTTGTGCGCGGTACCCCAAACTCTTTAGCGGCTTTTAAATACCCCATCCGTCCCTCTCTAACAGCTGCTATAGCCTCAGCCAGCCTTTTGTATCCCAATTTTTTCTTTCTCCTTTTGGTCTCGGCATCTCTAAAAGAAATGCATGAAATTGTAATATCCAAGATATGTTTCATAATTTTTTGTTGCATTTGCTATTAGTTAGGTATCAATCATAACATCTAATTTATTTTTAAACAATTCTAATACAGTAACATTACCAAAATAGAAGGATAGGTACTCTTAATATGGAATACTATTCCATATTAGGAACTGTTTGCTATTCCATATTAAGCAACTGATGCATGTCTAACTTGAAATAAATTTATCAATGTAAACTATTGCTTTACGTAGCGTTAATACTAGTAGAAACAAAGCGAAAGCTTGAAAGGTGGAAAGAATATGTGCAGGAGCTGTTCGAGGATCACCGACGTGAAGCTATGGAGGATGAAGGCAGTGGTCGTACAGGTCCAAGCATAACAAGAGAAGAAGTACAACATGCAGTCAAATTAGCAAAAAATAATAAGGCTCCAGGTCCTGATGAAATACCAACAGAATTGATTAAACTCATAACAGAGGGGCGAATAGGAGTAATGGTGGATCTATACAACACAATCTATAACACAGGCATCATTCCCACAGAATGGTTGAGATCAACATTTATTGCCCTGCCAGAAACAACTAACGCAAAGGAATGCAATGACCATTGGACAATCAGCCTGATGAGCCACACCCTCAAGATATTCCTGAAGATCATACACCAGAGAATATTCAGAAAATTAGAACAAGATCTTAGTGACTCTCAATTCGGATTCAGGAATGCAATGGGAACAAGAGAAGCACTATTGGGCTTTAACGTGCTGGCTCAGAGATGCATGGACATTAATCAACCTTTGTACATCTGCTTTTTGGACTACAACAAGGCATTTGACAGGGTTCGCCATGACGACTTGATTCGGCTTCTCAAAGCTAAAGACATAGACAACAAGGATATTCGGATAATAGCTTATTTGTATTATAACCAGACAGCGAATGTCAGGCTGGGTGAAGAGGTATCGGAAGATATAAGGATAAAGCGCGGTGTGAGACAAGGATGTGTGTTGTCCCCGTTGTTGTTCAATTTATACTCTGAGAACATCATTCAGAAAGCGTTAGCAGAAACAACAATAGGAATAAAAGTTAACGGAAGAATTATTAATAACATTAGATATGCGGATGACACCATTATTATCGCAGAATCACTGGAAGACTTACAAAAATTAATGGACCAGGTTGTAATAAATGGCGAAGAAAGTGGCCTCACACTAAATGTTAGAAAAACTAAATTCATGATTATTACAAAGTCTAACCGACATCAAGAAGGCTTATGGATTGGAGAACAGCCAATAGAGAGAGTAAAGAAATACAAATATTTGGGAACAACTGTTACCGACACAAATGAATATACAGAAGAAATTCGAACGAGAATTGGCCAAGCCAGGAATATATTCAACAAGATGAGGAAAGTATTGTGTGGCAATGACCTTAGTCTGCGTCTCAAGATCAGTGTATTGAAATGTTACGTGTTCCCGGTGCTGCTGTACGGGATGGAAGCCTGGACGCTAAAGCAAGACACTAACAAGCGTCTAGAGGCATTTGAAATGTGGGCATATAGGAGGATCCTGAAGATAAGATGGATAGATAGGGTTTCGAATAGTGAAGTACTTAAAAGAATTGGGAAAGAGAAGGAAATATTGAACACAATAAAGATAAGAAAACTACAATATCTGGGCCACGTGTTGAGAGGGGAAAGATATGCTCTGCTACAGGTTGTTTACTCTTGCTACTAGGTTTTGGTGCAGTTTTGACAGGTGGTGCAAATGAAACCGACAACCGAGGTTTTAAATCAGAAGAAATTGCTTTAGCTTTGGTTGCTTGAGGCGTTGTGCTAAGTTTTTCATAAGGCCGCTTCGTCGGAGAAGAGTGAGTACTTGGGCTAAACCAGGCCACACGTTTTCGTGAAGGTGTTCTCCCTTGTCGTATAACTGATGTTCCAGCCATTGCGCCATGTGATATATTCGGATCAATGTCATACCAAGCTTCAGAAATATCCTCAGTAATACTTTCACGATGCATCCTATCTGTCTTTGTTTCAGCGGGATTTAATTTCATCGCAATTTCTTGTAGAGGTTTGGCTATAGGCGCGTATTGTATATCAATTTTTCTTTGAGATTCTGCAATGTCAGCTTTTAACGTTCTTAATTTTGCTTTTAAAGCTAAGCGAGCTTGCACTAAATTATTTACTAATTTATCTTCCATTTTATCTTCACTCTTTAACGAATACTCACATACTGATGTAGATTTGTAGAAGTAGGACTCTTTTAATGACTAAATAGTGTTTATGTAAGAACTAGACACATCATAATGTGATATAGGAATCAAAACCTTGCCGGTATCTTCCGTCATTAAATTTACAAGCAGTATCGATAAGAAATATATCGAAAGGTTTCTTCCAACACATTCTACATATACTTAAAAACTTTTCAAAGCTTAAATCATGTACATGATCATTAAATATATATTTCAAATTAGTGCAGTCTTGTTGAAACAAAATAAGGAAGTTTGTGTTATCCCTCAATAATTGTTTAGGAACTGCACTGTATGTCTGAATTAGGAAAAAACAATCTAAATTACGATGTCTACCGAAAGAGTAGAACTGTTTTACAATATCTAAATTAATAGCGGGTATGTCATCGAATCTTACTACTGAATAATCTGCGACATTATCCGGCGATGGCATATCACTAGCATCTATATATTCATAGTAACCAATTTCCGGGACAGTTTCCAATATATATTTGAGATATTCATATTTTTTTTGATGGAGAGATCTGCAGTATATGTAAATATTCTTGAAGCGAAACCCATTAGGATGTAATAGTAAAGTAAGTAGAGCATTTGTTTTACCACAACCCGAAGGTCCCACTATAAGCGCTCGTTTGCAAACACCACCAAAAAGATTACTGTGCCGGGTAAAATGTTTTTCATTAAATACTCCATCAAAATTGAATATAGGCAAGGAAAGCGATTGTTGTTTTAATTTCATATTGCTCTTATGATATCATAATGTAAACTGAACGATGCTAATTGCATATATCAATAAATATATATCTGCTGAATGTCGATTAAAAAATGAAACAAGGATTTTTTAAGTATTAAATTTATTAAATTAAGAAGAGGAGGAGGAAGGAAAAAATTCATTCTCCATCCTATCCTTCTTCCCCTTCTTTTTCAACGGTGCCATCGGTGGCGGCGGAGGATCGCCGGAAGGAGGCAACCCTCTGGCTGGTGTCCTCAGCTCAGTGGGTTCATCGGGTGTATCCCACTCCGGTGGGGTCTCCCACCCACTGACTTCCGCCCACCCGCTGAATAGCGCGAGAACCGGGGGCCGCCTCCTTCTCAGTCCTCCTTCACCCCTCCTAACGGGGCTATAGGGCGAAGGAGGGGTGTGCAATGGCGTCGCCGTCCGCGTAGGTGGCAGAGTTGGAGGTGGTGGTGTTCCCTGTGTAGGGAAAACTACCACCACTCTCATCTGAAGTGTTATGTATAGTTCCTGTACAGAAGAAAATATTAATATTGTGGTCAATAAAAATATAGGATAATAACAAACAATCCGAATATATATGACAGCTGTAGGTGGCTATAAAGGCAATCCAACCTGAAGCATCAACCAATTCTTAGCATAGGATGTGATGTGTAAGCAATGCGGCGCCCACCTGTCTTCTAATCCAGGATGTTGGACAAACATTTTTACTGAGCACGGAACCAACTAGGTCCATTTTAAATACTTGAATTACGATATGAATTGCGATTAATGAATCAGTTTAAATAATTTGGTGAATAGAAATCAAATGAATTGATTTGCATTCATCGAAAAAATTTAAATATCACCTTCGACACCTCCGATGTTAATATTAATGGCGCTATTAAGCTGGAGAATCATATCAATCATTGCCAGTTCCTTTAGTATTTGCTCATTTAAGCCAAGTAACAGTTTATCAACATTAGAAACTGATGAACTTCCCCCAATGCGAGACGTTAGAATGTCTGAAAGTTCTTTTAAAGTCGCAGTTATAATGTTGGGTCGTGGACTAGATGGGATATCTGATGGGGCTGTGCTATTATGGGAAGAGCGGGTTGTGGGAACTGCGGTATTGTGGAAGGACCGGGTTGTGGAGATCTCTGACCGGGAGTAATATTAGAATGGATAGATAACGGAAGTGGAGAAGCAGGAGGAATTAGGGTATTGTGTACTGCATGGATTGGTGAAATTGAGAAACAATTAAATAATGATTGGGAGTGCTGGGTAGATAAGGGGTTACCACTTAAATGAGGAGATACCAATATTACAGATGAGGTATCAATTGCCACTACTGACATCTCGCGTACCGCCACCGACTGAAGTTTTGGTGTTGGTTCCAAATTCGGTACTAAAACACGATTACCCACCGTTCGTCTACTACGCTCAAGGAGCTCTCGCAGCTTACTTGTACGCCTATTAATAGGTGTAGAAGAAGTTTTACTAGTTCGGCTTTTAAACCTATTAATTGGTGTAGAAGAAGTTTTACTAGTCCGGGTCTGTCTACGTTGCTCTCCATATATATCTTGTCGAGTAAGTCCTTGTTGACGTCGAGTAACGGTCCCTCTAGAACGTGTAGTAGGCACACGATTGGTGTTTAATGGTGTAATAGTGCGAATTTGAGACGGTGCAGGAGTGGCAATTCGAGACATCACCGTTATAGAATCTACAGCAGTTGGAACAACTATGTTATTAGAAGTCGTCGTTATAGTAGAAGAGGTTGTCATAGTAGTAGTAGTAGAGGTTGTCACAGTTGCAGTAGTAATTGTTCCAACCACAATAGGAACCTTATCATGGGCAGCGGTATTTATAACGGTTACCGGAAACCTATCAAATTGTGTTTCATCTAACAATGCCTCATCAAAGTCGTCAATATGGGGAAAATTAACCACATCCACTTCATGAACAACATTTTTAGGGGCAGCGATAGATGGCACTGTTGATGGTGACCCATCAAAACGCGTTGCAGATACCGTTACCCTGTTGGTGTTCTGATTGAGGAAGGAAGCGTGGCCCAACGCTTGCAAGAAATTAAAATTGGACGAAGAGGGTTCGTTCAAGAAAAAGTCGCCCGAAGCGTGGAAGTTATTTTGATCCTAAAGAAAAAAATTTCGTCATGTGTGAAATACCCACAGTAAAACGAATGCATTGTAATTCTAATTTTTGTGATTTGTTTGTAAAAGAAATGCAATAATAGAATTTATAATTGGATATAATAAAGATAATAAAAACCAAAGAAAAGTAGAATAACATTTTGGATTAATTAAAAAACCTCATATATGTGATAGAATTAATAACAACGCCTAAATATGATGTCTTATTATAAACACAAAGTAACTTTCCATAATAGAATTTATAGTTCGATATAATAAAGATAATTAAAAACCAAAGAAAATGGAATAACACTTTTTGGGTAAATTTAAATACCACATATTTGTGATAGAATTAATCACAACGCCTAAATATGTCTCATTAAAAATACAAAGTAACTTTCCAAGAATATAATATACATGTAATAAAAAAATAAATAAAGAAATTAGGAATAATAGAAAAAATGCTTACCATTGTATGTGTATAATAAACAATTTCTAACTGTATATTAAAATTTTTGAGATAATTATATTAAATGCGTTCAGTGTGTATAAGAAACACTTTCTGACAGTATACAGGAATACCTCGCTCTTTCGACGGGTTACGGACCAGACCTCCGACGAAACTCGAAAATCGACGAAAAGCGAAGCATAACCTTTATTGTCGTTGTAAGTTCATTTGACACGTAAATACGTACACATATAGTACTTATGAATGTGTGCAACAATTAAATGAAACGAATAATTTAAAAAATAAAAACTACAGCAGGTAATAATTAAAAAATAAGTATTTTATTCTAAAATAAATGTTTGATAGGTTTAGTACATATGTATGTTCTTTTTCAATTCCATTTAGCTAATAATTTTGTGGATAAAAATTAAGAGGCATTATCTTCAGAACTAGAGGAACTCAATCTAATTCGTTTAGGGGCAGAAGTTACTACGGGTAGTGGCTGTTGCTCTTTGAAAAAGGAACGCAAGGACGTTTGTCTCATCGGTGTCTTCTTCCTTTCCCTCAGAAGTTCTCTGTAACAAGCGATTTGGTGCTCTAGCCCACTATTCACCCTTGAACTTCTGTCAAAATTGGGATCCACCTTCTCCCAGTATGCCATTGCGCTTTCTATTTTGGCGATTCCAACTCCGAGTTCTTTAGTGGATATCTCCTGTAGCTGAGGTATATCTACTGACATGGCCTCCTGTTCGGTAAACAGTCTTCTTTGTTCTTCCATTGCCAGAAGATCATCGTCACTCAGCGGTTGATCATGAGACTGAAATAGCTCTCTAACATCTTCAGCTTCTACTTCCAGTTCCAGCTGTACAGCCATTTCCACAATGTTGGAAGTGATGGTCTCCACTGTTTCATGAAATCCTTCAAAGTTATCAATTAAGGACGGAATCAACTTTTTCCAAACGCCTTTCAGATTAGATTCTTTGACTTCGGCCCATGCATCTCTAATACATTTAATGCCATCCAAAATAGTAAACCCTTTCCAAAAAGCTTTTAGTTTATTTTGTTTAGATCCCTCGTGAACTTGAGCATCTATTACAGCTATAGCCTTGGCAAACGCCAGCCTATTGTAGTAATATTTAAATGATGAAATTACTCCTTGGTCCATTGGTTGCAGCAAGCAAGTTGTATTTGGAGGCAAAAATACAACTTCAATTTCTTGATAAGTCTTAGTCATATGTCTTGGATGGCTTGGAGCATTATCTAAAAGCAATAGGATCTTAAAGGGAATATGCTGTTGTTTGCAATAATCCGCCACTGCTGGCTTGAAATAATCAGTGAACCAAGTTGTAAATAATTCAGCAGTCATCCAGGCTTTTTTATTGGATTTAAAATAAACTGGCAGGGAAGACTTTACATAATTTTTTAGGGCCCTTGGACAAAACTAATTCCAACGGAAAATGTTAAAATTAACGAAATAATAAACAATAAGCCCAGAGGACAACATGGTGTGAATACATAAGCTAATAACCTGAAATTCGGGAGTAAAATCGCAACCAAGAAAAAGGTCATTAACCAATTTGAATTACAGAAAAATGCAAAGCAAACTAAAACGGAAGTAATCCTATATACCGCATAGATGGCGTACAAAGCCAATGACAGAAAAATTCCAAAATAAAACTTAAAATAAAGGTTAAACAATCAAATAAATCGCCCTGAAAGCATTACCAAAATTCCAAAATTAAAATAATAACTCGTTTAGTGCGTAATCAACGTTTTAAAATAACGAAACTCGCATAAGGCAAAGATAAAAAACATGAGTACGCATAAAATTTACACAAAAAGATGCCTGCACAGAGAAGGCGGGAGAATTACACCGGAATATAAAGGATATACGTTCCTCCAAAATATTAGAACATAAGAAACTTTTAAAATAATAACGAAATTGGAAGAAGCCTAAAAGGTTCGATAATTAGGGAATATGCCAAATAAAATATAAATTAGCGGAAGGATAAAGTTTCAAAAGGCTACGAAGGTTTAAAGTAAACAAATAAAGTAATTACACGTTCAAAAATTAACAAAGGGTAGCAAAATGATTTTGTACACGTAACAATAGATATATATGAATTATTCACTGAGCTATAAAATTCATTAATGTTAGGTAATTTTTATTCTTCTAATTTTTCCCAACTATCTAAGTATTCATAAGGAAAAACACCTTTACGTTTCAATAATGTAAAATATTGATCATTTTCACAGAAATTTTTGGTTACTACTTTTTGATTATCATCTAAATATGAGGAAAGTTTGTCTAAACTACTAGCCATGAATCTGAATGAATCTATAAATCTAAAATGAATTTTCGTATTGTGAATTTTTACTGTGAACGATATATATTTTTCTTTATTAACTGGTAATAAACTAATTTGACCATTTATTTTTAATGCTAACGTTTTAATTAAGAAATGACTATCATATCCTGATAAGTTGTGAAAAACGACTGGAACAACGTATGTATCATTATAATTAATATTACAAGACTGGTGTGCACTTCCTCGATATTTACCAGTAAGGTGACAATGGTCAAAAATGTTTCCACATCTATGACAATTATTTGAATTTAGAAATTCCTGTTTTTCACAATCAGTTAGAGAAATTAATTTTTTTTCATTAGAAAAATTATTTAATTGTAATGAAAGTTGGGATAATTCTTCAGTAAATAATTCAATACAATTTTTACCTGTATACATTTTAAATTGTGAAATATTATCATCATATGAACATTTCATATAGTAGGCAATGCTAAAAGCTTCATGTTTATGATACTTCTGTAGGTTAGTATTAGGTGAATTTAATAAACACGTTTGTAAAATACTTTCTATTTCAGCGTATATTACGAATGGGACTCGCTCTTTGTATTTAAAGTTCTTAAATTTTAAAATATTATTTTGTTCATTAGGCATTATAATTTTAACATTGTTTAAATTTTGACATTCAGTTAGATGTTTTAGTAGATACGTTCTAGAAGAAAACCTATTTAAACAGCGATTGCAAAGCCAATTTTTATTTTTCTTATTAGGTAATTGTTTATGTAATAAACCAGATAAATTTTTAATTAATACAAAATGAAATAGTTTTGATGATTTATAGACTTTTACATTAAATAAAGACATTTCGTTATCATTATCATATTCATCGTCGTCATCTACATCAGCGTCACAATTTTCTTTATCATTACATAATAATAATAAATTAATTTTATTAAAATGTTCTTTTTTACTAAGACAAAGAGGTAAAATTTCATTTTTGTCACTAATACAAAAAACATTAATAGATAAATTATTTAATTTTTCAAATTTTGAAATATCAGTAAGTTTAATTGGAAAATTTATGTTTTGATATTTTAAAATATTTGAAAAATGTGGGTAAGATGTTACTCTATTAGGATTCTTATTTGTTGTAACAGGAAATTTATAAGCCATAATGCACCAAAGAAAGCAATATATGTCATTATTTTTAATATTAAGAACAGAATGAGTATTTTTAATAAAATTCGGAGTTTCTATGTAGGTTGATATTCCTATGTTAATGGGATTATAATTATTAATGTTAACTTTCAAATACAAAACTTCAAACAAAGACCACACTGAATCTCTTTCAGAGAATTCTTCCAATTTTTTTAAAATTTTACTCTTAACATTATTATCAAACCAAAATCTTAAATTTGTAGTAGAATCAATGATATCATTTCGTGTATTGAAATGTTTAATATCAGTTTCACCATTATTTGGTTCAATAAAATTTGCGTAAAATATACAATTTACTTTTAATATTGCAGTTTTCAATTCTTTTTTAATTTTAATCACAAAACTTCTATATGCTTTTTCTAAAAATTTAATTGGGTCTTTTACACTTAAATTCACAATAGCACCTGATTTTATTCTATTATTAAAACAAGTCTCAATATCTTCCCATGTTACAAATTTATTTTTATTTTTTGATTTAATACTTAGAAAATTAAATTGTTGTTTATAATATTTTAATATGCCTAGGGCTGACTCTAATTTTGAAAAATTACAATTTTTATATTTATTTTTAATAGTACAACGACAAAGTTTAATAAATTGCTACCTACGCGATCCAAAATAGTAGCGCACGCCTACAACAAGGCTGTCGCTTGATGTTCTGCGAATATCTCTCTCTCTCGGGCTGACCCACCTGAAGGTGGACGCTCCAAAGAAATACCCCTACCGACTAGCTCGTATGAAAGGAGAGCGTGTGGGATCAAAAGATCGCTCGATGGAAGATAAGGGCGTCACCGCATATAAGTCCACGGCAGGCGCACCCCGTATACACGGCTGCGGGTGGAACTTAGGTGGCCTCAGTCGCAAAAGAGAGAAGTATTCCCCCACACCTCGTTGCTGCCAAAACGTGAATCTGTGTTCTCATCAGCACCCGCAGGGAAAGAAATCAAACACGCAAGTCATAACAAACAAATAACATTAATAAAACAAATCAACAATAATAATCGATACCTCAGGTCAAATCAAAAGTCAATAAAATAGCTCAAAATCCAACAGGTGAATGTAACACAGTTTGGTAAAGAAGGTTTATAACTATGATAACAAAATGAAAATTATAAGAAAGGTTAAGCCAAATACAAAATCGTTATTCAAACGAGGATAAGCCTCTCTGCAAAAAGTGACACATTAATTAAGTAGCAACAAAGTGGCTAGAAACAAAAATATTTACCCACAATATAATTAGCCACCGGGTATATTTATAAAATGAATAAATCTATAATAAATATAATTATCAGAGATAACGCTTTAACTGACAATGAAAATAAACAAAAGTGTACCCAAAATAATCAAAGCACAGGTACACCTAATATGTTAGCGTCACCCTGTATCACAGGTTAATAATAAATGCACAAAACCTATACGTCAAATTAACAATAAGGAAATTAAATAGAACAGTAGTGAGAATTCTGACAGTAGTTCCTTACAGAAACGTTTACAAATAATTAAAACTAAAATAAAGTTTGACGTAATCACAAATTAAGCAGAAGCTCCACTGATGGTACGAGCCTCGTGAATATTATAAAGACAAATGCTACGGTTGCTGGATTCAACAGACAACCCTCTAGTTAATGAAAATTACATGAGTATAACGTATTTATTTTTACCTTCCTTACTAAATTGAGGGGGCGAAGCCCTTAATCTGTCTACACAAGTGACAGGATTACAACAAATATAACGCAAGAGAAAGGTGAAGCCCCTCTCTGAAGTTTTCTAGAGATTAAGAATGATTACAGTAACACCCTATCGATGTTTCTAAAATTCAGAATATAAAATGTCTCCAATAAAAAGATAACCCCCCCTTAAAGACACCAAAAGATATTAATGCACACTTAGCTGGCACCAAAGTTTCGTAGATTCGTTCCCCTGGAGTCTGTCCTCCTGGTTAGAACATCAAATAAACTGTACGTATGAGATTATTCCACCATCCAGGATACTTGGTCCCAAAATGGCCTTCGCTCTCCACGTGGAAAATAATTCCTGACAGTTTTTGTCAAATAATGTAAAATTATGCTATTCCTTCGGAATTAACACAATTACCAATAAATCCTAAGGAAGAGAATACGAAATAAGTAAAACTCAAAATAATAAAATTATTTCTTACCGCAGAATAAGCTCCTTCGAATAAAAGAAGACACGTTAGCGCATGGATGTCTATGGAAGAAGTGTTTTTCGAATACCTCGTGTTCCTTTCAATGGCCGTCATACGTCACCCGAAATATTCGGAAACATAAAAGAAAGAAAATAAAGCTCAAAATCTCCCAAACGATTAAAGAACGCCTAAAGAGTTCGACAGAACACATTTCGACAGAAAGCTTTATCAGAAAACGGCAATTACCAAAATAATAAAATAATTAAACTCTCATTACAGAACTCTGTAATTGAAAGAAACCAACATGCCGAACAGAGGGCGCTCTAACGAAAGAGTTATCAAATAATAAAATAAAACGGTAACTCAAAATTAAAAAAAATGCGTCAAGTTGATCTTACAATTCAAAACAAGAATTACCACAATGTAAAATTAGGTAACGGAGCTACATAATTCGAGATAAACGGCAAACACTGCCAGAATGATTTAAGCGGCAAAATATATGTTTAAAGAAGCGTGCTGCGTCAAATAAAACAACTTCAAAAATATCTGGAACTAAATAGATGGCGTCAGCAAAACATAGACCCAAAATTATATAACGGTAAATATAGGGTCGGTCAAAATAATCGAACCCGAAATAAAAATTAGGAGGAATAATCATTTTGAAAAGCTTAAAAGACATGATAATTAATAAACTAAAAATATAAAATAGAATAATATGTACCTATTGAAAACTAAGCGGATCACGATGACTTGAAGAGCTTAGAATAAGAGTAAAAGGAATAAGAATTTACTAGCAAAACGCAGAGTGATTTTCTATACGTAACAAAATTTATTAATAATTTTTATCCATTTTACATATTCTTCTTTATATTTAATTAGTCGACTTACCTTTTCAATTTTTTTAACTAGGTTTGTTGCTATTTTATCAATTTCAGAAGACATGATTTAAGAACCGAGTGATTGCACTTGTCTTGATTCTATTTCTTAAATGTTAGCAAACAGATTATTTATCTATATAAATATTTATTTTACACAAGATATTTTAATCTAATCTATTTTTATAATATGTGACCTCCATTAATTTTTATTATCGTTAAAAATATAACATATACGTGTAATGTTTAAATTTTTAAAAAATGACGTAAAAAATTAAATTAAGTTAATTGTGCACAATTAACATAATCTACGTATGAAAGTCAGGAAATTAAAAAAATTCATAAAAATTAAATTAAGTTAATTATGCACAATTAACACAATCTGCGTATAAAAGTATATCAACTAAACTTTTTCTACATATATAACATTTTACGTCTATATTTGATATATTTTCTAAAAAATAATCTAATTCCATCCCATGAAGTTCTTCAAATTTCCCCCCTTTATAAACATCAGGTGTTAAGAAAGAAGTTTGTGAAATTTTTTAATAGCACTCATTACACATATAAATTTTCCTACCTCTAACGATAATAGAATGTATTTCCTCAATCAAAATCATGCACAATCGGTTCTCATCCTCTTCATCGAAGAAGTCAGGAATATCTCCTAATGGAACTTCTAAATCTTTAATATTATGACAACACATTTGAATTTAAGTTTCAAAGAAATTTTATTAGAGTACAAACGAACAATTACTGATTTTACTTGCTTATGGATCTGTGACTTGCTTTTATAGACGTCGAAACAAATATTATTGTTACTAATTTCTAATGGAATATTTTCAATGACAAATTTAAAATTATCAAATAAAGGTTAAGAAAAGGTTAAGATGAAAACAAATATATTTTGCTAATTAATAGGGGATTTTTTTACTAATTTCAAATGTAACATTTTCAAAGATAAATTTAAAATTATCAAATAAAGGTTAAAGGTGAAAAAAAATATATATATTTTGCTCATTCGTCTACCATTGACGTCACTGCAAAATATATTGTGTTAATTCGATAACAAACTTAAAATTACCAAATATAAAGATAAATTTAAAATTATCAAATAAAGGTAAAGGTGAAAAAAAATATATTTCGCTAATTCGTCTGCCATTGACGTCACTGCAAATGGTTTTGCAAAATATATTGCAACATTTTCGATAACAAACTTAAAATTACCAAATATAAAGGTTAAGGGAACAAATATATTTTTTGTCATTATTTTATAAGTTTTGTTTACTAAAATTTCATATAAAAGCCTAGCAAATCAAATTACTATTACAGTTTAGAACACATCAAATATGTCGAACGTACCTTGTACAATTACTATAAAATCTTTAGATACTGTAAATCTTCCAATGAAGATGTTACTAGTGGGGTGTGTAAAGAGATATTTAGGTAAGATTTTTTTTTTCTTATATATATGATAATGTTTTATATAACTATGCATTTATATATACATATATATATATATATATATATATATATATATATATATATATATATATATATGAACAGATTTGGTGTCAAAAACATCAACTGTAAAGAGAACCAAATATTCATTAATCTCAATTATACACCTAAAACTGAAACAATGAGACGGAAGTTGGAGAATCTACCCATACATTACATCCGTCTGATGACAGAAAATGAAGACGACATAAAATTGTTTTCAGTGGCAATGAAGAGATTTAATTTCAATATTCGGGAGGGGGGGTTAGAAGAAGAAGAGATCCAGATTGTTGAGGATGAGGATGAGTCTCCCCCTACGAAGAAAATAAAATGTGATGATAGGGAATTAAATAAGAAAAAAAATAAACGTAAATTAATACTCTCTACAAAAACATCATCAACGATTAATATAATCGATGATATTTTGTTACATCCTGAGTTAGAAGAAGCTGTATATGATGATGATGCAAGATTGTTTAATTCTCAGAAATATCATTATAATTAATAAAAATTATTAAATAAAACAGTATTAATTTCTTAAAAATGTTTTTTATTTATCCATAATAAACCAATCATAAAGTAAATTTATAGTTTTGTGTGCACAATTTAAAGTATTATTTTTATGTAAATTACAATGGTATTGACATGAATTATTATTATTATATAAAGTATTCAAATTAGGACAAGAACATTTCTCCAAATCAATTATTACATTTGATAAAAATTTTTTTAGTACTGTCTTCTTATTTAATCCTTTCACCATAATTATACCATCACCAATAATACTTCGTAGATAGCTTTCTATACTTTCTTGTGGTAATAACTGTAAGTCGTACCTATTGTAACTATCATCCCAATCCAATCCATGTACATTTTTAGTACACCACTGCATATGTTTACGTACAATTGGAGAAAACCATGACGTTTTATTTGGTAATTGAATAAATACATGATGAGTGAATTTATTAGTCATATTATATAGCAAGTTCTTTTATAAAAAATTCACAGTTCTTATATTGAAAGCCTTGTATGTCAATTATAAACATTTTAAAAAATTTTTACAACACTAGTAAGTGGATTATATTTAATATGTCGGTCATGTAAGATAATACAATACGCACTAGTTTTCTCAGGCATGTTAGTGGACGTTTCGAATTCAAGATGTATATCAACAGCACCGTTTTTTATTGTTTCACTCTGATGATTGCAGTCAATGACTACAATAGGTGCTATATGTTCATAATTTATAGGAGACAAGCATGGTTCTACGTCATTTTTGTAGTAGTAGTAGTGTAGTAGTAGTTGAAACTGCGACTTAATAACTTATGAAAAGAATTTTACTTTTTAAAAAGTTTATTAAGATAATTTTGTGACAACTAAATACGTCTGACCGATTTGAGGTCTGTATTAGAAGTGTCTTTACAATTTTATCAATGTGTACAACTCTTAAAACTAGAATAGTAATCACATTGCTAAGTTTATCAATGGACGTGCCGTTTCCCGGTTGACGGTGAACTTCTCACGGGAACGACCTTGCGTGGACATATAACTGTTTATCAATGGACGTGCCGTTTCCCGGTTGACGGTGAACTTCTCACGGGAACGACCTTGCGTGGACATATAACTTCTCCGTCGCTAAGTCGGAGACATTCACGAACTTAAAGTGAGTGGATGATCTCTGGCTGTATCCATTCCCATCTGACCTTCATTGGTGGCCCTGGATATCTTCTTTCCTCGTTTGATGCATTTATATAACAGAATAATACCAATAACTATTAATACAATTATTATTAATACTGTCCAAATTGTTATAGGCCTTTCATGGAAACCAACTTCAGTAACATCTTGTAGCTCAGATTTTAGAATTTGGAGATTTTCATGTAACCGTGTTAAGTTGTTGAAATTTATTACTTGTAATTCCTTTTTAACATTTACTTCATTATATACTTCGAATTTTATATTGACTTTAGGGATTTTGATGAATTTATTTTCTTTATACGTTGATTCCAATATTTTGAGAAGATTGTTATTAATTTTTGCAAAACAATTATGTAAAATTTCTATTATGTAAGTACCCTTTATTATTTCCATTTCTCTGTCATTTCCGCAAAGTTTTGTTATTTTGATTTGACTTGGCGCAACTACCAACCATTGATTTTGTTGTAATTTTATTATTTCTAAATGTTTGTATTTTACTTTCTTATTTCGCAGGTACTATAGTCGTTCGAAAATGTTAGTAACGAACTTCACAGGGTGAATCTTTTTCTATCCATTTACTTTGTTGATGATCACAGATAAATTCTTCATAATTAATAGCGAGGCATTTTCTATCTGAATTTACATACTTTTTGTCATTGATAACTAAATACTGGGTTTTAGGTTTGATATAAATATATTCGGTAGAATTATAATGGAGAGGAAAGGGATACAATTGATAATAATTATATTGATCGGACTCAACGAGTGGGATTTGGATAATAAAAGTGATTTCTTTGTTTTTAATATAAGCCTTTACTTTTATTATATTTTCGATTAAATATAAATTTTCTATCTTTGCATAGATAGGTAACTTTAGATTTTCTGGTACTGATAAATTTGCTAATTCATTTATTAAATCTTGTGGTTTGATTATTGAAGAATGAAACACTTGTTGTTTAGCGAACGTTAATGCATTTGTAATGGTATCCAATATCTCGTTTACTATATTTGTTAGTAATATCAATTGATCGAATACTATATAGATAATTGTTCTGTTTCCAGTAATCTGTGAAACTTTTGTCTCTAACGATTTTAGTCTATTTTCTAACAATATATGATTATCTTGTATTATTCTAACGGTATTATTAAAAATTTCAATTGATTTTGTAACTAGAGTAATTTGTTTCTGTGATACTTCCTTTATTTTATTTTGATTTTTTATTATACCTTTTATTACCTCATCGTACCTTTTAGCATCTTCTTCGTCCAAATTACCTGTTACTGCTTTTACGATATTACCGAGGAAATTAAATGCTCCTCTTACTATTCTCTTATGTTGATTCGGTAAAATTTGTCCAAGTTTTAATTTCATTAATTGGATTTCGTATTTTAGGATATTTCCATAATTTATTATTTCCATATTCCTAATATCTTCCCAATCTTCTTTATTTAATAACGTATTCATATGATTAAACTGATTTTCTATTTTGTTTATTTCTTCAATTAAATTGTCCAAGTTATAAATGTTAATAAAATTCCAATATGTTTGTATATTTTGTGCGGTTCCTAATTTTATACGTAGTAATTCTGTCGTGTTTTTCATTTCCATTATATTAATGTTTCCTCTTGTTCCACAGACGAGGAGTCCGTAGAATCTGGAACAACACCATGTTTTAGATTTTTTGTATGGACTTTTCTTTCCTTATTTTTCTTATCAATAAGTATCGCGTTGTTATCTTGGTTAATTCGTTTAATTTTAAACGGGCCTTGATATGTTTCTGAAAGTTTATTTCTATTTAACATTCTAATATATACTTCTTGGTCAACTGTGAATGGTTTGATTTTAGCGTTTGCGTTTCTTTTATTTATTATTTCTGTTTTACTTTCTTGCATTTTATTCCCTAATCTTTCATATAATAATCGTAAACGATTCGAGTGGTTTCTCACATAATCACAATAATATTTATATCATAATAAATTTCGAAAGGATCTCAAGTTTCGTATGACCGTATGTTAATTCCAAAGGTGTTAAATTTGTTGTTGCATGTATAGAATTTATTATGTGCGATAATGGCAAGTTTTATTATTAACTTTATTTCTTATTCGTTGTGTCCGTTGATCTTTGCTTTGCTCGTGTAATTTTTTATTTTATTTTAACAAGATATCCGAATTATGTAACATGCTATTTATTACATTTTGCATATTTTCTTGTTGATAAACCTAGGTGCAGTAGATAAATTTTTTCGTTGTAAAATAATTAATTGGCCTCTTCCTTTTGAGATTTGGTTGTTATTAATTTTTCTTTGTGATATATTATAAGCTTGTTCACATAAATAGCTGTTTACTTGTTGGAAATGATATTTATAGCGTATTATATAATTGAAATTGTTTGAACACTGAGGCAAAATGTAATTATTTTTATTATAAATATTACTTTCTCTGTTGTAATTCTTGCCTTGATTAATATTGTCTTTAGGAGTAATATTGTTATTTTCTAGAGCTATGTTATTGTTATCCGTATTATTTGAAACATCTTCGGTATTTTTGGGTTGCTCTTGTGAAGGATGAGACGGTGGTTGGTTGAGCTTATTTATTACGTCTGTTTCTTCTAATACGTTCTCTTCACATTCGTTCACTGGAGTACTGAATTTATTATCTTCATTGTTAATCTCTTCGATGATGTCTTGTTCAAGAAACTTGTTGACTTGTCTTTTTATTTCCTCTTTCTGACCTGGAGGTTTCCTATATGGCTTTATATAAATTGGTGTTTCATCTTTCATATTTAGCTGATGCTTTACATCATTCGTAAACGTTAATGGTAATCGATTATCATAAAAAATGTCTTTAAATTTAATGCAAAGTTCTTGTATTGATTTATTTTCTTCTTTATTTAAGTGATCTAACTTAACTTTATTAATTACATTTTCATATTGCATTTTTTCTATTTGTCGTAGCGTATCGCGAATAATTTTATTTACTGGCAATTTTTGTTCGTACGTTTCAGTCAAAATTGGATGTACTAAGTCTATTTCTACATTATGTTCATTGAAATTTATAATTTCGGTGACTGCTTCAAAATCTTTGGCATTCGTAAGAGAATTAGGTATCTCTACACCTGGAGCTATTATTTGATGACTTATAATAATATTCGAACAATTTCTCGTAACAGGAATTTTAACTATTTTACGTTCTCTAGGTCCTATACTAATTTTATTATCCTCAAAATATATAGGGATTTTTCCAAACTTAGTTTTTAGAATTTTGTTTACTATATCAATATTTGCGCCTAACTGTTCTAATAATGATATGCCAATTAAACCGTCATATTTATCAGAAAAATCAAATACATGAAATTTATGTACCTGTGGTATAGCTTTAAACGTTTTTAAAGACGGAATTTCTATAATATACTCATGTTTGGTTTTAGCATGTTCCGTTTGCACAGTAAAAGGTTCATATAAAAGATAATCATAAAAATATTCGCTTGCTTTTTTCGTACTTATCATTGACCTAGATGCTCCCGTATCTATTAAAAATTTAGCGTTTATTTCCGATAACATTATAAAAGGTAATTTTTATGTCGTCTGCGTGTTAAGTTTGATTTCTTCTAAGTCTTCTTTCATGTAGCCGGAGGCTATTTCCCGAAAATTTTCCTCTTCTTCAGCTTGCGGTTCGTAATATTCCTCTTCTTGCTCTTCTCCGATGTACTCTTCTTCTGTATACTCTGCAGGGTAATTTTCTTGAGAACCGACGGTTGGTCCATGTCGTCTTGGTAGTACAGTTCTTGTGAAAACCAATTAGGTTGTTCTGTTGCTCTCGAGGGTTGCTGAGGCTGTGTTTGTGTTTGTCTCGTTATTCTTGAGCTATCTACCTCCATAGGCATCTGTCGCGGTTGTCGCTTTTGGTCTATTTGACCTGGTGATTTTGAAAATCTGAAGGATGGTGGTCTCGTGGGCGTCATCGTCGTAGTTTTGGTTTGCTGTTGGTGCCATTGTGGTCTGAATGGTTGCTGGGGCCGTTGATATTGTGTGAATGGTCTTTGTTGTATTTGCGTGGAGAATTGCGGTCGTGGTGATTGTTGAACATATACAGGCTGATATGTAGGCATTTGGTGCTTTATAGGTACGATTTGAGGTACTATAGGTAAATGTCGCGAAATTGGTTTTACCTCGGTGCGATTTAAATTATGAGGTCGTCTAGCGTAATAATTGGAGTTTTCCTCTTCAATTACATACGTCATAGCTGTTTCTAAATCTTGTGGTTGTCTAGTTTTAACGCGAAAACCTATTTCACCTATTATTTCTAATCCCCTAATATAAACTCTAAGCGCTTTATTTTTATAAAATTTGTTTTTAAATTCCCTACTGTTCGCATCTTTTTCTGTTAATTTAACTTTAGATAACAACAAATTTCTTAAATTTTTTATTCTAATACCGAAATTATAGGCAAGTAGAGGGACATAGTCGATTCTAGCACCTCCTCATGTTGAACCTCCTCATTGCCCTTGACCTTGCATGTGGCACAGCCCAAGGGCAATGAGGAGGTTCTACATAAGGAGGTGCTAGAATCGGCTATGTCAAGGTCAAGGTCATATCAAGGTTATATCAAGGTTATATCAAGGTCATGTCAAAGTCAATGATATCACAAGGTCAAGGGCGCGACAAAGTCAAGGTCACGACAAGGTCGTGGGTACGGCAAGGTCAATGACACAACAAGGTGAAGGGTACTACAAGTGGAGGGAGTTTAAGGTGCTATTTAAGAAACGTGGAGAACGTATTCGCAAATAGTGTAATCCTTAACAATATTATGGAACTATTACATAGAAAATATATTTTTTCTGTGAGTGAGTTAACAGAAGCGGAAGAAGATGAAATAATACAACACATTTTGGAAAGTATTGGTGAAGATGAGGAAAGTGAGGAAGAAGAAAGTAATAATGAAGAAAATAATGATAATGAAGAAAATAATGAAAATGAAGACAATAATGATGATGAAGTAATTTTCGATGATGATGAAGTAATTTTCGACGATATTTTTGAAATAGAGACAGTGATACTTCTAGCAGAACTAGATAATATCAGTGATTTTGAAAATAATTAAGATGACCAATTATTAGTGTTTATTTATTTTATTATTTTGTTATTAGTGTTAAAAATTGAATCGATTCTGCCTTTACTTGATGTAAATCCATATCAAAAGATAAAAACACACAATGTTGTATTAGATTTACACTTTATTTAATAATAATAATAATAACTATATAACAGCTGTTTCACCGTACAACGGTTTCTTCGGATATAGCAAGCGGTACTATAAAACATTTTACTTAAACGTAAATATTTTTTATTTTATTACTTAATGGTATTCTCAGAAATTGGAAACCGAAATATTTTTACCCGCCTCTTTTAGTAGGGATACAAATAGATAACATAAATTATATAAGTGACACATATCTAACAAAATATTTCAATCACAAATAGGAAATAAATTCAACAGAGGGGAGGAATTAAGCTCTGTTTTGTCATTTAATAATTTATTTGAAAATTTTTGTTTATTAATTTGCATTGCTTCTAATAAATCGAGTTTCTTACTTTTGTTTTCTTCGTGTAGGATCTTGAAATTATTATTAAAACTATGGCTTTCTTCAATTAAATGGTTGGAGTATGCTGAATCTGTTTTCCCATTTCTAAACGAATAATAATGTTCGTATATGCGCTTTTTGAACGTTCTACCTGTTTGCCCGATATATGTTTTAGTACATGTGCCACAAGTTAGTTTATACACACCTGACTTATTATGATGTGCTGTTTTACTTTTATTGTTTTTGATGTAGTTACTAATATGGTTGTTGGTTTTATATGCAATGTTTATATTTTGTTTTCTTAAAAATTTTTCCAATGGTTTATTTTGTCTGCCTAGGTAAGTAATAATTTTAAATTTCTTGTCATGATCTTTAGTAATCGGATATATATCTTGTATTGCTTTAGTTTCTCGTTTTTTGGATATTATTTTATCTATTATATTCGGGTCATAACCATTATTGATTGCAATCTGTTTTATAATGTTGTATTCTGAATTAAAGTCTTCTATTGACATGGGTATATTTAATAGTCTATGAATCATACTATAGAATGCTGCTAATTTATGTTGAATTGGGTGCATTGATTTATTATGTATTGTGTCTGTGTGCGATACTTTATGGTATATCGAGAATTTTAGTAAGTTATTGTTTCTCTTAATCGTTAAATCTAAAAAGTTAATGCTATTATTCTTTTATTTTCTTTTTTTTATTAGTGTTAGTTAAATACAGTAGTAGTACAGCGATGGAGTTGAAGATCTGATAAATAAATATAATCAGAACATGTTTCATTTACTTTTAATAAGCAGCAGTAGGTTCTATAAGTACATATAAATAAATTTGCGGAGGATAGTAGATGTAGTACAGAAGTTGGTTCTACAGTTAAAAGTAAGCTTGAGGAGGTCCCCACACTCGAAATCGTGCTAAAGCGCAGGTTTACCGATAAGAGGTTTATAAAGAGACAGTTGGTGTATGCCAGCAACAGTTCATTGCAGCAGTTCATTTCAAAGTGTTCATTTAAAGAACCTAAGATGTTTGATTGTGAGTATTGTGGTAAACAATTTTCTCGTGGAGATAACAGAAATCGACACATGTTAAGTTCTTGCAAAAGCAAGAGAATAAAAATCAGTGATAACAATCCAGACTTATGGAAATGTGAAATCTGTGATGTATACGTGGAGAAGAATTGTTATACTGCACATATTCGTAGTGCCACGCATCGAAATAAAGCGTTTGTAATAGTTGACGATGGTGTAAGAAGAAGTGTATCCACATTCGCAGGAAGAATAGTAAGTTATCAAATATCTGATTCGTCTCAAATATATGTTGATATTGAAGAATTTTCAAATAACATCAGAGAAAAGGTGTTGACATTAATAGAGAGTGTCGTACATGTACATAATTCGATTAAAATAAATTTTGAATTATATGGTATGTATTATTTGCTGACAAAAGATAATGTGGAAATCAAAGCATTTAATACTATGAACAAGATCATAACGCAAGGAAGTGAATTATATAGCTTGTACAATGAGTATATTGATGAAATTAAGAACAAAATAAGCGAATTCCAGGAGCGTAATTCAGGTAAAATTGTATAAACTTATATTATTATAGTGATTTACGTCTCTCTGATTATATTTCAGGTTGGACTTTGAGCAATATTATACATTTGGAAGTGAATATAAATAAATACAATCCTATGAGAGGATCAAGTTATGTGGACTTACCACCATCAATAAAGAAGAAGGCCATTATAAATATTCAAAATGTTGACAATGCATGTTTCGCTTGGGCGATTACTTCAGCGTTAAGAGTGCCAGGTGGACTTCCCCAAAGACCTTCTTCCTATCCCCATTATGATACCGTGGCTGATTTTACTGGTTTAGATTTCCCTGTCCATTTAAAAGACATTGTTAAGTTTGAAGAAAAGAATAATATATCTGTAAACGTATATGGTATCGAGGAGTATTTCGATGGTGCTGTGACGGTGCATGATATAGTGGGACCTTTATATTTTACGAAACAAAGGAAAATGACTCATATTAATTTATTACTTCTTTCTGCGAAAGAAGGGAATTTACACTATTGTTGGATTAAGAACTTGTCTCGACTTGTTTCGGCTCAAAAATCACAGCGTGGACACCAAAAATATATTTGTGAAGGATGTCTAACTTTTTTTACATCGTTAGAAAAATTACAAAGACATGAACACGAAGATTGTAAGCAGGTGAAGGCGGTGTTTCCAACTATGAATCTGAAGACGAACAAATATGGCGAAGAAGTTCCGGAAAATATATTAAAATTTGAAAAATTTGAAAAGCAGTTAAGAGTTCCTTTTGTTGTGTATGCTGATTTTGAGGCAATATTAAAACCTATTGATATGGTAGAACCGGATCATGTAAAACCTTATAGTGTGAAATGTTTCGAACATCAGCCACATTCTTTCGCTTACTATATAAAATGTTCGTTCGATGAAAATTTGTGTAAACTGCGCACATACCGTGGACAAAATACACCTAAAACGTTCATGACAGAGTTGGAAAGTGATGTAAAATTATTATATAAAAACTATTTGAGTAAAATTGTGGAAATGAAACCCTTAACAGAAGAAGAGTGTTATTATTATGAGCAAGCGAGAAGTTGTCATATTTGTGAAAAAGCACTAGATGTGAATGATAAAGTATGCGACCATGATCACATGACTGGATTATATCGAGGTGCAGCACACATGGTATGCAATATAAATTACAAAGAACCTCGCTATACTCCAATCATAATGCACAATTTATCGAATTACGATACACATTTATTTGTAAAATCTTTAGCATTGGATAAGGAAGAAATAGATGTTATTGCCCAAAATAAAGAAAAGTATATATCATTTTCTAAGAAAGTATATGTTGGCGATAGAATTGACTGTAATGGTAAGAAGAGGAAAGTCTTCCATAAATTGAGATTTTTAGATTCATTTCGATTTATGAGTTCTTCTTTAGATAAATTATCATCTTATTTAGAGGATTCTCAGTGTAGAGAAGTGTCAAGATATTATATGGGTGAAAAATTTAATTTATTACGACGAAAGGGCGTCTTTCCATACAACTATGTCACAAAAGTCTATCTGTGACAGATTTGCCCAGTATAGATAAATTTTATGATATATTATCTGATAGCGAAATTAGTAATGAGGATTATAGTAGAGCCGTTCGAGTGTGGGATTTATTCGAATGTCAATCTCTGGGGGAATATAGTGATATATATCTACGATCTGATGTTTTGCTACTTGCAGATGTTTTCGAAAATTTTCGAAATATTTGTATGGACAATTACAAGTTACTATTTTACGGCACCAGGTCTTAGCTGGGAAGCGATGCTACGAATGACAGACGTCAATTTAGAATTATTAACAGATGCGGATATGTTTCATTTTTTCAAACAGGGCATACGTGGAGGTGTCAGTATGTGTTCTAAAAGAATAGAGGTGGCAAATAACGAATACTTATCACAATTTGATCCATCAGAACCTAAGAAATATATATTATATCTCGATGCGACGAATTTGTATGGTTATGCTATGACGTCCAAATTACCAAGCGGTGAATTTGAATGGTTAACGAATGAGGAGTTAATGATGCTGAATGTTCAAACTTTGGAAGACGATGGGGATAGAGGGTACGTTTTCGAAGTAGATTTAGAATATCCAACAGCCCTTCACGACCTCCACAATGATTATCCCTTCTGTCCGGAACACGTTATACCACCTAATTCTAAACATCCTAAATTGATTCCAAATCTTTCAAATAAATCGAATTACATTATTCACTATACGACTTTGAAACAATGTTTGAATAATGGTTTGAAACTAAGTGGAATTCGACGCGGAATTAAGTTTAAACAAAGTAATTGGTTAAAGGGATATATTGATTTTAATACAAAGAAACGAAGTGAATCGACGAATGCATTCTACAAAGAATTTTACAAGTTAATGGTGAATAGCATATTTGGAAAAACTATGGAAAATGTTGAAAATCACGTTAATATTAAATTGGTTTCCCATTGGGAAACAATTACAAACAGATTGGGTGCGGAGGCATATATTGCAAAGCCAAACTTTAAATCCAGTAAAGTATTTTGCAACACGTTAACAGCTATCGAATTGGCTCAAGTTCGAGTAGATTATGTAAAGCCTGTGTACGTAGGATTCACAATCCTGGAAATAGCTAAAAAGATAATGTATCACTTTTTCTATACCTTCCTTAAGCCTTTGTATGATTCGGACATTACACTGCTCTACACAGACACATATTCTCTAATTATAAGTGTACGAAATTATAATGTATATAATGACATAAAAAATAATTTAGATATGGAATATATATATATATATATATATATATATTCGGAATACCACGCAGTTCACCTAGGCTCGGTAAAATGAAGGATGAATACGGCGGAGGTATTATTGAATGCTTCTATGGTACAGGGGCCAAAGCTTATTGCTTGAAAGTCCAAAATAAAACGGTGAAGACGGCGAAAGGAGTCAAAAAATATGTTATTGATAAGAAATTGTCCGTTGCAGATTATAGAAGTGTAGTTGAAGAAAATGAAACTTATGCGGAAGATGTACGTATTTAGATCAGATTTTCACACGATTTACACCAAATTGCGAAATAAAGTAGCGCTCACATCAAAAGATGATAAACGATATATTCTCCCAGATAGAGCTTCTACCTTAGCGTGGGGTCATTATAGAATAGAAGAATTAGAACGTGAAGCAAATTTGCAGAAATTGATTACCGAATTGATGGATTACCCACCTACAATTGACTTCAGCTCCTAATTTGCTTTCCTATCTGTACTTTTTCCATTATGTGTACTTTGAACTTATTACTTATGTAAAATAAAACACTGTATTTGATTTATTTTTCTAATTAGCTCTCTCATATGTATGCTTCTTAAACTGTACTACCTCATAACATGCATACTATGAACTGTATCATAACTTATAAGAAATATAACACTGTATTTAATTTATTTTTTGTAATTAGCTCTCATAACTGTTTCATGTGTACTCTGAACTGTATTACTACTACTTCTTGTAAAATAAAACACTATAATTTATTTATTTTTTTATTATTTCCCTAATTTCATTCGAAAATTACATTCTACAATACATTATCCTTGGATATCCAGGAGTTGTGTGATGCAGGCATACCCAACCATTTGACAAGGACTTGATTCTTTTTTCGACGTATAACTTTCTCAACCAGATAAACATCTGGATGTCGAACCTTTTTTAATTCTTCTTCGTAAAGACCTCCGAGAACATTCTGCCATTGAGAGTCTTGCAATATATACGTTCTCGGATATGTATTCTGGACTTTGCTTATCGTGAATATTTCATTGGTCCAGTTCGGAGTATACATTTTAGAAAAAACGTGTCTATGCTTACTGATACGCACATGATCTCCCACTTCAAATTTACCAATTCTAGGGTCACCAATTTTTATGTGACTGTACACCGATTTTTGAATTGCTTTGGCATTCCTTTGGTTTACTGCAACAGGTTTGTATCCCGTTGTTCTGTGAACTGTATTGTTGTAAATGTTGACCAACTGTTGCAACATACCAACCCACCGGTAGTTACCGTTGAAGCTGAACTCCTTCCACATTTTATTTTTAATCGTTCTATTAAAACGCTCATCAATAGAACTTCTTAAATTGGAGTAAGTGGTGTAGTGATTAGTGTTATACTTATCCATGATCTTCTTAAACTGCCTGTTAAAAAATTCTTTCCCTTGATCGCTCTGAATATTCCTTGGAATGTTTTTCTTTCCTGAGGAGAGTATGGATTCCATAGCCGCTGACACTTCTGCTGCTGTTTTATTTTTTATTGGAATCACCCACGCAAACTTTGAAAATGTATTTATGCATACGAAAAGATATTTGAAATTATCGTTTTCTCGAGCATAAGGTATCATTTCAACCAGATCGATCTGGAATAAGTCTCGTAGTCCTTTTATTATGACGTCGTCTAAAATTTCGTCGCGGAGGTGCGTGTAGTTCATTAACGACATCCCTTTTAAGTGATGACATTTCCTTCGACGACTACTTCTGCAAACACTGGCTCCGTTTCTTTCGGTACAGGATATGGACCAATGTACTTCAATCGCAATTCCGCGTTGATGTCTATTGATACTGCAGGATGGATGAGAACGATGCTGTGAGCGTTAACGGACAGTCTCACTAATTCATCGTCGGAATAATTAACTGCAACAATCTTTCCACTGTATAGTTTATTCCTATATAACTGCGTTTGCTTTCGACGCGCAGGAGTTATAAAGTAATATGCGTCCTGCCCAATACGTCCATTACTCTGCAGTTGAAAAACATATTTTGAAGGTTCCCTTTTTGGAGGAGGAACATAATATTCGAGTAAGCTTTTCCAATTCCTTCTTGAATTTAGGGTGTTTTAAAAAATTTGCTACTGCATCTTCTTCCGCTAAATGTCTTCTGACGATATGTTTATGTGTGTGTCTTCCAAATTTATCTATTGTCATCGTAATACTATATCGGTGTCGATATACTAACTGCTTTATAACTATGCTGCTCAACCTATTTAATTATTTTTGATTCCTGCAATTCCTCAATTATTGCAGTGATTTCGTTATCATGACCAGTATGTCCGGCATCCTTGGACGCCATCAGTAACTTCAATCTGTCGCACAATTCATTTACATCATCCCAATACTTATATTCCACAATACTCTTAGGAACAACGATCTTTCGCAACGGTAATTTTTTTGATAAACCCAATCCTGTTTTCCAAGTGCGGGTCCACCAAACTTCTGTTTTTTTTTCCTTGAACAATAGGTTTAATAATTGTCGTATATTTATAATATTTACTTGCTGCATATTTCCGAGCCGGATCGTAATCAACTCTAGCGACGTGAGTATCATTTAAAATGAATTTATAATTCTTAGCGTCAGCATATTGAAACTTTCCCGGTCTCTTCATAAACAGTAGCTCTAGTAATCCCTATAAGCCCTAGTAGCCCTATAAGTAAATTCACCGATTATAATGTTGGGTCCATCAAACCTAATATTTGCATTTCCAATCATCAGGTCACCATCAACTTCGCGTACACCATACTTCTCATCGAATTCTTCTTTCTCATCCGTCATCAACCCCATAAGATAAGGTCGTATAGCGGGGTCATGATCTTTTAGCGCTGCCTTAACTACATCCGTTTCTAACAGAGTCTTATTTAACGACTTATTAGTAATTATTGACTTTGACGGACGCGTTTTCAAAAGCGATAGAGCGTGAGCCCTTGACTTATCCAACTCAAGGCTTTCACTAGAATCTAATTCATCACTTCGTTCCTCCTCTTCATCACCACCCTTTGGAGTCTCTGGCAATTGTTCCCCGATATATTCATCTTCTAGAAATGTGGGCTGGCTGAATGTCTCAGACATTCGAATCTTTTTTTTCAAATCTGATGAATTGCCACATAAGATTTTTCTGATATGATGTCTGACCAAGATTCTTCTACTTCTTTAGAAGCGTCCGCAGAATCAGTTCGTCCTCGAGTTATATTACTGGGAGCTAATTTGCTAGCGATTTCAAGTAGCGGTTTTGCTATGGGCGCATACAGAATATTTGTTTCTCTCTGAGATTGTGCAATGTCAGCCCGTAATGTTCTTAACTTTTGTTTAAGAGCTTCGCGAGCTTGTATTAAATCTCTTATGATTTTATTTTCCATGTACACTCTATAACGAATACCTGTAGACTGATATAAATATTCCAGTAATACATGTTTTAAACCCTAATGTACGTTACAAACTCCTTTTAATTAAAACTTATAAACTTAAAGCACATCAAATTGTATACGATGGGAAGAAATATGTTAACTCTTCTCAGCCTCATTAATCTGTTTATAGGTGTATGTAAGTATCAAAACCTAAACGATATCTTCCATCATTAAATACAGAATCATTATCAATAAATAGCATACCAAACGATTTCTTCCAACACATTCTACAGATGTATAGAAATTGTTCATAGCTTAAATCATGAATGTGATCATTATAGATATGTTTCAAATTTGTACCGTCTTGTCGAAATAGTATTAACAAATTGGTATTATCTCTGATAAGTTGCTTTGGGACCGCACTGTATGTTTGCATTAAATAAAAACAATCTAAATTTCGGTGTCTACCATAAGAGAAAAAATCTTTTACGATATTAAAGTCGGCAGGTGGTATATCATCAAAGATAACGACAGAATAATCCGCCATTTGGTTAGGAGTAGGCATGTGATTAACATCAGTATACTCGTGGTAACCAATTTCAGGAACATTTTTCAATATATTTCTTAAGTATTCATACTTTTGCTGATGAAGAGATCTACAGCAGATGTAAATACTTTTGAAGCGAAACCCGTTAGGATGAAGTAATAGGGTTAAAAGGGCATTTGTTTTGCCACACCCAGAAGGTCCCACAATTAATCCTCGCTTAGATGAGCCACTGAAGAGGCTACTGTGTCGTATAAAACTCTTCGTAATTAATGTGGAATCGTAGTTGTGCACTTGTAGGGATAATTCTTGAGGTTCCAATTGTACAATATTTGGTTCAGCTCCACTCGATTCGATCGACATAATCGATTTGACTTCACATTAACGACTGAATTATTATTTCTCCGTGTGCGTTATATTATATGTTTAGGATTATTAATATTAGAATAAAACAAAGAATATTATTATTATTTTATTTTATAAATTTTTTTAATTTTTTTGTGCCGCCACTATTTTTTGTTTGTGGAAGGTGGCGGCGTCTTCCTAACCGCAGACCCCCGAACCCCCGACCGGCCGTGCCGACGCCCCCGATCAATTGTCCAGATCGGGGGACGCTGGGATGCCGGAAGCCCGCTGGAACGATTCGGCGAACCGTTGCTGCAGGGTTCTCCTCTGTGGCACCGCCTGCGGAGGAGTCATTGGACTCTGACTCTCCTCGTACCTCGGTGGCGAGTCCGGGGGATCGTCGACGTCCAACAGGGGGTCCAACGGTGCTGATATAGTTATGGTCAGCGGATAGTACGTTCTTTTGATTGTTATTTCAAGTTCCTGTAATAAGTAAAGCATTAAAGTTATTACATATCATGTAAACTATTGCAAAGCAGTTATAGGTGTAATTTTGCAGCCCCTACCTTGTCTGGATAGTTTTGTAGGAACTAGTACATTAGTATCGTGCAATGTGGGTGTTAACCAGGTCGATGCAGAATTGCTTACAATCGAATGTGATGACAAGTTGATGTATTAGATGGTTGAAAATAGGTTGTCCGATGGTTCGTATCGTATCAGTGTAGTCTCGCTCATGAAACTTCACCAATGAAACAATTAATTATCGAAAATACAAATCATTGTGGTGGAAATGATTTTTGATAATCAATCATGTCTTCAATCAAGCTTCCAAGTCGATTCAGCAGATCCTTCCTTTCCCTTTGGCGGGTTACATATGAGTCATCGGATGGACTGACGACATTAGTTAGGAAATGAAGAACCTTGTCTTGCTCTAACGAATAACCGTTAACCTGCCCCTTTAGCGAGATCACCTGCTGAAGGAAACTATCCGCTGACGAATTGCCCGCCAAATATCTAACACATGTGTCAGAAAACTGTTTACAATCCGCAGAGAAAGTTGCGAGTTCGGATGGTTGTTGTTGCCCACAGTGGAATTGTGAGGCAAACAACGACGCAGAAGCATTGGAAGGTGGAGCTGGAGAATCATTTGAAGGAGGAGCTGGAGAAGCATTGGAAGAAAAGTGTTCAGGAATCAGTTATTTCTGGAGCTGCTTGAGGAATTGCAGGTGGTTCAGTAAAAGAGCCGGTAACATTCATTTGAGGTTGGGACGCTGAAAAATGAGTAGTCTGAGACTGAGACAAGATTACTACAGATTCTGTGGTTAGATTAATCGTCTCCACAATCTGTGGTATTCTTGCCACCCCTCGTGTCACATTTACATCATCACACCTTTGCCTTCTTCCTACTGTATCGTCCGTGAGCAGTGTTCGCAGATTCGGCGCTCGAACACTAGGACTACAAGTTGTATAGGGTAAAGGTATATAGTTCTTAGTATTTTACCATCGTCGTCTTTCGGTCCTCGTAGTGTGTTCTTGTCCTGTGGTAGAGATTGTAAAGTTTCTGTACATACGTCGTTGGGCAGTCAGTTGGCGTCGTTGTACCCTATCCAATTTGTAGTACTCGTCCTTCGACAAATAAGGAGGAGGTTGCAAAGGTGGAACGGTAGTTAATTGTGACACGAAAGCAGGTGGATTAACTTCTGCCGCAACACCTACTTCAACAGTATGCGGTAGGGGTCGTACCGCAGAAGTAGATGGAACTGCAGAAGGTAATTCAACTGACTCCGATTGTCGTCTAACGTCCGTCTGACGGGATGATTCATCCAGTCGTCTTTCCAGTGACAACATCCCTTCGAAGTCTACATTTTCAACATTTTCAACATTATCAACATTTTCAAAATGATAAAACCACTCGTTATTAGTCTAAAATAAAAAAGATAATTAACTATGACAAATGAATGTGAAGAATTTGTAAATTTAAATTATATTCTCTATGCAATTACAAAAAGTATTTAAACCAAAATACTAAAAGATGATTGGCAAGCATATTGGAAGCATTCGTATACGAATAGAATGACACACTACGCAAAAATACACCCAAATGTAACTATCCGAGAATGGCATAAGGAACATAGGGTATCAAAGATATATCGCACTACCGTCGCTCGATTAAAATTTAACCATGGACAATTTCCAGCATATTTACACAAACTTAAAATTATCGAATCAGCTGCTTGTACATGTGGCACCAATATAGCCGATATGAACCATTTAATCTTCGAATGCCCTAAGCACAATAACTTTTGAGGTGAATTTATTGGCAGACTTGTTAATGCGGGAGTGGTCATGCCTACTAGTATTACGTGTGTCCTAATGTATAATACTAAGCATGTTTACGATCCATTGATGGATTACATTTTTAAATCTAGGATTAGGATCTAAAATCAAAACCTATCCTCGTTTGCCTTTGTGGGGAAACCTATTTTCCGATGGCCGTTTTTTATTGTGTCTAAAGTCGTCTGATAGGCCCCAGACGTGAAACATGTTTATTCCTACGTTTCCCTTCCCGATTTGTGTGAATTTTATCTTATTATAGATTCGGTAAACATTTCTTAACGTGTCAATATGGGCAACGATCCCGAATGCCAAAAAAAAAAACATGGAGATGTGGCTGCGTTCATATCGTTCGTTGGACGTGTAGTAGCACAATGTGCATAATATGTCGAACGGACCATGGATATCTTGAAAACCGGTAGTACTGATACACATTCGACGATTTAGTTCAACCCTTAATTGAAATCTGCCATAACCTATTTCATATATATCTATGAAATCCGAACTTGTTGAATATGGATTTATACTCGACATCACTTTGAACTTTGGATAGGCTATGTGAACGTCAAACTTTATATATAATTTAAGTTACAAGCGGAACATATAGTTCCCCGATACATACCAAGAAATGATAGTGGTCCTTAATTTTGATTACGTTTTCATCGAAGGTACGACAACATAGAAAACTTGAAGTTGTATTATTATGATTGTTTAATTGTGGAATAGATAAATTAATAATTGGGTAATTAACACTTTAATATTCCGCATATACAGGGTGGGGCACGGCAATATAAAATAATAAAATCGTCAGTTTTTGCATTAAAAGAAATTTATTGGTAGGATTACATACGCAAGAATTTAGCATTTCATAATTTGCGGAAAATTACTTCAGGCATTTGATGTCCGTTTTTGTTTACGCATTGTTGTAATCGTTCACGAAAATTGACTTCCGCTCTTTCCAGCAGGTTTCTAGGAATTAGATTAATTTGTTGACGTATCGCTTCCTTCAGTTATTGTAACGTACGAGGTCTACCCTCGTAAACACGAGACTTGAGGAACCCCCATAGAAAGAAATCACATGTGGACAAGTCGGGAGACCGAGGAGGCCATAAAACATCACCAAATCTCGAAATGAGATTATTAAGAAACAGAGTACGAAGAACAGCAATACACGCTCTGGCGGTGTGTGCCGTGGCTCCATCTTGCTGAAACCATAATTGTAGAGGATCCAAACCCCTTCTATTGCAATTCAGGGATAAAATAGCTGTAGGTGTTCACCATATTAATGTAACGCGCCGATGTTACAGTAACGGTAACATCGTTTTGTTCAAAAAAATAGGGACCGACAACGCCAAACCTCCCTACTGCGCACCAAACTGTAACCTTAGGACTGTGCAGCGGTTTTTGATGCAGCTCTTGAGGATTTTCGGCAGCCCAATGCCGACAATTTTGTCTATTGACAGCCCCATTAAGGTGGAAATGGGATTCATCACTCATTACCACCAACATGTTTTCGTTCTGCTCATAAAGTGTAAGCATTTGTTGGGCAAAATTTACTCGTTGCTGGAAATCCCTTTCATTCAATTCCTGCACAACCGCTATTTTGTATGGATGCAAATGTAATTCACCATGTAAAATCCTTCTTACAGTACGATTACTGATTTGCAGTCCGGCCGAATGAGCCCGAGCAGAGCGGCGTGGGCTTCGCAATATCGCTTAGTAGAGGATCTCAGCCGATTCTGGAACCTCCTCGGAGTGACCTTGACCTTGGTATATGATAGGTCACTCCGAGGAGGTTCCAGAATCGGCTGAGGCGGAGGGAGGTTGCAACAAGACCATTGAGGAGGTTCTGACCTTGACCTTGAGGACAGGTGAGGTTAGGAAATATGACCTTGAGATGACCTTGACCTTGAGATGACCTTGACCTTGAGACGACCCAACATTGAAATGACCTGACATTAACCTTGAAGGAACCTTGACCTTGAGAAGCTATGGAGGTAGGGATTCAACCGCTAATATATTAATAGCGAAGGGATCTGTATTTCTCATTCTAAGTTTCAATAGTTGCACATATAAGAGAATATGTGTTATTTGAATTTTGAAATAGTAAAAACAAATAGTGATATAAATATTTTGTTTGATGAAGACCAAGATGAAAATGAGTATAGTGAGGAGGAGTATAGTGAGGAGGAGTGTAGCGATGAAGAGTGTAGTAATGGGGCAGATATCGAGATTGACATAGATATATTCAATGAAAATATAATAGATGAGGATAGTGAGGAGGAAAATTTCGATATTGAAATAGATGTATTCGATCAAGACACAATGCTTTTAGGGGAGGAAGAAATAATAACTGTAGAATGTAATATGTGTTAGATATAAATATATCCTTCGAAATGTTTTTTTTCTAAATATAATTTTTAACCTTGATTGTATATAAGGCGATGGTTGTTCCATTCCAACATTAGTGAAGTAGGTGCACTCGAGGTGTTTAGTCGGTATAAATTTAGTGTTAAAATGTTCGATTGTGAGTTTTGCGGGAAAACATTTACTCGAGCTGATAATAGAAATCGACACTTGTTAAGTTCTTGTAAGGGAAAGAGAAGGAAATTTGAGAATAATCCAGGTAATTTTATGCAATGTGAAACATGGGGCGTCGATGTGGAAAAAAATTGTTATACGGCACATATACGCAGTACCTTACATCGAAATAAAGCATTTGTTGTTGTTGATGATGGTGTGATGAAAAATGTTGGAGCATTTGGTGATAGAATAGTAAGCTACCAAATATCTGATCATTCATCTCGTGTATACATCGATGTGGATGAATTTGCAAATAACATTAGGGAGAAAGTCTTATCACTTGTGGATAGTACTTTAGCTGTACATACATCAATGAAGGTGAATTTTGAACTATATGGTTTATATTACTTATTAGTGAAAGAAAATGTAGAAATAAAATCCTTCAATTCCAAAAATAAAGTTATAACTCAAGGAAGTGATTTATATGGTATATATGCAGATTTTATGGATGAAATTAAGAATAAAATGAGTGAATTCCAGGAGCGTGATTCAGGTAAATTAAGATTTTCTTAAAGTACGATTAATTATTAATTATTTCAGGTTGGACATTGAGTAATGTATTATATTTGGAAGTGAATATAAACAAATATAATCCAATGAGAGGTTCCAGTTATGTAGACTTACCCCCAGCAATAAAAAAAAAGAAAGCCATAATAAATATACAAAATAACGACGATGAGTGTTTTGCTTGGGCCATCACTTCTGCTTTAAGGGAACCAACAGGGTTACCGCAAAGAGTTTCTTCATATCCACATCATAGCACTGTAGCTGATTTTAGCAGTTGTTCCTTTCCAACAAATTTAAAAGATATTGCTAATTTTGAACAGATTAATAATATATCTCTCAATGTATATGGTTTAGAGCAAGTATTTGAAAATAAAACAAGATCACATGATGTGGTGGGCCCATTATATTTCACAAAGAGGAGGAAAACTATTCATTTAAATTTATTACTCCTTAGTGGTGAAAATGGGAATACACATTACTGCTGGATAAAGAATTTATCACGACTAGTTTCTTCACAGAAATCGTTATCAGGACATCAAAAATACATATGTGAAGGTTGTTTAACTTTCTTTACTTCTGAAGAAAAATTACATAGACATGCAAATAAAGACTGTAAGCAGGTGAAGGCAGTGTTTCCCAATAAAGAACTGAAAATAAATAAGTATGGTGAAGAATTACCGGGAAATATACTAAAATTTGAAAAATTTGAAAAGCAACTGAGGCTTCCTTTCGTAGTTTATGCAGATTTTGAGGCTATATTGAAACCTATTGATACATCAGAACCGGATCCCTCGAAATCTTACAGTGTGAAATGTTTCGAGCATGAGCCACATTCATTCGCTTATTATGTGAAATGTAGTTTCGACAAAAATCTTAGTAAATTGCGAGTATATCGAGGTCAACATGCAGCTTCAACCTTTGTGAAGGAGTTAGAAACTGACGTGAAATTTGCCTATAAACATTATTTAAGTAAAGAGGTAGAAATGAAACCTTTAACTAATGAGGAGAGTGATAATTATAAACAAGCGACAGTGTGTCATATTTGCGATAAAACATTTGAAGTCCATGGAGAAAAAGTCCGTGACCATGATCACATGACTGGATTATATTGAGGTGCAGCGCATATGGTGTGTAATATAAATTATAAAGAACCCCGATATATACCTGTTATTTTGCACAATTTATCTAATTATGATACACATTTATTCGTAAAAGCGTTAGCGCTCGATGAAGAGGATGTTGATGTTATTGCACAAAATAAAGAAAAGTATGTATCGTTTTCTAAGAAAGTGCACGTGGGAGATATAATAGACTGTAATGGTAAGAAAAGACACGTATTTTATAAGTTAAGATGTATAGATTCCTTCCGATTTATGAATTCTTCATTGGAAAAATTATCATCTTATTTAGAAGATGAGCAGTGTAAAGAAGTTAGTAAATATTACAGTGGTGAAAAATTCGAACTCATACGCAAAAAAGGCGTATTCCCATACAACTATGTTACTTCTCATGAAATTTTATCTTTTGCTGGATTACCAAAGAAGGAGTGTTTTCATGATATATTATCAGATTGTGATATAAGCGATGAAGACTATTGTAGAGCTCAAAGAGTCTGGGATTTATTTGAGTGTGAAACATTAGGGGACTATAGCGATGTATATATACAATCAGATGTATTATTGCTAGCAGATGTTTTTGAAAATTTTCGGAATATCTGTCTGGAGAATTATAAATTAGACCCTGCACATTATTTCACATCCCCAGGATTGAGCTGGGATGCTATGTTGCGTATGACCGGTGTAAGTTTGGAATTATTAACAGATGCCGACATGTTTAATTTTTTTAAAAAAGGTATACGTGGAGGTGTGAGCATGTGTTGTAAAAGAATGGAAACAGCCAACAATAAATTCGTATCAGATTTCGATTCATCAGAAGCTGTGAAATATATTTTATACATGGACGTTACGAATTTGTACGGTCATACTATGTCCTTTTCATTACCATGTGGTGACTTTGAGTGGTTAACGAATGAAGATTTATTGACGATGGATGTAGAAACCTTGGAGGATGATGGAGATTATGGATATGTATTTGAAGTAGATCTAGAATATCCCGCACGCCTTCACGAACTGCACAATGACTTCCCATTTTGCCCCGAACATGTTATTCCACCTAATTCGAAGTATGGTAAATTGATCCCAAACCTTACAGATAAATCAAATTATGTCATACATCACTTAACTTTGAAACAATGTGTTGAGAATGGCCTGGTATTAAAGGGAATTCGACGAGGTATTCGATTTAAGCAAAGCAAGTGCAATTAATATACATGGAATACCCCCGAGTTTGCCTAGACTGGGAAAAATGAAAGATGAATACGCGGGTGATATTATCGAATGCTTCTATGGAACAGGTGCTAAAGCTTATTGTCTTAAATTAGTCAATAGGACTGTCAAAACAGCTAAGGGGGTAAAAAAGTATGTTATTGATAAGAATTTATCGGTAACCGATTATAAGAATGTTGTGCAAAATGGAGGAAACATAATGAGGAAAATGTACATATTTCATTCTGAGTTACACACAATTTATACTGAATTGAGAAATAAAGTAGCTTTATCATTTAAGGATGATAAACGATATATCCTTCCCGATAAATGTAATACGTTGGCGTGGGGTCACCATAAAATAGAAGAGATTACACGGGAAGAAAACTTGCGAAATATACTTTTAGAGTTGGAAGACATGTGTGAGATGGGTCAGAGGATTTTACCAGTGTAAATATTTGTTGTTTTTGTAAATGCATTGTATGTATTTTTTAATAAATTTGCAAGTGTTTTGTAAATGTTTTGTAAATGACAGCATCTACTTTTGTAAAATTTATATCTTATATTATTGAATAAAAAACATTTCGAACATATTTGATACTGTTTTGTATCCTAAGTAGAACTCACTTCCTACAAAACATTATCCTTAGAAATCCATGAATTGTGTGATGAAGGCATTCCAAGCCATTTTACGAGAACTTTACCCTTCTGCCTCCGTAAAACTTTTTCAACAAGATAAACGTCAGGGTGTTTCACTTTTGAGAGTTCCGATTTGTAAAAGCCACCTAAAATATTTTCTTTTTTTGAATCAGATAATAGATACGTTTTGGGGAAGGTGTTTTGGACTTTCCTTATAGCGAATATCTCATTAGTCCAATTTGGTCTATACATCTTTGAAAATGCATGTCTGTATTTGCTGATGCGAACCGGCTCTCCAACTTTAAATTTTGAAATGATTGGGTCGCTTACTTTCATGTTGCTATAAACAGAACTTAAAATGTGTCGCATGTTTTTTTGATTAACCGCCACAGGTTTGTACCCTGTCGTTCGGTGTACTGTATTATTATAATCTCTCACTAATTTTGGCAACATGTCAATCCACCGATAATTTCCATTGAAACTGAATTCCTTCCACATCCTATTTTTAAGAGTTCGATTAAAACGTTCCACAATGGAACTTTTTAAACTAGAATAAGTTGTATAATGATTAATATTATATTGATCCATAAGTTTCTTAAAATGAGTATTAAAAAATTCCTTCCCCTGGTCGTTTTGAACATTTTTCGGTATATTTTTTTTCCCAGATGAGAGTACAGATTTCATGGCTTTCATAACTTCTAGGCTTCTTCTTCTAGGCTTCTAGGGCTGTTTTGTTTTTTATCGGGACGGCCCAGGCAAATTTCGAAAATGTGTTTATACATACGAAAATGTATTTGAAATTGTCGTTTTCTTTTGCGTACGGTATCATTTCAACAAGATCGATTTGAAATAGGTCCCGCAATCCTTTTATGATAACCCGACGTCGAGTAAACCTCCTCCGAGCTGGTCTATGTATTTCATTTACAACATCCCTCCTAATTGACGACATTTCCCTCGATGACTATTTCCGCAAATACTGCTTCTGTTTTTGGTGGTGTAGGTTTGGTACCAACGTATATCAACCTAAACGTTGTTCCTTCTGTCAATTCTATCGGTCTCTTGGAATTAAATAGTTCCTTATTAACTTGCAGTGTTGTTAATTTCTCGTTAGAATAGTGAACATTTATAACCTTCCCACGATATACTTTATTCTTATATAAATAAGTCTGTTTCGCCAATGACGTACTTACATAATAACCCATGAGGCCAATGGAACCGTCACTATATATTGGAATAATATACTTCGAAGTTTCTGTTGCACTGGGAGAAGGAATATTATTTCTATGCATTTGTAATACTTCTTGAAATTTAGGATGTTTGAGAAAGTCTGAGACTACGTCGACATCCATTAAATGTCTCTTAAGGACATGCTTGTGTATGTGTCTTCCAAATTTATCTATTGTCATCGTTACCTATCATTGGTGTCGAAATATAAACTGTCATACAACCAAGACTTTACAGAGTATACAGAGAGACTATTTTATAATTTTAGCCTCCTTCAATTCCTCAATGATTGCTATTATCTCGTTTTCGTGTCCTGTATGACCGGCATTCTTCGAGGCTACTAGCAACTTCAATCTATCACACAATTCATTCACATCGTCCCAATACTTATATTCAATTTCATTATTAGGTATAAGCGTCTTTTTTACTGGTAATATTTTTGATAAACCTAAACCAGTCTTCCAGGTTCGAGACCACCAAACTTCAGGTTTCTTTCCTTGTAAAATAGGTTTAATAATTGATGTGTATTTATAAGCTTTACTGGCAGCATACTTCTTATCAGGATCATAATCAACTCGCGCAGAGTGAGTGTCGTTGAGTATGTACTTATAATTCTTCGCATCAGCATATAAAAATTTACCTGGTTTCTTTTTGAAAAGTAATTCTAATAAACCCTTAGTGGCTTTATATGTAAATCCACCGATTACAATGTTGGACCCATCAAATCTAACATCTGCCTGTCCCATTTTTAAATTATTATCCATTTCATGTACACCATACTTTTCATCAAATTCTTCATTTTCGTCTATCATTAAACCAATAAGATATGGGCGTATCGTGGGATTATAATCTTTCAATGATTCCCTCACTTCATCCGTTTCTAAGAGCGTTTTATTCATAGATTTATTAGCAATTATTGATCTTGATGGTTTCGTACCCAATAGCGAAATGGCGTGAGCCATTGATTTTTCTAAATCCACACTACCAGTTGTATTAGTTTCTTCTTCACTCGGATCTCCTCCCTCTTCTACTGAAGATTGTGGTAGCAGTTCCCCTATGTAATCATCTTCTATAAATGTTGGTTGCATAAATGATGTTGACATCCTAGGTTTTGGTGCAGTTTTGACAGGTGGTGCAAATGATACCGACAACCGAGGTTTTAAATCAGAAGAAATTGCTTTAGCTTTGGTTGCTTGAGGCGTTGTGCTAAGTTTTTCATAAGGCCGCTTCGTCGGAGAAGAGTGAGTACTTGGGCTAAACCAGGCCACACGTTTTCGTGAAGGTGTTCTCCCTTGTCGTATAACTGATGTTCCAGCCATTGCGCCATGTGATATATTCGGATCAATGTCAGACCAAGCTTCAGAAATATCCTCAGTAATACTTTCACGATGCATCCTATCTGTCTTTGTTTCAGCGGGATTTAATTTCATCGCAATTTCTTGTAGAGGTTTGGCTATAGGCGCGTATTGTATATCAATATTTCTTTGAGATTCTGCAATGTCAGCTTTTAACGTTCTTAATTTTGCTTTTAAAGCTAAGCGAGCTTGCACTAAATTATTTACTAATTTATCTTCCATTTTATCTTCACTCTTTAACGAATACTCACATACTGATGTAGATTTGTAGAAGTAGGACTCTTTTAATGATTAAATAGTGTTTATGTAAGAACTAGACACATCATAATGTGATATAGGAATCAAAACCTTGCCGGTATCTTCCGTCATTAAATTTACAATCAGTATCGATAAGAAATATATCGAAAGGTTTCTTCCAACACATTCTACATATACTTAAAAACTGTTCAAAGCTTAAATCATGTACATGATCATTAAAGATATGTTTCAAATTAGTACAGTCTTGTTGAAACAAAATTAGGAAGTTTGTGTTATCCCTCAGTAATTGTTTAGGAACTGCACTGTATGTCTGAATTAGAAAAAAACAATCTAAATTACGATGTCTACCGAAAGAGTAGAACTGTTTGACAATATCTAAATTAATAGCGGGTATGTCATCGAATATTACTACTGAATAGTCTGCGACATTATCCGGCGATGGTATATCATTAGCATCTATATATTCATAGTAACCAATTTCCGGGACAGTTTCCAATATATTTTTGAAATTAAGAAATACTGAAAAAACAAGTCTATCAACGGGAGGAAAACGCACAGACGACGTTTCGTTCTAGTTGGAACTTTTCAATGTACGGTATTCCCTTCGATGACGGACATTGCTTTTTCATTTCTATACTTTCTGTATATATAGTTAACATTTGGAATTTACTGCAAGTGAGAATTAAAGAATATTAAATCACATTCTTACATGTAAATGTCGACTTATTTAATGCGTTTGAAACTACAATCCGACAAACTAAGTTTGTACTAGTATGCAGAACACACCCTTTCGCGACAACGAACTTCCTGGTGATTAGGTTAATTAAGAATTAAGAAATACTGAAAAAACAAGTCTATCAACGGGAGGAAAACGCACAGACGACGTTTCGTTCTAGTTGGAACTTTTCAATGTACGGTATTCCCTTCGATGACGGACGGTGTTCTGCATACTAGTACAAACTTAGTTTGTCGGATTGTAGTTTCGAACGCATTAAATAAGTCGACATTTACATGTAAGAATGTGATTTAATATTCATTAATTCTCACTTGCAGTAAATTCCAAATGTTAACTATATATACAGAAAGTATAGAAATGAAAAAGCAATGTCCGTCATCGAAGGGAATACCGTACATTGAAAAGTTCCAACTAGAACGAAACGTCGTCTGTGCGTTTTCCTCCCGTTGATAGACTTGTTTTTTCAGTATTTCTTAATTCTTAATTAACCTAATCACCAGGAAGTTCGTTGTCGCGAAAGGGTGTGTTCTGCATACTAGTACAAACTTAGTTTGTCGGATTGTAGTTTCGAACGCATTAAATAAGTCGACATTTACATGTAAGAATGTGATTTAATATTCATTAATTCTCACTTGCAGTAAATTCCAAATGTTAACTATATATACAGAAAGTATAGAAATGAAAAAGCAATGTCCGTCATCGAAGGGAATACCGTACATTGAAAAGTTCCAACTAGAACGAAACGTCGTCTGTGCGTTTTCCTCCCGTTGATAGACTTGTTTTTTCAGTATTTCTTAATTCTTAATTAACCTAATCACCAGGAAGTTCGTTGTCGCGAAAGGGTGTGTTCTGCATACTAGTACAAACTTAGTTTGTCGGATTGTAGTTTCGAACGCATTAAATAAGTCGACATTTACATGTAAGAATGTGATTTAATATTCATTAATTCTCACTTGCAGTAAATTCCAAATGTTAACTATTTTTGAGATATTCATATTTTTTTTGATGGAGAGATCTGCAGCAAATGTAAATATTTTTGAAGCGAAACCCATTAGGATGTAATAGTAAAGTAAGTAGAGCATTTGTTTTACCACAACCCGAAGGTCCCACTATAAGCGCTCGTTTGCAAACACCACCAAAAAGATTACTGTGCCGGGTAAAACGTTTTTCATTAAATACTCCATCAAAATTGAATATAGGCAAGGAAAGTGATTGTTGTTTTAATTTCATATTGCTCTTATGATATCATAATGTAAACTGAACGATGCTAATTGCATAAATCAATAAATATATATCTGCTGAATGTCTGTTATAAAATTAAACAAGGATTTTCTGATTATTTTCTTTATTATATCTACTACCAAGAAGAGGAGGAAGGGGAGGGGGGAGGAGAATTGACATCTTCCACCCTATCTTCAGGCTTCTTCCTCCCCTTCTTTTTGAACGGTGCCATCGGTGGTGGTATTGGTGGTGCCAACTCTGGAGCCGGCGTTATGTCCAATTCAGTGGGCGTATCCCACTCTGGTGGGGTCTCCCACCCACTGACCTCGGTCCATCCGCTAAATAAGGGAAGAACCGGGGGACGTCTCCTTCGCTGGCCTCCTTCTCCCCTCCTAACGGGGCTATAGGGCGGAGGAGGGGTGTGTAACGGCGTCGCCGTCCGCGTAGGTGGTGGAGTTGGAGGTGGTGGTGGTGGAGGTGGTGATGTTCCCTGTGTAGGGAAAACTACCACCACTCTCATATTAACTGTTATGTATAGTTCCTGTACAGAAGAAAATATTTATATTGTTGTCAATAAAAATATAGGATAATAACAAACATTCCGAATATATATGACAGCTGTAGGTGGCTATAAAGCAATCCAACCTGAAGCATCAACCAATTCTTAGCATAGGATGTGATGTGTAAGCAATGCGGTGCCCACCTGTCTTCTAATCCAGGATGTTGGACAAACATTTTTTTATTGAACACGGAACCAACTAGGTCCATTTTAAATACTTGAATTACGATGTAAATTGCGATAAATGAATGAGTTTAAATAATTTAGTGAATAGAAATCAAATGAATTGATTTGCATTCATCGAAATAATTTAAATATCAGATTGCGCATTTCACAAAGATGATTCTTTCGCTCTATGAGGGAGGGAACTTTCTCACTAATATTAACACCTTCGACACCTCCGATGTTAATATTAATGGCGCTATTAAGCTGGAGAATCATATCAATCGTTGGCAGTTCCTTCAGTATTTCCTCATTTAAGGGAAGTAACAGTTTATCAACATTAGAAACTGATGAACTTCCCCCAATGCGAGACGTTAGAATGTCTGAAAGTTCTTTTAAAGTCGCAGTTATAATGTTGGGTCGTGGACTAGATGGGATATCTGATTGGGGCTGTGCTATTATGGGAAGAGCGGGTTGTGAGAACTGCGGTATTGTGGAAGGACCGGGTTGTGGAGATCTCTGACCGGGAGTAATATTAGAATGGATAGATAACGAAAGTGGAGAAGCAGGAGGAATGAGGGTATTGTGTAATGCATGGATTGGTGAAATTGAGGAACAATTAAATAATGCTTGGGAGTGCTGGGTAGATAAGGGGTTACCACTTAAATGAGGAGATACCAATATGACAGATGAGGTATCAATTGCCACTACTGACATCTCGCGTACCGCCACCGACTGAAGTTTTGGTGTTGGTTCCAAATTCGGTACTAAAACACGATTACCCACCGTTCGTCTACTACGCTCAAGGAGCTCTCGCAGCTTACTTGTACGCCTATTAATAGGTGTAGAAGAAGTCTTACTAGTTCGGCTTTTAAACCTATTAATTGGTGTAGAAGAAGTTTTACTAGTCCGGGTCTGTCTACGTTGCTCTCTATATATATCTTGTCGAGTAAGTCCTTGTTGACGTCGAGTAACGGTCCTTCTAGAACGTGTAGTAGGCACACGATTTGTGTTTAATGGTGTAATAGTGCGAATTTGAGACGGTGCAGGAGTGGCAATTCGAGACATCACCGTTATAGAATCTACAGCAGTTGGAACAACTATGTTATTAGAAGTCGTCGTTATAGTAGAAGAGGTTGTCGTAGTTGTAGTAGAAGTAGTAGTAGTAGTAAAAGTAGTAGTAGTAGTAGAGGTTGTCACAGTGGCAGTAGTAATTGTTCCAACCACAAGGAACCATATCATGGGCAGCGGTACTTATAACGGTTACCGGAAAGTTATCCAATTGTGTATCATCTAACAATGCCTCATCAAAGTCGTCAATATGGGGAAAATTAGTCTCTTCCACTTCATGAACAACATTTGTAGGGGCAGCGATAGATGGCACTGTTGATGGTGACCCATCAAATCGCGTTTCAGATACCGTTACCCTGTTGGTGTTCTGATTGAGGAAGGAAGCGTGGCCCACAGCTTGCAAGAAATTAAAATTGGACGAAGATGGTTCGTTCAAGAAAAAGTCTGCTGAAGCGTGGAAGTTATTTTGATCCTAAAGAAAAAATTTTCATCATGTGTGAAATACCCACAGTAAAACGAATGCATTGTAATTCTAATATTTGTGATTTGTTTGTAAAAGAAATGCAATAATAGAATTTATAATTGGAAATAATAAAGATAATAAAAACCAAAGAAAAGTAGAATAACATTATGCATATATGTGATAGAATTAATAAAAACGCCTAAATATGATGTCTTATTATAAACACAAAGTAACTTTCCATAATAGAATTTATAGTTCGATATAATAAAGATAACTAAAAACCAAAGAAAATGGAATTACACTTTTTGGGTAAATTTAAATACCACATATTTGTGATATATATGTCTCATTAAAAATACAAAGTAACTTTCCAAGAATACAATAAACATGTAATAAAAATAAATAAAGAAATTAGGAATAATAGAAAAAATGCTTACCATTGTATGTGTAATTAACAATTTCTTACTGTATATTTAAAGCGTTTAGTATGTATAAGAAATACTTTCTGACAGTATATTAAAATTGTCGGGTATTTATATGTTAAATACGTTCACCCACTCCAAAAGAACTTAAATGAGAAATCGAAAGTTGCATTGAAATGTCAGAGCGCTAATTTAATAAATTACGGTGAAACCAGACCGGGCGGAATGTTCGGAGGTCGACAACTTGTAGGTCACCACGCGAGAGATCAGAAAGTAAGGACAAACAGAAGTATTCGAAAGGTCGACGACTTGTAGGTAACCGTACCGAAGTGCCCATAGCAAGAGGAAACCCCCTTACCCCTCACATAAAACTTCCCTCCATTGGCCTCCACATGAAACCCCCCTCCCCCCTCCCCCCTTGATATTACATATATATAAATCTTTATTTCAAATATACAACTATGCAAACATGTTCATATATCGGTATTGTACTTATATCTAAATATTTTTTATAATTTCGTTACAATCGAGCATTAACTTCCAGATAATGAAATACTAGTTCTACAGCTACACACTACTACTACTACTACTACTACTAGTTCTACATCTACACACGCTGCACTCTTCTCCTAATTACCCCATCGATAGTATCCCCAAACACATTATAATGACTCACACATGGTCTACATCTAATTAAGTCTATATCTTCATGATAACTTTTCGGTAGCCGATTCCAAATATATTCTAAATCTAAGCTTCTAACATTCCACATTAAATATGTTTTTGGAATATAAACTAAGTCACTATCTTCCACCGCGGCAAATGATCCATCAACTTCATATCGCCTTATCACACTACCTACCCTACTCACAACATAATTTATCATGAGAGTCCACACACAACCCATTTCAAAGATTATAATGTTACTTTTATTTTTGTCTTTTTATTCTCTTCAATAAACTTATGCAATCGTTCCACATTACTTAGAGCGCACACCACATAATTACCAACGTGGAAACTACAACTTGCTTCTCCCTTCCTTATTTTTTCCGCATCGACTAAATCAATTATTCGTTTATCTATAATGCACTTCAAAAATTCCAATTTTTCTCTACCTTTAACAAACACAATATCCACTCCTCTACACAACCGTTTAATTACTTCATCAAAATCACTCGCTGATGCATAACCGTCTTCCCACTTTAACCCGTGATGATGACTGAATGCATATCTCGCTACACGCTGATCTTCTTCAGTTAATACACCGAAGCTCAATACCGGTTTAAACACAAAATGACTCCTCCTAAATTCACTATCACAAGTGGCCAATTCTTTTGGCATCAAACTGTAATTATTAAACCGATACCATTGAAAATCTATTATGATATATTTTCTATCTGTCAAGTAGGAACTCCACATTTTTGTATCTGTCAAGTTCAATATCTTTCACCACCAAAGAAACTTCTCGTACTAACACCAACTTCGAACTGAATCTACTACTTATACAACACCACTTTAAATATTAGTTCTCTAGTACTGTCGCTGTACCACCTTATTGAACGGTGAGTATTGATACAATTTATTGTGCAAAATCAAGCAATATAGAACCGTATCCTTTGGCACATTATCTTTCGTACTAAATTCTATTCTAACCTCCACATCACTTCTATGCATTGCATCTTCCTGATGTGAGCAATCTATGCCAACTAATGGGCACAACTTAAAATTATTTAATTTAAGCATCGGTTCACTATATTCGTGACCATAATAAGATTGTTGAAACCTAGAATACATATTATATAACACTGCTACTCGATTATCATCAAAATCAACTCTGACATTTTCATATGGGTATCTTTTACCATTTAAATAAACAGTCATATCAGTTAAATTAATGTCATCAAATCTACTCATATTTGCTTCTATTTTTCCTTTCTTCCCTGTCTGAAAACCCAAAATTATATATCTTGGCGTTTCTAAATGTGGAGCTGTTTTAATGGCCCAACTATGTTTAGTTGTCTCGGGAATTCCTGGATTTTCATGAATTTCCCAACCTCTAAAGAACATTTCCATTATATGATTCTTCGTAATTAACTTAGTTAAAGCCAATTCCTGGCTCATCCCAACTTTAACATGTGGTATCCTCCACACAATAGAATCAATTATTAACTTAATATTCCCCGTGGTCACTGAATTCAATATGACATCATTATCATCAGCACATCTTTTTAGAACTAATTCCTGGGATACATTCATAATAACTTGCTTAAAGTCTTCTGCAAATCCCATTAACATCTTCAATGGGATACAAAAACTAAAATTCCCTTTGTTATCTAGCACTGGAGCCTTCCCCACCGCGAATTCCCAACCAGAATTTTCCAATTGATTAGCATAACTTGGACTATATGAGAAATATCCTTTCATAGTTGATGTTATACCAACATTTCTCACTTCATCCACCTCCACTCCGCTAATAACATATCTAATATTACTAAACATAAAAGCTCCTGCATTATGAATTAAAAATGCTGTAGCACTATTCTTACTCTCATCACTTGCCAGACGTAACTTTCCCTCAATTAATAGTTCTGACTCTGATGGTAAAGTATATCTATCTATTTCCGGTACCACAATCCTGATCTCGTCATTATTCCCATATTTTGGAGAACCAAATGGTATGTGATTGTGAAATTCCATCTCAACGATAGAATTATCGACACGCACCTTCCTTAAAACATCCAAAACTTCCATATCTATTGAAAACTTGATGCAAACAGTCTCGTTAAACTTATCACGATCGAGTCTTTTCTTATACTAAATTTAATCCTCTCTTTATTCCAATTATTAACTTATAATCCCCATACCACAGTTGCTCGAAGATTTACTTTATCTACACCAAAACTTCATACCCTATGCCACTCAAGAAACTCCTATTTTCATTGGTTAATCGATTACGCACCCTCACCCCACCAACTACCGCCATAGCTTATTCATTATTTTGTATCTGCAATTCCCTCCCCTAGTGCGCAGTTTATTAAAGACGCTACTCCTCATTTGTAATTATTTAACTTTAAACTGTTCCACAACCCAATATTGAATATCCCAGTCTGCTACTGCGTATATCAATTACACGTCCGACCCTATCTTCGTCTCTACAAATAATGTTGGTCTATTATTAATATCCCCACTAAAATATTGAAGGCGCTCTTCTCGAAACTCAATTAATTCGCCTCAACCTTAAATATATGGTCAATTCCTCACCTCTTAAATCAATAAGTTGTCCGGTCTGATCTACAGCTTGAATAATAATTTGAGATAATACATTAGTGTTCACGGACATATAAATTTTATCTTGTGGAACCTCTATTATTTTATAACCAGGTGCAACATTGGGATAAAAGTGATATAAAACATGTGATAATTCACCGTTAATATATGATCCTTCAACCACGTTACACATAATATCGATAGCACTTACTCTATTTATATCGACCACCGTATCGCTAATTACTGTTTTATTGGCTAGTATAACTTTCTTGTTAAAACCTAATAAAGGACCAATTGAATTATCTATTGAAAAATTAACATCAACGGAAGCCTTCATATGCACCTTCATAGTATTACTATTGGCATCCAAAGTAAAATAATTTTTACCACCTTCATTGGCTTGTAGTTTCTCATTAATGTATTTTTCCAAATCTTGAATATCATAAGTTCCAACTGGAATAATTATATCTGTCCAATCAAAATCCATTTTATCCAGTGATTCAGTATATCGAAATACATTGTTTGTAGATGTAACATTAGGGACAGTATTATATGTTTGCAAACTTATCATGCACATTTCATATTCGCCATCTAAGTATATTGGGGGATTTAAGACACAATCCACAACTGATCCCTTCCCAGATATCACTAAAGCCATATTACTGATACTTCCATTACTATCTCTCCCCATTTTAACAAGAATTTCACACCTCTTTCGTATAATACTACACACCAGTACTACTTCCTATTTCACATAGGTTACTCAATAACACCCTTCAGAAACAATAAACACAACTGACCACAGTTTTCACTGTTAATACTCTGATATCTTCTATAATTATAACATATAACACCACCACCATTCGATAATAAATACTTTTCCACTTCAACTGCTGGTCTTAAATCACCGTAACTATCAAAATATTCGACCACATCATTATTTTTTTTGTATGCTACCCAATGAGTACCTCCCCCAATGTCATCATCCAAGTTAATTATCCCTTTCTCATTTTTATATATAAGTCTAGGTAAAACGTCTCTACTAAATATACCCCGAAATTTTCCAATTCTCCACCTTTTAACATACTTCCACAAATCTATTTCTGTTAAAGGCCTGCGAGGTAAACTACTTAATCGTTTTTTGAACCCTTACTATTCGGCAAATAAACTCCACAACCAGTTCTATATGGTTTTACGTATAAACCACTTCCCACAGATACACCACAACCTTGCTTATATGGTTTTACATATAAACCACTCCCAGATTTTGACTCCATAGCCAAATTATGTCGTTTTGCTTCTTCCAACTGATCCCTTCCAGTTTTTGCAGATGTTACTGCTTTGGCAATTGCCGCAGCACCCCCACCCAACGAGACCAAAGCACCTAATGCTGCGAATAATGGAATTAATGGTAAAAATCCACCTTTTCTCGGTATTGGAATTACTCTAGACTTTGGAAATTTTATTTTCTTCCCCGACTTCATTAAACTCTGATATGCAACTCTCGCATTTTCTAAAATACCTTTTTTCCTCCCAATTCGTCTTATAGCATTTCGAGCATTATTCATCGCTTGCAAAAATGATATAGCTCCACCTTTTCTACTCCTCATATACTTTCTACCCTTACCTTTCCTTATATCTTTACGTCGTATCCTCGAACCCATACCCAATTTCGTTTTAGCTTTCATAGCAATGGTAACCACAGTAGCAGCTAATCTTTCTCCTACACTTGCGTCTTTACTTTTCACTCGTTCTACGGCCTTTTTATACAATTTCTCATCCGCTTCGTGCCTCTTTAATAAATCCTTTGACTGAGCATAAGATATATCATGCTCTTTACAAGCCTCATCCAAAATATTGACACCCTTATCTCACCCCTCTGTAATCGTTCTTCTAATTTCGTCCCTGGACCACAAAAACTATAACCCGGTATATGCAACTCTACTGGTAATTTATTAATCACGGTATTCAGTAGCCCACTACCTTTCCTTCTTACTGTCCGATTGGAACTACCACTTTTCAATACCATCACAACCTTTTAGTGCAATCTTATTGATCTTTCTCATGAATCAACAACTTGTGAAATGACAAACAACACAACGCCAATGCGGTTTATAAATATATACTCAATTTAGCTTGCTTATTAAATCTATAGACAGTATTATATAGCTAACTCCTATATCTAATAATAAAAAATAACAATAATTTAATTTTTTTATTATCAAACTGTACAACTTTTTCCATTATTCATTCTTAAATAATTCACATCATTTGATAATTTCTTTGGCCAATATGTGACTAACTCCCTTAGTATGCATACAAATTCTGACACAACTCCATGATACATTTTCGTTATTGTCAATTCTATTTCTTCATCACTTTCAGCTAAACTTCGCACCACATTATTATACCATACATTATATTGCATGCCTTCTAAAACTGCCAGACGACACTTTAATATTCCCTTCAATCGCAACAATTCCAACAACCCTTCATATGCCAAATACACATATTCCCCACCTTTTTCTATCTTCACAACTGCTGTCGACCCGTCGATTACCTCTCGCGATATTCGCATATGCATCCCGCAAATTGTAGGAAACACTGCATTCTTACACTCGAATCGTTCCCTCAACCGTACAATCTCTTCAATTAACCAACCCCATTCCATTACGTTCAAACACACACACTGCTTCTTTACACCAACAAGCTTTAACATGCACTCCATATTCTGCAATGGGGAGAAACCAATGCTTATCCATTTGGAATGACTTTTATTTAAAAAGAAAAACCTCTCTCCTACTAATGGCACTTCCAAAATTGGTTCCCTCATATAACTTTCCATTGAACTTTTCAGCGGTTGATACCTTTCGTCCAAAATCACCATTCACAATATATGTTTTGGGATCACTCATCCCATTTAATAATTCTTCAAATCTGGGATCCAACTCAATATCTCTCCAAAACGCTTCCTCAGCATTCTCCCCTTGCTCCAAATCACTTCTTTCCACAATATGTTGGGAACACGATGGTTTTTCCATCACAGCAACCTTACGTTTAGACATACTTGTTAATACTAACAATTGTTTCGAATAATCTCCCTTTATATGCAATACCAATAACCCCTACCTACAATTATGTGCAAAAACCAACCCGATGTGCTAGTCGTTGCAACCTCATTTATTTTTATAGAACCTCCTCGGAACATTTTTATAGAACCTCCTCGGAACATTTTTATTGATAAATGAAGATAATCTTTAGTATATAAAATATATTATTTAAATCATATTTAATGTTTTAGTTTTTTCTTTTTCGGTATTCTAAATTTTCTAAATTGTTGGGTAATACTCTTTTTACAAACAGCAATTTCTCTTTGAAGGGGCTGGACCATCAATTTGTTCCTCACCGGTATTATAGTGTCTAAAACACGGTCGATATTCTTCTAGTTCAATTTGTTTGTCAGGTGAAATTAAATGCCAGAACTCCTCTATCCATTCTGGGGCTACTTTCGTTTTAAATAAATCTAATGGAATATACTCTATTAGATTTGTTTTAATACCAGATAGATGACCATAATTTTCATAAACAAACTTGACTGCTTCTAATATCAATTCTAGGTGTTGAGACATTTTGTTTAAAGGTATTAACATTCAAGATCAATGAGACTAACAATTGTTTCGAATAATCTCCCTTTATATGCAATACCAATAACCCCTACCTACAATTATGTGCAAAAACCAACCCGATGTGCTAGTCGTTGCAACCTCATTTATTTTTATAGAACCTCCTCGGTTATGTAACCTCACCTAGCTTTACGTCGTCTCAAGGTCAAGGTTGTCATAAGCTTGAGGTCAAGGTCAAGGTCAGAACCTCCTCAATGGCCTTGTTGCTGCAACCTCCCTCCGCCTCAGCCGATTCTGGAACCTCCTCGGAGTGACCTTGACCTAACATACACCAAGGTCAAGGTCACTCCGAGGAGGTTCCAGAATCGGCTGAGATCCTCTACTAAAGTATCAATTCATTTACTCGATATTCACAAATTATGCTAAATTTATTAGATTTTAAAATAAACAATATATACAGCACTCAGCCTGTTTAAGTGATTTGTACCAGCAGAGTATCATCCAAAATTTATAAGAGGTGTATCTAGTTTACTAAAGTGGCTCATGAAACAAATATCCTCAGAAGGGATAAGATTAAATTTATCAAATGAACATATTTCAAACTTCGTTACAAAAAAAAAAGTAAGGATATGAATTTAAACAAATTATGCTTAAATAATACGCTATAAGCCACTTAGTTCGAATGGTATGAAATGAATATACAGGGTGTTACAAAAATGTAGGGCTGGCTATACATAGACGGTTTCTACAACTAAAAATAAGCAAAAAAGTTTAAATAAATTTATGTCCTAAAATGGTTCGTTACTGAGTTACGGCCACTTGAGGTTTTTTTCTTGTTATTTTAGAAAAGGTTACAGAAAACGGGAGTTTCTTATGTTTCTTATAGTAAATGTTCAAAATGACCTCCACGGGAAGCAACACAAGCTTCAGCTCGTCGTATCATGGACTGCCTCACGCGCTGAAAAATTCCTGGTGTATTTCGAATTTGGTGGCATCCATCTTCCACTCTACGTTGAAGATCTTCAATATTTTGAATTGGAGTAGAATATACCATAGACTTTAAATGTCCCCATACGTAAAAATCTATTGGATTTAAATCTGGAGACCGTGCAGGCCATGCTACAGGTCCACCGCGACCAATCCATCTTCCAGGATATACGGCATTTAAAAATTCGCGTGCTGTGTAACTGAAGTGAGCCGGTGCACCGTCGTGCATGAACCACATGCGTCCTCTAACATTTAGTGGAACATCGTCCAGCAAACCTGGTAAGTCGTTTTCTAAAAAATAACGATAATTCTGCCCAGTAAGTCGTGGTGGAAGTACAAAAGGACCAATCACAAATTCGTTAATAATTCCGGCCCACACACTAAATGAAAACTGCGCTTGATGTCTGGACTGAATAATAGCATGAGGGTTTTCTTGTTGCCACTGGTGTAAATTATGAAAATTGACGATACCATCTCTTGTAAAGCCAGCTTCATCACTAAAGAGCACACACGACAGAAAGAGATGATCGGCGGCGCATGTCCGTAACAACCATACACAGTAAGCTTCTCGTGATGGGAAATCATTCTCACTAAGTCCCTGTACTCTTTGCAGGTGGTAATGAAAAAGCTGATTAGTTCTTAAAATACGCCATACACTCACATGATCGACATCTTCCGCCAATGCCACTCTTCGAGTACTAGCACCTGCATTTTCTTCAACACGATCCAACAAACGTTCTTCCAATTCCAAATTTCTTGTGGTTCCTGGTCTGCCGCGATCTCGGACTACTGGGTTGAATGATCCTGTTTCTCTTAATCTAATATGAAGCCTTTCGAAAGTTTTTTCATTTGGTAAACGTCGGTTTGGGAAATATTCTGCGTAAAGTCTTCTTGCTTCTGCTCTGTTGCAATGTGCCAAACCATACATTAAATGCATGTCGGACATCTCTTCGAAAGAATAATCTGCCATTTTATACTATTAATTAGAAAACAGTACTAATCACAAATGACTTAATCAACTTTCACGACTGACAGCAAAAACACGGACTGCCTACTGAATATGATTAACATAAGTTACTCACTTGTCGGCGACTTGTTCAAATATGCAATACGAACGCTTCGCGTCTGCGCGATAATTTGTGACGAGATACACACGTGTCGGACATGCAATACGAAAAACATCAAGTGGCCGTAACTCAGTAACGAAACATTATAGGACACAAATTTATTTAAACTTTTTTGCCTATTTTTAGTTGTAGAAACCGTCTATGTATAGCCAGCCCTAAATTTTTGTAACACCCTGTATATAATATATAGCTAATAATTTTACAGTTATCGATCAGAGTTAAAGTTATTTTACGAAAAGTATACACTTTTATTAAAAGAAGAAAGGTTTTTTGTTCCTAAATTCGACATAATTATGTTTCGTTCCAGTGTAACATGTGGTTCGCTCTCAGTTTTTATTAAAACAAAGTGTAATGTAGCCGGGTCCTGCGGAGGCTACATTGTTGCGTTGATACGCAGATGCGTATAAGCATCGAAATAATACTCAGATAATGTTGGTTTAACGTAGTATAATAATTTAACACATAACAAACATAACAATTAGTATACAGCGTTAGTAAAAGTCCCGGAACGGTCGAATAACTTTGTTATTTGAAAATTATGATTTCTGAAATTTGGTATGGGGGTATAGTTAATATAAATGCATTTTATGCAATACACTTAATATTTTTTTCACTTCCGGTTTAATCGGCAATACGTCAAACTTTTTTTTTTTAAATGGAACGGCCAGTTTTTTTTAACGCTATTGAATGCAAAATAAAAAACAACGTTCAGGAAGTTTTAAAATGTTTATTTTTATTCACAAGAAAACAGTTAAAAAATTAAAAAAGTGTCCTAATACAGAAAAATCAAGGTACCTGTCTATTCAGGTTGCGATTACAATAATTGTTCAAAATGCTCTCCATTTACAATTTGACAAAAATGTAAACGGTCAGTACAATTTTTTATTGAATTTTGTATTTGTTCTGGAGTGATGCGATTGGCTTCTTGAACTATTCTCTCTTCCAATTGTTCAAGATTATGGGGACGATTTTTGTACACTTGACATTTCAAGTGACCCCAAAAGAAAAAATCTAATGGCGAGAGATCTGGCGAACGTGCTGGCCATTCGAATGCTCCTCTACGTCCGATCCAACGTCCCGGAAAAATGTCATTCAAATAATCGCGGACATTATGGGCAAAATGGGGGGGAGCTCCATCTAGTTGAAACCAAAAATGTGCATTAGGGTGATCACCTATGTTTGCGTTTGGGAAGAGGGCCGCAAGTGCTGGAACAATCTCATTTCGCAATAAATTTAAGTAGACGTTGCCAGTTAAATTTCCTCTTATAAAAAATGGTCCTATGATGTTGTTTCCAACAAGACCAGCCCAGACATTCACCTTTTGAGGACGCTGTGTATGGACTTCTTCAATCCAATGCGGATTTTCAATTGACCAGTAGCGACAATTATGTCTGTTCACAGTGCCGTTGAGACAAAACGTTGCCTCATCTGAAAAAATGATGTGATCTAAAACATTAGGCTGCTGCTCGATCAATTCCGTCATTGTTTCGCAAAATTGTAGTCTACGATCTGAATCATCTTCAGTTAACTCATGGACGGGATACATTTTATAGGCTTTCATTTTTGCTGATTTAAGAATTTTATGAGCAGATTTTTGAGAGATCTCATGAATTTGACCTAATTCTGTTGTGGACACGTGATGATTTTCTTGCACTGTAAGTAACACATTCAAACTAGTTTCTTCATCTGTTGCTGTTAATGGACGTCCCCTTCTAGGTAAATCCTTCACCTGACGAAATACTTCAAACTTTTGAATTGTTCGGCATACCGTACTTTTACTAATGTGACGATCCGGATAAACAGTATTAAACAAAATACGAACCTCTTCAAAAGAACGTTGACGATCACCGTACCCACGCATCATTAATATCTCAATTCGTTCTGATTCAGTAAGTTTTACTGCCATTTTCAAATGTGTTAATGTCTAAAATAAGTAAATTTATAGCGATGCAAAAGTTAAAACGCTTTTAAAATTGTCAAATGTGACAGCAAAAAGAATGAAAACACTAAACAACAACTATTTTCAAAGGTACCTTGATTTTTCTGTATTAGGACACTTTTTTAATTTTTTAACTGTTTTCTTGTGAATAAAAATAAACATCTTAATACTTCCTGAACGTAGTTTTTTATTTTGCATAATAACAGCCAATGTATAGATAAAATTGAATTATTGATCGGTGTTATTGCCAAAGACTTCACCAATTGGTAGAGCGCTTCCTCTTGACCGTGGTGTGGACGTCGGGATGATTCAGAGAATGTTGATGCACTGCTTGGATAAGAGACGTCGTGAGTTCGCCTATTCTGTTGTCGGCTGTTAGAGGAATCACAAATTTCAAATCCTGTAATAAAAATTTAATTATGAAATTGTCCGATCTGGTAGTGATTAGAAAACTTTCATTTCACTATCAAATTTCTATTACCTGAATCACCTTCGTCCATAGTTTCTCGGTTGGAACAGTCAAGGCATCCGCAAAACGATACACCTTCAATTGGCAATAATACTTCCCCTCCTTCTCCGGGTAAGTATAAATACTTAATTGTTCTTGGGAATGAAAGAGGTAGCACAGGAGATTTCTCGCGTATTGCTTTGTGACGAACTCCCCCGGGACCCTTCGATAATGGGTTTGAATACATCCGTCGAACATGCGGCACCGACATGATCTGTTTGACCATGAACATGAGTGGATGACATGGTAATGGGTCCTATCTTCAATCTCTTCAATGTGTTTAGATATGAGGAGGAACCGTCGGTTACGCTGTTGTTGCATCATTTACGGTGTGGATGAGTGATTTGTTTCGAAATAATTCCGTAAACTGTTCCAATCGACACACGTCTCGGAATTCTGGTCTTGGAGTATAAAATAAGTTTGACGAATAACTTTCAAGAAATCCCGGACTCGTTCTGCCACCGAGTTCAAAGGGAAGTTCAGAATATCTTGTATTTTGGGCATTGAAATTTGGAGTATTGTTATCAAGTGGATCCATTGTTCAACTTGCTCGGTCATGTGAGTTGGAATTTCTTCGGTAACTTCTGTATTCGACATACTCCTAATCAACGTCTTCTAAAGGATTTCGATTTTCGTTATCAATTGCTAAAACATAATTAAATTCCATCAAAAAATCAGGATTAAAATCTGGATCGAAATCTGCACAATAATCGCAAGATTGTGATAAAATAACTTGTCTTATTTCTTGGTTACATTTGAAACATAAATATTCTTTTTTCGAAACGGGTTTGCTATTATTAAACATATGTGTTTCGTCAGGACAATTGTTTGGTGTTAATGCTGCCAATTGATAAATTTTATTTTCAAACGTTATTTTGAATGGATATTCTTTCATACATTCTGTATGTGCGTAAATAAAAAAATTGGTATCAATATTCCATATATTAGGATGACAAGAATATCCAACCATATTATTATGAGTTAAATAACAAAACTCTGACTCATCTTCTAAACGTTTAATATGCAGTACTTCTTCTAATTGTTGAAATGTTTTAACTTTATTATTTTGATCTATTTCTGATGGTTTATTAATAATAAATTCGATGTCCATGATCACTTACCATGATCATAAACCCAAAGTAATCATTCAAAGATAGTAAAAGTATCAATTCATTTACTCGATATTCACGAATTATGCTAAATTGATTAGATTTTAAAATAAACAATATATACAGCACTCAGCCTGTTTAAGTGATTTGTACCAGCAGAGTATCATCCAAAATTTATAAGAGGTGTATCTAGTTTACTAAAGTGGCTCATGAAACAAATATCCTCAGAAGGGATAAGATTAAATTTATCAAATGAACATATAGGGTGCGGCAAAATGATAGGTACTATTTGGGATGTCAATAAAAACCAAACATTTCATATTTTATTTCTTAAATCTACATTTCATGCCATTCAGGAGCGTTATTTTTAAAAAATGATATCTTTTAAATGACGGCCATTATTGTCGATGCACTCTTGTAGGTTCTCACGGAAGCGCGTCATTACCCGATGCATCATTTCTTGGGAAATTGCGGCAATTTCTTGTCTTATTGCTGCCTTTAATTCTTCCAAAGTCCGCGGACGATGTGTAAAAACTCTCGATTTGAGGTAACCCCAAAGAAAAAAGTCGCAAGGCGACAAATCAGGCGAACGCGGCGGCCAGGCGAGATCACCCCGTAAAGACACCACTTTGTTTGGGAACATGTCTTGAAGAAGATTAAGTGAACGACGCTTGGTGTGCGATATAGCACCATCCTGCTGGAACCAAAGATGTTCTCGGTGATTTTCGTTCAACTCGTTAACTTTTGGACGCAGGAAATTGTTAATCATATCAAAATATCGATCTCCGTTGACTGTTACCGTTATTCCATCTTCTTCGAAAAAGTAAGGGCCCCACACGCCGAATTCAGATATTGCAGACCAGACGGTAACCTTTGGACTGTGAAGTGGTCGCTCATGTAATTCCTGTGGATTATTTGCCGACCAATAACGGAAATTTTGCTTGTTTACGGTACCCGATAGATGAAAGTGAGCTTCATCGCTAGACATGAATACAGCGCCTCGGGGAATGTTTTGAAGAATATCCCGACATGAATTTGTACGGGTTTCAAAATCTCTTTCTCTTAATTCCTGCACTACCATCATTTTGTACGAATGCATTTGGAGTGAGTTGTATAAAATTCTTCGAACACTTCTATCGGAAATTCCCAAAGCAGCTGCATGCCTACGAGCTGAACGCCTAGTAGATTGTTGTACGGAATCTTTTACTGCATTCACATTTTCCGGTGTTCTTACTGTCCTTGGTCGGCCAGTAGATTTTCGTTTAAGCGCAGAACCTGTTTCCCTGAAGTTTAGAACCCACCGACGAATTGTTCTTCCATCCGGAACCGCGTCATGCCGAACAACATCAATCTGATTACGGAAGGCACGCTGCGTCGCTATTACAGATTCCCTATTTCTAATAAACTCCTCGACAACGAAAGCACGATGCACTCCGCTCCAAGCCATGTCGAGAACTGAAAATTGCATACTTTTGTCTACCTAACGCGACCACGTGCACAGTGTTGCCGGTTTTACAAAGCGAGCAACCACTATTTGAAATCCTACCTACCTTTTTGCCGCACCCTGTATTTCAAACTTCGTTACAATATAAAAAAAAGTAAGGATATGAATTTAAACAAATTATGCTTAAATAATACGCTATAAGCCACTTAGTTCGAATGGTATGAAATGAATATACAGGGTGTTACAAAAATGTAGGGCTGGCTATGCATAGACGGTTTCTACAACTAAAAATAAGCAAAAAAGTTTAAATAAATTTATGTCCTAAAATGGTTCGTTACTGAGTTACGGCCACTTGAGGTTTTTTTCTTGTTATTTTAGAAAAGGTTACAGAAAACGGGAGTTTCTTATGTTTCTTATAGTAAATGTTCAAAATGACCTCCACGGGAAGCAACACAAGCTTCAGCTCGTCGTATCATGGACTGCCTCACGCGCTGAAAAATTCCTGGTGTATTTCGAATTTGGTGGCATCCATCTTCCACTCCACGTTGAAGATCTTCAATATTTTGAATTGGAGTAGAATATACCATAGACTTTAAATGTCCCCATACGTAAAAAAAAAGTTCGTGGCAGGGCGCCATGTAATAATGTAGGGCCCTACGTGATAAGGTCCTATGTGCCTGGGGATCGGCATGTAATGTGGGCCGTTTGGGCGGCCACATCGGATAGCAGGTTTGGGCGGCTTATAGTACTAAATGATACACACACGAAGTTCGGGTAACATTCTATAATTAATATAACTCTTACAAACTGGATAACAATGTATTTACATGATGTACATAGTTTACTAGGTTCAACTCAGACAGCGTAGGACGTGGTTATTAAGTGTAACACAGTTCGCACGACTGACTGGTTGTAACTCTCTATCGTAACTGTTACTCTGACTGTGACTCTCTTACTTAAACTATTGTCTATATATACTTAGAGAAGATCCTTGTCTTACTTATGATGCGTTTCTAGAACACATCTTCAACCCTGACACATAGTCTTGTGTATGCAACAAATACAGAGTAAGGTCGTGTTTATATAACACGTTACCGTTTGTATTAAAAGGCGAGGCTGTAGCCTTGCTGAAAGTGTTACGTATACACATGACTGTGCATCGAGTTATCACAAGGCCATGCTACAGGTCCACCGCGACCAATCCATCTTCCAGGATATACGGCATTTAAAAATTCGCGTGCTGTGTAACTGAAGTGAGCCGGTGCACCGTCGTGCATGAACCACATGCGTCCTCTAACATTTAGTGGAACATCGTCCAGCAAACCTGGTAAGTCGTTTTCTAAAAAATAACGATAATTCTGCCCAGTAAGTCGTGGTGGAAGTACAAAAGGACCAATCACAAATTCGTTAATAATTCCGGCCCACACACTAAATGAAAACTGCGCTTGCTGTCTGGACTGAATAATAGCATGAGGGTTTTCTTGTTGCCACTGGTGTAAATTATGAAAATTGACGATACCATCTCTTGTAAAGCCAGCTTCATCACTAAAGAGCACACATGGCAGAAAGAGATAATCGGCGGCGCATGTCCGTAACAACCATACACAGTAAGCTTCTCGTGATGGGAAATCATTCTCACTAAGCCCCTGTACTCTTTGCAGGTGGTAAGGAAAGAGCTGATTAGTTCTTAAAATACGCCATACACTCACATGATCGACATCTTCCGCCAATGCCACTCTTCGAGTACTAGCACCTGCATTTTCTTCAACACGATCCAACAAACGTTCTTCCAATTCCAAATTTCTTGTGGTTCCTGGTCTGCCGCGATCTCGGACTACTGGGTTGAATGATCCTGTTTCTCTTAATCTAATATGCAGCCTTTCGAAAGTTTTTTCATTTGGTAAACGTCGGTTTGGGAAATATTCTGCGTAAAGTCTTCTTGCTTCTGCTCTGTTGCAATGTGCCAAACCATACATTAAATACATGTCGGACATCTCTTCGAAAGAATAATCTGCCATTTTATACTATTAATTAGAAAACAGTACTAATCACAAATGACTTAATCAACTTTCACGACTGACAGCAAAAACACGGACTGCCTACTGAATATGATTAACATAAGTTACTCACTTGTCGGCGACTTGTTCAAATATGCAATACGAACGCTTCGCGTCTGCGCTATAATTTGTGACGAGATACACACGTGTCGGACATGCAATACGAAAAACTTCAAGTGGCCGTAACTCAGTAACGAAACATTAAAGGACACAAATTTATTTAAACTTTTTTGCTTATTTTTAGTTGTAGAAACCGTCTATGTATAGCCAGCCCTAAATTTTTGTAACAACCTGTATAAATTTCAAATCCTGTAATAAAAATTTAATTATGAAATTGTCCGATCTGGTAGTGATTAGAAAACTTTCATTTCACTATCAAATTTCTATTACCTGAATCACCTCCGTCCATAGTTTCTCGGTTGGAACAGTCAAGGCATCCGCAAAACGATACACCTTCAATTGGCAATAATACTTCCCCTCCTTCTCCGGGTAAGTATAAATACTTAATTGTTCTTGGGAATGAAGAGAGGTAGCACAGGAGATTTCTCGCGTATTGCTTTGTGACGAACTCCCCCGGGACCCTTCGATAATCGGTTCGAATACATCCGTCGAACATGCGGCACCGACATGATCTGTTTGACCATGAACATGAGTGGATGACATGGTAATGGGTCCTATCTTCAATCTCTTCGATGTGTTTAGATATGAGGAGGAACCGTCGGTTACGCTGTTGTTGTTGGTAGCGCACAAACCAATCAAACACTTCGAAACCGTTAGAAAATCGGCATGCATCATGTACGGTGTGGATGAGTGATTTGTTTCGAAATAATTCCGTAAACTGTTCCAATCGACACACGTCTCGGAATTCTGGTCTTGGAGTATAAAATAAGTTTGACGAATAACTTTCAAGAAATCCTGGACTCGTTCTGCCACCGAGTTCAAAGGGAAGTTCAGAATATTTTGTATTTTGGGCATTGAAATTTGGAGTATTATCAAGTGGATCCATTGTTCAACTTGCTCGGTCATGTGCGTTGGAATTTCTTCGGTAACTTCTGTATTCGACATACTTCTAATCAACGTCTTCTAAAGGATTTCGATTTTCGTTATCAATTGCTAAAACATAATTAAATTCCATCAAAAAATCAGGATTACAATCTGGATCGAAATCTGCACAATAATCGCAAGATTGTGATAAAATAACTTGTCTTATTTCTTGGTTACATTTGAAACATAAATATTCTTTTTTCGAAACGGGTTTGCTATTATTAAACATATGTGTTTCGTCAGGACAATTGTTTGGTGTTAATGCTGCCAATTGATAAATTTTATTTTCAAACGTTATTTTGAATGGATATTCTTTCATACATTCTGTATGTGCGTAAATAAAAAAATTGGTATCAATATTCCATATATTAGGATGACAAGAATATCCAACCATATTATTATGAGTTAAATAACAAAACTCTGTCAAAATATCATCTTCTAAACGTTTAATATGCAGTACTTCTTCTAATTGTTGAAATGTTTTAACTTTATTATTTTCATCTATTTCTGATGGTTTATTAATAATAAATTCGATGTCCATGATCACTTACTATGATCATAAACCCAAAGTAATCATTCAAAGATAGTAAAAGTATCAATTCATTTACTCGATATTCACAAATTATGCTAAATTGATTAGATTTTAAAATAAACAATATATACAGCACTCAGCCTGTTTAAGTGATTTGTACCAGCAGAGTATCATCCAAAATTTATAAGAGGTGTATCTAGTTTACTAAAGTGGCTCATGAAACAAATATCCTCAGAAGGGATAAGATTAAATTTATCAAATGAACATATAGGGTGCGGCAAAATGATAGGTACTATTTGGGATGTCAATAAAAACCAAACATTTCATATTTTATTTCTTAAATCTACATTTCATGCCATTCAGGAGCGTTATTTTTAAAAAATGATATCTTTTAAATGACGGCCATTATTGTCGATGCACTCTTGTAGGTTCTCACGGAAGCGCGTCATTACCCGATGGATCATTTCTTGGGAAATTGCGGCAATTTCTTGTCTTATGGCTGCCTTTAATTCTTCCAAAGTCCGCGGACGATGTGTAAAAACTCTCGATTTGAGGTAACCCCAAAGAAAAATCTCTTACTGCATTCACATTTTCCGGTGTTCTTACTGTCCTTGGTCGGCCAGTAGATTTTCGTTTAAGCGCAGAACCTGTTTCCCTGAAGTTTAGAACCCACCGACGAATTGTTCTTCCATCCGGAACCGCGCCATGCCGAACAACATCAAACTGATTACGTAAGGCACGCTGCGTCGCTATTACAGATTCCCTATTTCTAATAAACTCCTGGACAACGAAAGCACGATGCACTCCGCTCCAAGCCATGTCGATAACTGAAAATTGCATACTTTTGTCTACCTAACGCGACCGCGTGCACAGTGTTGCCGGTTTTACAAAGCGAGCAACCACTATTTGAAATCCTACCTACCTTTTTGCCGCACCCTGTATTTCAAACTTCGTTACAATATAAAAAAAAGTAAGGATATGAATTTAAACAAATTATGCTTAAATAATACGCTATAAGCCACTTAGTTCGAATGGTATGAAGTGAATATACATATATAATATATAGCTAATAATTTTACAGTTATCGATCAGAGTTAAAGTTATTTTACGAAAAGTATACACTTTTATTAAAAGAAGAAAGGTTTTTTGTTCCTAAATTCGACATAATTATGTTTCGTTCCAGTGTAACATGTGGTTCGCTCTCAGTTTTTATTAAAACAAAGTGTAATGTAGCCGGGTCCTGCGGAGGCTACATTGTTGCGTTGATACGCAGATGCGTATAAGCATCGAAATAATACTCAGATAATGTTGGTTTAACGTAGTATAATAATTTAACACATAACAAACATAACAATTAGTATATATATAACAATGAATAGTGCAGTAGTCAAAGGAGAGATCTAACTGGCACTCGCCATGTCTTACTGACTCTCTAACTATGATTGCTCCCTTGTTCTTTAATAGAACATCTTATATACCATATTAGAGTGCCCTCGTTTGACTACGTCCTTACTTATCTGTAAACAGATGTGCAAGCGTGTAACCTCCGATTAATAATGCTTGTGTTTAATTAAGCAGGTGGACCGAGGTCGTGTTTTCTAATACAATGCAAATAAGACCAGGCTTGACTGATCGAGTACTACAAACATTACTTAATTAGGTTATCACACCTGCCACCCAGCGAGAAAAGAAAAAACAAAAGGATTTGTTTGCTTTTTTCTTTCTCTAGAAATTAGGTATAGAAATTTCTATATGTTCCCTTATTTACTACATGCAGATATAATTTACAATATTACATTTACTTATCTTCTAAATATTTTCGATATTTATTCGACACTAGTATCTATTAAAACGTTCGGTAAAATTATTTAACGTTATTACACAGAAAAAATTATTTCTATATACATACTATACATAATAATATCAAATCGTAAATGATAAATTTTAAATGGTACATTTTAAATTGTAAAATTGTATAACACTTGAAATTGTAACTGATAAATTTCAAAGGATAACTAGTAAATTTCAAAGGATAACTCGAGAACTACGAGAAGTGTAAGCAGTTGTAATATTACCGTCAGTAGTTTGATAAGCTCTTAAATAAGGATATGTCATACGCCATTGTAATCTATTAACATTCATATCAGATCTAGGATTACATTCAATTTCTAATTCCCATGTAATTGTTGCCATGAAAGTATGTGGTACTAAATTATTATCACCGTCAACAATAGGGACCCCTTTTATGAATATTTTTGGTAAAATTGCTGTAAAATCTTCCCTAGCGTCACGATTAAAGTAAATATCAGTTAATTTTGAAAAATTTTGACCGACTTGAGTAAATGTATTGGCAGTAAGATTAATATTATCAGGATTATAATAATTATTATTACCACGCAACGTGAAAAGTATAGGCAAACTAAGGATATTATTGGCAGCTCTACCAGTCAAATCTCTATTTATTAAAGTATTTAATCGTTGATCTAATTGCCAAATTGTTTCATTGAATGATGGTCCACTACAATCTAATGCACAGAATTTTGAATCAAAATTATTAAAATCTTTTTGAAATTGATTTTCGCCGGGATATAAAGTAAAAACATTATCATTATTTTGTAAAATTTCAGGAATATAAGAATCTATCAATTGATGTAAAGTCTGATCCCATTCAAATCTATTGGTATCTGTGACTGATGTAGCAGCAGGTATCGGCGCTGTTAAAGAATTTATTTGTGGTATTACCGCGGGTTGATTAGCAGATGTAGTAACCGCAGCAGTAGGTAATGAATGATAAGGTATTCTAAAATAAATTTGACGTTTAAGTAATGTTGCTCTAGTAGTATCATCAGATGCACTAACACCATCAAAAGTTCTAACAAGCGTTTGAATTTCATCATCTTGAATATATTGTGTCATTCCTATATAACCATCTTCATTAACTCCAATTAAAGAAAAAATTGAATTATTAAATGATAATTGAGTACTATTAGCAGTTGATGGATATCTAGCTAACGGTATAGTATGACCAACGGTAACACTTAAACGTTTAGGTACAAAACTATCGTTATTTTCAACTAATGCTTGAATTTCAGCAAAAGTGCAGTATAAACCATAACTATTTAATGGTATATATGACCAGTTATGAGTTGTACCAGGAACACCAACAGTAAGATAAGGATAGGAAGCTGATATTTCGGGTACTTCAATAACATAACCAGTATGTTCGCCAATTTTAGCTGTATTTGGTGCATTATCATAATACAATATACGAGTTTTTGAAAACATCTTAAATTGTAATACTAGTGGGGCCTTAAGCCCTTAGGCAGAATCGCCATGTGCTAACAGTGGGGCCTTAAGTGCCTGGAGGATCGGCATGTGGTATTAGTGCCGTTTAGCGCACTTCGTGGCAGGACGCCAAGTGATGTTAGCCTGGTCCTGAGGGCTACATCGTTGAGCCATCACGCAGATATCGTTGTCCCGTTAAATGATACACATAGTTCGGGTAACATATATTTAATACATAACAACACTTAAAACTGCATAACAATTATATACATTCTTACTAACTAGTAGGTAGACTGAATGTGTGAATGTGAGTCTGAATGAGAATGAGACTAGAATGATCATGATGCTTCTTACACTACAGTATATATACATAAGAGAAGGTCCTCGGACTACTTAGGGAATGTAATACAGACCCTGACATGTAGCTGTGTTTGGCTTGTGTTTGGAAACAACTTGCGTCAGCGAGGACGTATTTGTAACACGCGTTACACTTGCGTTACTGGGACGAGGCTGTGACCTGGTTGAGATTGATTGCATACACACAGCTGCATTACGTTATCACACCACCCTTCCTGGGGTTAAGAAAAATAACGCTGAGGTGTTTGTTTTTCTTACGTTAGACCTTTCTCTCCGGTTACCTTCCTTATTCCTATTCTACAATATTATAATACAATACAAAAATACAATACAATACAATAATACAATACAATACAATAATACAATACAATAAAATAATACAATACAATAATACAGTACAATACAATAATACAATACAATAATAGAATACAATACAATTTATAATAATACAATACAATACAATAATACAATACAATACAGAAATACAATACAATACAATAATACAATTTATAATAATAGATATTTAACGAATAAATATATAAACGAATAAACTGTAATGATAAATATATAACATAGATTGTAAAACCTTAAATAAATTTTCATAGTACATTTTTACATTGTTGCAAAAATAATAATTATTAATAATCGTTAATTGATAATAATCAGTAATTGATAATAATCGTTAATTTGGCCTTTGTAATTTGTACACTGTCTCAATCTTGTTAGTCTGTTCGCTTTTTATATTTTATTCCTATATTATGAGTTCGTATATATCTAATAGTTGACTTACTTCGTATTTGCAATTCTTGCTTCTAATTTCTAATTTTTCGCATTCGATTCTCTGTCTTGAATTCTTCATGTTCGCTTGTTTGTCTTAACTCTTTGCTTTGATTGTTCGTTTTCGATTCCTTATACTTGATTGTTTGTCTTCAATTTTGTGCATGATTGTTTGCTCCCAATTCTTATGCTCCCTTTCCAACCATACTTTAAAATAAATCGACTCTCCGTTTTTCTATCTATTTTCCTCCATGGAAAAAATTATACTGGAAATCACTTTTTGTGTATTTCCCTGGACAGCACATATTTCGTGTCTGTCATGTTCCTGCGCAGAACTATCTTTTGAAGCTTATTCTGGCTACAGTAAGGGGGCTCGTGCAGCGGTAATTCCCTTATGCTGTAAGCCTTTTCTTCAATCTAGAAAAACTTGAGACCAGTTAACAAAACACACTTTTGTTATAACTGCAATCTCTAAAAAAAAAATTCTGAGAGCGTTTTTTGTCGTGTAGGACTCTTTCCTGGAAGCGCATGCTTGCTTCTTCACGACCTAGGGGCGAATTGGAGTCTTTTTTGCCTTTCTCCTACTTTGAAGTTCGTCTGATTCGGTTGGTTAACGTTTTCGCCAAGTCCACAACTCTAGGATGATCTGTCCTGTAGGTTGCACTGTTGTTGGTGTCATAAAGGTACAATCGATAGGTCTCTGTCGTCTTATAGAGCTCCAGACGTGATTAGGATGCTATCGTATCGTGCCGTTACTAACCATTATGGCATTGGAATCAACTTCTAAGGCATTTGTTACAAAAATTTCGGAATCTTTACCAATAAAATTAATACACTACTCCTCGTATATTGGTTTTTATTTTATTAATTCGATATTATTTTCTTTTGTTAGCGAGAAACTTTTTTTGAATATATCAGCAATATTTCCTTCAATGTCATTTATCCGATCGTTTACAAAATAAACATTGTGTTGCATTTTATCAGTGACCTTGACTTCGTGTATTATTAAACTGTCTTGTCGATACATACATATTTTCAATTTGAATTCGATGTTTATTTACTGGCGATTAGTTTGAATATACAAGTTATTGTTTTTAATTTTGTTTGTAAACTATGCAATATATGGCGCTTGTTAAAAAGTACAACGCATGCATTTTTTATGCACGTAATTAAACTTATGAAAAAATACACCATATTGTATATATATATACGCGCCTTCTAAACAAAAAAATATTTAAACTTTTGCGTTAATTAACAAAATTGCGAAGTGTACGGCCGAAATGTAACATCTTAAGTTACGTAGTACATATTAATTTTTTTTTTAAATAAACTTGACCTTTACATAAAGAAACGTATGGTACGCACTTTGCAACTTTTGCATTCTTGCGTAAGTAGACATAAACATAAATAACATGGTATGCTTGGATTAAATCAATATTATTGTCTCTTATAAAACAAATAAACATTTTCACTCGCGAAATGTACGTAATTCGTGAACGTCTTGCACTTTATTTTTATACACCGTAATATTTGTCTTTGTTTAAATTTATTTTACAAGGAATACCTGAATTTCTTCTTTCTTGTGGAGCTTCTGTTTCCTCCGTTCCTTGTTGCCATTCTCTTGGTTTTGACCTGCTAAACTGTAGGTTTTTTTTTTTCCCTTGGTCCGTTCCAAATTTCCACTTGGTCTTTTTCGGCCTTAGATGGCTGGCAGAGCCATCTAGTGGTGTGGACAGGTAGGATCGCCATGTAATACTAGTGGGGCCTTAAGCCCTTAGGCAGAATCGCCATGTGCTAACAGTGGGGCCTTAAGTGCCTGGAGGATCGGCATGTGGTATTAGTGCCGTTTAGCGCACTTCGTGGCAGGACGCCAAGTGATGTTAGCCTGGTCCTGAGGGCTACATCGTTGAGCCATCACGCAGATATCGTTGTCCCGTTAAATGATACACATAGTTCGGGTAACATATATTTAATACATAACAACACTTAAAACTGCATAACAATTATATACATTCTTACTAACTAGTAGGTAGACTGAATGTGTGAATGTGAGTCTGAATGAGAATGAGACTAGAATGATCATGATGCTTCTTACACTACAGTATATATACATAAGAGAAGGTCCTCGGACTACTTAGGGAATGTAATACAGACCCTGACATGTAGCTGTGTTTGGCTTGTGTTTGGAAACAACTTGCGTCAGCGAGGTATTTGTAACACGCGTTACACTTGCGTTACTGGGACGAGGCTGTGACCTGGTTGAGATTGATTGCATACACACAGCTGCATTACGTTATCACAAAATACTATTACATAAACAATTTAATTGATGAACTAAAACATCTTTATAATCAGCTTTATAAAACGATTCAATAGAATTAGTAGTATTACAAATTTTATGTAAATACTCTTGATAAACGGAAATCTTATATTTAATTATAATATAGGTTATAAACGTACGCCAATGATTTTTATGTAATTTATGTATAGGCCAACATTTATCTATTTCAGATACTGTAGCAATATTTTCATTAGTTTCATCCAATATTAAAGTCGGGGCATCCGATAACTGAGAGGACGACAGGATATTTTCTTCGGTGTCTTCGATCCCTTGATCCGATTTGCTTCTCGAGCTTCGAAGTATTTTATGGGCACGATGTTTGATGTCTATATTTAATGGAATACAAGTATGAATAAATCTAATTCTATTGTCACAAAATTCTATATTAGATAATTTGTTCATAGGTTTAAAAATATTCATACGTGCATCAAAAGCTAGTTTTTGGCCTGTACAATATTTATATACAGAATCATTAGCAGTAATTAAAACTGGTATCTTTTTATTTAATCGTTGAGCTCCGCGATTTTTTACTGCAACTGTAGTATTTTGATTACCTTCATATACTAATTTTGCAACCTCAGCTGTTTCATTAGTTATAAAAGGTTCTTCATGATATATTACGTCAGCATTTGGAGTATTGGCAAAAGTAAAAATGCCATCACTAGTTAATCTATTAGCAAAACGAAATATTTCGTGTAGTGTTGAAAAAAATACAGATTTACCAGTATCAGCAGGTCCAATTAATGCTAATGTATTCTTTTTTGAATCACAATTTAACCATTGGACAAAATTAAGTTCAAATGTTTCAATATTAATATGTTGATATTTTAAATATTCTATAATAGGACAAATACAATGTTTATAATAATGTTGTTTACAATATTTATCTAATATTCCACAAACAGCATGTTTAAATTTACGTTTAGCCATAAAATGAACACGTGTATTTTCAAATAATTCTTTTAAATTACGATTAGCCAAAAAATTTGTAGCATACTCATCCTGAATTGCTTGTTCATAATCAATACATCCATTTTCTAATTTATTCATAAAAAATTCAATAATAGCTGACGTCGGTAATGAATGATTTTTCATATGTGTATATTTAGGTAAAGAATTTTCTGGAAAAATATGTAAGCGATCAAAATGAACATACATTTGAGCCAATTCTGTTGTATTAGTAATTAAATAGTGTGGACTTTTTTTAATGTAATGTAACAATGATCCTATTGATTTAACTAATTCACAATTAACAAATACTTGATCACTACTATTATGAAAAAATTCACTATTGGTAAAAAAACAATTTATGTCTGCAAATAATCCTGATTGATAATGTAATATTTCTTTATTATTTTCATAATTATTACGATAAAATGTTAACATATGTAAATGCCAACCTTTAGCATCATTATGTTCAATAATACCTAAAAAATAAATATTATATTTTTTTAAAATTCGGTCCATACTTTTTAATTCTCCACAACGATGGTAACTTGAACCGTGATAGAATGTATCAAGTATGATATCAAGAAATATATCAGGTTTAGTATTAAATGAACTTTATATCTGTACTTATTACAAAACTAGAAGCTTTATATTTATTATATTTTAAACTTAGTAATTTAGGATTAGTTATATTATACTTTAAGAAATAATTATCTGTAGGATCTAAAACATTAACTCTTTCAGAATTATACTCCAAAATATACTGTGTATACCTAGGAGGATTATCAATAATGGTACTTCCAAAAGAATGATTCATATTAATTTATATATAGGATATATAGGATTTATATATAGGATAACTCATATTAATTTATTACTTCTTTGCGCGAAAGAAGGGAATTTACACTATTGTTGGATTAAGAACTTGTCTCGACTTGTTTCGGCTCAAAAATCACAGCGTGGACACCAAAAATATATTTGTGAAGGATGTCTAACTTTTTTTACATCGTTAGAAAAATTACAAAGACATGAACGTGAAGATTGTAAGCAGGTGAAGGCGGTGTTTCCAACTATGAATCTGAAGACGAACAAATATGGCGAAGAAGTTCCGGAAAATATATTAAAATTTGAAAAATTTGAAAAGCAGTTAAGAGTTCCTTTTGTTGTGTATGCTGATTTTGAGGCAATATTAAAACCTATTGATATGGTAGAACCGGATCATGTAAAACCTTATAGTGTGAAATGTTTCGAACATCAGCCACATTCTTTCGCTTACTATATAAAATGTTCGTTCGATGAAAATTTGTGTAAACTGCGCACATACCGTGGACAAAATACACCTAAAACGTTCATGACAGAGTTGGAAAGTGATGTAAAATTATTATATAAAAACTATTTGAGTAAAATTGTGGAAATGAAACCCTTAACAGAAGAAGAGTGTTATTATTATGAGCAAGCGAGAAGTTGTCATATTTGTGAAAAAGCACTAGATGTGAATGATAAAGTATGCGACCATGATCACATGACTGGATTATATCGAGGTGCAGCACACATGGTATGCAATATAAATTACAAAGAACCTCGCTATACTCCAATCATAATGCACAATTTATCGAATTACGATACACATTTATTTGTAAAATCTTTAGCATTGGATAAGGAAGAAATAGATGTTGTTGCCCAAAATAAAGAAAAGTATATATCATTTTCTAAGAAAGTATATGTTGGCGATAGAATTGACTGTAATGGTAAGAAGAGGAAAGTCTTCCATAAATTGAGATTTTTAGATTCATTTCGATTTATGAGTTCTTCTTTAGATAAATTATCATCTTATTTAGAGGATTCTCAGTGTAGAGAAGTGTCAAGATATTATATGGGTGAAAAATTTAATTTATTACGACGAAAGGGCGTCTTTCCATACAACTATGTCACATCATTCGAAAGTCTATCTGTGACAGATTTGCCCAGTAAAGATAAATTTTATGATATATTATCTGATAGCGAAATTAGTGATGAGGATTATAGTAGAGCCGTTCGAGTGTGGGATTTATTCGAATGTCAATCTCTGGGGGAATATAGTGATATATATCTTACGATCTGATGTTTTGCTACTTGCAGATGTTTTCGAAAATTTTCGAAATATTTGTATGGACAATTACAAGTTAGATCCAGCACACTATTTTACGGCACCAGATGCGGATATGTTTCATTTTTTCAAACAGGGCATACGTGGAGGTGTCAGTATGTGTTCTAAAAGAATAGAGGTGGCAAATAACGAATACTTATCACAATTTGATCCATCAGAACCTAAGAAATATATATTATATCTCGATGCGACGAATTTGTATGGTTATGCTATGACGTCCAAATTACCAAGCGGTGAATTTGAATGGTTAACGAATGAGGAGTTAATGATGCTGGATGTTCAAACTTTGGAAGACGATGGGGATAGAGGGTACATTTTCGAAGTAGATTTAGAATATCCAACAGCCCTTCACGACCTCCACAATGATTATCCCTTCTGTCCGGAACACGTTATACCACCTAATTCTAAACATCCTAAATTGATTCCAAATCTCTCAAATAAATCGAATTACATTATTCACTATACGACTTTGAAACAATTTTTGAATAATGGTTTGAAACTAAGTGGAATTCGACGCGGAATTAAGTTTAAACAAAGTAATTGGTTAAAGGGATATATTGATTTTAATACAACGAAACGAAGTGAATCGAATAATGCATTCTACAAAGAATTTTACAAGGTAATGGTGAATAGCATATTTGGAAAAACTATGGAAAATGTTGAAAATCACGTTAATATTAAATTGGTTTCCCATTGGGAAACAATTAGAAACAGATTGGGTGCGGAGGCATATATTGCAAAGCCAAACTTCAAATCCAGTAAAGTATTTTGCAACACGTTAACAGCTATCGAATTGGCTCAAGTTCGAGTAGATTATGTAAAGCCTGTGTACGTAGGATTCACAATCTTGGAAATAGCTAAAAAGATAATGTATCACTTTTTCTATACCTTCCTTAAGCCTTTGTATGATTCGGACATTACACTGCTCTACACAGACACAGATTCTCTAATTATAAGTGTACGAAATTATAATGTATATAATGACATAAAAAATAATTTAGATATGTTTGATACTTCAACTTTTACTGAAGGGAACTTATTCGGAATACCACGCAGTTCACCTAGGCTCGGTAAAATGAAGGATGAATACGGCGGAGGTATTATTGAATGCTTCTATGGTACAGGGGCCAAAGCTTATTGCTTGAAAGTCCAAAATAAAACGGTGAAGACGGCGAAAGGAGTCAAAAAATATGTTATTGATAAGAAATTGTCCGTTGCAGATTATAGAAGTGTAGTTGAAGAAAATGAAACTCTTGCGGAAGATGTACGTATTTCGATCAGATTTTCACACGATTTACACCGAATTGCGAAATAAAGTAGCGCTCACATCAAAAGATGATAAACGATATATTCTCCCAGATAGAGCTTCTACCTTAGCGTGGGGTCATTATAGAATAGAAGAATTAGAACGTGAAGCAAATTTGCAGAAATTGATTACCGAATTGATGGATTACCAACCTACAATTGACTTCAGCTCCTAATTTGCTTTCCTATCTGTACTTTTTCCATTATGTGTGCTTTGAACTTATTACTTATGTAAAATAAAACACTGTATTTGATTTATTTTTCTAATTAGCTCTCTCATATGTATGCTTCTTAAACTGTACTACCTCATAACATGCATACTATGAACTGTATCATAACTTTTAAGAAATATAACACTGTATTTAATTTATTTTTTGTAATTAGCTCTCATAACTGTTTCATGTGTACTCTGAACTGTATTACTACTACTTCTTGTGAAATAAAACACTATAATTTATTTATTTTTTTATTATTTCCCTAATTTCATTCGAAAATTACATTCTACAATACATTATCCTTTGATATCCAGGAGTTGTGTGATGCAGGCATACCCAACCATTTGACAAGGACTTGATTCTTTTTTGGACGTATAACTTTCTCAACCAGATAAACATCTGGATGTCGAACCTTTTTTAATTCTTCTTCGTAAAAACCTCCGAGAACATTCTGCTTTTGAGAGTCTTGCAATATATACGTTCTCGGATATGTATTCTGGACTTTGCTTATCGTGAATATTTCATTGGTCCAGTTCAGAGTATACATTTTAGAAAAAACGTGTCTATGCTTACTGATACGCACATGATCTCCCACTTCAAATTTACCAATTCTAGGGTCACCAATTTTTATGTGACTGTACACCGATTTTTGAATTGCTTTGGCATTCCTTTGGTTTACTGCAACAGGTTTGTATCCCGTTGTTCTGTGAACTGTATTGTTGTAAATGTTGACCAACTGTTGCAACATACCAACCCACCGGTAGTTACCGTTGAAGCTGAACTCCTTCCACATTTTATTTTTAATCGTTCTATTAAAACGCTCAACAATAGAACTTTTTAAATTGGAGTAAGTGGTGTAGTGATTAATGTTATACTTATCCATGATCTTCTTAAACTGCCTGTTAAAAAATTCTTTCCCTTGATCGCTCTGAATATTCCTTGGAATGTTTTTCTTTCCTGAGGAGAGTATGGATTCCATAGCCGCTGACACTTCTGCTGCTGTTTTATTTTTTATTGGAATCACCCACGCAAACTTTGAAAATGTATTTATGCATACGCAAAGATATTTGAAATTATCGTTTTCTCGAGCATAAGGTATCATTTCAACCAGATCGATCTGGAATAAGTCTCGTAGTCCTTTTATTATGACTCTCCGTCGTCTAAAATTTCGTCGCGCAGGTGCGTGTAGTTCATTAACGACATCCCTTTTAAGTGATGACATTTCCTTCGACGACTACTTCTGCAAACACTGGCTCTGTTTCTTTCGGTACAGGATATGGACCAATGTACTTCAATCGCAATTCCGCGTTGATGTCTATTGATACTGCAGGATGGATGAGAACGATGCTGTGAGCGTTAACGGACAGTCTCACTAATTCATCGTCGGAATAATTAACTGCAACAATCTTTCCACTGTATAGTTTATTCCTATATAACTGCGTTTGCTTTCGACGCGCAGGAGTTATAAAGTAATATGCGTCCTGCCCAATACGTCCATTACTCTGCAGTTGAAAAACATATTTTGAAGGTTCCCTTTTTGGAGGAGGAACATATAATATACGAGTAAGCTTTTCCAATTCCTTCTTGAATTTAGGGTGTTTTAAAAAATTTGCAACTGCATCTTCTTCCGCTAAATGTCTTCTGACGATATGTTTATGTATGTGTCTTCCAAATTTATCTATTGTCATCGTAATACTATATCGGTGTCGATATACTAACTGCTTTATAACTATGCTGCTCAACCTATTTAATTATTTTTGATTCCTGCAATTCCTCAATTATTGCAGTGATTTCGTTATCATGACCAGTATGTCTGGCATCCTTGGACGCCATCAGTAACTTCAATCTGTCGCACAATTCATTTACATCATCCCAATACTTATATTTCACAATACTCTTAGGAACAACGATCTTTCGCAACGGTAATTTTTTTGATAAACCCAATCCTGTTTTCCAAGTGCGGGTCCACCAAACTTCTGGTTTTTTTCCTTGAACAATAGGTTTAATAATTGTCGTATATTTATAATATTTACTTGCTGCATATTTCCGAGCCGGATCGTAATCAACTCTAGCGGCGTGAGTACTCAAGGCTTTCACTAGAATCTAATTCATCACTTCGTTCCTCCTCTTCATCACCACCCTTTGGAGTCTCTGGCAATTGTTCCCCGATATGTTCATCTTCTAGAAATGTGGGCTGGCTGAATGTCTCAGACATTCGAATTTTTTTTTTCAAATCTGTATTTGTAAGACTGGTTTCTCGTGGAGGTGTTCCGGCGAGATACACACTTCGTTGTTTTGTCGGAGAAGAATGAGTGGATGGGCTGAACCATGACACGTGTCGTTGCTGTCGTTTACGCGGTGTACTTTGTTGTCGTAAAATTGACGTTCCTGGTATTGCCACATAAGATTTTTCTGATATGATGTCTGACCAATATTCTTCTACTTCTTTAGAAGCGTCCGCAGAATCAGTTCGTCCTCGAGTGATATTACTGGGAGCTAATTTGCTAGCGATTTCAAGTAGCGGTTTTGCTATGGGCGCATACAGAATATTTGTTTCTCTCTGAGATTGTGCAATGTCAGCCCGTAATGTTCTTAACTTTTGTTTAAGAGCTTCGCGAGCTTGTATTAAATCTCTTATGATTTTATTTTCCATGTACACTCTATAACGAATACCTGTAGAGTGATATAAATATTCCAGTAATACATGTTTTAAACCCTAATGTACGTTACAAACTCCTTTTAATTAAAACTTATAAACTTAAAGCACATCAAATTGTATACGATGGGAAGAAATATGTTAACTCTTCTCAGCCTCATTAATCTGTTTATAGGTGTATGTAAGTATCAAAACCTAAACGATATCTTCCATCATTAAATACAGAATCATTATCAATAAATAGCATACCAAACGATTTCTTCCAACACATTCTACAGATGTATAGAAATTGTTCATAGCTTAAATCATGAATGTGATCATTATAGATATGTTTCAAATTTGTACCGTCTTGTCGAAATAGTATTAACAAATTGGTATTATCTCTGATAAGTTGCTTTGGGACCGCACTGTATGTTTGCATTAAATAAAAACAATCTAAATTTCGGTGTCTACCATAAGAGAAAAAATCTTTTACGATATTCAAGTCGGCAGGTGGTATATCATCAAAGATAACGACAGAATAATCCGCCATTTGGTTAGGAGTAGGCATGTGATTAACATCAGTATACTCGTGGTAACCAATTTCAGGAACATTTTTCAATATATTTCTTAAGTATTCATACTTTTGCTGATGAAGAGATCTACAGCAGATGTAAATACTTTTGAAGCGAAACCCGTTAGGATGAAGTAATAGGGTTAAAAGCGCATCTGTTTTGCCACACCCAGAAGGTCCCACAATTAATCCTCGCTTAGATGAGCCACTGAAGAGGCTACTGTGTCGTATAAAACTCTTCGTAATTAATGTGTAATCGTAGTTGTGCACTTGTAGGGATAATTCTTGAGGTTCCAATTGTACAATATTTGGTTCAGCTCCACTCGATTCGATCGACATAATCGATTTGACTTCACATTAACGACTGAATTATTATTTCTCCGTGTGCGTTATATTAAATGTTTAGGATTATCTTAATATTAGAAATAAAACAAAGAATATTATTATTATTATTTTATTTTATATTTTGTTTTTATTTTTTTGTGCCGCCACTATTTTTTATTTGTGGAAGGTGGCGGCGTCTTCCAAACCGCAGACCCCCGAACCCCCGACCGGCCGTGCCGACGCCCCCGATCAATTGTCCAGATCTGGGGACGCTGGAATGTCGGAAGCCCGCTGGAACGATTCGGCGAACCGTTGCTGCAGGGTTCTCCTCGTTGGCACCGCCTGCGGAGGAGTCATTGGACTCTGACTCTCCTCGTACCTCGGTGGCGGGTCCGGGGGATCGTCGACGTCCAACGGTGCTGATATAGTTATTGTGAGCGGATAGTACGCTCTCTTGATAGTTATTTCAAGTTCCTGTAATAAGTAAAGCATTAAAGTTATTACATATCATGTAAACTATTGCAAAGCAGTTATAGGTGTAATTTTGCAGCCCCTACCTTGTCTGGATAGTTTTGTAGGAACTAGTACATTAGTATCGTGCAATGTGGGTGTTAACCAGGTCGATGCAGAATTGTTTACAATCGAATGTGATGACAAGTTGATGTATTAGATGGTTGAAAATGTTGAAAATAGGTTGTCCGATGGTTCGTATCGTATCAGTGTAGTCTCGCTCATGAAACTTGACCAATGAAACAATTAATTATCGAAAATACAAATCATTGTGGTGGAAATGATTTTTGATAATCAATCATGTCTTCAATCAAGCTTTCAAGTCGATTCAGCAGATCCTTCCTTTCCCTTTGGCGGGTTACATATGAGTCATCGGATGGACTGACGACATTAGTTAGGAAATGAAGAACCTTGTCTTGCTCTAACGAATAACCGTTAACCTGCCCCTTTAGCGAGATCACCTGCTGAAGGAAACTATCCGCTGACGAATTGCCCACCAAATATCTAACACATGTGTCAGAAAACTGTTTACAATCCGCAGAGAAAGTTGCGAGTTCGGATGGTTGTTGTTGCCCACAGTGGAATTGTGAGGCAAACAACGACGCAGAAGCATTGGAAGGTGGAGCTGGAGAATCATTTGAAGGAGGAGCTGGAGAAGCATTGGAAGAAAAGTGTTCAGGAATATTTGCGTTGGGAGAAGGTATCAGGGATTGAGGAAGATCAGTTATTTCTGGAGCTGCTTGAGGAATTGCAGGTGGTTCAGTAAAAGAGCCGGTAACATTCATTTGAGGTTGGGACGCTGAAAAATGAGTAGTCTGAGACTGAGACAAGATTACTACAGATTCTGTGGTTAGATTAATCGTCTCCACAATCTGTGGTATTCTTGCCACCCCTCGTGTCACATTTACATCATCACACCTTTGCCTTCTTCCTACTGTATCGTCCGTGAGCAGTGTTCGTAGATTCGGCGCTCGAACCGCTCGAACACTAGGACTACAAGTTGTATAGGGTAAAGGTATATAGTTCTTAGTATTGCCCTCGTCGTCTTTCGGTCCTCGTAGTGTGTTCTTGTCCTGTGGTAGAGATTGTAAAGTTTCTGTACATACGTCGTTGGGCAGTCAGTTGGCGTCGCTGTACCCTATCCAATTTGTAGTACTCGTCCTTCGACAAATAAGGAGGAGGTTGCAAAGGTGGAACGGTAGTTAATTGTGACACGAAAGCAGGTGGATTAACTTCTGCCGCAACACCTACTTCAACAGTATGCGGTAGGGGTCGTACCGCAGAAGTAGATGGAACTGCAGAAGGTAATTCAACTGACTCCGATTGTCGTCTAACGTCCGTCTGACGGGATGATTCATCCAGTTGTCTTTCCAGTGACAACATCCCTTCGAAGTCTACAGTTTCAACATTTTCAACATTATCAACATTTTCAAAATGATAAAACCACTCGTTATTAGTCTAAAATAAAAAAGATAATTAACTATGACAAATGAATGTGAAGAATTTGTAAATTTAAATTATATTCTCTATGCAATTACAAAAAGTATTTAAATTATTTTCTCGCTGCAATAAATAATTACTCACACCCAGAAAATTATTTCAATGCTTAATGTATTAACCATACATCGTTCCGTATAATCGGAACATAATACAAAACTCGAAGTAAACTGTAGCTGTAATTTTAATGTTCTTTTTACCTAATAGTGATATTAATAATAAAAAGAAAAGACTAAATGTAATACAAATATTATGTAATTGCACTCACCATTATCTTACAAGAGGATACTTTGTGGAATGATTGCCAAGTCGAATAAAGGGAGTATATATATGATAAAACCAAGGTTACAACACGTCACGTTGTAAGAACAATTATTTTTTATACGTCTGTCAGCAAATATGGATAATTTAGTTGTTTACAGAATCAATGAATGTTAAAGATTTTTTATACGTCTGTCTGCTATTATGGAAAATAAGTTGTTTACACAATTTGTGAAGGTTAATGTTTTTTTATTTTATTTTTAATTTATTTTAAATTTTAATAACTGTTTAAATAATTTTAAAATCAAATACAAATATAAAAAGCAATATAATTTAATGTACTCACTATTATGTTGATTATGTGAATGATTTTTAAGATGAATAGACGCTGTATTTATATCAAAAAATACCTATGTTAGGACACGTCACGTTCTTGAAACAACAATTTTTTATACGTCTGTCACCTATTATGGAAAATTTAGATGTTTATAGAATAAATGAAAGGTCAAAGGTTTTTATACGTCTGTCTGGTATTAATAAGTTGCTTACATAATTTGTGAAGGTTACGGTTTTTTATTTTTTTTTATTTATTTACGTCTGCCTGTACAGTGCACATGAAATGTACAAATAGTTAATATACTATTGTTTGTGAAATATAAGGTGTTTTATTTAAGTGTAATATAATTAATATAACTATAAATAATTTTAAAATCAAATACACATATGTGTAAATAATATTTAAATATAATACGTCACGTTCTTGAAACAACAATTTTTTATACGTCTGTCACCTAATATGGAAAATTTAGATGTTTACAGAATAAATGAAAGGTCAAAGGTTTTTTATACGTCTGTCTGCTATTAATAAGTTGCTTACACAATTTGTGAAGGTTACGGTTTCTTAAATTTATTTACGTCTGTCTGTTATGAATATATTTTTAAATTAGTAACTATCAAGTATGTGTACAGTGCACATGAAATGTACATAAAGTTAATATACTATTGTTTGTGGAATATAAGGTGTTTTATTTAAGTGTAATAGTGCTGTTAATAAGTTGTTTACACAATTTGTGAAGTATTTTTTATTTTTTTAAATTTAGTTTCCATTTTTAGATGTGGTAGATGTGAAAAGGTAAAAAACAACAGATTTAATTTTTTTTCGAAAAACGTACATTTTCTGCTATTCTAATGTTTCGATCTTACCCCTCCGCATCCCATTTTGTTCTTTATATTTTTCTCTATTTCTTGTACCCAATTTTGATTCTCCTATCCCATTTTTTTTGAAGGAGGGGAAATTTCCCCTCCAATTTTTGTTTTGCCCTTACTAACCGAAAAACCAAAAAAACAAAAAAACTCGATTTTCTCGAAAACTACTACGATTTGAGCTGTTTCCCCATACCCACTTTAACATGGGGTACTCGCCATATTATACTATCAATAATTAATTTCATATCTTCAGCGGCAACAGTGTTCATTATCGCATCGCTATCATCAGCACATCTCTTCAATATTAATTCTTGCGGCATATGCATAATAATCTGCTTTACGTCTTCGGCATTTTAAGTGGAATACAAATACTACTTACTAACCGAAAAACCAAAAAAACAAAAAAACTCGATTTTCTCGAAAACTACTACGATTTGAGCTGTTTCCCCATACCCACTTTAACATGGGGTACTCGCCATATTATACTATCAATAATTAATTTCATATCTTCAGCGGCAACAGTGTTCATTATCGCATCGCTATCATCAGCACATCTCTTCAATATTAATTCTTGCGGCATATGCATAATAATCTGCTTTACGTCTTCGGCATTTTAAGTGGAATACAAATACTAAAATTTCCTCTAACATCTAAAACTGGAGCCTTCCCTGTAGTAAATTCCCAACCGCAATTTTCTAATTTATTTATATAACTCGGACTATAAGAAAAATATCCCTTCATAGTTGATGTTATACCCACATTTCTAACTTCATCTACCTCCGATCCACTCATTACATATCTAATATTACTAAACATAAAAGCTCCGGCATTATGAATCAGAGATGCTGTAGCACTTGCTTTACTATCATCACTAGCTAATCGTAATTTCCCTTCTATTAATAATTCCGATTCGGATGGTAGAGTATATTTATCTATTTCTGGAACCACAATTCGTATTTCATCATTATTCCCATATTTAGGTGAGCCAAATGGTGCATGATTGTGGTATTCCAATTCGATAATTGAATTATCCACACGAACTTTTCTCAAAACATCTAACACTTCCATAATTAAAATAATTCTACCTCACAGTGACAATCAACTTCTCGCAACACAAATTATTCTTACACTGACAAAATATCCTCATCCTTCTTCTATAAATACTATTATGATACTCCTCCGTATTTATACCAAAACTCTGTAACACAAATTTTTCAAAAATTTTCTATTTTCACCTGATAAACTATTATATTTCACTGTTCGCCCCATCCCGCTCCTCAATTTATTTGATGACTTTCCTGTAGATCGTCGAACTTGCTTCCACAATTTATTGTTAGTATTACTTCTCATGTTGCTTAAAATTTGTTTGTAGTAGTCACTGTTTTCTTCTTAATCGTAAATAAACTGTTAACTCTTCACCTCTCAAATCAATCGTCCGTTCTGATCGACGGCTCGAATTATAATATTCGTTAACATGTTCACATTCACGGGCATATAAATGTTCTCTTGCGGAACTTCTATTATTTTAAACCCTGGTGGAACATTCGGATGAAAATGATATAAAACATGCGACAACTCCCCGTTAATATATGAACCAGCAACTACATTACACATAATATCGATGGCACTCATTTTATTAATATCAACCACCTTATCACTGGTCCTCGGAATATTTCCTTGTATTTTAACTTTTCCAAAGCCTAGTAGAGAACCAATTGAATTTTCTACAGTAAAATCGATATCCACTGAAGACTTAATAGTTGCTTTCAAGGTATTATTATTTGCGCTTAAATTAAAAAAATTCTTATCATCTGTACCGATACGCACTTGTTCTTCAATATACTTCTCTAAATCTGCTACGTCATAAGTACCCTGTGGAACTAATATATTCTCCCAATTCCCGGGCTTACCCGGGGCTATAGCATAATATCGAAATACATTATTCTCCGATGTAACATTTGAAATAGAATTATAAGTTTGCAAACTCAACATACACATTTCAAATTCACCATTTAAATATACAGGCGGATTCAAAACACATGTCAACTGTGCTCCTTCTGATAAAACAAAAGCCAAATTATCCGCACCTCCATCACCATCACGTTCCATTTTATATACATACAACAATATTAAATTATTTACTAAAAGAAACTCGTTCTCAACTAATGAATCCTTTCAAAAAGAATAAACACAAATGTCCACAATTCACAGTATTCAAGTCTTGATATCTCTTATAGTTATATCGTATAACGCCACCCGCATTCGATAATAAATAGTTTTCGACCTCAGTCGGAGGTCTTAAATCACCATAACTATCGAAATACTTTATTATATCGTCATGCTTCATATAAGCTACCCAATGAGTACCTTCTCCAACATTATCGTCCAAATTAACTATTCCCTTTTCTCTTTTGCGTATGATTGCTGGTAGGACATCTCTACTAAATATACCCCGAAAATTTCTTATTTTCCATCCTCTAACATATTTCCATAAATCGACTTCAGTTAGAGGTCTTCGGGGTAATTTGCTTAACCATTTTTTGAAACATTTCCACTGGGTAAATATACGCCACAACCAGATTTGTATGGTTTAATATATAACCCACTCCCAATTGATATTCCACACCCCGACTTATATGGTTTCACATATAAGCCGCTACCAGCTTTTGACTCCATAGCAGTATTATGGCGTTTAGCTTCTTCTAATCGATCTCTTGCAGCTTTAGATGAATTAACTGCATTCGAAATTGCTGCAGCACCTCCACCTAGCGATCCCAGGGCACCCAAAGCTGCAAATAACGGAATTAATGGTAAAAAGCCACCCTTCTTTGGTATTGGAATAATTCTCGAACGAGGTAATAAAATTTTCTTTCCAGACTTCCTCAAACTCCGATATGCCACTTTTGCATTTTCTAACATTCCTTTTCTACTGCACGCCCGTTTTATTGCATTGCGTGCAATTCTCATTGCCTGCATAAATGATATAGAACCACCCACAAAATTCCGTTTCATGTTTCTACTCCTTTGTCTATTAACTGGTTTACTGTGTCGAGTCACTCCTTTTCGAACCCGTCTCCTCACACCCATACCTAATTTTGTTTTACCTTTCATAGCACCAGCAACTATAACAGAAGGTAATTTTTCTCCAACTCGAGCGTCTGCACTCTTTAATCGTTTAATAGCAATGTCATGCAATTTTTTATCCGCTATATGTCGCTCTGATGAATCACCAGATTTTGAATAAGCTATATCGTGCTCTTTGCAAGCCTCATCTAAATCATTCACGCCTTTATCACCTCTCTCCAATCGCTCTTTTAATTTCGTTCCTGGTCCACAAAATCTATACCCTGGTATATGTAGTTCTACTGGAAGCTTATTTATTATTGTATTCAATAGGTCGCCACCTTTCCTTCTGCCTTTTCGATTTAAACTACACCGTTTAACCAAATTCCCCATCTTTTATAGGCAAACGCTTTAATGTATCTATCATAAGCGATGGTTCACACTTTAACACAAAACGCTCTCAATTTTTATATTTATACACACTCTCTTTTCTCTTAATTTGCAATTATAACTATCATACAACAACCTCTACACTTTAAATAATTCAATATACTTAGTTCCTTAATTTCTACTCATAATATAAAATAAAAGACTGTATTCATAACATAATTTATTATTATTAATTTTTATATGTACATATAATTTCAATTACGATTTCTTCTTACTAGATCAATATCCTGGTAAACTTTTTGAAGATGATTTACCAACATCTCTTTTGTTATACACACACATTCTAGAGTTGATCCCTGCAAAACTTTCTCTATTTCCATATTCAGATCCCCTCCACTTAACAGATAGATATTGAATAACATCCTTATAAAATTCATCATACTTTAAGTTTCTTAACGATTCCAACCGGGATTCCAGCACCTTTCTCACACGCCACAATTCTGACAAACCTTCAAATGATAAATACAACAAATCTCCGTCTTTGTCAATTTTTAATATTCTGTTCTCCCCATCAAAACATTCGCTAGAAAGTTCTAAATTCGATATGCGCATACTTGGAAACTTTCCACCACAATAATCGAAATACTTCTTCAATTTCGCGCTCTGCATCATAAATTCTGCCCATTCTTCAGAATTAAAAAATATGCATTGCTTTCTCACACCAACAATCTTCACTATCGGTTTGAAAAAATTATCTGGTAATAAACCAACACATACCCACTTTGAATGACTTTTATTTAAAAAATATATGCTCTCTGCTACTAGAGGTAAATTCCATGAAGATTCGAAAACTAATTTTTCAGAACATCTGTCAAATTCTTTCCAAAAATTATCCATTTTTCCCACTTCCGAAAAAAAAATTTCTATCATAGGATCGAGCACTTTTTTCTCCATTACCTTATTAAAATGTTCTTCGTTAGAACTCACAATTCTTAATTCACCTTCTTCTAAACTATCTAAACGATCACAGCCACACTTACGCTTCACCGTTCCCATTATATATATACTGACTTCTTAACATCGCTGGATTTATATAGTAGCCCCTATGAACTGCCGCTGGCAAACACCAACTGCGTCTTTATAAACCTCTCATCGGTAAACCTGCGCTTTGATTCTAGCACCTCCTCATGTAGAACCTCCTCATTGCCCTTGAGCTGTGCCACAGGTTCACCTTATTTAAAATATATTATTTAAATCATATTTGATGTTTTAGTTTTTTCTTTTTCGGTATTCTAAATTTTCTAAATTGTTGGGTAATACTCTTTTTACAAACTGAGCAACACCTTGACCTTGGCATAGCCGATTATAGCACTTCCTCATGTAGAACCTCCTCATTGCCCTTGAGCTGTGCCAGAGGTTCACCTTGACCTGGACCTTGACCTTGACATAGCCGATTCTAGCACCTCCTCATGTAGAACCTCCTCATTGCCCTTGGGCTGTGCCACATGCAAGGTCAAGGGCAATGAGGAGGTTCAACATGAGGAGGTGCTAGAATCGGCTATGTCCCTCTACTACACTTTTAGAGTTGGAAGACATGTGTGAGATGGGTCAGAGGATTTTGCCAGTGTAAATATTTGTTGTTTTTGTAAATGCATTGTATGTATTTTTTAATAAATTTGCAAATGTTTTGTAAATGACAGCATCTACTTTTGTAAAATTTATATCTTATATTATTGAATAAAAAACATTTCGAACATATTTGATACTGTTTTGTATCCTAAGTACAACTCACTTCCTACAAAACATTATCCTTTGAAATCCATGAATTGTGCGATGAAGGCATTCCAAGCCATTTTACGAGAACTTTACCCTTCTGCCTTCGTAAAACTTTTTCAACAAGATAAACGTCTGGGTGTTTCACTTTTGAGAGTTCCGATTCATAAAAGCCACCTAAAATATTTTCTTTTTTTGAATCAGATAAGAGATACGTTTTGGGGAAGGTGTTTTGGACTTTCCTTATAGCGAATATCTCATTAGTCCCATTTGGTCTGTACATCTTTGAAAACGCATGTCTGTATTTGCTGATGCGAACCGGCTCTCCAACTTGAAATTTTGAAATGATTGGGTCGCTTACTTTCATGTTGCTATAAACAGAACTTAAAATGTGTCGCATGTTTTTTTGATTAACCGCGTCGGGTTTGTACCCTGTCGTTCGGTGTACTGTATTATTATAATCTCTCACTAATTTTGGCAACATGTCAATCCACCGATAATTTCCATTGAAACTGAATTCCTTCCACATCCTATTTTTAAGAGTTCGATTAAAACGTTCCACAATGGAACTTTTTAAACTAGAATAAGTTGTATAATGATTAATATTATATTGATCCATAAGTTTCTTAAAATGAGTATTACAAAATTCCTTCCCCTGGTCGCTTTGAACATTTTTCGGTATATTTTTTTTCGCAGATGAGAGTACAGATTTCATGGCTTTCATAACTTCTAGGGCTGTTTTGTTTTTTATCGGAACGGCCCAGGCAAATTTCGAAAATGTGTTTATACATACGAAAATGTATTTGAAATTGTCGTTTTCTTTTGCGTACGGTATCATTTCAACCAGATCGATTTGAAATAAGTCCCGCAATCCTTGTATGATAACCCGACGTCGAGTAAACCTCCTCCGAGCTGGTCTATGTATTTCATTTACAACATCCCTCCTAATTGACGACATTTCCTTCGATGACTATTTCCGCAAATACTGCTTCTGTTTTTGGTGGCATAGGTTTGGTACCAACGTATATCAACCTAAACGTTGTTCCTTCTGTCAATTCTATCGGTCTCTTGGAATTAAATAGTTCCTTATTAATTTGCAGTGCTGTTAATTTCTCGTTAGAATAGTGGACATTTATAACCTTCCCACGATATAATTTATTCTTATATAAATAAGTCTGTTTCGCCAATGACGTACTTACATAATAACCCATGAAGTCAATGGAACCGTCACTATATATTGGAATAATATACTTCGAAGTTTCTGTTGCACTGGGAGAAGGAATATTTTTTCTATGCATTTGTAATACTTCTTGAAATTTAGGATGTTTGAGAAAGTCTGAGACTACGTCGACATCCATTAAATGTCTCTTAAGGACATGCTTGTGTATGTGTCTTCCAAATTTATCTATTGTCATCGTTACCTATCATTGGTGTCGAAATATAAACTGTCATACATCCAAGACTTTACAGAGTATACAGAGAGACTATTTTATAATTTTAGCCTCCTTCAATTCCTCAATTATTGCTATTATCTCGTTTTCGTGTCCTGTATGACCGGCATTCTTCGAGGCTACTAGCCACTTCAATCTATCACACAATTCATTCACATCGTCTCAATACTTATATTCAATTTCATTATTAGGTATAAGCGTCTTTTTTACTGGTAATATTTTTGATAAACCTAAACCAGTCTTCCAGGTTCTAGAGCCCACAAAACTTCAGGTTTCTTTCCTTGTAAAATAGGTTTAATAATTGATGTGTATTTATAAGCTTTACTGGCAGCATACTTCTTATCAGGAACATAATCAACTCGCGCAGAGTGAGTGTCGTTGAGTATGTACTTATAATTCTTCGCATCAGCATATAAAAATTTACCTGGTTTCTTTTTGAAAAGTAATTCTAATAAACCCTTAGTGGCTTTATATGTAAATCCACCGATTACAATGTTGGACCCATCAAATCTAACATCCGCCTGTCCCATTTTTAAATTATTATCTATTTCATGTACACCATACTTTTCATCAAATTCTTCATTTTCGTCTATCATTAAACCAATAAGATATGGGCGTATCGTGGGATTATAGTCTTTCAATGATTCCCTCACTTCATCCGTTTCTAAGAGCGTTTTATTCATAGATTTATTAGCAATTATTGATCTTGATGGTTTCGTACCCAATAGCGAAATGGCATGAGCCATTGATTTTTCTAAATCCACACTACCAGTTGTATTAGTTTCTTCTTCACTCGGATCTCCTCCCTCTTCTACTGAAGATTGTGGTAGCAGTTCCCCTATGTAATCATCTTCTATAAATGTCGGTTGCATAAATGATGTTGACAGCCTAGGTTTTGGTGCAGTTTTGACAGGTGGTGCAAATGATACCGCCAACCGAGGTTTTAAATCAGAAGAAATTGCTTTAGCTTTGGTTGCTTGAGGCGTTGTGCTAAGTTTTTCATAAGGCCGCTTCGTCGGAGAAGAGTGGGTACTTGGGCTAAACCAGGCCACACGTTTTCGTGAAGGTGTTCTCCCTTGTCGTATAATTGATGTTCCAGCCATTGCGCCATGTGATATTCGGATCAATGTCAGACCAAGCTTCAGAAATATCCTCAGTAATACTTTCACGATGCATCCTATCTGTCTTTGTTTCAGCGGGATTTAATTTCATCGCAATTTCTTGTAGAGGTTTGGCTATAGGCGCGTATTGTATATCAATTTTTCTTTGAGATTCTGCAATGTCAGCTTTTAACGTTCTTAATTTTGCTTTTAAAGCTAAGCGAGCTTGCACTAAATTATTTACTAATTTATCTTCCATTTTATCTTCACTCTTTAACGAATACTCACATACTGATGTAGATTTGTAGAAGTAGGACTCTTTTAATGACTAAATAGTGTTTATGTAAGAACTAGACACATCATAATGTGATATAGGAATCAAAACCTTGCCGGTATCTTCCGTCATTAAATTTACAATCAGTATCGATAAGAAATATATCGAAAGGTTTCTTCCAACACATTCTACATATACTTAAAAACTGTTCAAAGCTTAAATCATGTACATGATCATTAAATATATGTTTCAAATTAGTACAGTCTTGTTGAAACAAAATTAGGAAGTTTGTGTTATCCCTCAATAATTGTTTAGGAACTGCACTGTATGTCTGAATTAGGAAAAAACAATCTAAATTACGATGTCTACCGAAAGAGTAGAACTGTTTTACAATATCTAAATTAATAGCGGGTATGTCATCGAATATTACTACTGAATAGTCTGCGACATTATCCGGCGATGGCATATCATTAGCATCTATATATTCATAGTAACCAATTTCCGGGACAGTTTCCAATATATTTTTGAGATATTCATATTTTTTTTTATGGAGAGATCTGCAGTATATGTAAATATTCTTGAAGCGAAACCCATTAGGATGTAATAGTAAAGTAAGTAGAGCATTTGTTTTACCACAACCCGAAGGCCCCACTATAAGCGCTCGTTTGCAAACACCACCAAAAAGATTACTGTGCCGGGTAAAACGTTTTTCATTAAATACTCCATCAAAATTGAATATAGGCAAGGAAAGTGATTGTTGTTTTAATTTCATATTGTTCTTATGATATCATAATGTAGACTGAACGATGCTAATTGCATAAATCAATAAGTATATATCTGCTGAATGTCGATTAAAAAATTAAACAAGGATTTTCTAATTATTTTCTTTATTAGACTACCAAGAAGAGGAGGAAGAGGAGGAGGGAGGAGAATTTACATTCTCCATCCTATCCTTCCTCCCCTTCTGTTTTACAGGTGCCATCGGTGGTGGTGGATCGCCGGAGGGAGGCAACTCTCTGGCTGGTGTTCTCAGTTCAGTGGGTTCATCGGGTGTATCCCACTCCGGTGGGGTCTCCCACCCACTAACTTCCGTCCACCCGCTGAATAGCGGGAGAACCGGGGGCCGCCTCCTTCTCAGTCCTCCTAACGGGGCTATAGGGCGGAGGAGGGGTGAACAATGGCGTCGCAGTTTGTGTTGGTGGCGGAGTTGGAGGTGGTGTTCTCCGCGTAGGGAAAACTACCACCACTTTCATTTCCATTGTGATGTAAAGTTCCTGTACAGAAGAAAATATTTATATTGTGGTCAATAAAAATATAGGATAATAACAAACATTCCGAATATATATGACAGCTGTAGGTGGCTATAAAGCAAACCAACCTGAAGCATCAACCAATTCTTAGCATAGGATGTGATGTGTAAGCAATGCGGTGCCCACCTGTCTTCTAATCCAGGATGTTGGACAAACATTTTTATTGAGCACGGAACCAACTAGGTCCATTTTAAATACTTGAATTACGATATGAATTGCGATTAATGAATCAGTTTAAATAATTTGGTGAATAGAAATCAAATGAATTGATTTGCATTCATCGAAAAAATTTAAATATCAGATTGCGCATTTCACAAGGATGATTCTTTCGCTCTATGAGGGAGGGAACTTTCTCACTAATATTAACACCTTCGACACCTCCGATGTTAATATTAATGGCGCTATTAAGCTGGAGAATCATATCAATCGTTGCCAGTTCCTTTAGTATTTCCTCATTTAAGCCAAGTAACAGTTTATCAACATTAGAAACTGATGAACTTCCCCCAATGCGAGACGTTAGAATGTCTGAAAGTTCTTTTAAAGTCGCAGTTATAATGTTGGGTCGTGGACTAGATGGGATATCGATTGGGGCTGTGCTATTATGGGAAGAGCGGGTTGTGGGAACTGCGGTATTGTGGAAGGACCGGGTTGTGGAGATCTCTGACCGGGAGTAATATTAGAATGGATAGATAACGGAAGTGGAGAAGCAGGAGGAATTAGGGTATTGTGTACTGCATGGATTGGTGAAATTGAGGAACAATTAAATAATGATTGGGAGTGCTGGGTAGATAAGGGGTTACCACTTAAATGAAGAGATACCAATATTACAGATGAGGTATCAATTGCCACTACTGACATCTCGCGTATCGCCACCGACTGAAGTTTTGGTGTTGGTTCCAAATTCGGTACTAAAACACGATTACCCACCGTTCGTCTACTACGCTCAAGGAGCTCTCGCAGCTTACTTGTACGCCTATTAATAGGTGTAGAAGAAGTTTTACTAGTTCGGCTTTTAAACCTATTAATTGGTGTAGAAGAAGTTTTACTAGTCCGGGTCTGTCTACGTTGCTCTCCATATATATCTTGTCGAGTAAGTCCTTGTTGACGTCGAGTAACGGTCCCTCTAGAACGTGTAGTAGGCACACGATTGGTGTTTAATGGTGTAATAGTGCGAATTTGAGACGGTGCAGGAGTGGCAATTCGAGACATCACCGTTATAGAATGTACAGCAGTTGGAACAACTATGTTATTAGAAGTCGTCGTTATAGTAGAAGAGGTTGTCATAGTAGTAGTAGAGGTTGTCACAGTTGCAGTAGTAATTGTTCCAACCACAATAGGAACCTTATCATGGGCAGCGGTATTTATAACGGTTACCGGAAACCTATCAAATTGTGTTTCATCTAACAATGCCTCATCAAAGTCGTCAATATGGGGAAAATTAACTACATCCACTTCATGAACAACATTTGTAGGGGCAGCGATAGATGGCACTGTTGATGGTGACCCATCAAAACGCGTTTCAGATACCGTTACCCTGTTGGTGTTCTGATTGAGGAAGGAAGCGTGGCCCAACGCTTGCAAGAAATTAAAATTGGACGAAGAGGGTTCGTTCAAGAAAAAGTCGCCCGAAGCGTGGAAGTTATTTTGATCCTAAAGAAAAAATTTTCGTCATGTGTGAAATACCCACAGTAAAACGAATGCATTGTAATTCTAATTTTTGTGATTTGTTTGTAAAAGAAATGCAATAATAGAATTTATAATTGGATATAATAAAGATAATAAAAACCAAAGAAAAGTAGAATAACATTTTGGATTAATTAAAAAACCTCATATATGTGATAGAATTAATAACAACACCTAAATATGATGTCTTATTATAAACACAAAGTAATTTTCCATAATAGAATTTATAGTTCGATATAATAAAGATAATTAAAAACCAAAGAAAATGGAATAACACTTTTTGGGTAAATTTAAATACCACATATTTGTGATAGAATTAATCACAACGCCTAAATATGTCTCATTAAAAATACAAAGTAACTTTCCAAGAATATAATATACATGTAATAAAAAAATAAATAAAGAAATTAGGAATAATAGAAAAAATGCTTACCATTGTATGTGTATGATAAACAATTTCTAACTGTATATTAAAATTTTTGAGATAATTATATTAAATGCGTTCAGTGTGTATAAGAAACACTTTCTGACAGTATATTAAAATTGTCGGGTATTTATATGTTAAATACGTTCAGCAACTCCAAAACAACTTAAATGAGAAATCGAAAGTTGCATTGAAATGTCAGAGCGCTAATTTAATACACTACGGCGAAAGCAAGAGCAGACGGAATTTTCGGAGGTCAACAACTTGTAGGTCACCACGCGAGAGATCAGAAAGTAAGGACAGACAGAAGTATTCGAAAGGTTGACAAACCAATCAAACACTTCGACACCATTAGAAAGTCCGCATGCATCATGTACAGTATGGAGGAGTGATTTGTTATGAAATAATTCTGTAAACTGGTCCAATCTACAGACATCTCTGAATTCTGGTCTCGCAAAATGAAATAGGTCTGTCGGATAGTTTTCAAAAAACCCTTGACTGGGTCCACCACCGAGTTCAAAGGGAATGTCACTATATCCTGTATTTTGGGTAATACTATTTGTAGAATTGTTATCAAGTGGATCCATTGTTGAGTTTGTTCGCTTAATTGTGGTTGTGGTTCTTCGTCTGATATAAGAGTTTCTGTATTTGACATTTTTTTAATCGACGTCTTCCAAAGGATTTCGATTAATTTCGTTTGTAATTCCTAGAACATAATTGAAAGCCATATTAAAATCTGGATTAAATTCTGGATCATATTCTGAACACATCACATGATTGTGACAATATTACTTGGCGTACTTCTTGATTACATTTGAAACATAAACATTCAGTTTTTTCGACAGGTTTACTATTGTTCCACATATGTACTTCATCAGGACAATTATTAAAATTCAACGCTGCTAATTTATATTCTTTTCCTTCAAATGTTATTTTAAATGGTATTTCTTTCATACATTTATTGTGAGCGTATTTAAAAAAATTAGTATCAATGTTCCAAAAATCTGGATGGCAACTGTATCCAACGATATTATTATGAGTTAAATAACAAAATTCAGTTAACACATCATCTTCTAATCTTTTAATACGTAAAACTTCTTCTAATTTTTCAAATGTTTTCACAGCATTGATTTGTTCAAATTCCGCTGGTTTATTAATAATAAATTCATTATCCATGATCACTTACCTAAGCAACACTAAAATATACTAATCTCAATTTGAAAATGCAGCTTCTTATATATGCTTGTTGAAGTGAAACTCTCATGTCAACAACGATATGCGACGCCTAATATTTTATTCCTTATACCGACGACTGCGCCTGACCTCCTTTCACCAGTAATGGGTTGGGCAACTTTCATATTTATCCTGCCATGGTCCATGGTTATCGGATTCATCCATGGTTACCGGACCGGTAACCGTATGGAAGTGCCCAAGGCAAGAGGAGACCCCCCACCCCACCCCCGCGCGGGAGGGCGGGCGCAGGATGGTTTTTCCATCACGGCAACCTTACGTTTAGACAAACTTGTTAATACTAACAATTGTTTCGAATAATCTCCCTTTATATACAATACCAATAACCCCTACCTACAATTATGTGCAAAAACCAACCCGATGTGCTAGTCGTTGCAACCTCATTTATTATTATAGAACCTCCTCGGTTATATAACCTCACCTAGCTTTACATCGTCTCAAGGTCAAGGTTGCCATAAGGTTGAGGTTTTTTCGAGGTCGTCTCAAAGTCAAGGTCATCTTGATTCTCGAACCTCCTCAGTGACCGTGGTGTTTCAACCTCCCTCCCTCCCTTCGTCTCATACCCCTTGATTCGAGAACCTCCTCAGTGGCCTTGTTGTTGCAACCTCCCTCCGCCTCAGCCGATTCTGGAACCTCCTCGGAGTGACCTTGACCTAACATACACCAAGGTCAAGGTCACTCCGAGGATGTTCCAGAATCGGCTGAGATCCTCTACTAATAACGTCTATACTTGTCACAGAAGGAATATCATCAATTGAATAATTTAAATCTTGGAATTTCAAGGTGAATGGATCCAAATTGTCAATTAATTTTATTTTCATCTGATACCTGCCAAAAATGCATTGATAATAAATGATAATTTTTTTGCTATAATTTCAACAATACCTTGCGCCAACTTCTGGTTTTTCTAATAACAATTTCTTTAAATAATCACACTCTGCATTATAATGTTTTTAAACTCGACAAAGACAAAACGAAACTATTACAAAACTAATAATTATTGCAAGACAACAAATACTAGTGTTTGCCCACAGACGCCATATTGAATCACGTGGTTTGGATTGCCTAATTGATATCTGCCATAACCTCTTTCATATACAGGGTGAGTCGTGAGGAATCGACCAAACTGTAGGAGTCTATTCTACAGGTGAAAGTAATGTAACAAAACTCAAATGTTGCCATCCGATTTTTATTTGTTTTCGAGTTATAGCGTAATTAAAAATAAACAAAATTTCATACATTGAAGTTTTTGTATTTTATTGGTATTATCGTTCTTTATAATATATTTTCAAAAATACCGCCATTCATTTCAAAACATTTTTTACATCGTCTACCAAGGGCGTTGGTTGCGTTTCTGATTGCGTCAGGTTGATGTTTGATATTGTCAGCAGCATTCATAATCCGTTGAATTAGTGCATCACGAGTGTCCACTTTTACTTGATACACTTCATTTTTTAACCAGCCCCATAAACAATAATCGAGTGGCGTGAGATCTGGAGACCTAGGAGGCCAACCAATGTGACTATCACGTCCAATCCAACTCCCTGGTAACCTTTCAGCCAAATGTTGCCTGACTGCACGAGCGTAATATGCAGGCGCTCCATCGTGCTGGTAGATGATTTGAATTCTGATGTTTATGGGAACATTCTCTAGAAGTCCGTGCAGTTCATTTTCTATAAAATGTAAATAGGTGTCTCCCGTGAGGCGATTCTCAAAATTGTAAGGACCAATTAAAAAACCATCGATCAAACCACACCACACGTTTACCGAAAATTTATGTTGAAAGTTACTTTCGACTGTTGCGTGTGGATTTTCGTCTGACTATACATGCTGGTTATGACAATTATTAATACCGTCACGGGTGAATGTCGCTTCATCCGTAAACAGTATACGCGATACAAAACGAGGATTATCATTTACCCATCGAAATGTGAAATAATGTGTGAAATAATTGAAATAATTATTTCATTTAGTTTGAGTGCTCATTATCCTTCCAAAATAGCTTCCAACTATGGTACATATGGCGAGGTGGACTTTATTCCAGCCACGTCCGATCAAGCCAATCAATTTTATGATAATTATCATTCCTACGGTATATTAACTCATGAAGTTCCGAAGAAAAAAGCTGGGACATCAACAACAACATAATTATAATGTTATTCTTTATTATATGTAAATACAGATTCAAGTTACATTTGTCACAGTTACATACGAAATAAAGATTTAATCTAAATGATATTGTATAATTTGAATAAATCTATCAACGCCAGGGGATAAATTTGTTTAAAGTCTTCCTCCGTAAAAGGCATTACTTGCCAATAATATTTACTAATTCTAACAGAAAAAATATCGTTTTCCGGAAATACATCCACATTAGACGTTACTAACACCGGAGTTTTGTCAATGATCACTTGATTTTCGTATTTTACGTTAGCGGGACAATTATCGCCACTAAAAAGCATTTTGATAGTATCCAAGTTTTCACGAGTAAAATTGGGTTCATCCCATAATAAAATCCTTTTGTCTGTGCAATCGTTTAAGGAAAGTTATCATTGCGATTAAAATTCCGAATTTGTCCAACAGATATGAAAAAATTTGAAACAAATCTTATGAAATAAGTTTTACAACTACTGGCGGGACCTACAATAAGAAACGTATTTTTTTCCCGTTTTGTTTACAAATAGTTAAATATAAATTTTGTAAAAATTGAATCCTCAAATCTATATCCGGTATTTGAAAAGTTAGTATAAATTGAATCCGTTCCAAAGACTCTTGTTTGGAGTAATAATAATCCGTTATGAATTGTGACGTACAAGCGAAAAACGGAGTATGTTCTTCATACATTTCTACAAAATTTTCGAAAGTTTTATGTTTTAATTCGCGAGACCAAGTACTAAATACCGTTTGCAATTGACTATTATTTCGTCCAAAAAATTTGAAGTCACTGTTTAACCAATGAATGGACAAAATCGAATTGTTAATCGGAGTGATGGCCAAGGTCTTCACCAATTCATATAACGCTTCCTCTTGACCGATGTTTGGACGTCGGGATGACTCATGGAATGTTGATGTACTGCCTGAATCAGAGAAGTCGTTAATTCTGCGATTCGATTGTCGGTTGTTTGGGGCACTACAAATTTCAAATCCTGTAATCAAAATTTAATTATAAAATTGTCCGATCTGGTGATGATTAGAAAACTTGCATTTTAATATTAAATTTTCATTACCTGAATCACTTTCGTCCATAGTTTTTCCGGAGCGACAGTCACGGCATCCGCAAAACGATACACCTTCAACTGGCAAAAGTACTTCCCCATTTTCTCCGGGTAGGTATAGATATTCGATTGTTCGTGGGAATGCAGACAGGTAGCACAAGAGATTTCTCGTGTATTCTGGTGTGACGAAAGGGCTCGCGATCCGTCGATAATTGGTTCGAATACATCCATCGAATATCCGGCAACGGCATGATCTGTTTGACCATGGACATGCGTGGATGACATGGAAATGGGTCCTATCTTCAATTTCTTCGACGTGTTTAGATATGAGGAGGAACCGTCGGTTTCGCTGTTCGTTTTGCTGGCGCATAAGCCAGTCAGATATTTGGAAACCGCCATAAAATCTTGATGAATCATGTACGGTATGCAAGAGGGATTTGTTTCGAAATATTTCACTAAATTGGTCCAATCTACAGATGCGCCGCTGTCCTTGTCCCGCAGTAGTAGGTAGGTCTGGCGTATAAACTTCAAGAAATCCTGGATTGATTCCTCCACCGAGTTCAAGGGGTAATTGAGGATATCGTGAATTGTCGGCATATAAATTTGGAGTAGAGTCACCAAGTGGATCCATCGTTCTTGTTGTTCGGTTATATGTGTCACGGAAGACACTTCAGTATCTGACATTGCTCAATCGACTTGAAGTAAAGGATTGTTTGGGTCTTCTTGATCTGCAACATAATTATTTATGCGTATAACATCTGCAAATGCCTCTTGAAAATCGGGATTCATATCGGGGTCACTCATGGCGCACTCCTCACAAGATTGAGACAGAATAACTTTTCTAACATCTTTCCAACAAACAGGACAAAGATATTCTTCCCGTTCTCTGTCAATGTTCGACATATGTGATTCCATTGGGGCGTTCATAAATGTTAATGCGGATAAACGATATTCTTTATTATTATAATTATACTTGAAAGGGACATCTTTCAAACATTTCGGGTGGAAATATATAAAATTTTCACAGTCAGTGTTCGAAACGTCTTCGTGACAACAATAACCCCATATATCGTTATGATTTAACCAACAGAATTCAGTTAACGTATCTTCCGTTATATCATCGATACCTAACATTTTTTCCAAATCTATCAATAATTCAACAGCTTCCGATACTTCTTTATCCCATACAGGACTTGTTAAAAATTGAATATCCATATTAACTTACCTTGTATGCACTGCACAATTACTTAACTTGAATGATTCTCTCGGAAAAACACACTCCTTATATACCAATCGATCCGGGGAAAAAATTGTGTTAAATTATACGTGTGACCTATAGATCGGAGGAAAAAGCCTCGCGTCAACAACGATACGCGACTACTAGTATTTTATTTAATATCCCGGCGACGACTCCGACCTCCTTTCACTTCAACGCGCACTTGCCTGCATCCTGGTGACCGGCAGCGGCCATGGACAAAATTCCATACGTCTACGATTATCATCTCTTTGTAGGTGCTGTACTCTTTGTACATGGTACGGACGTAAGCCATGCTCGTGGAGTGTTTTTATCACCCTTGTTTGTGGAATGCCCAATTGAATACTAATTCTCCGTGAGCTGGTAGTTGCGTCTTCTTCTACTACATACAGAATATCTTCTACTTCTTGTAATTGTTGTCGACTGCCTCGTTCAGATATTATGTTTACACTGGGAAGCTTTCCGGTCGCGCACAATGTGTTGAATACACTAATAAATACAGTTTTATTAGGATGTCTGTGATGTGGAAACCGTTGACGATATTCATTAGCAGCAGCTGTAGCATTCCCATCACAAAATCCATAAACAAACACCATATTAACATATTCTAAATTAGAATAAGTGTGTGGCATTTTAGTTTGTTACACTATAGTCGCACAAACGCCAAGTCAATGTCACAATACCCGAACACAATGTTATAATTTACTCCAAGGTATAGGGAACATTTTTTATGATGGCAGCGCCCTCACTATATCAACGATGAACTAGAGGTAGTGACATTAGACGCATTAGGCATCCAGACCACTCTACACTATTTCTCGACTGCTTTCAATGTCACTACCGCTAGTTCGGAAAACCACGAACAGGTAGCGCTTTAGCTAGGAAGACTTCCCTATAATGCATTGCTACCGGGGTTTCACTGTTTTTACGAATACATACATAAACATGGTATACTAAATCTACATTTTTAATTACGCTATAACTCGAAAACAAGTAAAAATCGGATAACAACATTTGAGTTTTTTTACATTGCTTTCACCAGTAGAATACACTCCTTGAGTTTGGTCGATTCCTCACGACTCACCCTGTATATCTATGAAATCCGAACTTGTTGAACATGGCTTTATACTCGACATCACTTTGAACTTTGGATAGGCTATGTGAACGTCAAACTCAGAGGGGTCGTGAAAATAAACTGGAAGTACACTATTGGGTTTGTAATTTAAGTAACAAGCGGAACATATAGTTCCCCGATACATACCAATGAAATGATAGTGGTCCTTAATTTTGATTACGTTTTCATCGAAGGTACGACAACATAGAAAACCTGAAGTTGTATTATTATGATAGTTTAATTGTGGAATAGATAAATTAATAATTGAGTAATTAACACTTTAATATTCCGCATATACACACACCGGCAAATATAAAGGAACGGAGATAAATTTTTGAATTCTACTAGAAAAGATACTACACCTGTTATTGCACCAGATGTTAGTAAAAAATCATATATTAATGTCAATTATTATGATCAACCTTATGCCATGGACATGTTGTATTCTAGTATAGATCCTGTCAAAATGTATCACCCACAGTCTACGAAACAAAGAAATACAACAATACCCCTTCCTTATTTTGGAATTCTGCCAGTTCCACAACTAAATCCCGCACAAGATACAACTCAGTTTCAAAATAGTTGCGCATATTGGTCTGTGAAATGCGAATTGACTTTAACAATTAATACTGAATCATTATACTCTCAAGGTCATATGTTTGTAGCTGCACCTGACGAAGCAGCATTTAAATTAGATAGTGCCGTTGAAGGTTGTAATTATAATATCTTTTATCCAATGAATCTTATTACTTATGGTAATTAATAAAAAACAAATTCATATATAATTGTTTTATTCAGTAATACCTTCCAATAAATTATAATTTTGTAACAATATAAAAAAACATAAAGGATATGGCTTCTTATTACAATGTTTTAAAAATGGTGCACTTTGCCATTTGTATCTATTCATACGACATGTAAATGTAGGATCATTAGGAAATATGTTTTGATTACTTAATACTACTACAGGAGTTCTATTTATAATAGCATCTTGTTGATATTTAACTTTTACATTCAATGTATCGCCACCAAATAACATTTTAATAGTATCAAATTGACCTACTTCGCATTGTGGTTCATTCCATAATAATATTCTTTTATTAACACATTCTTGTAATGGAAAATTACTAAATTTAGAAAAATTACCAATTTGCCCAAAACTTATAAAAAAATGAAGTACCATATCAAAAAAACAATTTTTACCACTACTAGGTGGTGAAACGACTTCAAAACAGTTGACCTTCGGAATTGTTTTGTCCACAATATTAAGTAAATCTAATAAAAATTGACGAATATTATCATTTGTATGTAATTGAAATAATAATAATCGCTCACAAATTTTAACAGAATCTTCTAAAGTATAGTAATAATCAAATACATTATCAGTAGTACATGAAAAATATGGCGAAGAATTTTTTAAAAAATTATACATACTCATGACGTCATAATTAATAATTTGTAAATTTAAAATGTCAACTATTGTTTGAATCATATAGTCATTACGACGTTTGAATTTATACGGTGAACTTAACCAAATCGGTGTATTAACAATATTTAATAAGGGGCTTGTCGGATATTGGGATATGAATTCCAATAACTCTTCTTCTTCACTTCCTTCTTGATGTCTTTTATGTTTTTTATTCTTTTGATTGCGTCCTTGATTATATGTTGGATTGGTTGGTAAAGTGGATCGACTGGTGTCGCAAGTAGAAAATTCATGCGGATCGTTGCTTCCTTCCACCATAAATTCTTCGGAATTTGTCGCAAATTCTTCAGCTCGTAAAGTTCTAATTTCACGAGGTGGGAACCTCTTTCGCCCGGCGACTGAATAGTACAATATCCTTCTGGGGTATTCCATGAAATATTTTGTGAGGTTGAAGATATATTGGTGAGTGATGTCGAATGTTCGTCTAATTCGGCGTGAATTTCGCTTGATAGGCAATCCAACAATTCTGGAACATCTACAATATCCTCCACTCCAGGAACAATCGTGGATAATATGGGCGTGGTCTTCATGCCACACCCAGATGAAACATCCTCCTTTAAATTTTTGCTGTATACATCTACTAAAATATCTTTCATTTTGCTCGGAAGTAATGTCTGGCAAAACATCATGAATAAGTTTTTTTCCTTTAAGAGCTCCACAAACTTCTCGAACGAAATTTCGGACCCTACGTCTATTTTCACGTCCTTCATCTCCTTCGATATTTTCCGCAGTGGCATCAAGAAGTTCTTGCAAATCCGTTTGCCAGTTAGGTATTGGTCCTTCACACAATGCGATATCGACATTTCCAACCACATTATCAGTAGAGGTACTTGGAAGGGATCCATCCAAATTAATTCGATTAAGTTCAGAAGACACTCCTGTTGACAATTCTCGGTAACTTCGACACCAATCTCGATCTGTTGTAATTGAAGTTGATTCTCCATCGTTTTCGGAAGGTAGCTTTTAAAAACAATTATAAATTATAAAAATTAAATTAAAAATTAAGTGTAGCCGAATGAGTTTCCCAGTCTTGTAAATTCATTGAACTACAACGAGATTGACTGCTTATAACCATGGGTGGAAGACTCATTTCAGCCATAATTAATTCATTGAGAATACAAGAGTAATTAATACTAGTCGGGTACAAACACCAACTACAATGCGTATGCATTAACTTATGTTCATGGATGTACCAAAATGTGATATCATAATAATTCATTGTTAACTTCCGGAATTTAGGTAAACAATTTATACATGAAATCGCGCATTTCTGATCTATTGTATCATATATAAAAATAAATTGTGAACACGTAAAATCATAATTATAATGTGAAGAAGCGTCATATACAGGCCGAAATGCCCAATTAGGAAAAGTTTCAATAACATGTCCGTCGAAGCTGAACCGGCTAATATTTGCACTACCCTCGGGTGCTAACTGTTTAAATTTCAATAGTCGATGTTTTACTGAATCTAAACTACTTACATTTAATCGACAAAAACCATCTGATTCGTCATAAAACCCATCAGGGTCTAATTGAAATACTTAGGTTGTACTAGCTTCACTAACGTTTGGTTCAACATTATTTACTGGTACATTTGGTAATTCTTGATTAAAATGAACATTAGACATTGTAGCTGTTGTTTCTTACCTGAATAGTATTACACAAAGTGTAGAGGCTGTTGAAGTTTGCTCTTTTATATGAATAAAGCGAGGCCGCTGTTGCTAACCTTTCAAACTAATTTGCATTCGAAGCGAGAGAAAGGTAAGTTATCTAAAACCTTTGGTTTTTATCAACAGCGGCGGGGAGAGTAAGCGGGGGGGGGGTGAAAGGGGGCAATCGATCGAGTCGACACGACTACGTCATGTGTCCTGACTCATGATCATGATTGAATTGATAGAATTGAATTTTTGAATTGAATCTCTTAAAAGAAATGGTTAATACATTAGCCAGCTAGTTGTAGTTTGTTTTGCTAATTTTTATGCCATTTTAAAGCCTATTTTAAAACTTAATCCAACAATTTGTTGTATTGTAAAAAATGAATTGTATATTTTTATTTGCGTTCAACATTTAATGACAAAATAAAATTACATTTTTTAATAATGTGTGTATCCCCCACGTGCCCTAATGACTGCAGTCATTCGTCTTTCCATACTTCTGATGACGTTGTCGATCATTGCTTGAGGCAAATTCTCCCATATTTGATGTAGAGCATCGCAAGCTTCTGCTACACTTTGCACAGCCGGAATTCTTGATCTTAGTCGTCTACCTAGCATGTCCCAGATATGTTCTATAGGATTCATGTCCGGCGAACACGCAGGCCAATTCATTGTCGGTATTTCCACTTCCTTTAAGAAGTTAGTTACACAACGAGCCACGTGTGGACGAGCGTTATCATGCATTAAACAGAAATTTTCTCCAATGTATGGTGAGAAAGGGACCACAATATCTTGCAGAATATCTGTTATGTATCTGTCTGCATTTAAAGCGCCGCCAGCAATTACTACCAACTCTGTGCGTGTACCTAAACATATACCACCCCACACCATAATTGAGCCTCCACCGAAAGATACAGTAGGAGTGAAATTAAATTGTTTATTTTGTTCTCCTGGACGTCGCTACAATCTTTCCCTACCATCAATTGACTTTATAAGAAAACGGCTCTCATCCGTGAACAAAACTTGACCCCACTGAACATCAGTCCAATTTTGGTGTTCTCGAGCAAAGTGTAATCGCGCTACGCGATGGTGTCTCGGAAGGTTTGGGGCTTTTTCGGTCCTATACGACTTCAAACCAATCTCTTTGAGTCTTCTTCTAACTGTACGCTCACTTATTCTGGTCCCACGCACTTCATCTAGTGCGTTTTTTGTTTGAACTGCCGTCTGACGCCTATTCCGGAGTGTTTGCAACGCTATGAAACGGTCATCTATAGCCGCTGTTGAACGTTTTCTGCCTTGACCTCGTCTTCTCGTATACTCCCCAGTTTGCCTCCACCGTATAACATTACGATAGATGGTTGATTTTGATTTGCCAAACATATTGGCAACATCACTGTAAGATCGACCATTATCAATCATTGCTACAGCTCTAGCGATATCGGTTGAATTTAAATCGCCCATTATTGACACCTATTAAGATTAAAAATAATGTTAATAAACAATCGCAAACTAAAGTTAAACAATTAATAATGAAAACACCAGAACATTAAAAATTGACAAATATGTGTATTAAATGAACCGCACCAACTAACTGCTGTTAACACGTAAACTGAAACTTTGACACTGACAAATTCGATAAAAATGTGTTAAATAAACAAAACATTGTAGTTACACATTCATAGCTATATAGGCATAGTGCATGCAAATATAAAACCATGCATTTCGTAATATTTATCTCCGTTCCTTTAAATTTGCCGGTGTGTGTATAATAACATGATGACTTTCGTTTTAAATTGAAATATTACTTTATATATTTTTACATCTTTTATATTGCCACTTATAAGTTCAGCTCTACCACATTTTCATTATAGAGACCGGTGCCTTCAATAATATTCAATTTTTTTCTTGTAATACTTTTATACTGTCAACATTGAAGTCAAACACTATTCTCCTCCAATTCGCACAAAACTGCTTTTCCAAATTTCGTCTTTCACATCCTTATATTTAGTATTTTATATGATTTATTCTTGTTTAGTTCAATTATCTGTGTGGTACAGAAGTTGGTTCTACAGTTAAAAGTAAGCTTGAGGAGGTCCCGCACGATTTCGAGTATGGGGACCTCCCATACTCGAAATCGTGCTAAAGCGCAGGTTTACCGATAAGAGGTTTATAAAGAGACAGTTGGTGTATGCCAGCAACAGTTCATTGTAGCAGTTCATTTCAAAGTGTTCATTTAAAGAACCTAAGATGTTTGATTGTGAGTATTGTGGTAAACAATTTTCTCGTGGAGATAACAGAAATCGACACATGTTAAGTTCTTGCAAAGGCAAGAGAATAAAAATCAGTGATAACAATCCAGACTTATGGAAATGTGAAATCTGTGATGTATACGCGGAGAAGAATTGTTATACTGCACATATTCGTAGTGCCACCCATCGAAATAAAGCGTTTGTAATAGTTGACGATGGTGTAAGAAGAAGTGTATCCACATTCGCAGGAAGAATAGTAAGTTATCAAATATCTGATTCGTCTCAAATATATGTTGATTAGACTGGCCACTAAAAATAGATTTCCGATTGCTGGGCGGAAAAAGTTTCCTTTTGATACCAAATGCTTAGCATTAAAATTTGGTAGCGATCGGAGAACGTTTGAGCCTGCCGCCCAAGACTTAAAGTTTGAAAAATCGAAATATATGGGAAAAATCAATGTTTTTATTGAAATACTTAAATTTTAATACATAAAACTAGTTTTAGTTGTTGATTTTTAATATTTAATCAAATTGCCAATTAAATTACCATTTCAACGAGCTTTATAAATCCAAAATTTAATGAAAAATATCAAAGTTAGACAATTTTATAGCTGAAAAATACTAAATACAAGCAAATTTAAGTGAGTGTGGATTTCTTATGTGAAGGGAATTTCTGACGATATGACTCGACGAACTGAAATACCAATTGTTTTTGATTTTCGTCATTTGTTAAGATTCGATTGTAATCTTTCATGAATTTGACGCCGCGTTCGGCAGCATCGTTTACGACGAACAAATTACGACAAAATTCCAAAGCGTCTTGATAGTCATCATCTTCTTCCCATAACGATGGATCTTTTTCCAAAAAACAGGCAGACAAACCAAATGCAGTGAAAAAATATTTTGTTTTATATGATACTAAATCGCTCAATGAACTGGAACGTAAAACTTCAACGTTTGCAATTCGACGGTTCTCCAATAGGTTTACGTTCGGTTCACTTGATTGGAGACATTTGATCATTTTGCGCTTTGCTTCATCTGAAACGGAAGGATCAAAAAATGCTAAAGCAACGTTTTCTGGTGCTAGATACCACAAATGGTTTTTGATTTTTGATAGAACTATGTTGGACACTGCTGCATCTGTTTCAGCGTATGCGATCGAGTCCTTTACAAATTGTAGATCTTGATTTGGAGCTGTGATGGCATTTGGGCATCCATACCAGACTTTGACATATAGTCGAACTAGAAAAATACGTACATCTCGCAGCGCGCTCGATTGTCTATCTGTGCATTTGAATTGTTCGCGAAAAAGAAATATTTTCAGGCAATAAATTGCTTTTCCCATAAACCTTGCATGGGACGTTGAACTACACGTCCGAAAATTGCCACCGTTTCCACCAAGGAATGTGACTGTGAGCTGTAGAAATTCTTTATAATCAGCGCGAATTTGATCTTTTTGTAAATTTTGATAGCAGACATGTTTGACTTCATCACAATCCTCTTCGCTTATTTTTGAACGGACAATTTCGTCGTCGAGACCGCATTTGAATGAAGTGTGATTGAGAGTGTCCCAAGCTTCCGCAAATCGATTGAAAATAGGAACTTCGGGTGCACTGGTCGCTGAGTCTTTTAAGTCAAAAACACTTTTCAAGACAATTTCGAAAATATGATGACGACATGGAAGTTTGATTAATTTCCGGTCTAAATATTGTTGTAAGAATGCGATTGCACCATTGTTAGGACCAGTGTTTGAAGAAGTAGTGTCGAAACTCATCGCACCAACGCGATCAATGATATTCCAACTGATTAAAGCATTACGAACAGCGCCCGCAATATTCTCTCCCGTGGCGGGTTCTACAATTGCTGCACTGAGAAATTTTGCGGTGCCTTTATAACTGACGAGAATTGCGATTCGCTCAACTTTTTTTTTACCAACTATTGCTTCCATTAATTTGCCATCCCAATGAACAACTAATGATTGTGCACTATTTATCTACGGAAAAAAAAAATATATATAATTAAAATTAAACCAAAAGTAAAGTAAATTACGTCTTCGGCGAACTCGTCCTGAATCTTCTCAAATTCTTTTTCACGGTGCTTTCTTCGTAAATTTTGGAGAGACGTTCGATTGACAACATGCTCATCAACGTTGACACGCAAGGCTTCTGCCACTGCCATTATTATATGTATTGCTTTTCTATCGGAAACCTTAGCATCATCCAGAGCGGCTGAAAGACGTGGTGTTATCAATTGCGTACGGCCTCTTCTTTCCTCTGGTTGAGTGTCATAATCGTCCACGTCCATTGTTGGATCGTTGTCGTCGGAAATATTATCGCTTTCACTAGCACTATTGTTTTCTTCAATCGCTGAATGAAATCATAAAAGAAGTTAGGAATTCATTCATTCCAATAATTGATATGTATTATACAATGCAAATTAAAAATATTTACCAATATCTACGTTTTGAGACTCATCGTGCTTTCGCTTTCGTGACTCTTCTCTTGATCTTCACTCCTGCAATCGCTTTTGACGGCTGAATAAATGCATATCGACTCCGATCATGCATCCGGGGCGCCCTTTTTGTCTTTGTTTCAATAAAAATTCCCGATCTTCTTCAATGCGAATCATCTGCAACGCGTTGTTGTGAGCAATGTCGAAGAGATTGTCCAAATTTTCGATAAATTCTGCCTGATCTTTGTTCGCTTTCCCTTTCGACGACTTTTTAGAAACACGTCGCCATTCATTGTACAGTTTTATCAATTTATCAGCACATTTGTACAAATCACGGATCGGTAAGCGGGCTTGTAGCCAAAAAAGGGATACAGCGTTCACTGCCAATCTTGCACTTTCTTTCTGCGATAATTTGGCGAATCGAATATTATAAAAATAGACTTGCAATACTTGTCGATTGGAGGGTAATTTAGCTCCACTTATTTGATGTGTCACATTGCCAATCAAATATATTTCACGTGATACTTTATCAGACGCACGAGTAATCACTTTTGATGTGGTTGGTTCCATTTCGGCAGAGGTTGATGGTTCGTCCGACTTTATATTATCAAGCTGCAAATCAAAAATGCAATCTTGGGTACAGACAATTTAATTATTATATTAATTATTGCCAATTAATGGTAATTTAATTGGCAATTTGATTAAATATTAAAAATCAACAACTAAAACTAGTTTTATGTATTAAAATTTAAGTATTTCAATAAAAACATTGATTTTTCCCATATATTTCGATTTTTCAAACTTTAAGTCTTGGGCGGCAGGCTCAAACGTTCTCCGATCGCTACCAAATTTTAATGCTAAGCATTTGGTATCAAAAGGAAACTTTTTCCGCCCAGCAATCGGAAATCGAAGGAATTTTCTATAAATAAGGGCCAGTCTAATGTTGATATTGGAGAATTTTCAAATAACATCAGAGAAAAGGTGTTGACATTAATAGAGAGTGTCGTACATGTACATAATTCGATTAAAATAAATTTTGAATTATATGGTATGTATTATTTGCTGACAAAAGATAATGTGGAAATCAAATCATTTAATACTATGAACAAGATCATAACGCAAGGAAGTGAATTATATAGGTTGTACAATGAGTATATTGATGAAAGTAAGAATAAAATGAGCGAATTCCAGGAGCGTAATTCAGGTAAAATTGTATTAACTTATATTATTATAGTGATTTACGTCTCTCTGATTATATTTCAGGTTGAACTTTGAGCTATCATTTGGAAGTGAACATAAATAAATACAATCCTATGAGAGGATCAAGTTATGTGGACTTACCACCATCAATAAAGAAGAAGAAGGCCATTATAAATATTCAAAATGTGACAATGCATGTTTCGCTTGGGCGATTACTTCAGCGTTAAGAGTGCCAGGTGGACTTCCCCAAAGACCTTCTTCCTATCCCCATTATGATACCGTGGCTGATTTTACTGGTTTAGATTTCCCTGTCCATTTAAAAGACATTGTTAAGTTTGAAGAAAAGAATAATATATCTGTAAACGTATATGGTATCGAGGAGTATTTCGATGGTGCTGTGACGGTGCATGATATAGTGTGACCTTTATATTTTACGAAACAAAGGAAAATGACTCATATTAATTTATTACTTCTTTCTGCGAAAGAAGGGAATTTACACTATTGTTGGATTAAGAACTTGTCTCGACTTGTTTCGGCTCAAAAATCACAGCGTGGACACCAAAAATATATTTGTGAAGGATGTCTAACTTTTTTTACATCGTTAGAAAAATTACAAAGACATGAACATGAAGATTGTAAGCAGGTGAAGGCGGTGTTTCCAACTATGAATCTGAAGACGAACAAATATGGCGAAGAAGTTCCGGAAAATATATTAAAATTTGAAAAATTTGAAAAGCAGTTAAGAGTTCCTTTTGTTGTGTATGCTGATTTTGAGGCAATATTAAAACCTATTGATATGGTAGAACCGGATCATGTAAATCCTTATAGTGTGAAATGTTTCGAACATCAGCCACATTCTTTCGCTTACTATATAAAATGTTCGTTCGATGAAAATTTGTGTAAACTGCGCACTACCGTGGACAAAATACACCTAAAACGTTCATGACAGAGTTGGAAAGTGATGTAAAATTATTATATAAAAACTATTTGAGTAAAATTGTGGAAATGAAACCCTTAACAGAAGAAGAGTGTTATAATTATGAGCAAGCGAGAAGTTGTCATATTTGTGAAAAAGCACTAGATGTGAATGATAAAGTATGCGACCATGATCACATGACTGGATTATATCGAGGTGCAGCACACATGGTATGCAATATAAATTACAAAGAACCTCGCTATACTCCAATCATAATGTACAATTTATCGAATTACGATACACATTTATTTGTAAAATCCTTAGCATTGGATAAGGAAGAAATAGATGTTATTGCCCAAAATAAAGAAAAGTATATCATTTTCTAAGAAAGTATATGTTGGCGATAGAATTGACTGTAATGGTAAGAAGAGGAAAGTCTTCCATAAATTGAGATTTTTAGATTCATTTCGATTTATGAGTTCTTCTTTAGATAAATTATCATCTTATTTAGAGGATTCTCAGTGTAGAGAAGTGTCAAGATATTATATGGGTGAAAAATTTAATTTATTACGACGAAAGGGCGTCTTTCCATACAACTATGTCACATCATTTGAAAGTCTATCTGTGACAGATTTGCCCAGTAAAGATAAATTTTTTATCTGATAGCGAAATTAGTGATGAGGATTATAGTAGAGCCGTTCGAGTGTGGGATTTATTCGAATGTCAATCTCTGGGGGAATATAGTGATATATATCTACGATCTGATGTTTTGCTACTTGCAGATGTTTTCGAAAATTTTCGAAATATTTGTATGGACAATTACAAGTTAGATCCAGCACACTATTTTACGGCACCAGATGCGGATATGTTTCATTTTTTCAAACAGGGCATACGTGGAGGTGTCAGTATGTGTTCTAAAAGAATAGAGGTGGCAAATAACGAATACTTATCACAATTTGATCCATCAGAACCTAAGAAATATATATTATATCTCGATGCGACGAATTTGTATGGTTATGCTATGACGTCCAAATTACCAAGCGGTGAATTTGAATGGTTAACGAATGAGGAGTTAATGATGCTGGATGTTCAAACTTTGGAAGACGATGGGGATAGAGGGTACATTTTCGAAGTAGATTTAGAATATCCAACAGCCCTTCACGACCTCCACAATGATTATCCCTTCTGTCCGGAACACGTTATACCACCTAATTCTAAACATCCTAAATTGATTCCAAATCTCTCAAATAAATCGAATTACATTATTCACTATACGACTTTGAAACAATTTTTGAATAATGGTTTGAAACTAAGTGGAATTCGACGCGGAATTAAGTTTAAACAAAGTAATTGGTTAAAGGGATATATTGATTTTAATACAACGAAACGAAGTGAATCGAATAATGCATTCTACAAAGAATTTTACAAGTTAATGGTGAATAGCATATTTGGAAAAACTATGGAAAATGTTGAAAATCACGTTAATATTAAATTGGTTTCCCATTGGGAAACAATTAGAAACAGATTGGGTGCGGAGGCATATATTGCAAAGCCAAACTTTAAATCCAGTAAAGTATTTTGCAACACGTTAACAGCTATCGAATTGGCTCAAGTTCGAGTAGATTATGTAAAGCCTGTGTACGTAGGATTCACAATCCTGGAAATAGCTAAAAAGATAATGTATCACTTTTTCTATACCTTCCTTAAGCCTTTGTATGATTCGGACATAACACTGCTCTACACAGACACAGATTCTCTAATTATAAGTGTACGAAATTATAATGTATATAATGACATAAAAAATAATTTAGATATGTTTGATACTTCAACTTTTACTGAAGGGAACTTATTCGGAATACCACGCAGTTCACCTAGGCTCGGTAAAATGAAGGATGAATACGGCGGAGGTATTATTGAATGCTTCTATGGTACAGGGGCCAAAGCTTATTGCTTGAAAGTCCAAAATAAAACGGTGAAGACGGCGAAAGGAGTCAAAAAATATGTTATTGATAAGAAATTGTCCGTTGCAGATTATAGAAGTGTAGTTGAAGAAAATGAAACTCTTATGCGGAAGATGTACGTATTTCGATCAGATTTTCACACGATTTACACCGAATTGCGAAATAAAGTAGCGCTCACATCAAAAGATGATAAACGATATATTCTCCCAGATAGAGCTTCTACCTTAGCCTGGGGTCATTATAGAATAGAAGAATTAGAACGTGAAGCAAATTTGCAGAAATTGATTACCGAATTGATGGATTACCAACCTACAATTGACTTCAGCTCCTAATTTGCTTTCCTATCTGTACTTTTTCCATTATGTGTACTTTGAACTTATTACTTATGTAAAATAAAACACTGTATTTGATTTATTTTTCTAATTAGCTCTCTCATATGTATGCTTCTTAAACTGTACTACCTCATAACATGCATACTATGAACTGTATCATAACTTATAAGAAATATAACACTGTATTTAATTTATTTTTTGTAATTAGCTCTCATAACTGTTTCATGTGTACTCTGAACTGTACTACTACTTCTTGTAAAATAAAACACTATAATTTATTTATTTTTTTATTATTTCCCTAATTTCATTCGAAAATTACATTCTACAATACATTATCCTTAGATATCCAAGAGTTGTGTGATGCAGGCATACCCAACCATTTGACAAGGACTTGATTCTTTTTTCGACGTATAACTTTCTCAACCAGATAAACATCTGGATGTCGAACCTTTTTTAATTCTTCTTCGTAAAAACCTCCGAGAACATTCTGCTTTTGAGAGTCTTGCAATATATACGTTCTCGGATATGTATTCTGGACTTTGCTTATCGTGAATATTTCATTGGTCCAGTTCGGAGTATACATTTTAGAAAAACGTGTCTATGCTTACTGATACGCACATGATCTCCCACTTCAAATTTACCAATTCTAGGGTCACCAATTTTTATGTGACTGTACACCGATTTTTGAATTGCTTTGGCATTCCTTTGGTTTACTGCAACAGGTTTGTATCCCGTTGTTCTGTGAACTGTATTGTTGTAAATGTTGACCAACTGTTGCAACATACCAACCCACCGGTAGTTACCGTTGAAGCTGAACTCCTTCCACATTTTATTTTTAATCGTTCTATTAAAACGCTCAACAATAGAACTTTTTAAATTGGAGTAAGTGGTGTAGTGATTAATGTTATACTTATCCATGATCTTCTTAAACTGCCTGTTAAAAAATTCTTTCCCTTGATCGCTCTGAATATTCCTTGGAATGTTTTTCTTTCCTGAGGAGAGTATGGATTCCATAGCCGCTGACACTTCTGCTGCTGTTTTATTTTTTATTGGAATCACCCACGCAAACTTTGAAAATGTATTTATGCATACGAAAAGATATTTGAAATTATCGTTTTCTCGAGCATAAGGTATCATTTCAACCAGATCGATCTGGAATAAGTCTCGTAGTCCTTTTATTATGACTCTCCGTCGTCTAAAATTTCGTCGCGCAGGTGCGTGTAGTTCATTAACGACATCCCTTTTAAGTGATGACATTTCCTTCGACGACTACTTCTGCAAACACTGGCTCCGTTTCTTTCGGTACAGGATATGGACCAATGTACTTCAATCGCAATTCCGCGTTGATGTCTATTGATACTGCAGGATGGATGAGAACGATGCTGTGAGCGTTAACGGATAGTCTCACTAATTCATCGTCGGAATAATTAACTGCAACAATCTTTCCACTGTATAGTTTATTCCTATATAACTGCGTTTGCTTTCGACGCGCAGGAGTTATAAAGTAATATGCGTCCTGCCCAATACGTCCATTACTCTGCAGTTGAAAAACATATTTTGAAGGTTCCCTTTTTGGAGGAGGAACATTTAATATATGCTTTTCCAATTACTTCTTGAATTTAGGGTGTTTTAAAAAATTTGCTACTGCATCTTCTTCCGCTAAATGTTTTCTGACGATATGTTTATGTACGTGTCTTCCAAATTTATCTATTGTCATCGTAATACTCTATCGGTGTCGATATACTGCTTTATAACTATGCTGTTCAACCTATTTAATTATTTTTGATTCCTGCAATTCCTCAATTATTGCAGTGATTTCGTTATCATGACCAGTATGCCCGGCATCCTTGGACGCCATCAGTAACTTCAATCTGTCGCACAATTCACTTACATCATCCCAATACTTATATTCCACAATACTCTTAGGAACAACGATCTTTCGCAACGGTAATTTTTTTGATAAACCCAATCCTGTTTTCCAAGTGCGGGTCCACCAAACTTCTGGTTTTTTACCTTGAACAATAGGCTTAATAATTGTCGTATATTTATAATATTTACTTGCTGCATATTTCCGAGTCGGATCGTAATCAACTCTAGCGGCGTGAGTATCATTTAAAATGAATTTATAATTCTTAGCGTCAGCATATTGAAACTTTCCCGGTCTCTTCATAAACAGTAGCTCTAGTAATCCCTTAGTAGCCCTATAAGTAAATTCACCGATGATAATGTTGGGTCCATCAAACCTAATATTTGCGTTTCCAATCATCAGGTCACCATCAACTTCGCGTACACCATACTTCTCATCGAATTCTTCTTTCTCATCCGTCATTAACCCCATAAGGTAAGGTCGTATAGCGGGGTCATGATCTTTTAGCGCTGCCTTAACTACATCCGTTTCTAACAGAGTCTTATTTAACGACTTATTAGTAATTATTGACTTTGACGGACGCGTTTTCAAAAGCGATAGAGCGTGAGCCCTTGACTTATTTATCTAACTCAAGGCTTTCACTAGAATCTAATTCATCACTTCGTTCCTCTCCTTCATCACCACCCTTTGGAGTCTCTGGCAATTGTTCCCCGATATATTCATCTTCTAGAAATGTGGGCTGGCTGAATGTCTCAGACATTCGAATCTTTTTTTTCAAATCTGATGAATTTGTAAGACTGGTTTCTCGTGGAGGTGTTCCGGCGAGATACACACTTCGTTGTTTTGTCGGAGAAGAATGAGTGGATGGGCTGAACCATGACACGTGTCGCTGCTGTCGTTTACGCGGTGTACTTTGTTGTCGTAAAATTGACGTTCCTGGTATTGTCACATAAGATTTTTCTGATATAATGTCTGACCAAGATTCTTCTACTTCTTTAGAAGCGTCCGCAGAATCAGTTCGTCCTCGAGTGATATTACTGGGAGCTAATTTGCTAGCGATTTCAAGAAGCGGTTTTGCTATGGGCGCATACAGAATATTTGTTTCTCTCTGAGATTGTGCAATGTCAGCCCGTAATGTTCTTAACTTTTGTTTAAGAGCTTCGCGAGCTTGTATTAAATCTCTTATGATTTTATTTTCCATGTACACTCTATAACGAATACCTGTAGACTGATATAAATATTCCAGTAATACATGTTTTGAACCCTAATGTACGTTACAAACTCCTCTTAATTAATACTTATAAGCTTAGAGCACATCAAATTGTATACGATGGGGAGAAATGTGTCAACCCTTCTCACCCTCATTAATCTGTTTATAGGTGTATGTAAGTATCAAAACCTAAACGATATTTTCCATCATTAAATACAGAATCATTATCAATAAACAGCATACCAAACGATTTCTTCCAACACATTCTACAGATGTATAGAAATTGTTCATAGCTTAAATCATGAATGTGATCATTATGGATATGTTTCAAATTTGTACCGTCTTGTCGAAATAGTATTAACAAATTGATATTATCTGTGATAAGTTGCTTTGGGACCGCACTGTATGTTTGCATTAAATAAAAACAATCTAAATTTCGGTGTCTACCATAAGAGAAAAAATCTTTTACGATATTCAAGTCGGCAGGTGGTATATCATCAAAGATAACGACAGAATAATCCGCCATTTGGTTAGGAGTGGGCATGTGATTAACATCAGTATACTCGTGGTAACCAATTTCAGGAACATTTTTCAATATATTTCTTAAGTATTCATACTTTTGCTGATGAAGAGATCTACAGCAGATGTAAATACTTTTGAAGCGAAACCCGTTAGGATGAAGTAATAGGGTTAAAAGGGCATTTGTTTTGCCACACCCAGAAGGTCCCACAATTAATCCTCGCTTAGATGAGCCACTGAAGAGGCTACTGTGTCGTATAAAACTCTTCGTAATTAATGTGGAATCATAGTTGTGCACTTGTAGGGATAATTCTTGAGGTTCCAATTGTACAATATTTGGTTCAGCTCCACTCGATTCGATCGACATAATCGATTTGACTTCACAATAACGACTGAATTATTATTTCTCCGTGTGCGTTATATTATCTGTTTAGGATTATCTTAATATTAGAAATAAAACAAAGATTATAATAATTTTTTTATTTAAAATTTTTTTTTTTATTTTTTTGGTGCCGCCACTATTTTTATTTGTGGAAGGTGGCGGCGACTTCCGATCGACAGGCCCCCCGAATCCCCCCGGCCGACGCCCCCGATCATGTGTCCATGTCCGGGGTCGCTGGCTCACGCGAAGCCTGCAGCATCGACTCCTGGAACCTTTGCTGCAGGGTATAGGTCTGCGGCACCGCCATCGCCTGGAGCCGTTGCCGAAGGGTTCTTGTCTGCACCGTCGGCGGAGTCATTGGGCTGCTATTGTGACATGGCTCGTATTCAGGGGGCAGGTCGGGGGGGTCGACATCCGTCAGATTGTTCGCCGACGGTGCCAATATCACTATTGTCAGCGGAATGGAGTCCGGGGGGTCGTCAACGTCCAACAGGGGGTCCAACGGTACTGCTATAGTTATGGTCAGCGGACCGTCGATTTTCTTTATTCTTATCAAGTTCCTGTAATAAGTAAAGCATTAAAGTTATTACATATCATGTAAACTATTGCAAAGCAGTTATAGGTGTAATTTTGCAGCCCCTACCTTGTCTGGATAGTTTTGTAGGAACTAGTACATTAGTATCGTGCAATGTGGGTGTTAACCAGGTCGATGCAGAATTGTTTACAATCGAATGTGATGACAAGTTGATGTATTAGATGGTTGAAAATAGGTTGTCCGATGGTTCGTATCGTATCAGTGTAGTCTCGCTCATGAAACTTGACCAATGAAACAATTAATTATCGAAAATACAAATCATTGTGGTGGAAATGATTTTTGATAATCAATCATGTCTTCAATCAAGCTTCCAAGTCGATTCAGCAGATCCTTTCTTTCCCTTTGGCGGGTTACATATGAGTCATCGGATGGACTGACGACATTAGTTAGGAAATGAAGAACCGTGTCTTGCTCTAACGAATAACCGTTAACCTGCCCCTTTAGCGAGATCACCTGCTGAAGGAAACTATCCGCTGACGAATTGCCCGCCAAATATCTAACACATGTGTCAGAAAACTGTTTACAATCCGCAGAGAAAGTTGCGAGTTCGGATGGTTGTTGTTGCCCACAGTGGAATTGTGAGGCAAACAACGACGCAAAAGCATTGGAAGGTGGAGCTGGAGAATCATTTGAAGGAGGAGCTGGAGAAGCATTGGAAGATAAGTGTTCAGTAATATTTGCGTTGGGAGAAGATATCGGGGACTGAGGAAGATCAGTTATTTCTGGAGCTGCTTGAGGAATTGCAGGTGGTTCAGTAAAAGAGCCGGTAACATTCATTTGAGGTTGGGACGCTGAAAAATGAGTAGTCTGAGACTGAGTCTGAGACAAGATTACCACAGATTCTGTGGTTAGATTAATCGTCTCCACAATCTGTGGTATTCTTGCCACCCCTCGTGTCACATTTACATCATCACACATTTGCCTTCTTCCTACTGTATCGTCCGTGAGCAGTGTTCGCAGATTCGGCGCTCGAACCGCTCAAACATCAGGACTACAAGTTGTATAGGGTAAAGGTATATAGTTCTTAGTATTTTGCCCTCGTCGTCTTTCGGTCCTCGTCCTGAGGTAGAGATTGTAAAGTTTCTGTACATACGTCGTTGGGCAGTCAGTTGGCGTCGTTGTACCCTATCCAATTTGTAGTACTCGTCCTTCGACAAATAAGGAGGCGGTTGCAAAGGTGGAACGGTAGTTAATTGTGACACGAAAGCAGGTGGATTAACTTCTGCCGCAACACCTACTTCAACAGTAAGCGGTAGGGGTCGTACCGCAGAAGTAGATGGAACTGCAGAAGGTAATTCAACAGACTCCGATTGTCGTCTAACGTCTGTCTGACGGGATGATTCACCCAGTCGTCTTTCCAGTGAGAACATCCCGTCGAAGTCTACATTTTCAACATTTTCAACATTTTCAAAATGATAAAACCACTCGTTATTAGTCTAAAATAAAAAAGATAATTAATTAACTATTGCTACCTCTTAAAACCGCGTTGGCAGCAAACCCCAGTGGGAACTAGGACGGGTCCTAATTCCGCCCCTGGTCTCCAAAAGGCCCTTCGAAAAGACTTGCCGACTAGCTCAGATCGTAAAAAAAATAGCGGAGGCGGCGTGGGTCACACTAAGCATCGATGTTAGGGCGGGCACCACTACGTTCGTCTGGCAAGACTTTGGCCAACGTAGAACACCCACGGCCTGAAGGGCGTAACACAAGGGGTGTTCGGCCACTCAACAATAATAATACATAAACTCTCTCACGCCTGTCAGGGACCAAAGGTAATCAAACACAAACAATGAAATCAGTATCAAAACTATTTATTACACAAGATTTAAAGCGTGGAAACAAGTTATGCGTTACAAAATAATTTACTCTTCAGGTTAACACCAAAAACAAATAACACAATAGAAAACAACCGAGCGTTATCAACAATAACGGAATAATACTAATGGTCCAACAGGAGAACGTTTCTTCACTCGGAAAAGTTGGCCAAGTATATAACTAACAAAAGTTTACAAAAAAAAAGGTTGAGCCAATTAAAAATTATCTTACGTACGAGGTTAAGCCTCTCTAAATGTAATGTCAAAGAAAATTGTAAAAAAAAATTAAGGTGACGTGATCAAAATTACAAATGTCCACTAAATATTTGAACACCGGGTATATGAAATTACAGTATAAATAAGGTAACATAAAACAAATATCTATCATAGATATCGCTATATGAATCTAACAAATCAAATGTGCCCGAAAGTAAAACAAGCACAGATTCACTAATAGTGAACGCAACCCCCTGTATATCAGGTTATAATAAAATATAAATTAAATCTAAACGTCAAATTACAAAGATTAGATACTTCAAGAGAACGGAAGTGAGAATTCTTACTATGGTCCTGTACAAAATGTTTACATAAATATACAGTAATCACTGATTTAATATTCGACGTGCTCTCTAATTAAACAGAAGCTCCACTCAAGGTACGAGCCTCAAGATTATAAAATTGCTCAATAAAATGGTTGCAAGATTTATAAGCTATTCATGATAATAAAAGTAAATGAGGTTAATCTAAATAAAATATTACCAAACTAAATTAATTTAGGGGGTGAAGCCCTTAATTTGATTATTCTAGTGAAAGGATCACAAAAAAAAAGAAAATGGAGAAAGGAGAAGCCCCTCGCTGTAGTTAAATAAAAATATTAAATCCAAAATTACACTATCACCCTATTGATGATTTAAATGAAATGTTAAGTTTAATTAGTCTCCAGACAAAAGATGTCTCTTACGACACCGAAAATAAATTTTAAAGCACACTTAGCTGGCTCCCAGAATATGATGAAACGTTTTCCCCGGAGTCTGTCTTCCTGGAAAAATCCATCAAACAATCGAAATGTAAGGGTTTTAACCACCATACAGGAAACTTGGTCCTAGATGGCCTAATTTGTAACAATTGAAAAATAAGCGGATCACGATGACTTGAAGAGCCTAGAATAAGAGTAAAAGGAATAAGAATTTACCAGCATAACGCCGAGTGATTTTCTATACGTAACACTATGACAAATGAATGTGAAGAATTTGTAAATTTAAATTATTTTCTCTATGCAATTAGAAAAAGTATTTAAATTATTTTCTCGCTGCAAGAAACAATTACTCACACCCAGAAAATCATTTCAATGCTTAATCGGAACATAATACAAAACTCGAAGTAAACTGTAGCTGTAATTTTAATGTTCTTTTTACCTAATAGTGATATTAATAATAATAAAAAGTTAACAATAGACTAATGATTGAATTTGTGTGCACAGTTATATTATGATAAAAGACTAAATGTAATACAAATATGTGTGTAAATATCATAAAAAAGAAATATTATGTAATTGCACTCACCATTATCTTACAAGAGATACTTTGTGGAATGATTACCAAGTCGAATAAAGGGAGTATTTATATGATAATACCAAGGTTACAACACGTCACGTTGTAAGAACAATTATTTTGTATACGTCTGTCAGCAAATATGGATAATTTAGTGTTTACAGAATCAATGAATGTTAAAGATTTTTTATACGTCTGTCTGCTATTATGGAAAATAAGTTGTTTACACAATTTGTGAAGGTTAATGTTTTTTTATTTTATTTTTAATTTATTTAAAATTTTAATGTTCTTTTTAGATAATAGTGATATTAATAATAATATATTAACAATATACAAAAGTTTGAATTTGTGTACACTGTCATATTATGATAAAAGAGTAAACGCAAGAATCTAGTGGATGTAAGCATATTAATTTGAACTGTATAAATAATTTTAAAATCAAATACAAATATGTGTGTAAATAATATGTAAATATAAAAAGAAATATAATTTAATTGTACTCACCATTATGTTGATTATGTGAATGATTTCTAAGATGAATAGAGGCTGTATTTATATCAAAAATACCTATGTTAGAACACGTCACGTTCTTGAAACAACATTTTTTTATACGTCTGTCACCTAATATGGAAAATTTATTTATTTACGTCTGTCTGCTATTAATACACTTTTAAATTAGTAACTACCGAGGATGTGTGCAGTGCACATGAAATGTACATATAGTCAATATACTATTGTTTGTGAAATATAAGGTGTTTTATTTAAGTGTAATAGTGCTGTTAATAAGTTGTTTACACAATTTGTGAAGGATTTTTTATTTTTTAAAATTCAGTTTCCATTTTTAGATGTGGTAGATGTGAAAATGTAAAAAAACAACAGACTTAATTTTTTTTTCGAAAAACGTACATTTTCTGCTATTCTAATGTTCCGATCTTACCCCTCCGCATCCCATTTTGTTCTCTATATTTTTCTCTATTTCTTGTACTCAATTTTGATTCTCCTACCCCATTTTTTTTTGGAGGGGGGAAATTTCCCCTCCAATTTTTGTTTTGCCCTTACTAATCGAAAAACCCAAAAAAACAAAAAATCGCGATTTTCTCGAAAACTACTACGAATTTCGGCTATACATAATATCGATGGCACTCATTTTATTAATATCAACCACCTCATCACTGGTCCTCGGAATATTTCCTTGTATTTTAACTTTTCCAAAGCCTAGTAGAGAACCAATTGAATTTTCTACAGTAAAATCGATATCCACTGAAGACTTAATAGTTGCTTTCAAGGTATTATTATTTGCGCTTAAATTAAAAAAATTCTTATCATCTGTACCGAGACGCACTTGTTCTTCAATATACTTCTCTAAATCTGCTACGTCATAAGTACCCTGTGGAACTAATATATTCTCCCAATTCCCGGGCTTACCCGAGGCTATAGCATAATATCGAAATATTCTCCGATGTAACATTTGAAATAGAATTATAAGTTTGCAAACTCAACATACACATTTCAAATTCACCATTTAAATATACAGGCGGATTCAATACACATGTCAACTGTGGTCCTTCTCCTGATAAAACAAAAGCCAAATTATCCGCACCTCCATCACCATCACGTTCCATTTTATATACATACAACAATATTAAATTATTTACTAAAAGAAACTCGTTCTCAACTAATGAATCCTTTCAAAAAGAATAAACACAAATGTCCACAATTCACAGTATTCAAGTCTTGATATCTCTTATAGTTATATCGTATAACGCCACCCGCATTCGATAATAAATAGTTTTCGACCTCAGTCGGAGGTCTTAAATCACCATAACTATCGAAATACTTTATTATATCGTCATGCTTCATAAAAGCTACCCAATGAGTACCTTCTCCAACATTATCGTCCAAATTAACTATTCCCTTTTCTCTTTTGCGTATGATTGCTGGTAGGACATCTCTACTAAATATACCCCGAAAATTTCTTATTTTCCATCCTCTAACATATTTCCATAAATCGACTTCAGTTAGAGGTCTTCGGGGTAATTTGCTTAACCGTTTTTTGAAACATTTCCACTGGGTAAATATACGCCACAACCAGATTTGTATGGTTTAATATATAACCCACTTCCAATTGATATTCCACACTCCGACTTATATGGTTTCACATATAAGCCGCTACCAGCTTTTGACTCCATAGCAGTATTATGGCGTTTAGTTTCTTCTAATCGATCTCTTGCAGCTTTAGATGAATTAACTGCATTCGCAATGGCTGCAGCACCTCCACCTTGCGATCCCAGGGCACCCAAAGCTGCAAATAACGGAATTAATGGTAAAAAGCCACCCTTCTTTGGTATTGGAATAATTCTCGAACGAGGTAATAAAATTTTCTTTCCAGACTTCCTCAAACTCCGATATGCCACTTTTGCATTTTCTAACATTCCTTTTCTACTGCCCGCCCGTTTTATTGCATTGCGTGCAATTCTCATTGCCTGCATAAATGATATAGAACCACCCACAAAATTCCGTTTCATGTTTCTACTCCTTTGTCTATTAACTGGTTTACTGTGTCGAGTCACTCCTTTTCGAACCCGTCTCCTCACACCCATACCTAATTTTGTTTTACCTTTCATAGCACCAGCAACTATAACAGAAGATAATTTTTCTCCAACTCGAGCGTCTGCACTCACTCTTTAATCGTTTAATAGCAATATCATACAATTTTTTATCCGCTATATGTCGCTCTGATAAATCACCAGATTTTGAATAAGCTATATCGTGCTCTTTGCAAGCCTCATCTAAATCATTCACGCCTTTATCACCTCTCTCCAATCGCTCGTTTAATTTCGTTCCTGGTCCACAAAATCTATACCCTGGTATATGTAGTTCTACTGGAAGCTTATTTATTATTGTATTCAATAGCCCGCCACCTTTCCTTCTGCCTTTTCGATTTAAACTACGCCGTTTAACCAAATTCCCCATCTTTTATAGGCAAAAGCTTTAATGTATCTATCATAAGCGATGGTTCACACTTTAACACAAAACGCTCTCAATTTTTATATTTATACACACTCTCTTTTCTCTTAATTTGCAATTATAACTATCATACAACAACCTCTACACTTTAAATAATTCAATATACTTAGTTCCTTAATTTCTACTCATAATATAAAATAAAAGACTGTATTCATAACATAATTTATTATTATTAATTTTTATATGTACATATAATTTCAATTACGATTTCTTCTTATTAGATCAATATCCTGGTAAACTTTTTGAAGATGATTTACCAACATCTCTTTTGTTATACACACACATTCTAGAGTTGATCCCTGCAAAACTTTCTCTATTTCCATATTCAGATCCCCTCCACTTACAGGTAGATATTGAATAACATCCTTATAAAATTCATCATACTTTAAGTTTCTTAACGATTCCAACCGGGATTCCAGCACCTTTCTCACACGCCACAATTCTGACAAACCTTCAAATGATAAATACAACAAATCTCCGTCTTTGTCAATTTTTAATATTCTGTTCTCCCCATCAAAACATTCGCTAGAAAGTTCTAAATTCGATATGCGCATACTTGGAAACTTTCCACCACAATAATCGAAATACTTCTTCAATTTCACGCTCTGCATCATAAATTCTGCCCATTCTTCAGAATTAAAAAATATGCATTGCTTTCTCACACCAACAATCTTCACTATCGGTTTGAAAAAATTATCTGGTAATAAACCAACACATACCCACTTTGAATGACTTTTATTTAAAAAATAAATGCTCTTCTACTAGAGGTAAATTCCATGAAGATTCGAAAACTAATTTTTCAGAACATCTGTCAAATTCTTTCTAAAAATTATCCATTTTTCCCACTTCCGAAAAAAAATTTTCTATAATAGGATCGAGCACTTGTTTCTCCATTACCTTATTAAAATGTTCTTCGTTAGAACTCACAATTCTTAATTCACCTTCTTCTAAACTATCTAAACGATCACAGCCACACTTACGCTTCACCGTTCCCATTATATATATACTGACTTCTTAACATCGCTGGATTTATATAGTAGCCCCTATGAACTGCCGCTGGCAAACACCAACTGCGTCTTTATAAACCTCTCATCGGTAAACCTGCGCTTTGATTCTAGCACCTCCTCATGTAGAACCTCCTCATTGCCCTTGAGCTGTGCCACAGGTTCACCTTATTTAAAATATATTATTTAAATCATATTTAATGTTTTAGTTTTTTCTTTTTCGGTATTCTAAATTTTCTAAATTGTTGGGTAATACTCTTTTTACAAACTGAGCAACACCTTGACCTTGGCATAGCCGATTATAGCACCTCCTCATGTAGAACCTCCTCATTGCCCTTGAGCTGTGCCAGAGGTTCACCTTGACCTGGACCTTGACCTTGACATAGCCGATTCTAGCACCTCCTCATGTAGAACCTCCTCATTGCCCTTGGGCTGTGTCACATGCAAGGTCAAGGGCAATGAGGAGGTTCAACATGAGGAGGTGCTAGAATCGGCTATGTCCCTCTACTTTATTGTCATGGCTCTAGAAAAAGCGCTACTACTAGTTTTTAGTCCCATTGGAAGTCGGCACATCTGGTATTGATCTTTGCCGGTTGTAAATGCTGTGTAAGGATGGCTTTTGCGTTCTAACTCGATTTGATGATATCCTTGCGCTAGATCTAAATGAGAAAAATAGACTGCGCCCGAAAGTGAGTCTAAGATCTCGTTGATCGATGGCATTGGGAATCTGTCATCGACTATCTGTTTATTTAACAGACGGTAGCCGATCACGATCCTCCACTTCTGGTTTCCGTCTGTATCTTTCTTTTTGGGTACTAATAGTAAAGGTGATGACCATGGTGATTTTGCTTTTTCTATAATACCATCGGACAAAAGTTTGTCTACTTGTCTGTCGATCTCATGTTTTTGGGCGTGTGGCAACCGATAGGGCTTAGAATATATTGGATTTTTTTGTTGGCTAACCTGTATGTCTCGCCTGTATATATCCGTGTGCGTAAGTTTGTCTGACTCGAGAAAAAAAACGTCGCAATACTTAGCGACAATTTTCTGCATTGCGATATTCTCTTCCATGTTTAGATGTGACGTATTTACTGTTTGTAAAACTTTGCTGACGCGCTCGACCGATTTGGGACCATTGTAGTCAAAAGTGCAAACGTTGTAATTATCGAGGTCTGTGAACGTCGGGGAAAAGCTTTTCAATGTCGCGTCGCTATTTCTTGTGTTGATTACGCGTACGGGCACTATTCCGTTCTTCGGAGAAACAACTGATCCGGCCACAAATACTCCTGGGGCCGCTTCTTTTTGTAATATAAGGCAATCGCTACCTGTATTTATTTTAAAATATTTAATTACTTCGCATCTAGCTGGGATGTTTGTAACCGTGTTTTCCTCTGAATGTAAAGGTAAGGTTATTCGCCGACCTTCTATTAAAAATGCAAGATTGTACATTTCGTAATCTAACACCGCGTTGTATCTAGTAAGTATATCCGAACCGATAATTCCTACTAGTTTGTTATTGTTTACATCGTTTAATATTGCGAATTTATGTTCGACCTTGGCTTCGCCTAACTCCAGTGTAATAAATGCGGACCCGATTGTTTTTGTTTGTCCGTTTATGCCTACTAAGTTTAATTTATCTGTTTTGTCAATATTTATATTTGGATATTTAGTATTTATAAATATAACGCTTAAAGAAGCACCTGTGTCAACTAGAAATAGATTCTCCTTATTATTGAAACTTAAACTTAAACCGTCGAGGTTAAAACAGCACTGAATAGCATGTTTTTAGTTGACTGCTTTCTGAAAAAACTGCAATTCCCGTTTTCCCTCATTATCAAGAGGAACCGCGTTTGCTGATGCAGAAAATACTTTATTTCGATTGTCGCGCTTATCGCGTCTCGGAAATTTTTTCCTATAACCGTGATTGTAGTTGTTATTGTACAGAAAGTTTCTTTGCTTGTTGTCGTTATTTGGATGCCTGAATTTTCGGTACCGGTTGTCTCTACCGTGAGAATTGTTATGCGGTGCTCTCCTTGAGAAATTATAAACGCCGTTACTGTTGTTGGTAGGGTTAAGTATTTGTTCGTTTGAGGCTTCCTGGATAGCTTCGCACAGCGTACTCGGGTTACGAGCTTTTATTAATAGTTTTGTATTTGTGTCACGAAGTCCGTTAGCGAACATATTAACCGCGATTTGTTCGTTGACGATACGAAACTTGTCGACCAATGTCTCATCGTCGCCTGCTTGTGCAATTGTTAAGTGGGCGAGAAGTTCTTCGACCGTCTCCCCGTATTCATTGATTGACTTCGCGCCTTGCTTAACATTGTATAATTGCGTGGTCAATGCCGTGACCGACTTTTTAGTAACGAAATGGCGTTTTAAATCCGTGATTAGGGCGGCGTTATTGGGGTAAGATTTAAGTAGTCTTAATTTTGCTTTCGCGGATAACCGGGTTTTGAGAATGTATTTCGTTAAGTTTTCTTTTCCCGCGTCATCTAACAATGAGTCATATAATTCAATTGAATCTATGAGTTGGAGAGTGACTTCCTCTTTGCCATTCATTACAGGTAATAAGCTCGAGGCAGTACGTAAATCGAAATTTTCGGCCATGTTACAAGTTTTTATATTTAAATTACTTAATCTACTCTTTAAAATTTCGGCAGCCTCGTTTAACGTAACAGTAATGTTCTTGATACAATTTTTAGTTGCTTCTGATGTACTTAAATTATGAGCTACATTATTGAAAATGTCTTTTATCTCGCTTAATTTATGCTTGAAATTGTCTATCTGCGCTTGCTTGCGTTTAATCACATTCCTATCACTCCTATTACTAACATTGTCTTTTCTTAGATTGCTATAAAATACCTTGACTTCTTCTTGTATCTGAAGGAATTGATCCGGGGCGGACATGGGGTTGGGCTAGACCTTTTCTTGGCTCCGGTGGAATTCCATTTGAACCTGTGCGGAGAGGGCCTTCGTCATCTTCTTGTTTATGTGCCTGTCCACACCGTAGCAGCAGCAGGAGGTTAAGATGATAACTCCCACAAATGCCACTACGCCTAGGATGTCGATAGTGTCCACGCTGTTTTTCACGTTGGCGTCGTTTCCCGCTATGATTACCTCCTCTTTTGTCGCGTAGTTACCCATTTGTCTCGCTAACCTGCCCAATTTTCCTCTTGTTTACTTTGTTGGTTCATTCCGGTTTCCCGCTTGGTTTCCTTCAGCCTTAAATGGCTGGCAGGGCCATCTAGTGACGTGGATAGGCAGGATTGCCATGTAATGTGGCTTTGCCTTACGGCCACATTGTTGTGTAGGTTCGAGAATGAGTGTATAATTAAATAATACGAGTTCGGAGTAGGTTTAACATAGTATAATTAATCAACACTTACAATGAGTTAACAGTATTATTTACATGGATAATAAATCAATATATGACAGCGGTCGAAGGAGAGTTCTGTAACGTACTCTCTGATCGTACTGACTGTCTAACTGAGACTTCCTTCTCTCTTGAATCTATTGTCTTATATACGTTGAAAGATCCTTCTTTCGACCCTGTGTTACTTAAACACTGTCAATATGTGCAAGTGTGTAACCCTGATTCATAACCTTGCGTATGCAATCAAATGTACCGAGGCCAGTATTGATATAATACACTACGTATCGTTATGATACAATATATTGAGGCCGGGGCCATCTCCTTGCTAAAGTAGTACATACACATGGTATGCATAGAGTTATTACTTATTACAACCTCTTTCATATATATCTATGAAATCCGAACTTGTTGAACATGGATTTATACTCGACATCACTTTGAACTTTGGATACGCTATGTGAACGTCAAACTCTGAGTGGTCGTGAAAATAAACTGGAAGTACACTATTGGGTTTATAATTTAAGTTACAAGCGGAACATATAGTTCCCCGATACATACCAAGAAATGATAGTGGTCCTTAATTTTGATTACGTTTTCATCGAAGGTACGACAACATAGAAAACTTGAAGTTGTATTATTATGATTGTTTAATTGTGGAATAGATAAATTAATAATTGAGTAATTATCACTTTAATATTCCGCATATACAGGGTGGGGCACGGCAATCGGATGTTTTTGAAATAACAATAAAATCGTCAGTTTTTGCATTAAAAGAAATTTATTGGTAGGATTACATACGCAAGAATTTAGCATTTCATAATTTGCGGAAAATTACTTCAGGCATTTGATGTCCGTTTTTGTTTACGCATTGTTGTAGTCGTTCACGAAAATTGACTTCCGCTCTTTCCAGCAGGTTTCTAGGAATTAGATTAATTTGTTGACGTATCGCTTCCTTCAGTTATTGTAACGTACGAGGTCTACCCTCGTAAACACGAGACTTGAGGAACCCCCATAGAAAGAAATCACATGTGGACAAGTCGGGAGACCGAGGAGGCCATAAAACATCACCAAATCTCGCACCATGGTCCATGGTATACCGGTGCAACCATGGTCTACCGGACCGGCAGGATAAATATGAAAGTTGCCCAACCCATTGCTGGTGAAAGTAGGTCAGGCGCAGTCGTCGATATATTAATAAAATAATAAGATCGTCGCATATCGTTGTTGACGTAGGAGTTTTTTTCGAAAGTGAAAGGATAGAGGTGGTATTATTTTAATTTAACATTATTTAGTTATAATTCGAACGGCGAACAGTAAGCATGCCAGATTTAACGTTACCAGGTTATAATTATTTAGGTCCTGGTAATCCTTTAAACAAAGGACCACCCACTAATAGTGCAGATAATATCGCTAGGGAACATGATTATGCATATTCTAATGCTATAACAAAAAAAGATATTTATGCAGCCGATCGACAAGCTATTAAAAAATTTAGTTACGATTATATTAAAACAGGTGATACAGGTGATTTATTGGGAGCAGTTGGATTAGGTATAAAAGCAGCTGTGGAGGAACCTTTAGGACTAGTATTATACGGTATGCCGAGTGGTAAACGTGCTTCTTACGACGTTCCTTGGGGTTATAATCGTCAAGGACAACCTTTTTATAATTACGGTAATCGATTGTATTCTGATAAAGCGGCCAACAAAAAGAAAAATAAAAAAGGTCAGTATGCCAAATAAAGTATCACCTAGAAGTTTTCGTAATCGTAATCGCTTGTCATTATTAAGACCATTTCAACTTAATGCTCCACGTCTTATTTATTATTCAGACAATAAACCTGTACCAAATCCAGAAAGCAGAAGACGAAGTAAATCTGCCGAAGCAGGACCTTCCCGATTACCTCCAATACCTCAAGTCGATTCCGAAGACGAATTTGATGCACCTTTGGCTACTTCTACTCCATTAGAAATGCAAGCAGATGCTCCTGTTTCTTCTTCAAATTCTAATACACAATCAAATTCAACAGCACCTGGAGCACCTATAGTTATTTCAAATGTATTACCAGATTCTCAAACAATAAAATTTAATCGTTCACGATTGTTTACATCTTGGGCCAACGAATATGTTGTTAAACTTGATGAAAAAATGACACATACTAGTCTAGCTTTACCTTTAGCAGCCGTACCAGTTGAATTATTGATGTTTTACATATCACCGGCCGAATATGATTTATTACCAATTGGATCTAGAGTTCAAGAAGTAAATGTAACAGTTACACCTGTGGGAAGTAAAGTATGTTTTTCTACAAATGAACAAAATGCTAGATGGACTAATTCTACTCAAACAATATTCGGAATGTCAGCTTTTGGTTTAAATAAAACGGGATATTCGACAAATACAAAAATTACTACGAGGGATCCTAAACAAGTAATGAAACCTACTAGTTTTACCCAATGTAACGCACAAAAACATTGGGAAGCACGTCTTTGGGGTAATCCATCTAAACGATCACAATTTGCATCTTGTATGTCTACAGTACGTGCATTTCCTTGGTATGCAACATGGGCTGTTCCTGGAATCGATAGATTACAAACTTATTATCCTGATTTATCTCAACATGTGGATATGTGGGAATTTTATAGTATGATTGGTCAACCGATTCATTATCATTATAAACCTAGAAACGGATTAATAAAAAATAAAAAGATTGCAAATATTAATTATGAAAATGAAGATAGGTTATATAATACATTCACAAACGCTATGACAGCTCATACTGTTACTAGGATATCAGATGCTAAAGGAGGTGTTTCAATGACAACTTCAGATATTAATATTAATAGAGAATTAACAAATTATAATAATAGATTAATAGATATTTATGCCACAACTAATATGCATGGACAAATGCAAAATAATACGGTGCAACCTTCACTACACGTGGGTTTGCAATCTGTACAAGCTAATGCTCCCGACGACGAAGGTTCTACGCCGGAATTTGTCAACGCATGTGCTTATTGGAAAGTAGATACAGAAATTATTATTTCATTTGGTATTTCATGTCAATATTTGTCAACAAAAGCATCTAAATATGGAAATTACGGAGAACAAGATTTCATTCCTATGAATACCGATCAAGCTAATGCGTTTTATGATAATTATCATACGTATGGTATTTTAACACACGAAGAAGCGAAAACTCCTGCTACTACGACTTCAACAACAGCTGCCGGGGTCGCAACTTAATGTAAACAATATTAATTATGTAAATATATTTATTAGAAATAAATTTTTTTTTTGTATTTTTTTATTTGATTAATTACATAATATTATACAATTACAATATATTTTACAATTAGGTAAGTGATCATGGACATTAAATTAATTACAGTACATTAATTATAATATATTATACAATTTAAAAATATCTATCAAGGCTAACGGGTACAGTTGTTTAAAATCTTCGGTACTTGAAGGTAAAACAGACCAATAATATTTGCTTAATCTAACATTAAATATTTCATTTTCTGGAAATATATCTGTATTAGACGTTACTAAAATCGGTGTTTTGTCGATAACTACCTGATTTTCGTATTTTACATTCGCTGGACAATTATCTCCGGCAAATAACATTTTAATTGTATCTAAATTCTCTCTCGTGAAATTAGGTTCGTCCCATAACAAGACACGTTTATCGGTGCAATCGTTTAACGGAAAATTATCATTTCTATTGAAATTTCTAATTTGACCGACGGATATAAAAAAATTTGATATAAAACGAATAAAATATGTTTTACCGCTACTAGCCGGACCGACGATTAAAATAGTTTTTTTTTTCCCGTTTTCTTTCGCTAATGTTAAATACAAATTTTGTAAAAAATTTATACGAACATCGATATCTGGAAATTGAATTCCTAATAAAAATTGAACTCGCGAAATAGATTCTTCGATTGTGTAATAGTAATCCGTGATATTAGCAGACGTACAAGAAAAAAAAGGTTTATGCTCGGTATACATCTCAATGAAATCTTTAAAAGTCTTATGTTTCAATTCTCGTGACCAGGTACTGAAAACAGTTTGTAATACTTGATTTGAACGACTATAAAATTTAAATTCACTATTTAACCAGTGAATGGATAAAATTGAATTATTTATTGGTGTGATGGCCAGGGACTTCACCAATTGGTAGAGCGCTTCCTCTTGACCGTGGTTTGTACGTCGGGATGATTCTGAGAATGTTGATGAATTGCTTGAATGAGCGACGTTGTGAGTTCTCCGATGCGATTGTCGTTGGTCAATGGGATCACAAATTTCAAATCCTGTAATAAAAATTTAATTATGAAATTGACTGATCTGGTATAGATTAGAAAACATGCATTTCAATATTAAATTTCTATTACCTGAATCACCTTCGTCCATAACTTCTCCGACGGTACAGTTAGAGCATCCGCAAAACGAAATACCTTCAATTGGCAGTAATACTTGCCCTCCTTCTCGGGGTAAGTATAGATACTTAATTGATCTTGGGAATGTAGACAAGTAGCACAAGAGATTTCTCGCATATTGTTTTGTAACGAGTTGCCCCGGGACCCTTCTATAATGGGTTCGAACACATCCGTCGAACATCCGGCACCTACATGATCTATTTGACCATGCACATGAGTGGATGACATGGTAATGGGTCCTATTTTCAGCCTCTTCGACGTGTTTTGATATGAGGAGGAACCGTCTATTTCGTTGGTTTTGTTGGTAGCGCATAAACCAATCAAAGATTTCGACACCATTAGAAAGTCCACATGCATCATGTACGGTATGCAAGAGGGATTTGTTGTAAAATAATTCTGTAAATTGGTCCAATCTACAGACATCTCGGAATTCTGGTCTCGCAAATTCAAATAAGTTTGCCGAATAACTTTCAAGAAATCCTTCACTTGGTCCTCCACCGAGTTCATTGGAAAATTCATTATATCCTGTATTCTGGGTAAAATTATTTGCAAAAGCGTTATCAAGTGGATCCATTGCTGTGTTTTTTCGTTTAAAGGTTGGGATTCTTCAACTGCTACCGAAGATTCTGTACTTGACATTTTTTTAATCGACGTTTAATAAAGGATTATTGTTTCTGATTCCTAAAACATAATTAAAGGCTAAATTAAAATTCGGATTAAATTCGGGATCGTATTCGGCGCATAGTTCACAAGATTGAGATAAAATAATCTGACGTATCTCTTGATTGCATTTAAAACACAAATATTCCAATGTTTCCGGTGGCTTAGTTTTATTCCACATATGAGTTTCGTCTGGACAGTTATTGAAATTTAACGCCTGTAATTTATATTCTTTTCCCTCAAATTCTAACTTAAAAGGTATTTGCTTTATACATTTCGTATGAGCGTATTTAAAAAATTTCGTATCTATATACCATATATCGGGATTACAACTATATCCAATAATATCATTATGTGTTAAGTAGCAGAATTCCGTCAAAATATCATCTTCTAATCTTTTTATATGAAGTACTTCTTCTAAATCGTTGAAAGTTTGAACGGCTAAATTTTGTTGCACTTGCGCTTCTTTACTTATAATTAATTCTGTATCCATGATCACTTACCTACACACTAGACAATATAAACTATACTGATTTTCCTATAGAAAATCGAGCTTATATATACCCATTCAAAGAAAAACTCCTCCGTCAACAACGATATGCGACGATCTTATTATTTTATTAATATATCGACGACTGCGCCTGACCTACTTTCACCAGCAATGGGTTGGGCAACTTTCATATTTATCCTGCCATGGTCCATGGTATACCGGTGCAACCATGGTCTACCGGACCGGCAGGATTGAAATGAGATGATTAAGAAACAGAGTACGAAGAACAGCAATACACGCTCTGGCGGTGTGTGCCGTGGCTCCATCTTGCTGAAACCATAATTGTAGAGGATCCAAACCTCTTCTTTTGCAATTCAGGGATAAAATAGCTGTAGGTGTTCACCATATTAATGTAACGCGCCGATGTTACAGTAACGGTAACATCGTTTTGTTCAAAAAAATAGGGACCGACAACGCCAAACCTCCCTACTGCGCACCAAACTGTAACCTTACCTTAGGACTGTGCAGCGGTTTTTGATGCAGCTCTTGAGGATTTTCGGCAGCCCAATACCGACAATTTTGTCTATTGACAGCCCCATTAAGGTGGAAATGGGATTCATTACTCATTACCACCAACATGTTTTCGTTCTGCTCATAAAGTGTAAGCATTTGTTGGGCAAAATTCACTCGTTGCTGGAAATCCCTTTCATTCAATTCCTGCACAACCGCTATTTTGTATGGATGCAAATGTAATTCACCATGTAAAATCCTTCTTACAGTACGATTACTGATTTGCAGTCCGGCCGAATGAGCCCGAGCATAGCGGCGTGGGCTTCGCAGTATCGCTTGTCTAACCCTTTCAACGTTCTCTGGAGTGCGCTCTGTACGTTGGGATCCGAGCGGTTTTATTTTCAGTATTGAGCCTCGTGTTCGAAGATTATGAACCCAACGTAGGATTGTGTTACGCGTGGGGATAGATTCATTTCGATTAATATTGAATCTCCGACGAAATTCACGTTGAACCGTAGTCACTGATTCACCACTTCTAACGAAAGAATCATATGCAAATATGCGCTGTTCTAGCGTCCACGGCTCCATGACAGTAACTGACAGTAAAATGCTTTGAGTCAGGGAAGGTATCCCCACCTGTCAAATGCCCTTTCCTTTTCTAATCGTCGAATATTATGCATTCTAAAAACATCCGGTTCATGTGCCCCACCCTGTATAATAACATGATGACTTCCGTTTGAAATTGAAATATTACTGTATATATTTTTACATCTTTTATATTGCCACTTGTAAGTTCAGCTCTACCACATTTTCATTATAGAGACCGGTGCCTTCAAGAATATTCGATTTTTTTCTTGTAATACTTTTATACTGTCAGCATTGAGGTCAAACATTATTCTCCTCCAATTCGCACAAAACTGTTTTTCCAAATTTCGTCTTTAACATCCTTGTATTTAGGATATTATATGGTTTATTCTTGTTTAGTTCAATTATCTGTGTGGTGTTTCGATTAGACAGGTTCTCCCCTCTATTTTTTAATGTGAGAAACAAGTTTGACAAAAATTACGTGAGAAGATGATGCTCATGGGTTCTAAACAATCGCTAGATTTTTTTATCTCGCGGTCTGCTAAAAAAATAATTTGATGTTTCCGTTAATGTTTTTTTTAACTCACCTACGTATATCAAAATAGTGGTGAATAAAATGAGAAAACATGGAGATGTGGCTGCGTTCATATCGTTCGTTGGACGTGTAGTAGCACAATGTGCATAATATGTCGAACGGACCATGGATATCTTGAAAACCGGTAGTACTGATACACTTTCGACGATTTAGTTCAACTCTTAATTGAAATCTGCCATAACCTCTTTCATATATATATATCTATGAAATCCGAACTTGTTGAATATGGATTTATACTCGACATCACTTTGAACTTTGGATAGGCTATGTGAACGTCAAACTCTGAGTGGTCGTGAAAATAAACTGGAAGTACACTATTGGGTTTGTAATTTAAGTTACAAGCGGAACATACCGAGCTATTATTTTACTATGCAACATATACATATGTTGCATTTTAAAATAATCGAATCAAAGCATTATACGATAGGCAACCCATTACGTCAAATATTCTTTCGCGTTTCAAACTAATATGCAGTACTTTTTGAATACTCTTCGGTGTTGTGTTCTAAGGGAAAAAATTCAAATGTGTTTAAACTCTAAAAACAGACAAAGAGTAGGTCATTTATTGATATACATAAGGAATTAAATGTTTAAATATTTTAATTATAAGTATTTTTCAAAATGACCGCCTTCTTGTTCTAAACAATAACCTAAACGATAATAAAAATTTCGTATAGAATAGGTTATTTTATTTGGTGATGAAATCTGCCATAACCTCTTTCATCTGGTATATCTATGAAATCCGAACTTGTTGAATATGGATTTATACTCGACATCACTTTGAACTTTGGATAGGCTATGTGAACGTCAAACTCTGAGTGGTCGTGAAAATAAACTGGAAGTACACTATTGGGTTTGTAATTTAAGTTACAAGCGGAACATATAGTTCCCCGATACATACCAATGAAATGATAGTGGTCCTTAATTTTGATTACGTTTTCATCGAAGGTACGAGAACATAGAAAACCTGAAGTTGTATTAATATGATTGTTTAATTGTGGAATAGATAAATTAATAATTGAGTAATTAACACTTTAATATTCCTGTGATGTGACCCGGTCCTGAAGGGGCACTTCGCTGCGTTTGTACGCAGATTCGCCGATATATTAAATAATAGACGGGCAGCGTTTGGTTAACAGCATATAATTAATTAACACATTATAAAGAATCAACAATAACAATATACATAGTAACAAATAGACACTAGTCTTAAGGAGGTTTCTATAATACACTCTCTTCTATAATAGAGGACTCTGTGTGTGTCTGTGTCTTACTGTCGCTAGAGATCTGATGGACCTCATTATATAATGGGTGATTCATTTAGAGATACTTTTTCCAAAAGCAAAGAACAAATGAAAAAGGCCAATTTATTTAAGAAGCTTGATTATCATACAAAAGAACCATTCTTTACAATTATTTTTTAAAGATTATTTCTCTCAAATGTTGGCCGCGACTGCGGTTAACGTAGTCTATTCTGCTGTTCCAATTTTCAATGACGCGTTCTAGCATTTCGAGTGGTATTTGTCCAATGACCCGAGTAATATTGGCCTCCAATGCCTCAATTGTAGCCGGTTTATCCATGTAGACTTTATACTTCACGTAGCCCCACAGAAAAAAGTCTAATGGTGTGATGTCACAAGATCTAGGCGGCCAATTTACTGGTCCGAAGCGTGAAATTAAATGTTCACCGAATCGCAGTAAAGCCATAGTTTCACGAGCTGTATGGCTAGTGGCGCCATCTTGTTGGAAGTAAATGTCTTGTAGACCACGGGTGTCAAGTTCAGGCAGCAAATAGTCCCTTATCAAGGCGCGATAACGGTCGCCATTCACAGTCACATTCCGGCCGGCTTCTGTTTTGAAGAAATATGGACCAATTATTCCACCGGCCCATAATCCGCACCAAACAGTTGTTTTGTCTGGATGTAATGGTAGCACTTCAATCTCTTCAGGTTGCTCATCACCCCAAATACGGGCATTTTGCTTATTCACGTACCCATTAAGCCAGAAATGGCTTAATAGCCATAGCGGAGAATAGCGGAGAACAAAATTTTTGTCGAAAACAGTGGATCTTCTGCAAGTTATCAAGAGTCCAACGGCTGAAACGGAAACGATTCGGAAGGTCGGTCGCCTTTAGTTCTTGCACTAGTTGAATTTTGTATGCTTTTAAACCAAGATCCTTTCGTAAAATACGTTGTTGCATACGACAAACCAAGCTGTTGAGAACGGCGACGAATTGATTCTTCCCGGTCTTCGCGTACACTCGCTGCTACCGCCGCTATATTTCCTTCACTACGTGCTGGATGAGGTCTATGTGGTCGCGTATTATCCATTATTGTAAATTGAGTTTCAAACTTATTGATGGTATAGCGAATTGTGCGTTCGGTAGGCCGATTATGTGGCCCATATGTTGCTCTAAGCGCACGATACACATTCCTTGTAGAACGCCCATTTTCGTGATAAAGCTGTACTATTTGTAGACGCTGTGCCGGGCTAAGTCTTTCCATTACGTAATGTCAAATAGTACTGAACCAGAATGCGCAGTCCGCTGACGCGTCGCATGCGCGCTCAGACATTAAATCCCCACCTAAAAAAGTACCTCCAAATGAATCACCCATTACTTCAGTGTGTCCTCATTCAGACTAGTGGCCTCAGTATAAGATCAACAAAGTGGTGAAAGAGTTATTAGCCCCTAAAATAGTTTGGGCAGCAATACCATAGATGGAATTAGGACGAGTCCTAATTCCGCCCCTGGTCTTCAAAGGCCCCTCGAAAGACTTGCCGGCCAGCTCAGTATAAGTAAGCGGGAGCGTCGTGGGCCAACACAACGCAAGATCTAAAATGGGCACCACTGCGTTCGGACTGGCAAGTACTTAGGTTAACGCAGAACACCCTCGGGCCTAAAAGGCATATGATCACTACAAGGGGGTGTTCGGCTACCTGGTGAAATTCTACCAACACTTTTGCTCGTTCGGGTATAGGGCAAACAAACGCAAACACAAATTTAACAGTAGGAATTAATTTATTGAGCGAAACAATGGTTTAGGTACGGTAAATACATACAGTGAAAGTACAAGTCTTCAGTAAAATGTTAAACTCTACAGTTAAGATTACCCCTATATGTTATATTCATATATGTCACGCTAAAAATAGTGAAAACATGTGCTAAGTTAATAATCAAGCGTCAGTAGAACATCAAAGCTTTGTTGTACTTCACATTGTCTACGCTACACACACTCATCATCACGTCTCATATTTTATTCCATATATCGACGACTGCGCCTGACCTCCTTTCACCAGTAGTAGGTTGGGCAACTTTCATATTTATCCTGCCGGTCCGGTAACCATGGATGAATCCGGTAACCATGGAGCATGGCAGGATAAATATGAAAGTTGCCCAACCTACTACTGGTGAAAGGAGGTCAGGCGCAGTCGTCGATATATGGAATAAAATATGAGACGTCGCATATCGTTGTTGACGTGAGAGTTTTACACGAGGTCAAATTATAGAGGTGGTATTATTTTTAAATAATATTCTTCAGTCATAATTTGAACGTATAACGTTACACATGCCTGATTTAACATTACCAGGTTATAATTATTTGGGTCCTGGAAATCCTTTACATAAAGGACCACCTACAAATAGTGCTGATAGTATTGCTAGAGAACATGGTTATGCATATTATAACGCAATAACAAAACAAGATATTTATACAGCAGATCGGCAAGCAATTAAAAAATTTAGTTACGATTACATTACAACAGGTGATACTGGAGATTTATTAGGAGCGGTAGGATTAAGTATAAAGCTGCTGTAGCTGCTCCTTTCGGAATAGTGTTATACGGTATGCCGAGTGATAAACGTGCTGCGTACGACGTTCCTTGGGGTTATAATCGTCAAGGAAATCCATTTTATAATTACGGTAATCGATTATATTCCGAGAAGGCCATTGAAAAAAAAATAAAAGAAAAGGTCAATATGCCAAACAAGTATCACCTAGAAGTTTTCGTAATCGTAATCGTTTGTCATTGTTAAGACCATTTAATCTAACTGCTCCACGTCTCATTTATTATTCAGGAAATAAACCTATAAAAAACAGCGGAGATAAAAGACGTAGTCGATCTACAGAAGCTGGTCCGTCTACATCAAGATTACCTCCAATTCCTCAAGCCGATTCCGAAGACGAATTCGATTTACCTGTAGCAGCATCAACACCCCAGCACGCCCCAGCACCGCAAGGATCTTCTAATAATCAATCAAATTCAACTACAGCAGGTGCCCCTATTGTAATTTCTAATGTATTACCAGATTCTCAAACAATAAAATTTACACGTTCACGATTGTTTACATCTTGGGCAAACGAATATGTTATGAAAGTAGATGAAAAAAAAACACATGCTAGTATGGATTTACCTTTAGCCGCAATACCTGTAGAATTACTTATGTTTTATATATCGCCCGCTGAATACGGTTTATTACCAGTTGGTTCAAGAGTTCAAGAAGTAAATGTAACAGTTACACCTGTCGGCAGTAAAGTATGTTTTTCTACAAATGAACAAATTGCCAGATGGACAAATTCCACTCAAACAATTTTTGGTATGTCTGCTTTTGGATTAAATAAAACAGGTTACTCAACCAATACTAAAATAACTTCCAGAGATGCATCCAAAGTTATGAAACCAACTGGTTTTGCCGCATGCAATGCACAGAAACATTGGGAAGCACGTTTATGGGGAGATCCAGCCAAACGTTCAGATTTTGCGTCTTGTATGTCTACTGTACGAGCATTACCATGGTATGCCACTTGGGCAGTACCTGGTATTGACAGATTAAATACATATTTTCCTGATTTATCACAACATGTGGATATGTGGGAATTTTATAATATGATAGGCCAACCTATTCATTATCATTATAAACCTAGAAACGGTTTAATAAAAAATAAAAAAATGATAAATATCAATTATGAAAATGTTGATAGGTTGTATAACACATATACAAACACCTTTACTGCTCCTATTGTTAGCAGGATAAATGAAGATAAAGGAGGTGTATCCTTAACTAATTCAGATGTTAATATAAACCGAGAGTTAACAAACTATGGTAACAAATTAATTGATATATATGCAACAAGTAATATGTATGGGCAAATGCATAATAATACTGTACAACCATCTTTACATGTTGGTTTATAATCTGTTCAAGCTAATGCTCCTGATGACGAAGGATCAACTCCTGAATTTGTTAATGCATGTGCTTATTGGAAAGTAGATTCTGAAATTATTATCTCTTATGGTTATTCATGTCAATATTTATCTACCAAAAGTGCTAAATATGGAAGTTATGGTGAAATGGATTTCATTCCGGCAAATACAGACCAAGCTAATGCATTTTATGATAATTATCATTCATATGGTATTCTGACGCATGAGGAAGCAAAAACACGAGAGACAACACCTTCCACAAGTGCAGCGGGAACTAACTACTACATAATAAATAATATTTTACAATTTGTTTTTATTATTTTATTTTTAATAAAAGTTATATATACATTATGTTTTTTATTATATAATATTATACAATTTAAAAATATCTATAAGTGCTAAAGGATACAATTGTTTAAAATCTTCATTACTAGTTGGTAAAACAGACCAATAATATTTACTTAATCTAACATTAAAAACTTCATTTTCTGGAAAAATATCGACATTGGATGTAACTAAAATTGGTGTTTTATCAATAACAACTTGATTTTCATATTTGACATTGGCCGGACAATTATCTCCCGCAAATAACATTTTAATAGTATCTAAGTTTTCCCTTGTAAAATTTGGTTCATCCCATAATAAAACTCGTTTATCTGGGCAATCATTCAAATGAAAGTTATCATTTCTATTAAAATTTCGAATTTGTCCCACAGATATAAAAAAATTAGAAACAAATCTAATAAAGTACGTTTTGCCACTACTTGGTGGACCCACAATTAAGATCGTATTTTCTTTTTCCGTTTTCTTTAGCTAAAGTCAAATACAAATTTTGTAAGAAATTTATCCGGACGTCAATATTTGGAAATTGGATAGTTAATAAAAATTGTACTCTTTCTATTGATTCAGCGATCGTATAATAATAGTCCGTGATATTGGCAGAAGTACATGAAAAAAAAGGTTTATATTCGGTATACATTTCTACGAAATCATTGAAACTTTTATGTTTTAATTCTCGCGACCACGTACTGAAAACTGTTTGTAAAGTTAAATTTGTTCTACTATAAAATTTAAATTCACTATTCAGCCAATGTATAGATAAAATTGAATTATTGATCAGTGTTATTGCCAAAGACTTCACCAATTGGTAGAGCGCTTTCTCTTGACCGTGGTGTGGACGTCGGGATGATTCAGAGAATGTTGATGCACTGCTTGGATAAGAGACGTCGTGAGTTCGCCTATTCTGTTGTCGGCTGTTAGAGGAATCACAAATTTCAAATCCTGTAATAAAAATTTAATTATGAAATTGTCCGATCTGGTAGTGATTAGAAAACTTTCATTTCACTATCAAATTTCTATTACCTGAATCACCTTCGTCCATAGTTTCTCGGTTGGAACAGTCAAGGCATCCGCAAAACGATACACCTTCAATTGGCAATAATACTTCCCCTCCTTCTCCGGGTAAGTATAAATACTTAATTGTTCTTGGGAATGAAGAGAGGTAGCACAGGAGATTTCTCGCGTATTGCTTTGTGGCGAACTCCCCCGGGACCCTTCGATAATGGGTTCGAATACATCCGTCGAACATGCGGCACCGACATGATCTGTTTGACCATGAACATGAGTGGATGACATGGTAATGGGTCCTATCTTCAATCTCTTCGATGTGTTTAGATATGAGGAGGAACCGTCGGTTACGCTGTTGTTGTTGGTAGCGCACAAACCAATCAAACACTTCGACACCATTAGAAAATCGGCATGCATCATGTACGGTGTGGATGAGTGATTTGTTTCGAAATAATTCCGTAAACTGTTCCAATCGACACACGTCTCGGAATTCTGGTCTTGGAGTATAAAATAAGTTTGACGAATAACTTTCAAGAAATCCCGGACTCGTTCTGCCACCGAGTTCAAAGGGAAGTTCAGAATATTTTGTATTTTGGGCATTGAAATTTGGAGTATTATCAAGTGGATCCATTGTTCAACTTGCTCGGTCATGTGCGTTGGAATTTCTTCGGTAACTTCTGTATTCGACATACTCCTAATCAACGTCTTCTAAAGGATTTCGATTTTCGTTATCAATTGCTAAAACATAATTAAATTCCATCAAAAAATCAGGATTACAATCTGGATCGAAATCTGCACAATAATCGCAAGATTGTGATAAAATAACTTGTCTTATTTCTTGGTTACATTTGAAACATAAATATTCTTTTTTCGAAACGGGTTTGCTATTATTAAACATATGTGTTTCGTCAGGACAATTGTTTGGTGTTAATGCTGCCAATTGATAAATTTTATTTTCAAACGTTATTTTGAATGGATATTCTTTCATACATTCTGTATGTGCGTAAATAAAAAAATTGGTATCAATATTCCATATATTAGGATGACAAGAATATCCAACCATATTATTATGAGTTAAATAACAAAACTCTGTCAAAATATCATCTTCTAAACGTTTAATATGCAGTACTTCTTCTAATTGTTGAAATGTTTTAACTTTATTATTTTGATCTATTTCTGATGGTTTATTAATAATAAATTCGATGTCCATGATCACTTACCATGATCATAAACCCAAAGTAATCATTCAAAGATAGTAAAAGTATCAATTCATTTACTCGATATTCACAAATTATGCTAAATTGATTAGATTTTAAAATAAACAATATATACAGCACTCAGCCTGTTTAAGTGATTTGTACCAGCAGAGTATCATCCAAAATTTATAAGAGGTGTATCTAGTTTACTAAAGTGGCTCATGAAACAAATATCCTCAGAAGGGATAAGATTAAATTGATCAAATGAACATATAGGGTGCGGCAAAATGATAGGTACTATTTGGGATGTCAATAAAAACCAAACATTTCATATTTTATTTCTTAAATCTACATTTCATGCCATTCAGGAGCGTTATTTTTTAAAAATGATATCTTTTAAATGTAGGTTCTCACGGAAGCGCGTCATTACCCGATGGATCATTTCTTGGGAAATTGCGGCAATTTCTTGTCTTATGGCTGCCTTTAATTCTTTCAAAGTCCGCGGACGATGTGTAAAAACTCTCGATTTGAGGTAACCCCAAAGAAAAAAGTCGCAAGGCGACAAATCAGGCGAACGCGGCGGCCAGGCGAGATCACCCCGTAAAGACACCACTTTGTTTGGGAACATGTCTTGAAGAAGATTAAGTGAACGACGCGTGGTGTGCTATGTAGCACCATCCTGCTGGAACCAAAGATGTTCTCTGTGATTTTCGTTCAACTCGTTAACTTTTGGACGCAGGAAATTGTTAATCATATCAAAATATCGATCTCCGTTGACTGTTATCGTTATTCCATCTTCGAAAAAGTAAGGGCCCCACACGCCGAATTCAGATATTGCACACCAGACGGTAACCTTTGGACTGTGAAGTGGTCGCTCATGTAATTCCTGTGGATTATTTGGCGACCAATAACGGAAATTTTGCTTGTTTACGGTACCCGATAGATGAAAGTGAGCTTCATCGCTAGACATGAATACAGCGCCTCGGGGAATGTTTTGAAGAATATCCCGGCATGAATTTGTACGGGTTTCAAAATCTCTTTCTCTTAATTCCTGCACTACCATCATTTTGTACGGATGCATTTGGAGTGAGTTGTGTAAAATTCTTCGAACACTTCTATCGGAAATTCCCAAAGCAGCTGCATGCCTACGAGCTGAACGCCTAGGAGACTGTTGTACGGAATCTCTTACTGCATTCACATTTTCCGGTGTTCTTACTGTCCTTGGTCGGCCAGTAGATTTTCGTTTAAGCGCAGAACCTGTTTCCCTGAAGTTTAGAACCCACCGACGAATTGTTCTTCCATACGGAACCGCGCCATGCCGAACAACATCAAACTGATTACGTAAGGCACGCTGCGTCGCTATTACAGATTCCCTATTTCTAATAAACTCCTGGACAACGAAAGCACGATGCACTCCGCTCCAAGCCATGTCGATAACTGAAAATTGCATACTTTTGTCTACCTAACGCGACCGCGTGCACAGTGTTGCCGGTTTTACAAAGCGAGCAACCACCTATTTGAAATCCTACCTACCTTTTTGCCGCACCCTGTATTTCAAACTTCGTTACAATATAAAAAAAAGTAAGGATATGAATTTAAACAAATTATGCTTAAATAATACGCTATAAGCCACTTAGTTCGAATGGTATGAAGTGAATATACATATATAATATATAGCTAATAATTTTACAGTTATCGATCAGAGTTAAAGTTATTTTACGAAAAGTATACACTTTTATTAAAAGAAAAAAGGTTTTTTGTTCCTAAATTCGACATAATTATGTTTCGTTCCAGTGTAACATGTGGTTCGCTCTCAGTTTTTATTAAAACAAAGTGTAATGTAGCCGGGTTCTGCGGAGGCTACATTGTTGCGTTGATACGCAGATGCGTATAAGCATCGAAATAATACTCGGATAATGTTGGTTTAACGTAGTATAATAATTTAACACATAACAAACATAACAATTAGTATATATATATATATATATATATATATAACAATGAATAGTGCAGTAGTCAAAGGAGAGATCTAACTGGCACTCGCCATGTCTTACTGACTCTCTAACTATGATTGATCCCTTGTTCTTTAATAGAACATCTTATATACCATATTAGAGTGCCCTCGTTTGACTACGTCCTTACTTATCTGTAAACAGATGTGCAAGCGTGTAACCTCCGATTAATAATGCTTGTGTTTAATTAAGCAGGTGGACCGAGGTCGTGTTTTCTAGTACAATGCAAATAAGACCAGGCTTGACTGATCGAGTACTACAAACATTACTTAATTAGGTTATCACACCTGCCACCCAGCGAGAAAAGAAAAAACAAAAGGATTTGTTTGCTTTTTTCTTTCTCTAGAAATTAGGTATAGAAATTTCTATATGTTCCCTTATTTACTACATGCAGATATAATTTACAATATTACATTTACTTATCTTCTAAATATTTTCGATATTTATTCGACACTAGTATCTATTAAAACGTTCGGTAAAATTATTTAACGTTATTACACAGAAAAAATTATTTCTATATACATACTATACATAATAATATCAAATCGTAAAAGATAAATTTTAAATGGTACATTTTAAATTGTAAAATTATATAACACTTGAAATTGTAACTGATAAATTTCAAAGGATAACTAGTAAATTTCAAAGGATAACTAGTAAATTTCAAAGGATAACTCGAGAACTACGAGAAGTGTAAGCAGTTGTAATATTACCGTCAGTAGTTTGATAAGCTCTTAAATAAGGATATGTCATACGCCATTGTAATCTATTAACATTCATATCAGATCTAGGATTACATTCAATTTCTAATTCCCATGTAATTGTTGCCATGAAAGTATGTGGTACTAAATTATTATCACCGTCAACAATAGGGACCCCTTTTATGAATATTTTTGGTAAAATTGCTGTAAAATCTTCCCTAGCGTCACGATTAAAGTAAATATCAGTTAATTTTTAAAAATTTTGACCGACTTGCGTAAATGTATTGGCAGTAAGATTAATATTATCAGGATTATAATAATTATTATTACCACGCAACGTGAAAAGTATAGGCAAACTAAGGATATTATTGGCAGCTCTACCAGTCAAATCTCTATTTATTAAAGTATTTAATCATTGATCTAATTGCCAAATTGTTTCATTGAATGATGGTCCACTACAATCTATTGCACAGAATTTTGAATCAAAATTATTAAAATCTTTTTGAAATTGATTTTCGCCGGGATATAAAGTAAAAACATTATCATTATTTTGTAAAATTTCAGGAATATAAGAATCTATCAATTGATGTAAAGTCTGATCCCATTCAAATCTATTGGTATCTGTGACTGATGTAGCAGCAGGTATCGGCGCTGTTAAAGAATTTATTTGTGGTATTACCGCGGGTTGATTAGCAGATGTAGTAACCGCAGCAGTAGGTAATGAATGATAAGGTATTCTAAAATAAATTTGACGTTTAAGTAATGTTGCTCTAGTAGTATCATCAGATGCACTAACACCATCAAAAGTTCTAACAAGCGTTTGAATTTCATCATCTTGAATATATTGTGTCATTCCTATATAACCATCTTCATTAACTCCAATTAAAGAAAAAATTGTATTATTAAATGATAATTGAGTACTATTAGCAGTTGATGGATATCTAGCTAACGGTATAGTATGACCTACGGTAACACTTAAACGTTTAGGTACAAAACTATCGTTATTTTCAACTATTGCTTGAATTTCAGCAAAAGTGCAGTATAAACCATAACTATTTAATGGTATATATCAGGTGTGGCCAACTTTGGTGCACATAAGATCTACTTTTTATTTATAAATTGTGTCGCGATCGACCTATTTTTTAGGTAAGAAGGGGATGTTTTTGCAATGTGCTTTTATACCGACGTGCACTTTGGCGAGCTCCATGATTAAGGGGTAAATAATCTACATACATGAGTATTTATTTAATGGGTTAAAAAACTTATGTCCAGAGGAATTAAAACAACATGAGCACTTATTAATAACATTTATTCATTCAAACTTTTTAAATTAATGAGAAACCTGAGTTTGCATTTCCTTTACTAGTGCATCATAATTTGGAGTATATCCTGACAAAGACAATAACAATGAGTCCTCAGTATGAGAATCGGTCAGGACGGAACGAAGTTTAGTTTTAGTTAATTGTAAATATGAAAATGCCGATTCGCACAGATACGTAGATCCAAAGCAAGAATAAATATATTCGCTACATTTGATAATATTGGGATACTTTTCTCGGTTAACATATTTCCAAAAATTTTCTTCAAATTTTCTGGCTTGTAAGATTAAATCAGATTGTAAAATTATAATTTCATTTTCCAAGGCGTTTTGCTCCATATCAAATAAGTCTGCAATTTTTTTGCTAATTTCCTTCACAATTAAATCTTTTTTGAAAGGAAAAGATGTAAATTCCACAATTTCTTTAATTTTTTTAAAATCTTGGAATCGCTTCTCAAAATCTTCCATTACATTTTGTATTTCGGCCACGTACTTGTCAATCTCATAAATAATATTTTTATTTTTTTGTAAGTTGTCTGCCATATTTGGAAAATGGTTCATATTATTTTGTTGTAAATCTTCTATCAACAAAATAAATTTGGTTTTATATGCATCTATGCTGCTAATCATATCAATTATTGTTTTATTTTTACCTTGTAATTCTAAATTTAAATGGCTTAATATGGAAGTAAAATCTGTAAGGAATGCTAAGTCACTAAGCCAGGTTTTGTCATTTAAATATGCATATTTTTTCTCTTGTTCATTAAGAAATTCTATTATTTCAGGCAATAAATCACGAAATCGTTGCAGAAATTTACCTCTACTTAGCCATCTTACATCAGTATGCAATAATAAATCAGACTGACCTTCATCGAGTTTTAGTTGAAAAAGACGACGTTTGAGAGAACTTCCACGAATTGAATTAACAATTTCAAACGCGACGTCCATTACTTCTTTTGTATTTAGTCTCTTGCTGGATAATACTTGCTGGTGAATTATACAGTGGTAACTCAAAAAATCTGGGAATTCATCGTCATTTCGACATAGGGCTATAAATCCATTTTTGCGGCCTATCATTGCAGCTGCGCCATCCGTTGTTATTGAAACTAATTTAAAAAGAGGTACTTTCTTATCATTAAGCAGACTTTTAAACCCGTTGAATATATCTACACCTCTAGTCCTTTCTTTCAAAGAAATCATACCCAACAATTCTTCTTTAGATGTAAAATCTTCAAAAACTAAACGAATGAAAACAAGTAACTGTGCAGTATCACTTATATCTGTCGATTCATCACATTGAAGAGAAAAACAAGAGCATCTGTTAATATCATTTTGTAACTGTTCCTTTAAATTTCCACCCATCTTTTCGATTCGTCGCATCACTGTGTTTCGGGACAGTTGTAGATCTTGAATTGCAGCAGTAATTTCGCTCTTGTTCTTAAAATCATTAAAAAGGGAATCCGAGATTTCCAAGAACATTTCCTTTACAAATTCACCATCAGAAAATGGTTTACATTTTTTAGCTAATAGATAGCTTACTTTGAAGGATGCAGTTGTTACTGCTTGTGACTTCAATATTGGCTTTTTGAAAATATTTTGTTGATTTGTTAATTGAGTTTTAAGATCCCGAACTTTACGTTTTCGTAATTCGGAATTTGGTGGATAATCTGTTTGATACTTGTTATGTAAAGATAAGAAATGTCTCTCCAAATTACCCTTTTTAGCAATGGCTATCGAGCTAAGACATATTAAGCAGCAACATTTATCATTCACCATCGTAAAAAAATAGTTAATTTCCCATTCTTCATTGAAATGATATGTTTTCGATTTTTTTGGTTTGCTATCCATGTTCATAAATAGGTATACTAAAATGCAAAAAATATACGACTTAATAATAGGGCATGTAATAAAAGTATTAAACAGTAACAATATAAATTACAATTAATACCTGGTGTAGGTTTAGCCGATAAACGAAATAGCTAATCATACTTAATAGTTGCGAATAATTAAATTATTATTTTAAATAATGCTTATAAATATTTAATTAAGATTTAAATAATTTTATTTAAAATATATCTCTTATATACTTGCACAATTAATTTAAAGAACACTAATATTTCATTAATACTTACAAATGAAACAATCCGCAAGAGAAATTGACTGTAGCGTACAAACACTAACTTCAGAATGAAAATTTAACACTATATTCTGCAAAATTAGATTCCAAGAATTAATCCTAATGGCATGCAATTTAAATGTTATTATTTTAATAGTCATAAATTTCTCAGAAGTGTAAATACAAGTCAATTTTAAACGCACTGTATTTCAGATTTATTAAATAAACATCATTTATATACGTTTTTATATGTATTGTATAAGTTTTTATCATAAGCCGAAGTATTATGCTGATTTTGTAATATCCCAATTCAAATAATATATAAATAAATTTTATATAGGTAGCAAAAAGTAGCAGCAGCAAAAAAGTTATCTACCGACAAAAGCTTTAAATAGAAAACAGAATTGCAAAAGTGCAAAGAAAAAGAACTTAATAAAACCATTTCAAATGTCAAAACAAACTAATAAAAATAATGATAATATAAAAATTATATCCTTTCTATGAGCTAATCACAGAAAACATTTGAATAAAAAGTATTTGTACTTTTTAAGTTAAAAGTTTTTATGAGATACTTTTCGCAAACCCCGAACTTGCGAGTGATCGACCAAAATTGGTCTCGCGATCGACCGGTCGATCGCGATCGACTTGTTGGCCACCCCTGGTATATATGACCAGTTATGAGTTGTACCAGGAACACCAACAGTAAGATAAGGATAGGAAGCTGATATTTCGGGTACTTCAATAACATAACCAGTATGTTCGCCAATTTTAGCTGTATTTGGTGCATTATCATAATACAATATACGAGTTTTTGAAAACATCTTAAATACTATTACATAAACAATTTAATTGATGAACTAAAACATCTTTATAATCAGCTTTATAAAACGATTCAATAGAATTAGTAGTATTACAAATTTTATGTAAATACTCTTGATAAACGGACATCTTATATTTAATTATAATATAGGTTATAAACGTACGCCAATGATTTTTATGTAATTTATGTATAGGCCAACATTTATCTATTTCAGATACTGTAGCAATATTTTCATTAGTTTCATCCAATATTAAAGTCGGGGTATCCGATAACTGAGAGGACGACAGGATATTTTCTTCGGTGTCTTCGATCCCTTGATCCGATTTGCTTCCCGAGCTTCGAAGTATTTTATGGGCACGATGTTTGATGTCTATATTTAATGGAATACAAGTATGAATAAATCTAATTCTATTGTCACAAAATTCTATATTAGATAATTTGTTCATAGGTTTAAAAATATTCATACGTGCATCAAAAGCTAGTTTTTGGCCTGTACAATATTTATATACAGAATCATTAGCAGTAATTAGAACTGGTATCTTTTTATTTAATCGTTGAGTTCCGCGATTTTTTACTGCAACTGTAGTATTTTGATTACCTTCATATACTAATTTTGCAACCTCAGCTGTTTCATTAGTTGTAAAAGGTTCTTCATGATATACTACGTCAGCATTTGGAGTATTGGCAAAAGTAAAAATGCCATCACTAGTTAATCTATTAGCAAAACGAAATATTTCGTGTAGTGTTGAAAAAAATACAGATTTACCAGTATCAGCAGGTCCAATTAATGCTAATGTATTCTTTTTTGAATCACAATTTAACCATTGGACAAAATTAAGTTCAAATGTTTCAATATTAATATGTTGATATTTTAAATATTCTATAATAGGACAAATACAATGTTTATAATAATGTTGTTTACAATATTTATCTAATATTTCACAAACAGCATGTTTAAATTTACGTTTAGCCATAAAATGAACACGTGTATTTTCAAATAATTCTTTTAAATTACGATTAGCCAAAAAATTTGTAGCATACTCATCCTGAATTGCTTGTTCATAATCAATACATCCATTTTCTAATTTATTCATAAAAAATTCAATAATAGCTGACGTCGGTAATGAATGATTTTTCATATGTGTATATTTAGGTAAAGAATTTTCTGGAAAAATATGTAAGCGGACAAAATGAACATACATTTGAGCCAATTCTGTTGTATTAGTAATTAAATAGTGTGGACTTTTTTTAATGTAATGTAACATTGATCCTATTGATTTAACTAATTCACAATTAACAAATACTTGATCACTACTATTATGAAAAAATTCACTATTGGTAAAAAAACAATTTATGTCTGCAAATAATCCTGATTGATAATGTAATATTTCTTTATTATTTTCATAATTATTACGATAAAATGTTAACATATGTAAATGCCAACCTTTAGCATCATTATGTTCAATAATACCTAAAAAATCAATATTATATTTTTTTAAAATTCGGTCCATACTTTTTAATTCTCCACAACGATGGTAACTTGAACCGTGATAGAATGTATCAAGTATTAAATGAACTTATATCTGTACTTATTACAAAACTAGAAGCTTTATATTTATTATAACTTTTTAAACTTAGTAATTTAGGATTAGTTATATTATACTTTAAGAAATAATTATCTGTAGGATCTAAAACATTAACTCTTTCAGAATTATACTCCAAAATATACTGTGTATACCTAGGAGGATTATCAATAATGGTACTTCCAAAAGAATGATTCATATTAATTTATATATAGGATATATAGGATATATAGGATTTATATATAGGATAACTCATATTAATTTATTACTTCTTTGCGCGAAAGAAGGGAATTTACACTATTGTTGGATTAAGAACTTGTCTCGACTTGTTTCGGCTCAAAAATCACAGCGTGGACACCAAAAATATATTTGTGAAGGATGTCTAACTTTTTTTTACATCGTTAGAAAAATTCCAAAGACATGAACATGAAGATTGTAAGCAGGTGAAGGCGGTGTTTCCAACTATGAATCTGAAGACGAACAAATATGGCGAAGAAGTTCCGGAAAATATACTAAAATTTGAAAAATTTGAAAAGCAGTTAAGAGTTCCTTTTGTTGTGTATGCTGATTTTGAGGCAATATTAAAACCTATTAATATGGTAGAACCGGATCATGTAAAACCTTATAGTGTGAAATGTTTCGAACATCAGCCACATTCTTTCGCTTACTATATAAAATGTTCGTTCGATGAAAATTTGTGTAAACTGCGCACATACCGTGGACAAAATACACCTAAAACGTTCATGACAGAGTTGGAAAGTGATGTAAAATTATTATATAAAAACTATTTGAGTAAAATTGTGGAAATGAAACCCTTAACTGAAGAAGAGTGTTATAATTATGAGCAAGCGAGAAGTTGTCATATTTGTGAAAAAGCACTAGATGTGAATGATAAAGTATGCGACCATGATCACATGACTGGATTAATCGAGGTGCAGCACACATGGTATGCAATATAAGTTACAAAGAACCTCGCTATACTTCAATCATAAAGCACAATTTATCGAATTACGATACACATTTATTTGTAAAATCCTTAGCATTGGACAAGGATGAAATAGATGTTATTGCCCAAAATAAAGAAAAGTATATATCATTTTCTAAGAAAGTATATGTTGGCGATAGAATTGACTGTAATGGTAAGAAGAGGAAAGTCTTCCATAAATTGAGATTTTTAGATTCATTTCGATTTATGAGTTCTTCTTTAGATAAATTATCATCTTATTTAGAGGATTCTCAGTGTAGAGAAGTGTCAAGATATTATATGGGTGAAAAATTTAATTTATTACGACGAAAGGGCGTCTTTCCATACAACTATGTCACATCATTTGAAAGTCTATCTGTGACAGATTTGCCCAGTAAAGATAAATTTTATGATATATTATCTGATAGCGAAATTAGTGATGAGGATTATAGTAGAGCCGTTCGAGTGTGGGATTTATTCGAATGTCAATCTCTGGGAGAATATAGTGATATATATCTACGATCTGATGTTTTGCTACTTGCAGATGTTTTCGAAAATTTTCGAAATATTTGTATGGACAATTACAAGTTAGATCCAGCACACTATTTTACGGCACTAGGTCTTAGCTGGGAAGCGATGCTACGAATGACAGACGTCAATTTAGAATTATTAACAGATGCGGATATGTTTCATTTTTTCAAACAGGGCATACGTGGAGGTGTCAGTATGTGTTCTAAAAGAATAGAGGTGGCAAATAACGAATACTTATCACAATTTGATCCTTCAGAACCTAAGAAATATATATTATATCTCGATGCGACGAATTTGTATGGTTATGCTATGACGTCCAAATTACCAAGCGGTGAATTTGAATGGTTAACGAATGAGGAGTTAATGATGCTGGATGTTCAAACTTTGGAAGACGATGGGGATAGAGGGTACGTTTTCGAAGTAGATTTAGAATATCCAACAGCCCTTCACGACCTCCACAATGATTATCCCTTCTGTCCGGAACACGTTATACCACCTAATTCTAAACATCCTAAATTGATTCCAAATCTTTCAAATAAATCGAATTACATTATTCACTATACGACTTTGAAACAATGTTTGAATAATGGTTTGAAACTAAGTGGAATTCGACGCGGAATTAAGTTTAAACAAAGTAATTGGTTAAAGGGATATATTGATTTTAATACAACGAAACGAAGTGAATCGAATAATGCATTCTACAAAGAATTTTACAAGTTAATGGTGAATAGCATATTTGGAAAAACTATGGAAAATGTTGAAAATCACGTTAATATTAAATTGGTTTCCCATTGGGAAACAATTAGAAACAGATTGGGTGCGGAGGCATATATTGCAAAGCCAAACTTTAAATCCAGTAAAGTATTTTGCAACACGTTAACAGCTATCGAATTGGCTCAAGTTCGAGTAGATTATGTAAAGCCTGTGTACGTAGGATTCACAAACCTGGAAATAGCTAAAAAGATAATGTATCACTTTTTCTATACCTTCCTTAAGCCTTTGTATGATTCGGACATTACACTGCTCTACACAGACACAGATTCTCTAATTATAATGTATATAATGACATAAAAAATAATTTAGATATGTTTGATACTTCAACTTTTACTGAAGGGAACTTATTCGGAATACCACGCAGTTCACCTAGGCTCGGTAAAATGAAGGATGAATACGGCGGAGGTATTATTGAATGCTTCTATGGTACAGGGGCCAAAGCTTATTGCTTGAAAGTCCAAAATAAAACGGTGAAGACGGCGAAAGGAGTCAAAAAATATGTTATTGATAAGAAATTGTCCGTTGCAGATTATAGAAGTGTAGTTGAAGAAAATGAAACTCTTATGCGGAAGATGTACGTATTTCGATCATATTTTCACACGATTTACACCGAATTGCGAAATAAAGTAGCGCTCACATCAAAAGATGATAAACGATATATTCTCCCAGATAGAGCTTCTACCTTAGCGTGGGGTCATTATAGAATAGAAGAATTAGAACGTGAAGCAAATTTGCAGAAATTGATTACCGAATTGATGGATTACCAACCTACAATTGACTTCAGCTCCTAATTTACTTTCCTATCTGTACTTTTTCCATTATGTGTACTTTGAACTTATTACTTATGTAAAATAAAACACTGTATTTGATTTATTTTTCCAATTAGCTCTCTCATATGTATGCTTCTTAAACTGTACTACCTCATAACATGCATACTATGAACTGTATCATAACTTATAAGAAATATAACACTGTATTTAATTTATTTTTTGTAATTAGCTCTCATAACTGTTTCATGTGTACTCTGAACTGTATTACTACTACTTCTTGTAAAATAAAACACTATAATTTATTTATTTTTTTATTATTTCCCTAATTTCATTCGAAAATTACGTTCTACAATACATTATCCTTAGATATCCAGGAGTTGTGTGATGCAGGCATACCCAACCATTTGACAAGGACTTGATTCTTTTTTCGACGTATAACTTTCTCAACCAGATAAACATCTGGATGTCGATCCTTTTTTAATTCTTCTTCGTAAAAACCTCTGAGAACATTCTGCTTTTGAGAGTCTTGCAATATATACGTTCTCGGATATGTATTCTGGACTTTGCTTATCGTGAATATTTCATTGGTCCAGTTCGGAGTATACATTTTAGAAAAAACGTGTCTATGCTTACTGATACGCACATGATCTCCCACTTCAAATTTACCAATTCTAGGGTCTCCAATTTTTATGTGTCTGTACACCGATTTTTGAATTGCTTTTGCATTCCTTTGGTTTACTGCGACAGGTTTGTATCCCGTTGTTCTGTGAACTGTATTGTTGTAAATGTTGACCAACTGTTGCAACATACCAACCCACCAGTAGTTACTGTTGAAGCTGAATAGTGTTGAAGCTGAACTCCTTCCACATTTTATTTTTAATCGTTCTATTAAAACGCTCAACAATAGAACTTTTTAAATTGGAGTAAGTGGTGTAGTGATTAATGTTATACTTATCCATGATCTTCTTAAACTGCCTGTTAAAAAATTCTTTCCCTTGATCGCTCTGAATATTTCTTGGAATGTTTTTCTTTCCTGAGGAGAGTATGGATTCCATAGCCGCTGACACTTCTGCTGCTGTTTTATTTTTTATTGTAATTACCCACGCAAACTTTGAAAATGTATTTATGCATACGAAAAGATATTTGAAATTACCGTTTTCTCGTGCATATGGTATCATTTCAACCAGATCTATCTGGAATAAGTCTCGTAGTCCTTTTATTATGACTCGCCGTCGTCTAAAATTTCGTCGCGCGGGTGCGTGTAGTTCATTAACATCCCTTTTAAGTGATGACATTTCCTTCGACGACTACTTCGGCAAACACTGGCTCTGTTTCTTTCGGTACAGGATATGGACCAATGTACTTCAATCGCAATTCCGCGTTGATGTCTATTAATACTGCAGGATGGATGAGAGCGATGCTGTTAGCGTTAACGGACAGTCTCACTAATTCATCGTTGGAATAATTAACTGCAATAATCTTTCCACTGTATAGTTTATTCCTATATATCTGCGTTTGCTTTTGATGCGCAGGAGTTATAATGTAATATGCGTCCTCGTCAATACGTCCACTACTCTGCAGTTGAAAAACATATTTTGGAGGTTCCCTTTTTGGAGGAGGAACATGTAATATAAGCCTTTCCAATTCCTTCTTGAATTTAGGGTGTTTTAAAAAATTGGCTACTGCATCTTCTTCCGCTAAATGTCTTCTAAGGATATGTTTATGTATGTGTCTTCCAAATTTATCTATTGTCATCGTAATACTCTATCGGTGTCGATATACTAACTGCTTTATAACTATGCTGCTCAACCTATTTAATTATTTTTGATTCCTGCAATTCCTCAATTATTGCAGTGATTTCGTTATCATGACCAGTATGCCCGGCATCCTTGGACGCCATCAGTAACTTCAATCTGTCGCACAATTCATTTACATCATCCCAATACTTATATTCCACAATACTCTTAGGAACAACGATCTTTCGCAACGGTAATTTTTTTGATAAACCCAATCCAGTTTTCCAAGTGCGGGTCCACCAAACTTCTGGTTTTTTACCTTGAACAATAGGCTTAATAATTGTCGTATATTTATAATATTTACTTGCTGCATATTTCCGAGCCGGATCGTAATCAACTCTAGCGGCGTGAGTATCATTTAAAATGAATTTATAATTCTTAGCGTCAGCATATTGAAACTTTCCCGGTCTCTTCATAAACAGTAGCTCTAGTAATCCCTTAGTAGCCCTATAAGTAAATTCACCGATTATAATGTTGGGTCCATCAAACCTAATATTTGCGTTTCCAATCATCAGGTCACCATCAACTTCGCGTACACCATACTTCTCATCGAATTCTTCTTTCTCATCCGTCATTAACCCCATAAGGTAAGGTCGTATAGCGGGGTCATGATCTTTTAGCGCTGCCTTAACTACATCCGTCTCTAACAGAGTCTTATTTAACGACTTATTAGTAATTATTGACTTTGACGGACGCGTTTTCAAAAGCGATAGAGCGTGAGCCCTTGACTTATCTAACTCAAGGCTTTCACTAGAATCTAATTAATCACTTCGTTCCTCTCCTTCATCACCACCCTTTGGAGTCTCTGGCAATTGTTCCCCGATATATTCATCTTCTAGAAATGTGGGCTGGCTGAATGTCTCAGACATTCGAATCTTTTTTTTCAAATCTGATGAATTTGTAAGACTGGTTTCTCGTGGAGGTGTTCCGGCGAGATACACACTTCGTTGTTTTGTCGGAGAAGAATGAGTGGATGGGCTGAACCATGACACGTGTCGCTGCTGTCGTTTACGCGGTGTACTTTGTTGTCGTAAAATTGACGTTCCTGGTATAGACATTCGAATCTTTTTTTTCAAATCTGATGAATTTGTAAGACTGGTTTCTCGTGGAGGTGTTCCGGCGAGATACACACTTCGTTGTTTTGTCGGAGAAGAATGAGTGGATGGGCTGAACCATGACACGTGTCGCTGCTGTCGTTTACGCGGTGTACTTTGTTGTCGTAAAATTGACGTTCCTGGTATTGTCACATAAGATTTTTCTGATATAATGTCTGACCAAGATTCTTCTACTTCTTTAGAAGCGTCCGCAGAATCAGTTCGTCCTCGAGTTATATTACTGGGAGCTAATTTGCTAGCGATTTCAAGTAGCGGTTTTGCTATGGGCGCATACAGAATATTTGTTTCTCTCTGAGATTGTGCAATGTCAGCCCGTAATGTTCTTAACTTTTGTTTAAGAGCTTCGCGAGCTTGTATTAAATCTCTTGTGATTTTATTTTCCATGTACACTCTATAACGAATACCTGTAGACTGATATAAATATTCCAGTAATACATGTTTTAAACCCTAATGTACGTTACAAACTCCTCTTAATTAATACTTATAAACTTAAAGCACATCAAATTGTATACGATGGGGAGAAATATGTCAACCCTTCTCACCCTCGTTAATCTGTTTATAGGTGTATGTAAGTATCAAAACCTAAACGATATCTTCCATCATTAAATACAGAATCATTATCAATAAACAGCATACCAAACGATTTCTTCCAACACATTCTACAGATGTATAGAAATTGTTCATAGCTTAAATCATGAATGTGATCATTATGGATATGTTTCAAATTTGTACCGTCTTGTCGAAATAGTATTAACAAATTGGTATTATCTCTGATAAGTTGCTTTGGGACCGCACTGTATGTTTGCATTAAATAAAAACAATCTAAATTTCGGTGTCTACCATAAGAGAAAAAATCTTTTACGATATTCAAGTCGGCAGGTGGTATATCATCAAAGATAACGACAGAATAATCCGCCATTTGGTTAGGAGTAGGCATGTGATTAACATCAGTATACTCGTGGTAACCAATTTCAGGAACATTTTTCAATATATTTCTTAAGTATTCATACTTTTGCTGATGAAGAGATCTACAGCAGATGTAAATACTTTTGAAGCGAAACCCGTTAGGATGAAGTAATAGGGTTAAAAGGGCATTTGTTTTGCCACACCCAGAAGGTCCCACAATTAATCCTCGCTTAGATGAGCCACTGAAGAGGCTACTGTGTCGTATAAAACTCTTCGTAATTAATGTGGAATCATAGTTGTGCACTTGTAGGGATAATTCTTGAGGTTCCAATTGTACAATATTTGGTTCAGCCCCACTCGATTCGATCGATATAATCGATTTGACTTCACAATAACGACTGAATTATTATTTCTCCGTGTGCGTTATATTATCTGTTTAGGATTATCTTAATATTATAAATAAAACAAAGATTATAATAATTTTTTTATTTGAAATTTTTTTTTAATTTTTTTGGTGCCGCCACTATTTTTATTTGTGGAAGGTGGCGCGACTTCCGATCGACAGGCTCCCCGAATCCCCCCGGCCGACGCCCCCGATCATGTGTCCATGTCCGGGGTCGCTGGCTCACGCGAAGCCTGCAGCATCGACTCCTGGAACCTTTGCTGCAGGGTATAGGTCTGCGGCACCGCCATCGCCTGGAGCCGTTGCCGAAGGGTTCTTGTCTGCACCGTCGGCGGAGTCATTGGGCTGCTATTGTGACATGGCTCGTATTCAGGGGGCAGGTCGTGGGGGTCGACATCCGTCAGATTGTTCGCCGACGCCGACGGTGCCGATATCACTATTGCCAGCGGAATGGAGTCCGGGGGGTCGTCAACGTCCAACAGGGGGTCCAACGGTACTGCTATAGTTATGGTCAGTGGACCGTCGATTTTCTTTATTGTTATCTCAAGTTCCTGTAATAAGTAAAGCATTAAAGTTATTACATATCATGTAAACTATTGCAAAACAGTTATAGGTGTAATTTTGCAGCCCCTACCTTGTCTGGATAGTTTTGTAGGAACTAGTACATTAGTATCGTGCAATGTGGGTGTTAACCAGGTCGATGCAGAATTGTTTACAATCGAATGTGATGGCAAGTTAATGTATTAGATGGTTGAAAATGTTGAAAATAGGTTGTCCGATGGTTCGTATCGTATCAGTGTAGTCTCGCTCATGAAACTTGACCAATGAAACAATTAATTATCGAAAATACAAATCATTGTGGTGGAAATGATTTTTGATAATCAATCATGTCTTCAATCAAGCTTCCAAGTCGATTCAGCAGATCCTTCCTTTCCCTTTGGCGGGTTACATGTGAGTCATCGGATGGACTGACGACATTAGTTAGGAAATGAAGAACCTTGTCTTGCTCTAACGATTTATCGTTAACCTGCCCCTTTAGCGAGATCACCTGCTGAAGGAAACTATCCGCTGGCGAATTGCCCGCCAAATATCTAACACATATGTTAGAAAACTTTACAATCCGCAGAGAAAGTTGCGAGTTCGGATGGTTGTTGTTGCCCACAGTGGAATTGTGAGGCAAACAACGACGCAGAAGCATTGGAAGGTGGAGCTGAAGAATAATTTGAAGGAGGAGCTGGAGAAGCATTGGAAGAAAAGTGTTCAGGAATATTTGCGTTGGGAGAAGGTATCGGGGACTGAGGAAGATCAGTTATTTCTGGAGCTGCTTGAGGAATTGCAGGTGGTTCAGTAAAAGAGCCGGTAACATTCATTTGAGGTTGGGACGCTGAAAAATGAGTAGTCTGAGACTGAGTCTGAGACAAGATTACCACAGATTCTGTGGTTAGATTAATCGTCTCCACAATCTGTGGTATTCTTGCCACCCCTCGTGTCACATTTACATCATCACACATTTACCTTCCTACTGTATCGTCCGTGAGCAGTGTTCGCAGATTCGGCGCTCGAACCGCTCGAACATCAGGACTACAAGTTGTATAGGGTAAAGGTATATAGTTCTTAGTATTTTGCCCTCGTCGTCTTTCGGTCCTCGTAGTGTGTTCTCGTCCTGAGGTAGAGATTGTAAAGTTTCTGTACATACGTCGTTGGGCAGTCAGTTGGCGTCGTTGTACCCTATCCAATTTGTAGTACTCGTCCTTCGACAAATAAGGAGGAGGTTGCAAAGGTGGAACGGTAGTTAATTGTGACACGAAAGCAGGTGGATTAACTTCTGCCGCAACACCTACTTCAACAGTAAGCGGTAGGGGTCGTACTGCAGAAGGTAATTCAACAGACTCCGATTGTCGTCTAACGTCTGTCTGACGGGATGATTCACCCAGTCGTCTTTCCAGTGAGAACATACCGTCGAAGTCTACATTTTCAACATTTTCAAAATGATAAAACCACTCGTTATTAGTCTAAAATAAAAAAGATAATTAATTACTTAATTACTGCTTGGATAAGAGACGTCGTGAGTTCGCCTATTCTGTTGTCGGCTGTTAGAGGAATCACAAATTTCAAATCCTGTAATAAAAATTTAATTATGAAATTGTCCGATCTGGTAGTGATTAGAAAACTTTCATTTCACTATCAAATTTCTATTACCTGAATCACCTTCGTCCATAGTTTCTCGGTTGGAACAGTCAAGGCATCCGCAAAACGATACACCTTCAATTGGCAATAATACTTCCCCTCCTTCTCCGGGTAAGTATAAATACTTAATTGTTCTTGGGAATGAAGAGAGGTAGCACAGGAGATTTCTCGCGTATTGCTTTGTGACGAACTCCCCCGGGACCCTTCGATAATGGGTTCGAATACATCCGTCGAACATGCGGCACCGACATGATCTGTTTGACCATGAACATGAGTGGATGACATGGTAATGGGTCCTATCTTCAATCTCTTCGATGTGTTTAGATATGAGGAGGAACCGTCGGTTACGCTGTTGTTGTTGGTAGCGCACAAACCAATCAAACACTTCGACACCATTAGAAAATCGGCATGCATCATGTACGGTGTGGATGAGTGATTTGTTTCGAAATAATTCCGTAAACTGTTCCAATCGACACACGTCTCGGAATTCTGGTCTTGGAGTATAAAATAAGTTTGACGAATAACTTTCAAGAAATCCCGGACTCGTTCTGCCACCGAGTTCAAAGGGAAGTTCAGAATATTTTGTATTTTGGGCATTGAAATTTGGAGTATTATCAAGTGGATCCATTGTTCAACTTGCTCGGTCATGTGCGTTGGAATTTCTTCGGTAACTTCTGTATTCGACATACTCCTAATCAACGTCTTCTAAAGGATTTCGATTTTCGTTATCAATTGCTAAAACATAATTAAATTCCATCAAAAAATCAGGATTACAATCTGGATCGAAATCTGCACAATAATCGCAAGATTGTGATAAAATAACTTGTCTTATTTCTTGGTTACATTTGAAACATAAATATTCTTTTTTCGAAACGGGTTTGCTATTATTAAACATATGTGTTTCGTCAGGACAATTGTTTGGTGTTAATGCTGCCAATTGATAAATTTTATTTTCAAACGTTATTTTGAATGGATATTCTTTCATACATTCTGTATGTGCGTAAATAAAAAAATTGGTATCAATATTCCATATATTAGGATGACAAGAATATCCAACCATATTATTATGAGTTAAATAACAAAACTCTGTCAAAATATCATCTTCTAAACGTTTAATATGCAGTACTTCTTCTAATTGTTGAAATGTTTTAACTTTATTATTTTGATCTATTTCTGATGGTTTATTAATAATAAATTCGATGTCCATGATCACTTACCATGATCATAAACCCAAAGTAATCATTCAAAGATAGTAAAAGTATCAATTCATTTACTCGATATTCACAAATTATGCTAAATTGATTAGATTTTAAAATAAACAATATATACAGCACTCAGCCTGTTTAAGTGATTTGTACCAGCAGAGTATCATCCAAAATTTATAAGAGGTGTATCTAGTTTACTAAAGTGGCTCATGAAACAAATATCCTCAGAAGGGATAAGATTAAATTGATCAAATGAACATATAGGGTGCGGCAAAATGATAGGTACTATTTGGGATGTCAATAAAAACCAAACATTTCATATTTTATTTCTTAAATCTACATTTCATGCCATTCAGGAGCGTTATTTTTTAAAAATGATATCTTTTAAATGTAGGTTCTCACGGAAGCGCGTCATTACCCGATGGATCATTTCTTGGGAAATTGCGGCAATTTCTTGTCTTATGGCTGCCTTTAATTCTTTCAAAGTCCGCGGACGATGTGTAAAAACTCTCGATTTGAGGTAACCCCAAAGAAAAAAGTCGCAAGGCGACAAATCAGGCGAACGCGGCGGCCAGGCGAGATCACCCCGTAAAGACACCACTTTGTTTGGGAACATGTCTTGAAGAAGATTAAGTGAACGACGCGTGGTGTGCTATGTAGCACCATCCTGCTGGAACCAAAGATGTTCTCTGTGATTTTCGTTCAACTCGTTAACTTTTGGACGCAGGAAATTGTTAATCATATCAAAATATCGATCTCCGTTGACTGTTATCGTTATTCCATCTTCGAAAAAGTAAGGGCCCCACACGCCGAATTCAGATATTGCACACCAGACGGTAACCTTTGGACTGTGAAGTGGTCGCTCATGTAATTCCTGTGGATTATTTGCCCACCAATAACGGAAATTTTGCTTGTTTACGGTACCCGATAGATGAAAGTGAGCTTCATCGCTAGACATGAATACAGCGCCTCGGGGAATGTTTTGAAGAATATCCCGGCATGAATTTGTACGGGTTTCAAAATCTCTTTCTCTTAATTCCTGCACTACCATCATTTTGTACGGATGCATTTGGAGTGAGTTGTGTAAAATTCTTCGAACACTTCTATCGGAAATTCCCAAAGCAGCTGCATGCCTACGAGCTGAACGCCTAGGAGACTGTTGTACGGAATCTCTTACTGCATTCACATTTTCCGGTGTTCTTACTGTCCTTGGTCGGCCAGTAGATTTTCGTTTAAGCGCAGAACCTGTTTCCCTGAAGTTTAGAACCCACCGACGAATTGTTCTTCCATACGGAACCGCGCCATGCCGAACAACATCAAACTGATTACGTAAGGCACGCTGCGTCGCTATTACAGATTCCCTATTTCTAATAAACTCCTGGACAACGAAAGCACGATGCACTCCGCTCCAGGCCATGTCGATAACTGAAAATTGCATACTTTTGTCTACCTAACGCGACCGCGTGCACAGTGTTGCCGGTTTTACAAAGCGAGCAACCACTATTTGAAATCCTACCTACCTTTTTGCCGCACCCTGTATTTCAAACTTCGTTACAATATAAAAAAAAGTAAGGATATGAATTTAAACAAATTATGCTTAAATAATACGCTATAAGCCACTTAGTTCGAATGGTATGAAGTGAATATACATATATAATATATAGCTAATAATTTTACAGTTATCGATCAGAGTTAAAGTTATTTTACGAAAAGTATACACTTTTATTAAAAGAAGAAAGGTTTTTTGTTCCTAAATTCGACATAATTATGTTTCGTTCCAGTGTAACATGTGGTTCGCTCTCAGTTTTTATTAAAACAAAGTGTAATGTAGCCGGGTCCTGCGGAGGCTACATTGTTGCGTTGATACGCAGATGCGTATAAGCATCGAAATAATACTCAGATAATGTTGGTTTAACGTAGTATAATAATTTAACACATAACAAACATAACAATTAGTATATATATATATATATAACAATGAATAGTGCAGTAGTCAAAGGAGAGATCTAACTGGCACTCGCCATGTCTTACTGACTCTCTAACTATGATTGATCCCTTGTTCTTTAATAGAACATCTTATATACCATATTAGAGTGCCCTCGTTTGACTACGTCCTTACTTATCTGTAAACAGATGTGCAAGCGTGTAACCTCCGATTAATAATGCTTGTGTTTAATTAAGCAGGTGGACCGAGGTCGTGTTTTCTAGTACAATGCAAATAAGACCAGGCTTGACTGATCGAGTACTACAAACATTACTTAATTAGGTTATCACACCTGCCACCCAGCGAGAAAAGAAAAAACAAAAGGATTTGTTTGCTTTTTTCTTTCTCTAGAAATTAGGTATAGAAATTTCTATATGTTCCCTTATTTACTACATGCAGATATAATTTACAATATTACATTTACTTATCTTCTAAATATTTTCGATATTTATTCGACACTAGTATCTACTAAAACGTTCGGTAAAATTATTTAACGTTATTACACAGAAAAAATTATTTCTATATACATACTATACATAATAATATCAAATCGTAAAAGATAAATTTTAAATGGTACATTTTAAATTGTAAAATTGTATAACACTTGAAATTGTAACTGATAAATTTCAAAGGATAACTAGTAAATTTCAAAGGATAACTAGTAAATTTCAAAGGATAACTCGAGAACTACGAGAAGTGTAAGCAGTTGTAATATTACCGTCAGTTGTTTGATAAGCTCTTAAATAAGGATATGTCATACGCCATTGTAATCTATTAACATTCATATCAGATCTAGGATTACATTCAATTTCTAATTCCCATGTAATTGTTGCCATGAAAGTATGTGGTACTAAATTATTATCACCGTCAACAATAGGGACCCCTTTTATGAATATTTTTGGTAAAATTGCTGTAAAATCTTCCCTAGCGTCACGATTAAAGTAAATATCAGTTAATTTTGAAAAATTTTGACCGACTTGCGTAAATGTATTGGCAGTAAGATTAATATTATCAGGATTATAATAATTATTATTACCACGCAACGTGAAAAGTATAGGCAAACTAAGGATATTATTGGCAGCTCTACCAGTCAAATCTCTATTTATTAAAGTATTTAATCGTTGATCTAATTGCCAAATTGTTTCATTGAATGATGGTCCACTACAATCTAATGCACAGAATTTTGAATCAAAATTATTAAAATCTTTTTGAAATTGATTTTCGCCGGGATATAAAGTAAAAACATTATCATTATTTTGTAAAATTTCAGGAATATAAGAATCTATCAATTGATGTAAAGTCTGATCCCATTCAAATCTATTGGTATCTGTGACTGATGTAGCAGCAGGTATCGGCGCTGTTAAAGAATTTATTTGTGGTATTACCGCGGGTTGATTAGCAGATGTAGTAACCGCAGCAGTAGGTAATGAATGATAAGGTATTCTAAAATAAATTTGACGTTTAAGTAATGTTGCTCTAGTAGTATCATCAGATGCACTAACACCATCAAAAGTTCTAACAAGCGTTTGAATTTCATCATCTTGAATATATTGTGTCATTCCTATATATCCATCTTCATTAACTCCAATTAGAGAAAAAATTGTATTATTAAATGATAATTGAGTACTATTAGCAGTTGATGGATATCTAGCTAACGGTATAGTATGACCAACGGTAACACTTAAACGTTTAGGTACAAAACTATCGTTATTTTCAACTAATGCTTGAATTTCAGCAAAAGTGCAGTGTAAACCATAACTATTTAATGGTATATATGACCAGTTATGAGTTGTACCAGGAACACCAACAGTAAGATAAGGATAGGAAGCTGATATTTCGGGTACTTCAATAACATAACCAGTATGTTCGCCAATTTTAGCTGTATTTGGTGCATTATCATAATACAATATACGAGTTTTTGAAAACATCTTAAATACTATTACATAAACAATTTAATTGATGAACTAAAACATCTTTATAATCAGCTTTATAAAACGATTCAATAGAATTAGTAGTATTACAAATTTTATGTAAATACTCTTGATAAACGGACATCTTATATTTAATTATAATATAGGTTATAAACGTACGCCAATGATTTTTATGTAATTTATGTATAGGCCAACATTTATCTATTTCAGATACTGTAGCAATATTTTCATTAGTTTCATCCAATATTAAAGTCGGGGTATCCGATAACTGAGAGGACGACAGGATATTTTCTTCGGTGTCTTCGATCCCTTGATCCGATTTGCTTCCCGAGCTTCGAAGTATTTTATGGGCACGATGTTTGATGTCTATATTTAATGGAATACAAGTATGAATAAATCTAATTCTATTGTCACAAAATTCTATATTAGATCATTTGTTCATAGGTTTAAAAATATTCATACGTGCATCAAAAGCTAGTTTTTGGCCTGTACAATATTTATATACAGAATCATTAGCAGTAATTAAAACTGGTATCTTTTTATTTAATCGTTGAGCTCCGCGATTTTTTACTGCAACTGTAGTATTTTGATTACCTTCATATACTAATTTTGCAACCTCAGCTGTTTCATTAGTTGTAAAAGGTTCTTCATGATATACTACGTCAGCATTTGGAGTATTGGCAAAAGTAAAAATGCCATCACTAGTTAATCTATTAGCAAAACGAAATATTTCGTGTAGTGTTGAAAAAAATACAGATTTACCAGTATCAGCAGGTCCAATTAATGCTAATGTATTCTTTTTTGAATCACAATTTAACCATTGGACAAAATTAAGTTCAAATGTTTCAATATTAATATGTTGATATTTTAAATATTCTATAATAGGACAAATACAATGTTTATAATAATGTTGTTTACAATATTTATCTAATATTTCACAAACAGCATGTTTAAATTTACGTTTAGCCATAAAATGAACACGTGTATTTTCAAATAATTCTTTTAAATTACGATGAGCCAAAAAATTTGTAGCATACTCATCCTGAATTGCTTGTTCATAATCAATACATCCATTTTCTAATTTATTCATAAAAAATTCAATAATAGCTGACGTCGGTAATGAATGATTTTTCATATGTGTATATTTAGGTAAAGAATTTTCTGGAAAAATATGTAAGCGATCAAAATGAACATACATTTGAGCCAATTCTGTTGTATTAGTAATTAAATAGTGTGGACTTTTTTAAATGTAATGTAACATTGATCCTATTGATTTAACTAAGTCACAATTAACAAATACTTGATCACTACTATTATGAAAAAATTCACTATTGGTAAAAAAACAATTTATGTCTGCAAATAATCCTGATTGATAATGTAATATTTCTTTATTATTTTCATAATTATTACGATAAAATGTTAACATATGTAAATGCCAACCTTTAGCATCATTATGTTCAATAATACCTAAAAAATCAATATTATATTTTTTTTAAATTCGGTCCATACTTTTTAATTCTCCACAACGATGGTAACTTGAACCGTGATAGAAATTTGAAATTGTCGTTTTCTTTTGCGTACGGTATCATTTCAACAAGATCGATTTGAAATAAGTCCCGCAATCCTTTTATGATAACCCGACGTCGAGTAAACCTCCTCCGAGCTGGTCTATGTATTTCATTTACAACATCCCTCCTAATTGACGACATTTTCTTCGATGACTATTTCCGCAAATACTGCTTCTGTTGGTGGCGTAGGTTTGGTACCAACGTGTATCAACCTAAACGTTGTTCCTTCTGTCAATTCTATCGGTCTCTTGGAATTAAATAGTTCCTTATTAATTTGCAGTGCTGTTAATTTCTCGTTAGAATAGTGAACATTTATAACCTTCCCACGATATAATTTATTCTTATATAAATAAGTCTGTTTCGCCAATGACGTAGTTACATAATAACCCATGAGGTCAATGGAACCGTCACTATATATTGGAATAATATACTTCGAAGTTTCTGTTGCACTGGGAGAAGGAATATTTTTTCTATGCATTTGTAATACTTCTTGAAATTTAGGATGTTTGAGAAAGTCTGAGACTACGTCGACATCCATTAAATGTCTCTTAAGGACATGCTTGTGTATGTGTCTTCCAAATTTATCTATTGTCATCGTTACCTATCATTGGTGTCGAAATATAAACTGTCATACAACCAAGACTTTACAGAGTATACAGAGAGACTATTTTATAATTTTAGCCTCCTTCAATTCCTCAATGATTGCTATTATCTCGTTTTCGTGTCCTGTATGACCGGCATTCTTCGAGGCTACTAGCAACTTCAATCTATCACACAATTCATTCACATCGTCCCAATATTTATATTCAATTTTATTATTAGGTATAAGCGTCTTTTTTACTGATAATATTTTTGATAAACCTAAACCAGTCTTCCAGGTTCGAGACCACCAAACTTCAGGTTTCTTTCCTTGTAAAATAGGTTTAATAATTGATGTGTATTTATAAGCTTTACTGGCAGCATACTTCTTATCAGGATCATAATCAACTCGCGCAGAGTGAGTGTCGTTGAGTATGTACTTATAATTCTTCGCATCAGCATATAAAAATTTACCTGGTTTCTTTTTGAAAAGTAATTCTAATAAACCCTTAGTGGCTTTATATGTAAATCCAACGATTACAATGTTGGACCCATCAAATCTAACATCTGCCTGTCCCATTTTTAAATTATTATCCATTTCATGTACACCATACTTTTCATCAAATTCTTCATTTTCGTCTATCATTAAACCAATAAGATATGGGCGTATCGTGGGATTATAATCTTTCAATGATTCCCTCACTTCATCCGTTTCTAAGAGCGTTTTATTCATAGATTTATTAGCAATTATTGATCTTGATGGTTTCGTACCCAATAGCGAAATGGCATGAGCCATTGATTTTTCTAAATCCACACTACCAGTTGTATTAGTTTCTTCTTCACTCGGATCTCCTCCCTCTTCTACTGAAGATTGTGGTAGCAGTTCCCCGATGTAATCATCTTCTATAAATGTCGGTTGCATAAATGATGTTGACATCCTAGGTTTTGGTGCAGTTTTGACAGGTGGTGCAAATTATACCGACAACCGAGGTTTTAAATCAGAAGAATTGCTGTGAGTACTTGGGCTAAACCAGGCCACACGTTTTCGTGAAGGTGTTCTCCCTTGTCGTATAACTGATGTTCCAGCCATTGCGCCATGTGATATATTCGGATCAATGTCAGACCAAGCTTCAGAAATATCCTCAGTAATACTTTCACGATGCATCCTATCTGTCTTTGTTTCAGCGGGATTTAATTTCATCGCAATTTCTTGTAGAGGTTTGGCTATAGGCGCGTATTGTATATCAATTTTTCTTTGAGATTCTGCAATGTCAGCTTTTAACGTTCTTAATTTTGCTTTTAAAGCTAAGCGAGCTTGCACTAAATTATTTACTAATTTATCTTCCATTTTATCTTCACTCTTTAACGAATACTCACATACTGATGTAGATTTGTAGAAGTAGGACTCTTTTAATGACTAAATAGTGTTTATGTAAGAACTAGACACATCATAATGTGATATAGGAATCAAAACCTTGCCGGTATCTTCCGTCATTAAATTTACAATCAGTATCGATAAGAAATATATCGAAAGGTTTCTTCCAACACATTCTACATATACTTAAAAACTTTTCAAAGCTTAAATCATGTACATGATCATTAAATATATGTTTCAAATTAGTACAGTCTTGTTGAAACAAAATTAGGAAGTTTGTGTTATCCCTCAATAATTGTTTAGGAACTGCACTGTATGTCTGAATTAGGAAAAAACAATCTAAATTACGATGTCTACCGAAAGAGTAGAACTGTTTTACAATATCTAAATTAATAGCGGGTATGTCATCGAATATTACTACTGAATAATCTGCGACATTATCCGGCGATGGCATATCACTAGCATCTATATATTCATAGTAACCAATTTCCGGGACAGTTTCCAATATATTTTTGAGATATTCATATTTTTTTTGATGGAGAGATCTGCAGCATATGTAAATATTTTTGAAGCGAAACCCATTAGGATGTAATAGTAAAGTAAGTAGAGCATTTGTTTTACCACAACCCGAAGGTCCCACTATAAGCGCTCGTTTGCAAACACCACCAAAAAGATTACTGTGCCGGGTAAAACGTTTTTCATTAAATACTCCATCAAAATTGAATATAGGCAAGGAAAGCGATTGTTGTTTTAATTTCATATTGCTCTTATGATATCATAATGTAAACTGAACGATGCTAATAGCATAAATCAATAAGTATATATCTGCTGAATGTCGGTGAAAAAATTAAACAAGGATTTTCTAATTATTTTATTTATTAAACTACCAAGAGGAGGAAGAGGAAGAGGGAGGAGAATTAACATTCTCCATCCTATCCTTCCTCCCCTTCTGTTTTACAGGTGCCATCGGCGGTGGTGGATCGCCGGAGGGAGGCAACTCTCTCAGTGGTGTTCTGAGGTCAGTGGGTTCATCGGGTGTATCCCACTCCGGTGGGGTCTCCCACCCACTAACTTCCGTCCACCCGCTGAATAGCGGGAGAACCGGGGGCCGCCTCCTTCTCAGTCCTCCTTCACCCCTCCTAACGGGGCTATAGGGCGGAGGAGGGGTGTGTAATGGCGTCGCCGTGGTGGTGTTCCCTGCGTAGGGAAAACTACCACCACTCTCATTTCCATAGTTATGAAAAGTTCCTGTACAGAAGAAAATATTTATATTGTGGTCAATAAAAATATAGGATAATAACAAACAATCCGAATATATATGACAGCTGTAGGTGGCTACAAAGCATTCCAACCTGAAGCATCAACCAATTCTTAGCATAGGATGTGATGTGTAAGCAATGCGGCGCCCACCTGTCTTCTAATCCAGGATGTTGGACAATCATTCTTATTGAGCACGGAACCAACTAGGTCCATTTTAAATACTTGAATTACGATATGAATTGCGATTAATGAATCAGTTTAAATAATTTGGTGAATAGAAATCAAATGAATTGATTTGCATTCATCGAAAAAATTTAAATATCAGATTGCGCAATTCACAAAGATGATTCGTTCGCTCTATGAGGGAGGGAACTTTCTCACTAATATTAACATCTTCGACACCTCCGATGTTAATATTAATGGCGCTATTAAGCTGGAGAATCATATCAATCGTTGCCAGTTCCTTCCGTATTTCCTCATTTAAGCCAAGTAACAGTTTATCAACATTAGAAACTGATGAACTTCCCCCAATGCGAGACGTTAGAATGTCTGAAAGTTCTTTTAAAGTCGCAGTTATAATATTGGGTCGTGGACTAGATGGGATATCTGATTGGGGCTGTGCTATTATGGGAAGAGCGGGTTGTGGGAACTGCGGTATTGTGGAAGGACCGGGTTGTGGAGATCTCTGACCGGGAGTAATATTAGAATGGATAGATAACGGAAGTGGAGAAGCAGGAGGAATTAGGGTATTGTGTACTGCATGGATTGGTGAAATTGAGGAACAATTAAATAATGATTGGGAGTGCTGGGTAGATAAGGGGTTACCACTTAAATGAGGAGATACCAATATGACAGATGAGGTATCAATTGCCGCTACTGACATCTCGCGTACCGCCACCGACTGAAGTTTTGGTGTTGGTTCAAAATTCGGTACTAAAACACGATTACCCACGGTTCGTCTACTACGCTCAAGGAGCTCTCGCAGCTTACTTGTACGCCTATTAATAGGTGTAGAAGAAGTTTTACTAGTTCGGCTTTTAAACCTATTAATAGGTGTAGAAGAAGTTTTACTAGTCCGGGTCTGTCTACGTTGCTCTCCATATATATCTTGTCGAGTAAGTCCATGTTGACGTCGAGTAACGGTCCCTCTAGAACGTGTAGTAGGCACACGATTGGTGTTTAATGGTGTAATAGTGCGAATTTGAGACGGTGCAGGAGTGGCAATTCGAGACCGACATCACCGTTATAGAATCTACAACAGTTGGAACAACTACGTTATTAGAAGTCGTCGTTATAGTAGAAGAGGTTGTCGTAGTAGTAGTAGAAGTAGTAGTAGTAGTAGTAGTAGTAGAGGTTGTCACAGTGGCACTAGTAATTGTTCCAACCACAGTAGGAACCTTATCATGGGCAGCGGTATTTATAACGGTTACCGGAAACATATCCAATTGTGTATCATCTAACAATGCCTCATCAAAGTCGTCAATACGGGGAAAATTAATCCCTTCGACTTCATGAACAACATTTGTAGGGGCAGCGATAGATGGCACTGTTGATGGTGACCCATCAAAACGCGTTTCAGATACCGTTACCCTGTTGGTGTTCTGATTGAGGAAGGAAGCGTGGCCCACAGCTTGCAAGAAATTAAAATTGGACGAAGATGGTTCGTTTAAGAAAAAGTCGGCCGAAGCGTGGAAGTTATTTTGATCCTAAAGAAAAAAATGTCGTCATGTGTGAAATACCCACAGTAAAACGAATGCATTGTAATTCTAATATATGTGATTTGTTTGTAAAAGAAATGCAATAATAGAATTTATAATTGGAAATAATAAAGATAATAAAAACCAAAGAAAAGTAGAATAACATTATGCATATATGTGATAGAATTAATAACAACGCCTAAACATGATGTCTTATTATAAACACAAAGTAACTTTCCATAATAGAATTTATAGTTCGATATAATAAAGATAATTAAAAACCAAAGAAAATGGAATAACACTTTTTGGATAAATTTAAATACCACATATTTGTGATAGAATTAATAACAACACCTAAATATGTCTCATTAAAAATACAAAGTAACTTTCCAAGAATACAATAAACATGTAATAAAAAAATAAATAAAGAAATTAGGAATAATAGAAAAAATGCTTACCATTGTATGTTTATAATTAACAATTTCTAACTGGTTTCAATATGTATAAGAAATACTTTCTGACAGTATATTAAAATTGTCGGGTATTTATATGTTAAATACGTTCACCACCTCCAAAAGAACTGTATATTAAAATTGTCGGGTATTTATATGTTAAATACGTTCACCACCTCCAAAAGAACTTAAATGAGAAATCGAAAGTTGCATTGAAATGTCAGAGCGCTAATTTAATAAATTACGGTGAAAGCCAGACCGGGCGGAATGTTCGGAGGTCGACAACTTGTAGGTCACCACGCGAGAGATCAGAAAGTAAGGACAAACAGAAGTATTCGAAAGGTCGACGACTTGTAGGTAACCGTACCGAAGTGCCCATAGCAAGAGGAAACCCCCTTACCCCTCACATAAAACTTCCCTCCATTGGCCCCCACATGAAACAGTAACTATCGAGGATGTGTACAGTGCACATGAAATGTACATATGGTTAATATACTATTGTTTGTGAAATATAAGGTGTTTTATTTAAGTGTAATAGTGCTGTTAATAAGTTGTTTACACAATTTGTGAAGTATTTTTTATTTTTTTAAATTTAGTTTCCATTTTTAGATGTGGTAGATGTGAAAATGTAAAAAAACGAGACTAATTTTTTTTTCGAAAAAGGTACATTTTCTGCTATTCTAATGTTCCGATCTTACCCCTCCGCATCCCATTTTGTTCTCTATATTTTTCTTTATTTTTTGTACCCAATTTTGATTCTCCTACCCCATTTTTTTTGGTGGGGGGGAAATTTCCCCTCCAATTTTTGTTTTGCCCTTACTAACCGAAAAACCAAAAAAAAACAAAAAAACTCGATTTTCTCGAAAACTACTACGATTTGAGCTATGTTTCCCCCACCCCCCGATATATTCATCTTCTAGAAATGTGGGCTGGCTGAATGTCTCAGACATTCGAATCTTTTTTTTCAAATCTGATGAATTTGTAAGACTGGTTTCTCGTGGAGGTGTTCCGGCGAGATACACACTTCGTTGTTTTGTCGGAGAAGAATGAGTGGATGGGCTGAACCATGACACGTGTCGCTGCTGTCGTTTACGCGGTGTACTTTGTTGTCGTAAAATTGACGTTCCTGGTATTGTCACATAAGATTTTTCTGATATAATGTCTGACCAAGATTCTTCTACTTCTTTAGAAGCGTCCGCAGAATCAGTTCATCCTCGAGTTATATTACTGGGAGCTAATTTGCTAGCGATTTCAAGTAGCGGTTTTGCTATGGGCGCATACAGAATATTTGTTTCTCTCTGAGATTGTGCAATGTCAGCCCGTAATGTTCTTAACTTTTGTTTAAGAGCTTCGCGAGCTTGTATTAAATCTCTTACGATTTTATTTTCCATGTACACTCTATAACGAATACCTGTAGACTGATATAAATATTCCAGTAATACATGTTTTAAACCCTAATGTACGTTACAAACTCCTCTTAATTAAAACTTATAAACTTAAAGCACATCAAATTGTATACGATGGGGAGAAATATGTCAACTCTTCTCAGCCTCATTAATCTGTTTATAGGTGTATGTAAGTATCAAAACCTAAACGATATCTTCCATCATTAAATACAGAATCATTATCAATAAACAGCATACCAAACGATTTCTTTCAACACATTCTACAGATGTATAGAAATTGTTCATAGCTTAAATCATGAATGTGATCATTATGGATATGTTTCAAATTTGTACAGTCTTGTCGAAATAGTATTAACAAATTGGTATTATCTCTGATAAGTTGCTTTGGGACCGCACTGTATGTTTGCATTAAATAAAAACAATCTAAATTTCGGTGTCTACCATAAGAGAAAAAATCTTTTACGATATTCAAGTCGGCAGGTGGTATATCATCAAAGATAACGACAGAATAATCCGCCATTTGGTTAGGAGTAGGCATGTGATTAACATCAGTATACTCGTGGTAACCAATTTCAGGAACATTTTTCAATATATTTCTTAAGTATTCATACTTTTGCTGATGAAGAGATCTACAGCAGATGTAAATACTTTTGAAGCGACACCCGTTAGGATGAAGTAATAGGGTTAAAAGGGCATTTGTTTTGCCACACCCAGAAGGTCCCACAATTAATCCTCGCTTAGATGAGCCACTGAAGAGGCTACTGTGTCGTATAAAACTCTTCGTAATTAATGTGGAATCATAGTTGTGCACTTGTAGGGATAATTCTTGAGGTTCCAATTGTACAATATTTGGTTCAGCTTCACTCGTTTCGATCGACATAATCGATTTGACTTCACAATAACGACTGAATTATTATTTCTCCGTGTGCGTTATATTATCTGTTTAGGATTATCTTAATATTAGAAATAAAACAAAGATTATAATAATTTTTTTATTTTATATATTTTTTTATTTTTTGGTGCCGCCACTATTTTTATTTGTGGAAGGTGGCGGCGTCTTCCTGACCGCAGACCCCCGAACCCCCGACCGGCCGTGCCGACGCCTCCGATCAATTGTCCAGATCTGGGGACGCTGGGATGCCGGAAGCCCGCTGGAACGATTCGGCGAACCGTTGCTGCAGGGTTCTCCTCTGTGGCACCGCCTGCGGAGGAGTCATTGGACTCTGAGAGACCTCGTACCTCGGTGGCAGGTCCGGGGGATCGTCGACGTCCAACAGGGGGTCCAACGGTGCTGATATAGTTATGGTCAGCGGATAGTAAGTTCTCTTAATTGTTATTTCAAGTTCCCGTAATAAGTAAAGCATTGAAGTTATTACATATCATGTAAACTATTGCAAAACAGTTATAGGTGTAATTTTGCAGCCCCTACCTTGTCTGGATAGTTTTGTAGGAACTAGTACATTAGTATCGTGCAATGTGGGTGTTAACCAGGTCGATGCAGAATTGTTTACAATCGAATGTGATGGCAAGCAAATGATCCATCAACTTCATATCGCCTTATCACACTACCTACCCTACTCACAACATAATTTGTCATGAGAGTCCACACACAACCCATTTCAAAGATTATAATGTTACTTTTATTTTTGTCTTTTTATTCTCCTCAATAAACTTATGCAATCGTTCCACATTACTTAGAGCGCACACCACATAATTACCAACGTGGAAACTACAACTTGCTTCTCCCTTCCTTATTTTTTCCGCATCGACTAAATCAATTATTCGTTTATCTATAATGCACTTCAAAAATTTCAATTTTTCTCTTCCTTTAACAAGCACAATATCCACTCCTCTACACAACCGTTTAATTACTTCATCAAAATCACTCGCTGATGCATAACCGTCTTCCCACTTTAACCCGTGATGATGACTGAATGCATATCTCGCTACACGCTGATCTTCTTCAGTTAATACACCGAAGCTCAATACCGGTTTAAACACAAAATGACTCCTCCTAAATTCACTATCACAAGTGGCCAATTCTTTTGGCATCAAACTGTAATTATTAAACCGATACCATTGAAAATCTATTATGATATATTTTCTATCTGTCAAGTAGGAGCTCCACATTTTTGTATCTGTCAAGTTCAATATCTTTCACCACCAAAGAAACTTCTCGTACTAACACCAACTTCGAACTGAATCTACTACTTATACAACACCACTTTAAATATTAGTTCTCTAGTACTGTCGCTGTACCACCTTATTGAACGGTGAGTATTGATACAATTTATTGTGCAAAATCAAGCAATATAGAACCGTATCCTTTGGCACATTATCTTTCGTACTAAATTCTATTCTAACCTCCACACCACTTCTATGCATTGCATCTTCCTGATGTGAGCAATCTATGCCAACTAATGGGCACAACTTAAAATTATTTAATTTAAGCATCGGTTCACTATATTCGTGACCATAATAAGATTGTTGAAACCTAGAATACATATTGTATAACACTGCTACTCGATTATCATCAAAATCAACTCTGACATTTTCATATGGGTATCTTTTACCATTTAAATAAACAGTCATATCAGTTAAATTAATGGCATCAAATCTACTCATATTTGCTTCTATTTTTCCTTTCTTCCCTGTCTGAAAACCCAAAATTATATATCTTGGCGTTTCTAAATGTGGAGCTGTTTTAATGGCCCAACTATGTTTAGTTGTCTCGGGAATTCCTGGATTTTCATGAATTTCTCAACCTCTAAAGAACATTTCCATTATATGATTCTTCGTAATTAACTTAGTTAAAGCCAATTCCTGGCTCATCCCAACTTTAACATGTGGTATCCTCCACACAATAGAATCAATTATTAACTTAATATTCTCCGTGGTAACTGAATTCAATATGACATCATTATCATCAGCACATCTTTTTAGAACTAATTCCTGGGATACATTCATAATAACTTGCTTAAAGTCTTCTGCAAATCCCATTAACATCTTCAATGGGATACAAAAACTAAAATTCCCTTTGTTATCTAGCACTGGAGCCTTCCCCACCGCGAATTCCCAACCAGAATTTTCCAATTGATTAGCATAACTTGGGCTATATGAGAAATATCCTTTCATAGTTGATGTTATACCAACATTTCTCACTTCATCCACCTCCACTCCGCTAATAACATATCTAATATTACTAAACATAAAAGCTCCTGCATTATGAATTAAAAATGCTGTAGCACTATTCTTACTCTCATCACTTGCCAGACGTAACTTTCCCTCAATTAATAGTTCAGACTCTGATGGTAAAGTATATCTATCTATTTCCGGTACCACAATCCTGATCTCGTCATTATTCCCATATTTTGGAGAACCAAATGGTATGTGATTGTGAAATTCCATCTCAACGATAGAATTATCGACACGCACCTTCCTTAAAACATCCAAAACTTCCATATCTATTGAAAACTTGATGCAAACAGTCTCGTTAAACTTATCACGATCGAGTCTTTTCTTACACTAAATTTAATCCTCTCTTTATTCCAATTATTAACTTATAATCCCCATACCACAGTTGCTCGAAGATTTACTTTATCTACACCAAAACTTCATACCCTATGCCACTCAAGAAACTCCTATTTTCATTGGTTAATCGATTACGCACCCTCACCCCACCAACTACCCGCCATAACTTATTCATTATTTTGTATCTGCAATTCCCTCCCCTAGTGCGCAGTTTATTAAAGACGCTACTCCTCATTTGTAATTATTTAACTTTAAACTGTTCCACAACACAATATTGAATATCCCAGTCTGCTACTGCGTATATCAATTACACGTCCGACCCTATCTTCGTCTCTACAAATAATGTTGGTCTATTATTAATATCCCCACTAAAATATTGAAGGCGCTCTTCTCAAAACTCAATTAATTCGCCTCAACCTTAAATATATGGTCAATTCCTCACCTCTTAAATCAATAAGTTGTCCGGTCTGATCTACAGCTTGAATAATAATTTGAGATAATACATTAGTGTTCACGGGCATATAAATTTTATCTTGTGGAACCTCTATTATTTTATAACCAGGTGCAACATTGGGATAAAAGTGATATAAAACATGTGATAATTCACCGTTAATATATAATCCTTCAACCACGTTACACATAATATCGATAGCACTTACTCTATTTATATAGACCACCTTATCGCTAATTACTGTTTTATTGGCTAGTATAACTTTCTTATTAAAACCTAATAAAGGACCAATTGAATTATCTATTGAAAAATTAACATCAACGGAAGCCTTCATATGCACCTTCATAGTATTACTATTGGCATCCAAAGTAAAATAATTTTTACCACCTTCATTGGCTTGTAGATTCTCATTAATGTATTTCTCCAAATCTTGAATATCATAAGTTCCAACTGGAATAATTATATCTGTCCAATCAAAATCCATTTTGTCCAGTGATTCAGTATATCGAAATACATTATTTGTAGATGTAACATTAGGAACAGTATTATATGTTTGCAAACTTATCATGCACATTTCATATTCACCATCTAAGTATATTGGGGGATTTAAGACACAATCCACAACTGATCCCTTCCCAGATATCACTAAAGCCATATTACTGATACTTCCATTACTATCTCTCCCCATTTTAACAAGAATTTCACACCTCTTTCGTATAATACTACACCCAGTACTAGTTCCTGTTTCACATAGGTTACTCAATAACACCCTTCAGAAACAATAAACACAACTGACCACAGTTTTCACTGTTAATACTCTGATATCTTCTATAATTATAACATATAACACCACCACCATTCGATAATAAATACTTTTCCACTTCAACTGCTGGTCTTAAATCACCGTAACTATCAAAATATTCGACCACATCATTATTTTTTTTGTATGCTACCCAATGAGTACCTCCCCCAATGTCATCATCCAAGTTAATTATTCCTTTCTCATTTTTATATATAAGTCTAGGTAAAACGTCTCTACTAAATATACCCCGAAATTTTCCAATTCTCCACCTTTTAACATACTTCCACAAATCTATTTCTGTTAAAGGCCTGCGAGGTAAACTACTTAATCGTTTTTTGAACCCTTACTATTCGGCAAATAAACTCCACAACCAGTTCTATATGGTTTTACGTATAAACCACTTCCCACAGATACACCACAACCTTGCTTATATGGTTTTACATATAAACCACTCCCAGATTTTGACTCCATAGCCAAATTATGTCGTTTTGCTTCTTCCAACTGATCCCTTCCAGTTTTTGCAGATGTTACTGCTTTGGCAATTGCCGCAGCACCCCGACCCAACGATCCCAAAGCACCTAATGCTGCGAATAATGGAATTAATGGTAAAAATCCACCTTTTCTCGGTATTGGAATTACTCTAGACTTTGGAAATTTTATTTTCTTCCCCGACTTCATTAAACTCTGATATGCAACTCTCGCATTTTCTAAAATACCTTTTTTCCTCCCAATTCGTCTTATAGCATTTCGAGCATTCTTCATCGCTTGCAAAAATGATATAGCTCCACCTTTTCTACTCCTCATATACTTTCTACCCTTACCTTTCCTTATATCTTTACGTCGTATCCTCGAACCCATACCCAATTTCGTTTTAGCTTTCATAGCAATGGTAACCACAGTAGCAGCTAATCTTTCTCCTACACTTGCGTCTTTACTTTTCACTCGTTCTACGGCCTTTTTATACAATTTCTCATCCGCTTCGTGCCTCTTTAATAAATCCTTTGACTGAGCATAAGATATATCATGCTCTTTACAAGCCTCATCCAAAATATTGACACCCTTATCACCCCTCTGTAATCGTTCTTCTAATTTCGTCCCTGGACCACTAAAACTATAACCCGGTATATGCAACTCTACTGGTAATTTATTAATCACGGTATTCAGTAGCCCACTACCTTTCCTTCTTACTGTCCGATTTGAACTACCACTTTTCAATACCATCACAACCTTTTAGTGCAATCTTATTGATCTTTCTCATGAATCAACAACTTGTGAAATGACAAACAACACAACGCCAATGCGGTTTATAAATATATACTCAATTTAGCTTGCTTATTAAATCTATAGACAGTATTATATAGCTAACTCCTATATCTAATAATAAAAAATAACAATAATTTAATTTTTTTATTATCAAACTGTACAACTTTTTCCATTATTCATTCTTAAATAATTCACATCATTTGATAATTTCTTTGGCCAATATGTGACTAACTCCCTTAGTATGCATACAAATTCTGACACAACTCCATGATACATTTTCGTTATTGTCAATTCTATTTCTTCATCACTTTCAGCTAAACTTCGCACCACATTATTATACCATACATTAGTAGATAAGCAATGGGCGTTCTAGCACAAAATCCCATGTATTTTCTTATGGAGGTTCATTTTGCATTTTTGAGGGTGAAACGTCAATGCGCATGCGCCAACCCCTGATTCTCATTATGCATACCCAACTCCTACAATATATTCCCTTATGGTGGAGAAGGTAAGAAATTATAATTTTACGTGGGGGGTGAGTTTTACATAGGGGTGAGAAGCCTGCATGGGTGTGTAAGGGGCGCTGCAGTGTTGAAAATAACGTCAAAACGGCTTTAACTGCAAGGGGTAGCGAGATACCGCCCCTACTTAGGGATGACTCATGTTCGGTTATAGTTTCATACGCGACCACCGCGAGAGCTAGAGGAGTAGGTAACCTACAGGGATCTTGTGACAGTTTGGCCTTGAAACTTCAACAGCACGGTGCCTCTTTAGGGTGAAGTTAGCGGTCAGAGGTCATTGACGTAAACAAGATAAAATGTTATCGCTGGGCCGCGGTAATCTCCACGTGTCATTTTTTTGTCTGCCATTGACGTCACTGCCAATGTTTGTGGCCTTGGGACTTTAACAGTGCGGGGTGCCTCTTTGGGTGAAGCTCTAGGTCAAAGGTCATGGACGCAAACTGTGCGCGTGTACTTTTTTTCGTCTGCCATTGTCGTCACTGGCAATGTTGTAGCAATGGGCAGGTGTATGTTTGCGCTAGACTGCACTAGGTGCACAGGGTGGGTAGGTGTAGTTTTAGGCTAGACTGCACTTGGGTGGTTAAATGTATTTTTGGCCCAGGGGTGGCCAGGCTTTGTGCAGATATGTCTGGCTCAGACTCACCTGTACTTGTCCAGGTATGTTTAGTCAGGGTTCCAGATAATTAAAAGATAAGCAACTTGATTGATATTTTTTTATTATATTTAAGTAATAACTATATACATTTATTCCAATTAAAAGTTAAAGACTAATTCAGATATATGCTAAACTTATTCAATATTTACAATTGTACATTTTTTAATATTTTCTATTTTACAAGAATTACAATATTTTTTTGTAGCAGGAGGTCCATCTATTTCCGTTATTTTCCAGTGTTGTGATGTTTTAAACAAGGACGAAATTCTTCTAACAAAGCTTGTTTCTGAGCTGATAAAGTATCCCATAATAATTCTAATTCCATATTTTCTATTCTTGTTTGAAATATATATATTGGTATATAATCAAATAAATTTAAATCTAATCGTAAGATTGAATTACCATTATCTAAATGTTCAATAATTGAACCAACTTTTTCTACGATCTCATTCGTTGTTGAGAGTTAAAACGCTTTTAAGTTATTAAAGAAAAAAAAAATTTTTTTTATTTATATATAAAACAAAATTCCTTATTTTTAAAAAGATTACTAAACTGAGGATCGATATCGTTTAGAAAATCATTAATATTTTCCCACCAGTTATAATTATAATAAATAGCGTTAGTATAACCAGACAGTTCTGTAATATTGAAAAGTCCACAATACATTTTGTTTTGAAAGTTTGTAATTGGATAGAAACCTCCATATGAACCGATGATGTATCCTACTGTAGAATTTTCTTCACTTAAAATTGGTGTTTCTAAAATAAAAATTAAATGTATACAGGAATATTATGAATAAATAAGTATCGTACTAAAGGGTATATAATTTTCTGTATAAAATGTTGGATATTCATTTAAAATCAGAGAATCTTTATGTTTCTCTGTTAAAAGAAATGCTCCATTTGAAATATTATATTTCAATTTATTAATAAAAATACTTGATGATTGAACATTATTTGATATTACAATTAATAAAAAAATAATAAACGTTGAATACATTTTATGAAATGAAAGTTTTGTAAATACTAATTCATTATTGCTTGAACTAAATTATTTAAACTAAATAAAATTTTTCCCCTCCACTTACCTAGATTTTTTTTTACTGCTTTTTGAACGTCTTCTTCTTTTAAATGGTGGATGTTGAGTATTGCAGTCTGAACAATCTTCAGTCTTTATAACTTGATATACTTCTTTCTTGCAAATATAACAAATAGGGATTTCACATGGTTGACGTTCTTCTTCAATTAATTTATGAATATTTTTACTCTTTATTAGAGCAAAACGATCAAAGTTATTAGAATCTTCTTCGTTCTGACATATGTCACAAATGAGAAATATTTTTGTTATTCCAGGTGGATGATAGTAATCGAAATTTTTTGTTATCCAACAAAATTTCTTTTGAAACTTTGGGTTATCAGCAACATCTATATCACGTCTTGATAAATGTACATCTGGACATGTACACATCATTTTGTATTTGTTATTATTGAGTTCAATGTTTGAAGTTATTCACTAATATATAATTATTTTGTGTTTACACATGCGTATAATGTTTAATGATTTAAATATAAGTCGAATAATCAATATAAAGAAGAAATATATATATATATATACAGTGAGGTCCTAAAGTAACGGATAAATTCATTTTCTACGTAATTATTAATACAAAAGGAAAATCCTGAAACAGGTCAATTTTTATATATGAAACTACACTTTTTGAATAAAATTATCTATGTGCCCCTTCAACCCCCTCGAAGTAATAACTACCCCTTTAAAAAATTTAAATGAAAAGGGGTAGCGTGTGTTATTGCGTTTAAAAGGGATTTTAATTCTCTATTCAGCAGTACATGCCTTTTTTATTTTTGGACGTCGATAATAGGAAAAATCAATGTTAAATTGTTTAAATTGTATAATTAATTATGTCGCAGAACGAAATAAATTTTAAAATATTTAACATTATTTACAATAACTAAAAATAGTTTAAATCATATGCTCAAACTGGAGTCCGTTCATTTCTTGACAAACAAATAGACGATGTTGGAATTCTTCCAAAACGTTTTGCAACATTTCAGCGCTGATTTGATTAATTTCATGCATTATTCGGTTTTTTAAATCATTAATGTTGATTGGTTTATTGAAGTAAATTTTTTATTTTAAATAACCCCACAAAAAATAATCCAGTGGAGTCATATCGGAAGAACGGGCTGGCCATTCAATTTCACCACGTCTACCGATCCACCGATGCGGAAAAACTTGATTAAGGTAAGCTCGTACTACTGCTGCATAATGTGGTGTAGCTTCATCTTGTTGAAACCATATGTTTCTATTAATTTCTGTGGGGTTAACAGTATCAGGAAAAAGTCTTCTTAATTCAGGTATTAAAAATGTTTGTAAAAACTCCAAGCAAATCGCCCCAGTTAATGTCCCCTCAAAAAAATATGGTCCAATAATTCTGTTATTTATTATGCCAGCCCAAACGTTCACTTTAATAGGATACTGAGTATGACCTTCTCTCATCCAGTGCGGATTTTGTTTACTCCAATACCGACAATTTTGCTTGTTGACTGTTCCATGTAGGGTAAACGTTGCCTCATCAGAAAAAAGAATGTTTTTGGGAAACATCGGATCCTGTTGACATCTATTTGTAACAATTTCACAAAATTGTAATCGACGATCAGGATCATCGTCATTTAATTCCTGCACCATTTGAATTTTATACGGATGGTATTTTTCTTTTTTCAAAACACGCAAGACAGACGATTTACTTACATCGCAGTCACCAGCTACTTCTCTTGTAGGTTTATGTGGGTCTTCCTCAACATGTAATAATACATCCAATTTTTTTTCGTCATTCAGTTTTGATCTATCAGATTTTGGAAGATATTTGACAGTTCCTAATTGACCGAATTTTTGTTCAACTCTACTCACCGTAGACTGGGAAATGTGACGGTCAGGATACTTATCATTAAATATTCTGCATACTTCAGAATGCGTTCGTGTTTTATCACCCACTCCAATTAATATTAATACGTCAATTCTTTGGGTCTTGGAAAGGCTCATTGTTGAACAATTTAAATGAAGCCTTAGAAATCTCTAAAAAAACGTTTAATACCTAATAATTGTTAACGACGTCTAACGAACTAAAACAAATTTGAGAAGTAAATGTCATAAAAAGAAACAAATTTACTTTTTTGACATAAAGGTAACTAATAGACTAGTCATTCGTGACAGGTATTTGGTTCTACGCCTACTTGTTTGTATGTCATAAAATTACTCTTTTCTTGATTATCGACGTCCAAAAATCAAAAAGGCATATACTGCTGAATAGAGAATTAAAATCCCTTTTAAACGCAGTAACACACGCTACCCATTTTCATTTAAATTTTTGAAAGGGGTAGTTATTACTTCGAGGGGGTTGAAGGGGCACATAGATAATTTTATTCAAAAAGTGTAGTTTCATATATAAAAATTGTCCTGTTTCAGGATTTTCCTTTTGTATTAATAATTACGTAGAAAATGAATTTATCCGTTACTTTAGGACCTCACTATATATATCAATTTATATTATAACCCCAAGGATAAGTGTCTGTAAATAAATAGCTAACAATTCTTTTATCATCAGATGAACTAAGAGCAATTTTTGATTGCTTAATTGTATATACTTCATGTTTAAAAGTTCTAATACTATTTTGATTTGCAATTAATGTTTTATTATTGAATAAGCAGTTGTAGTAATCCTCGAACTGAATAGTTTTTAATGTAGACTTTGTAACACCTTTAGCTTTTTTATAAATCCCTAAATTGTTTAAATTATTTTGAATAGTAGCTATATTCTCCCCTTGAAATTCTAATTTATTTTTTAAATTGATAATATCATTTTCATCTGTTAATACTTTTATAGCGTACATTTTAGATCTTAAACCTATAAATTCCGTCATTATTTTACCATTATTTTCATCTTTCATAAGACCAATAACTTTTTTGTTCGCTAAGGGAATATATTCATTATTTGATTTATAGTCAGAAGTATCAAATAGGTGAATATCTCGTTTTATGTAGTTATATATATCGTCAACAAAAATATGATAAATAAGCGAATCAGTGTCACAATATAACAATTTTGCTTTATTTTCAAAGTTATTTAATATATAATTATAATGAAAATCGTATAGATATGTTTTGGAAATGTCTAAAACTGACATACCAATGTAAATAGGTTTAGTAAAATTTACTTTTAGTTTTCGCATCTCTATAATTACCATATCGGTGTCAAATATATCACAGCTATGAAAATTTGGTTGTGAAATATAATATTTAGCCCCATAACGTCCAGACCATTTAGTTACTAATTTTACATCACGATACTTTCGAACATTTTCCATTGTTTTTCCATATACAGAGTTAATCATTAATTTATAAAAATTTTTTTCAAATTCGTTTTTACTTTCTTTTCTCATGTTAGTATTTAGGTCAATATATTGTTTTAGCCAATATGATTGCTTAAATTTTAATATTTTATGAATTTTATGAATTTGTAATCCAAGTTGTAATGCCTGTTTTAATGCTACATAATGAAATACATATTTTTCTTTTTTAAATAATGTTGTCATTAATTTAGGTAATTTATTTTTTGAAATTGGTGATACTAAGTGTTCTGGACATAGAGGTAAATCTTTATGCTTTTCAAAAAGTTGTTTTGGATATAAAATATCAACCTCATATACATAACCATAATTTGAATCATTAGAAATTTCTAGAATATTTGGTATCGAATAAATATCTGTTACCCATTCAAATTCACCTGTTGGTAAAATTTGTGACATTGCCATACCATATAAGTTATTTATATCAAAATACATTAAATATGACGATCTCTCTTGCGTATTGTATTTATCTTTCATATATATGTTGTTTGCTTTACCATACCTATTTGAACATTGTGAAATACCACCCCTTATCCCTTTTTCAAAAAATAATAGCATATTAACATCAGTTAGCAGTTCTAAATTAACACCTGTTACTTTTAACATAGCATCGAATGCTAATCCTGGTGCTGTATAGTAATGTAATGGATCTAAGTTATATATTTTTAAGCAAATATTTCTAAAATTTTCAAAGATGTCAGTTAATAGAAGAACGTCTGTTTTTAAATATAATTCTGCATATTCTTTTATAGTTTTAATTTTAAAAATCGACCATACTTTTTGTGCATGTTCATATTCAGACATAGAAATATATGAATTATTCACTGAGCTATAAAATTCATTAATGTTAGGTAATTTTTGTTCTTCTAATTTTTCCCAACTATCTAAGTATTCATAAGGAAAAATACCTTTACGTTTCAATCATGTAAAATATTCATCATTTTCACAAAAATTTTTGGTTACTACTTTTTGATTATCATCTAAATATGAGGAAAGTTTGTCTAAACTACTAGCCATGAATCTGAATGAATCTATAAATCTAAAATGAATTTTCGTATTGTTGATTTTTACTGTGAACGATATATATTTTTCTTTATTAACTGGTAATAAACTAATTTGACCATTTATTTTTAATGCTAACGTTTTAATTAAGAAATGACTGTCATATCCTGATAAGTTGTGAAAAACGACGGGAACAACGTATGTATCATTATAATTAAGATTACAAGACTGGTGTGCACTTCCTCGATATTTACCAGTAAGGTGACAATGGTCAAAAATGTTTCCACATATATGACAATTATTTGAATTTAGAAATTCCTGTTTTTCACAATCAGTTAGAGAAATGAATTTTTTTTCATTAGAAAAAATATTATTTAATTGTAATGAAAGTTGGGATAATTCTTCAGTAAATAATTCAATACAATTTTTACCTGTATACATTTTAAATTGTGAAATATTATCATCATATGAACATTTCATATAGTAGGCAATGCTAAAAACTTCATGTTTATGATACTTCTGTAGGTTAGTATTAGGTGAATTTAATAAACACGTTTGTAATATACTTTCTATGTCAGCGTATATTACGAATGGGACTCGCTCTTTGTATTTAAAGTTCTTAAATTTTAAAATATTATTTTGTTCATTAGGCATTATAATTTTAACATTGTTTAAATTTTGACATTCAGTTAGATGTTTTAGTAGATACGTTCTAGAAGAAAACCTATTTAAACAGCGATTGCAAAGCCAATTTTTATTTTTCTTATTAGGTAATTGTTTATGTAATAAACCAGATAAATTTTTAATTAATACAAAATGAAATAGTTTTGATGATTTATAGACTTTTACATTAAATAAAGACATTTCGTTATCATTATCATATTCATCGTCGTCATCTACATCAGCGTCACAATTTTCTTTATCATTACATAATAATAAATTAATTTTATTAAAATGTTCTTTTTTACTAAGACAAAGAGGTAAAATTTCATTTTTGTCACCAATACAAAAAACATTAATAGATAAATTATTTAATTCTTCAAATTTTGAAATATCAGTAAGTTTAATTGGAAAATTTATGTTTTGATATTTTAAAATATTTGAAAAATGTGGGTAAGATGTTACTCTATTAGGATTCTTATTTGTTGTAACAGGAAATTTATAAGCCATAATACACCAAAGAAAGCAATATATGTCATTATTTTTAATATTAAGAACAGAATGAGTATTTTTAATAAAATTCGGAGTTTCTATGTAGGTTGATATTCCTATGTTAATGGGATTATAATTATTAATGTTAACTTTCAAATACAAAACTTCAAACAAAGACCACCCTGAATCTCTTTCAGCGAATTCTTCCAATTTTTTTAAAATTTTACTCTTAACATTATTATCAAACCAAAATCTTAAATTTGTAGTAGAATCAATGATATCATTTCGTGTATTGAAATGTTTAATATCAGTTTCACCATTATTTGGTTTAATAAAATTTGCGTAAAATATACAATTTACTTTTAATATTGCAGTTTTCAATTCTTTCTTAATTTTAATCACAAAACTTCTATATGCTTTTTCTAAAAATTTAATTGGGTCTTTTACACTTAAATTCACAATATCACCTGATTTTATTCTATTATTAAAACAAGTCTCAATATCTTCCCATGTTACAAATTTATTTTTATTTTTTGATTTAATACTTAGAAAATTAAATTGTTGTTTATAATATTTTAATATGCCTAGGGCTGACTCTAATTTTGAAAAATTACAATTTTTACATTTATTTTTAATAGTATAACGACAAAGTTTAATAAATTTATTAATAATTTTTATCCATTTTACATATTCTTCTTTATATTTAATTAGTCGACTTACCTTTTCAATTTTTTTAACTAGGTTTGTTGCTATTTTATCAATTTCAGAAGACATGATTTAAGAACCGAGTGATTGCACTTGTCTTGATTCTATTTCTTAAATGTTAGCAAACTGATTATTTATCTATATAAATATTTATTTTACACAAGATATTTTATAATATGTGACCTCCATTAATTTTTTATTATCGTTAAAAATATAACATATACGTGTAATGTTTAAATTTTTTTAAAAATGACGTAAAAAATTAAATTAAGTTAATTGTGCACAATTAACATAATCTACATATGAAAGTCAGGAAATTTAAAAAATTCATAAAAATTAAATTAAGTTAATTATGCACAATTAACACAATCTACGTATAAAAGTATATCAACTAAACTTTTTCTACATATATAACATTTTACGTCTATATTTGATATATTTTCTAAAAAATAATCTAATTCCATCCCATGAAGTTCTTTAAATTTCCCCCCTTTATAAACATCAGGTGTTAAGAAAATAGTTTGTGAAATTTTTTGATAGCACTCATTACACATAAATATTCTTACCTCTAACGATAATAAAATGTACTTTCTCAAGCAAAATCATACACAATCGATTCTCATCCTCTTCATCGAAGAAGTCCGGAATATCTCCAAATGGAACTTCTAAATCTTTAATAGTATGATAACACATTTTAATTTAAGTTTCAAAGAAATTTTATTAGAGTACAAACGAACAATTACTGATTCTATTTGCTTATGGATCTGTGACTTGCTTTTATAGACGTCGAAACAAATATTATTACTATTAATTTCTAATGGAATATTTTTAATGACAAATTTAAAATTATCAAGGTTAAGAAAAGGTTAAGATTTTGTTAATTAATAGAGGATTTTTTTTTTACTAATTTCAAATGTAACATTTTCAAAGATAAATTTAAAATTATCAAATAAAGGTTAAAGGTGAAAAAAATATATATATTTTACTCATTCGTCTACCATTGACGCCACTGCAAAATATATTTTGTTAATTCGATAATAAACTTAAAATTACCAAATATAAAGATAAATTTAAAATTATCAAATAAAGGTTAAAGGTGAAAAAAATATATTTTGCTAATTCGTCTACCATTGACGTCATTGCAAATGTTTTTGTAAAATTTATTGCTTCGATAACAAACTTAAAATTACCAAATATAAAGGTTAAGGAAACAAATATATTTTATAAGTTTTTGTTTACTAAAATTTCATATAAAAGCCTAGCAATTCAAATTACTATTACAGTTTAGAACACACATCAAATATGTCGAACGTACCTTGTACAATTGCTATAAAATCTTTAGATATAGTAAATCTTCCAATGAAGATGTTACTAGTGGTGTGTAAAGAGATATTTAGGTAAGATTTTTTTTTCTTATATATATATGATAATGTTTTATATAACTATGCATTTATATATATATATCTATATGAACAGATTTGGTGTCAAAAACATAACTGTAAAGAGAACCAAATATTCATCAATCTAAATTATACACCGAAAACCGAAACAATGAGACGGAAGTTGGGGAATCTACCCATACATTACATCCGTCTGGTGACAGAAAATGAAGACGACATAAAATTATTTTCAGTGGCAATGAAAAGATTTAATTTCAATATTCGGGAGGGGGGGTTAGAAGAAGAAGAGATCCAGATTGTTGAGGATGAGGATGAGTCTCCCCCTACGAAGAAAATAAAATATGATGATAGGGAATTAAATAAGAAAAAAAATAAACTTAAATTAATACCCTCTACAAAAACATCATCAACGATTAATATAATCGATGATATTTTGTTACATCCTGAGTTAGAAGAAGAAGAAGCTGTATATGATGATGATGCAAGATTGTTTAATTCCCAAAAATATCATTATAATTAATAAAAATTATTAAATAAAACAGTATTAATTTCTTAAAAATGTTTTTTTATTTATCCATAATAAACCAATCATAAAGTAAATTTATAGTTTTGTGTGCACAATTTAAAGTATTATTTATATGTAAATTACAATGGTATTGACATGAATTATTATATAAAGTATTCAAATTAGGACAAGAAAATTTATCCAAATCAATTATTACATTTGATAAAAATTTTTTTAGTACTGTCTTCTTATTTAATCCTTTCACCATTATTATACCATCACCAATAATAGTTCGTAGATAGCTTTCTATACTTTCTTGTGGTAATAACTGTAAGTCGTAACTATTGTAACTATCATCCCAATCCAATCCATGTACATTTTTAGTACACCACTGCATATGTTTACGTACAATTGGAGAAAACCATGACGTTTTATTCGGTGATTGAATAAATACATGATGAGTGAATTTATTAGTCATATTATATATAGCAAGTTCTTTTATAAAAAATTCACTGTTCTTATATTGAAAGCCTTGTATGTCAATTATAAACATTTTAAAAAATTTTTACAACACTAGTAAGTGGATTATATTTAATATGTCGGTCATGTAAAATAATACAATACGCACTAGTTTTCTCAGGTATGTTAGTAGACGTTTCGAATTCAAGACGTATATCAACAGCACCGTTTTTTATTGTTTCACTCTGATGACTGCAGTCAATGACTACAATAGGTGCTATATGTTCATAATTTATAGGAGACAAGCATGGTTCTACGTCATTTTTGTAGTAGTAGGAGCGTTGAAACTGCGCATACATTTCATACAACACTGCCCATTGTTTCTTATCAAAATCGGTGTTGATATTATCATATGGATATACGTCAGAATTTAAATATAACTTAACATTTGTTAAATTACAATGATCAAATTGACTCATATTTTTACCTGTTGCATTTTTTCTATCCGTTTGAAAAGCAAAAATAATAAATCTAGATTTTTCCAACTGACTAGTTGTTTTAACAGTCCATGTATGCCTCGTACTTTGTTGCACTAATGGTAGTTCTTGTAATTCCCAGCTTCTAAAGGCCACATCTAAATCTCTATTACTATCCACATATTTTAGTAAACGTAATTTTTCAACATCTGACACAGCAACATGAGGAATTTTCCATGAAATTTTATTTATTTGAACCTTTGGTTTATCAGTTGAAGTTACTGGATTATTACATATTGCATTTATATCAGAATTACTTCTTATTAAAACTAGTTCTTGTCGTATATTTAATAACACTCGAGAAAAGTCCTCTGCGAACCCCAATAGCATACTTAAAGGTATGCAAACATTAAAATATCCGTGTTGATTAATAATCTTTGGATAGTCCAAATGTGACCAACCAGCATTCTCTAATCGTATACATTGATTATTTGTATAAGATGCATAACCTTTCAACGTGCTAGCTATACCCGGATTTCTAATTCGATCAACCACAATTCCACCCAATTCATAGCGAATTTCATCAAATAAAAATGCTAATCCATTATTTACAAATTTTAATGATTCACTAACAGTTTCCCCATCTTCCTTTAATAATCTCCCTTCAATATACAGATAACTTTGGGATGGTAATGTATATACATCTTGTGTTTGAATTGGAATACGAATTTCATCATTATTATTAAATGTTGTTGCTGCATAGGGTTGATGTGTATGATATTCAAAATTTATTATTGAGTTATCAATATAAACACTTTCTCCAACTTTTAGGTTTGTAAAACTCATTTTCTAATTTAGTTATTTTTTCCTACACCTCTCTCTGTATGTTTAAATAGTTTAAAGCCTAGTAATTTTAAAAATTGTTTATTCTGCGTTGTTAACACTTTAAGATGCTTATTAGCACTGCACCTTGCTAAGTTAATATCTTCACTTTTTATATCTGATAATTGTTGATTAAAATTATATCTCACCACCATGTTCTAACCTATGCGGAGAGACGTTTTAAATGAAGTCTTACTGTTACAAGTTCCCCTCTGAAATTAATCAGTTTACCATCTTGATCAGTAATTTTAATAATAATTTCATTGATATGTCTTGTATTAATTGGTAGATAAATAACATTTAGGGGATTTTCAATAATTTTTGTTCCTGGTAATACAGTAGGATAAAAAACATGCAATATGTGTTTGTGATTGTTGTTATTGTAAGAATTATTTACTAAATTGCATTCTATATTTATAGAATTAATAGTAAAAATATTTACAGGTAAATCTGATTCATATTTTATATTTTTTAAAAGTTTTCTCGGTTTAAATCCTAGCAGTTTTCCAATATTATTAGGTTTCTCAAAATCAATATCCTTATTTTATTTAATTTCACATTTTAATGTATTTCGGTTACCTCTAATATAGATAACTGTTCGATTTGATGTTTCTTTTTCATTATCTAGTAAATGTTTATCTATATATCTCTTAATATCACTAAGTTCATATGTACCTTCAGGTAATGTAATTTTTTTATTGTCATAGTAGAAAATATTGTTAGAGGAGTCAATATTTGGTATTGAATTATAACACACAAAATTTACCAAACCCAAAGCGTAAGAATCTTGATCGTTCAATACTATAGGTGGATATATTTCAGAACTAAGAAGTGAAGAATTTTGGTGAAGTGTAAATGTGTATGACATTATTTGAAGATGTTAAGCGGTTACTGTCTACTAGTAAAATAATAAAAAGGAACATAACTTTACTTATTTATTTAGTTTATTTAATAGAAATTGTATACAAAGATGTCCACAATTATAAGATTTTTTCTTAAGTATTTGATATTTATCATAGGTATAATAAATATTAACATTTACATTTGATTTGAAATATTTTTCCACTTCCTTTGGTGGTCTAAGATTACCATAAGAATCAAAATAAATTATTTTATTTTTATATTTTTTATATGCCGTCCAATGTGTACCAGGAGAATGTGAGTCATCTAAATTTATTATACCAGTTTCTGAAACTTTACGAATTTTTTGTGGTAGTTTATCTTTCATAAATACTCCTCGAAAGTGTTGTACTTTAAATTTTTTTATATATTTAATTATATCTACATTTGTTAATGCTCGTTTAGGAAGGTATAGTTTAATTTTCCTTATTGTTGGGGATAGTCACGTAGAGCTTCGGTGGAGTGTAAATATAATCCTAATCCTTTTTTAAATGGTCTTAAATATAGACCCCTCCCTATAGCAATTGCTTCCATTGTTTTATTATGACGTTCCGATTCTACCAATTGTTTTCTAGCTTGATTTACTCGATTTATAGCTTCAGCAATTTTCGCAGCACCACCACCTAATGCACCTAAGGCACTTAAACCAGCAAATATAGGTATTAGCGGTAAAATACCACCACTCTTAGGTACAGGTATTATTCGTTTTTGTCCTTTTTTTACATTGGAACCAAATTTTTGAGTTGCTCTCTTTGCAATTAAAATAGCACTTTTTATAGTTTTAGGAGTATGTTGATTAATACTTCTCTTTGCTTCTTTAACAATTTTATTAAACGAAATAGACTTTTTCTTCATAGATTTCTTTCTTTTTATTTTTTTAACATTTTTCTTTCTTTCGCGCACTTTCATTTTATTTTTATCTCCAAAGATGTTACCTACTCTAATATTTCAGAAAGACTACTGATTTTGTTTAATAAGAAACATTAAATTTAATTTTTATGTTTTTTAGTAAAAGAATTGCTTACGTCATCATCGTCATCATGTTTGCGTTTTAAATTTAGAGTTCTAGATTCAGTTTGACTGAAAATCTTCAATTTTTTGTTTTTTAAAATCAGAAAATATAATATCTGTATCCTTTTTACGTTTCATAGCTGTTGTTTTTAAAGGTAAATTTTCTAAAATTGAACTTTCCTCCATGTGCATATCATCATCATTAATTGGACTTGTTTTATTCTTAATACGTTTGTTAATTACTTTTAACATTGCATCATTCATAATTTCACCTTCAGAACTTGAGCTTTGTTTATTTTTCTTTGTTAATTTAGATTTACGAATTGAAGTTTGATTTATTTTATCCTTTTTGGTATACAGTTTTAAATTATCATTCATTATACTTTTGTATACATTATCAACTGTTCTTCTTATTTTCTCAATCAATTTTAAATGCTTTTTTGTAAGATTATTATTTGAATAACCCATACCTAATTTTACTTTTCCACGCATAATGCCTGCAACACCAAGTGATGCAATTTTCTCTCCTAAAGATGTATCAGATGCTCGAAACCGATTCATTGCCTTCGAAGCTAATTCTTTATCTGCTTTGTGACGTCTACTTAAATCTTTTTCTTGTGAATAACTTATGTCATGCTCCTTACAAGCTGCATCTAACTTATTTATAGGTAAATCACCACGTTGTAATCTCTTTTGAAGTTTTGTACCAGGACCACAATAATTATAACCAGGTATGTGTAGTTCGAAAGGTAGAGAATTAATAGCATTATTTATAAGTCCACTACCTAAATAATACTTCATTTTTAATATATATTACTAAGTGATCACACCAATAAGTGGTACTAGAATAAATAAAACATAACATTGACTCTGTTTATATATATATCATAATTAACTTTCTTATAATGAAAATTATACTGCAGAAAGTAACATTAAAAGTTGAAAATCATGATTGGGATGCTTTAGATAAAAAGAATAATAATAAACATGGTTTACTATTCCCATCTACAATAAGAGGTATAATTGTCGGACCATCAAATTGTGGTAAAACTAATGTGTTGATTACACTAATCGAACATCCAAATGGATTAAAATTTGAAAATATATACGTTTATTCTAAATCATTATATCAGCCAAAGTATGTTTATTTAAAAAAACTATTAAAACCGATAAAAGGAATATCTTTTAACTCATTTTGTAATAATGAAAATGTAATACCTCCTAATGAAGCTAAGATTAATTCAATTTTTATTTTTGATGATGTATCTTGTGATAAACAAAATGTAATGTGTGAGTATTTTAGTATGGGTCGACATAATAATATTGATAGCTTCTACTTATCACAAACATATGCGCGAATACAAAAACATCTTATAAGAGATAACGCAAACGTAATTATTTTATTTAAACAAGATGACTTAAATTTAAAACATGTTTACAATGATCACGTCGGAACTGATATGTCATTTGACAGTTTTAAAAACATATGTGCCCTTTGTTGGGGTGAACAATTTGGATTTTTAACGATTATAAAAGATAATTTTTTAAAAGATGGTCGATATCGAAAAGGATTTGATGAATTCATAGTAATATAATATATTACAACAAATAAAAAATAATATTCATAGCTAATCTGACAGTGAATGTAATTAGACCTATACACTTAATTAGAACAAAGAAAAAATGTTACGTAATAAAAAAATTAAGAAAAGAATTATAGCAAAAAGAAAAGATATTAGAAATGAATTAGATATATTAAAACATGGTGAAACTGTTCGAGAAAAGATGTTCTCACCTATAACTAAACATTTAAAGAATATTGAAAATAAAATATCATTGCAAAATAAACGTTCAAATACTTCCGATGTGGATGAAATACCTATTAAAGAAGAAACTATTAGTGACAATAATGGTTATGATGAAGAATTAAATAGTAGTAGAAATGAAACAACAAATATGGAATCTACCGAAAACTTAACACCTGTAAAACAAATATTAAGTACAAGTAAAACTTCCACACCTATAGATGATCATGATGACGAGTATGATGATGACGATAGTGACGAAGATGGTGATTTAAAAAAGAGTTATCATTCGTTACCTAAAAAATATATAAAAGACATACAAAATAAGGAAAAAAATAATGAATTTGATCATAAATATGGTATTAGACATGATTCAAAAAAGAATAAATTTTATATTGGTAATTCATCAGTCACTATAACACCTTATGGAGATTTCATTATTCAAAGAAAAAGATATAAAGGAACTCGAGGACTCTATGAATTATTATTTAAAAGAGAACCTCGTGGTTACAGTGATGCTGATAAGGAAATCTATCGTGAAATTGTTTTAAAAACAAACGCAAATAGGCGACATTATCAAGCTAATAAACAAATTGATGGTAATAAATTAAAAAAGTATAAAAGAATTTTAGCACCGCTAACATCTAAAAAGAAAAAAGGTGGAATTTTAATGCAATTAAATAATAAAAATATTGATTATGTACACTGGGATGATCCAAACGAATTAGTTGAAAGATTAAAATTATTATTAAGTTCTTCAGAAGCTGGAAATACAGGTGTAATTAACGAAATAAATTCAATTGTTGAAGAACTGCGAGAGGCTAAACTAATAAAATGATTGATTTGAAACGACAAGTTGTTGAGGAGATTCATAAACCTGTTAGAATTAACTTTAAAAGGCGACGAGTTATTATCAAATCTTTACATGATTTACATCAGGCGGATTTGATTGATATGATAGCTTATGCTAAAGAAAACAATGGTTATAAATATATTCTAGTTGTAATAAACTGTTTTTCTAAATACGTATGGGCATACCCATTAAAAAATAAATCTGCCAAAGAAGTCAGTCAGACCATGGAAAAAATTTTAAAAATTCAAACTCCAAATAATTTACAAACAGATCAAGGAAAAGAGTTTTTTAATAATGAATTTGGAAAATTAATGAAAAAATATCATATTAACCATTATAATACTTTCAGTGAGAAAAAGGCATCAATCGTAGAACGTGTTAATAGAACTTTAAAAAATATAATGTGGAAGGAATTTAATTACAGAGGACATTATAGATGGAGTAATTTTTTACAAGATATTGTTAAACAATACAATCATTCTAAACATAGAACAATAGGAATGAAACCTGTAGACGTTAACAAAAATAATGAAAAACTATTAGTGGAAACTGTTTACAGTAATATGAAATTATCCACGCTAAATAATAAATTCAAAGTAGGAGATTTTGTTAGAATATCCAAAATTAGAGGAGTTTTCGCTAAAAAATATTTAGCTAATTGGAGTACGGAGATCTTTAAAATACATACATACATACATAATCGATAAAGCCTTATTATACCCGAAGGTGTTAAGGCGTCTAAAAACTTTTTATTTACGAACAAAACATTGCCCAATCCCTTCTGTCTCTTGCCATTGCTTCTGCATCCTTCCACTTTGTTCCCCTAGCTTCCAAGCACTCTGCCACTGCACTGTTCCACTCTTTTCTCGGTCTTCCTCTAGTCCTCTTTTCTTGTGTCCTTGCCAGCCATATCCGTTTCGGTTGTCTCTGGTTTTCCATTCTTATTAGATGTCCGAACCACTTCAGTTGCTGCCTTTCAATGCTCTTTAAAATCGATTCCACTCTTAGTTCTTCCCTCACTGTTTCATTCCGTATTCTATCTCTTCTTGTAATGCCTTTAACTGCTCTCAGGAATCTCATCTCAGTCGCCTGGATTTTACTTTTTTGTTGCCTTGTTAACACCCAGCTCTCACTACCATACATTAATATTGGTTTATGTATAGACTTGTAAACTAGGATTTTTGTCTTAGTTGATATTTCTTTATTTCTTATAAATTTGTTATTCAAAGCATAGTATGTCCGTGTTGCTTTTTCTATTCTTTCATTTATTTCAGTTTCGTTCTTACCATTCTTCTGTAGATTTACGCCCAGGTATCTCATCGTCTTTACTTCCTCTATTTTTGTATTGTCCAGTATTATTGATGCTTGCCCGTTTCCTTTCCCAATCACCATTACCTTTGTTTTATCGATGTTAATTTTTAAGTTTCTGTTTTGAAGGGCTTCATTCCATATTGTTACGTTTTCTTGCAGGTCTGTCGTGTTTTTTGCAAATATTACTAAATCATCTGCAAAGACGCAGTCAGTTATTGTCGTTATTTCCATATTTCTATAACCCACTGGTAATTTCTTCAGTTTGTGCTTTATCTCTTTTTGTACGTCATCCATCACTATGTTGAATAGTGCTGGGCTCAGTACACCACCCTGTCTCAATCCTTCTTTAGTTTCAAATATCTGTGACTCTGCATTTCTCGTTCGTACATAATTCTTTGTGACCTTATACATACACTCCACATTGTTTCTCAATTTCTTATTTACACCTCTTCTTTTTCGCTTTCCTTGGTACACTATCAAACGCTTTCTCTAGGTCAATAAACGCCAAGTACGTATTGCTTTGCTGTCTTTTTTCCATTATTTGTTTTATAGTAAATATGTGGTCTTGTACTCCTCTTCCCTTCCTAAAACCGCTTTGTGAATCTTCTAGCTGTGTCTCTATTTGTATTTTTAATCTTTTTTCCAGTATTCTTTCGTACATTTTGGCCATTATACTCATCATTGTTATTCCCCTATAGTTCTTACATTCACGGTAATCTCCTTTCTTGAAGATGGGTAATATCACTCCTATTTCCCAATCTTGTGGTATTCTCTCTTCTGTCCATATTTTGTTAAACAGTTTAGTTATAACTTCTATGCTTTTTTCACCCAAGTTTTTGATCATTTCCGGTGATATACAATCATGGCCTGCTGCTCTTCCTGTTTTTATTTTTATAATTGCTTCTTTTACTTCTTCTATTTTTATTTCTTGGTCACCTTCATCTGTTGCTTGGGTGGTTATTTGTTCTTCTTTTTCATTATATCCTTGTACTATTTTTTCTATATTAAGCATATCCTCAAAGTATTCTCTCCATCTGTCCATTATTTCTTTGTCATCTTCAAGTATTTTGCCCTCTTTTGATTTTATGTATTTGCTATTGTAGTTCGTATCCCTTTTAAAAGTTTTCAATACTTTATAAAATAATTTCTGATTTCCGTGGCTATCACTTTCCATTCTTTCCCCGAATTCTTCCCATGACTTTTGTTTTGCTGCTCTCACTAGTTCTTTTACCCTTGTTCTTTGCTGTTTATACCCAGCGTAGCTTTCTTCTGTTTTCACTTTGAGGTATTTCGCCCACACACGTTTTTTATATTTTATCGCATCCTTTATTTCGTCGCACCACCAGCTTGTTTGTTTTTTGTTTTTATTTATTTTTATAATTCCGCACGCTTGCTTTGCAGCTTTATGTATTTTGTTTTTTATATTTGTCCATAATATTTCCACATTATTGTCTGTGTCCAGTTTGTTTAATTCTTCCATTTCTTGCTCAATTTTTTCTTTGTATTTTGTCGCTATTTCATTTTGTCTGAGTTTATAGTTTCTTATAACCACTTTTGTCTTTTGTTTTTTGTTCTTAGTCACCATTGGGCTTTTCCTTCCTGGAATGAATATTTTTGACAGCAACAAGTAGTGATCCGAGTATATTTCTGGACCTCTTTGCACTCTAGTATCTTCGACTTCTTTCCTATGGCTTTGGTTTATTAGTACATAGTCTATGATTGATTTTTCACCCCTGCTTCTAACTTCTCGGGTGTATTTATGTATTTCTTTATGGGCAAAGAATGTGTTCGTGATTATTAGATTATTAGTTAAACAGTAGTCGATAAGTCTTTTGCCATTATTATTTCGTATTGTTTCCCCCTGCATTCCAATTACTTTTCCTGATTCTTCATCCTTTTTCCCAACTCTTGCGTTAAAATCGCCCAATACAATTAGTCTTGCATTGACATCCTCTGTTGCCTGTTCTAATTGTTCCCAAAACTCTTCTTTTTGCTTTGCTGCGTCATCCTCATTAGGTCCGTACACAATTATTATTGTTGTGCTTGCTTGTTTTTCAATTTCCATTTCTATCTTCATTATCCTCGTTGATAAGGCCTCCCACTTTCTCATATATTTAATAGTGTTTTCTTTTATTATACAACCTACTCCTTCTTTCGCTCTTTGATTCTTTTCTACCCCACTATATATTAAGAGATGGCCATTTTGTACTACTTTTTCCCCTTTGCCTTTAATTTTTATTTCAGTTACTCCTAAGATATCTATGTCTGCTTTTTCAAATTCTGTAATTAGTTCCTCTTCCTTTCCCGTTATACTTCGTATATTCCATGTTGCTACTCTCCACACCTTTCCTTTCATTTTTTGTTTGCATTTTTGGGTTTTTGCCTCGCCTCTTTTTTCAGTGCTATTTATTTCTCCATCTGTTTCAGTTCCCTTCTCTTCCAGTACTTCGAGAGCATTTCCATTAATATTATTTGATTTCAGCTCGTGTCCATTTCGTTGCCTGTTCAGTTCCATACTACCGTCCTTTGTCTTTCTGGTTAGTTTTTTGGATTGTTTATTAATCTTTCAATCTTTTCCAGCATCCTTGTTTGTCTATTCCATTTCCAAGTCTCCCCATTCACCATTAGCTTTGCAAACCCCAATTTAACCTGTTTTCCATATCTCCTTTCTTCTTTTGCTTTCTGTCTAATGTTCCTCTGGATATCTCTTTCTTCTCTTGTTAGGTCTTCATTAATAAATATCTGGCTGCCTTGTCTATTTTTTAATTTACTTTTATTCTGCATGACCTCTTTTTTATTCTCTTCACTGTCTAGTTCGACTAGACATGTTTTTATCCCCAATCTACTAGCCTTTTTTATTATTATTTTCACACCTATCTCATTTTCTATTAGCTTTCTCATTTCATCTTTCAGTATATTGCCATCTCCTGTATTCATTGTCATCCCCTGTACTACTATGTTTTTCCTTCTTCTAACACTTTCCAATTTCTCAATTCTTTCATTATATAGTTTTACCTCACTTCTTAATTCATTGACTTCATCCATCACTTTTCCATTTATTTCCTTCAGATTTCTTATCTCTTTCTTGTATTCTACCTGTTCTTTCCGTAACTCTCTTATTTCGTCCTTCAATGCTTTAGTATCTTCTCCCTGCATTTTCTGTTCAGTCTTAATATCCCTTATGTCAGCGGAGAGTCCTTTCATCATTCCCATAATTTCTTTCAGCATTTCATCGTTTGTTTTTGATGGGCTTCTATATGTTTTCTTCGACTTTTTAAATGAGTCCTCTTCTAGTACGTCCGTTCTTTTCCGTTTTACATCATCAGACGTATCAGAATCCATTATCAAAATTTCCTCTTAATTTTACCTGTTACCTTACTTGAAGTCCGTCCCTGTTCTATACTTACACTATTATTGTCTCTAATCGTATAGCTCGCCGCGCAAAAAGCCCGTCCCCGGTCTCCCCGTCGGAGGTCGTGCTCCTATCGGTCGAGCCAGATGTTCAGTTATATATATTTATACAATTTATTTTATTCAGAAAAACAAACCTTTGTCTATTGTAGTTTTTTAATTTAGTTCCCGGCACTATCAAATACACTCTATCTCACTATTATTTTTACCACACGCACAGTAATTATTATCTTTAAAATAAAGAATGTAAAACTTACAAATCCCACTACATATATTTTAGAAGATTTTGAAAATAAAGAAATTAGTGGTGGTTTCTACGAATATCAGTTACAAAAAATAAAATATCCAGACATATATTTAGTTGAAAAAATATTAAAGAGAAAAAATGATAAATTGTTTGTAAAATGGTTGGGTTTTGATGACACACATAATTCTTGGATTGATAAACAAAACTTAATATAAATAACAAACTGATATCAATTAATAATTTAATTTAAACAACATACACGAAGAAAAAACGAAAAATATATTTTGCTAATTCGTCTGCCTTGTTATATTGCAACATTTTCGATAACAAACTTAAAATTACCAAATATAAAGATAAATTTAAAATTATCAAATAAAGGTTAAAGGTGAAGAAAATATATTTTGCTAATTCGTTTCAAACAACATACACAAAAAATAAAAAACGAAAGGATATTAATAATCCAACTTTGTGTAACAACTAACAGTCTAAACATTTAACGCAAGCGAAGTATATTTCAAATATAATAGATATGAAGAAACATAATAGAACTTTTAAAATTCCAACACCTCTTGTTTATGAATGGTTTAATTCTAATGATAAAAAAACATCATATAAACAGTGGTTGGGATGTACTCATAGTGAAGCTGAGTATTATCCGCTTATAGATAAAACTTGTATGGTATGTGGTAAATGTAGTTTTAGTGAACGAATAATTACTAATAGTCGTGAAATGAAACAGAAATTAAATTAAACAATTGTCAGACTTGTCTTCAAATGCGACCTCACAAATATGAATTTAGTAACAGTCATGAAAAGTGTGGTGCTGAAAAATATCTCCACGAAAAATACAATGAAGATGGTGTTGTAGATAGAAGTAAAGTAATAGATACACTACGTATGAAAAAATCATTCGACCATTGAAAGCAACAAATACAAACATGAGTGTTAAGTGTTGTGATTGTGAATTATATTTTTGTTTTTGTAAAAAGTCAATAAATTATCATCTTAGTTTAATGTCAATTAACAAAAGCAAAGAGAAGACATGTGAACCAAAATTCATTCAACTACAACCAACACAAACAAATATTAAATCTGCTGATTTAAAGTGTACTGAAGAATTACCAAACAGTCCATTTATATAAACTTTCATAATAATTGAAGTAAAACTTGCATATATAGTTATAAAGTTGTTATTTCTAATAGGTTTTAAATAAAATAGAAAATAGTATATGTACAATTGTAAATATTGAATAAGTTTTAGCATATATCTGAATTAGTCTTTAACTTTTAATTGGAATAAATGTATATAGTTATTACTTGAATATAATAAAAAAAAATATCAATCAAGTTGCTTATCTTTTAATTATCTGGAACCCTGACTAAACATACCTGGACAAGTACAGGTGAGTCTGAGCCAGACATATCTGCACAAAGCCTGGCCACCCCTGGGCCAAAAATACATTTAACCACCCAAGTGCAGTCTAGCCTAAAACTACACCTACCCACCCTGTGCACCTAGTGCAGTCTAGCGCAAACATACACCTGCCCATTGCTACAACATTGCCAGTGACGACAATGGCAGACGAAAAAAAGTACACGCGCACAGTTTGCGTCCATGACCTTTGACCTAGAGCTTCACCCAAAGAGGCACCCCGCACTGTTAAAGTCCCAAGGCCACAAACATTGGCAGTGACGTCAATGGCAGACAAAAAAATGACACGTGGAGATTACCGCGGCCCAGCGATAACATTTTATCTTGTTTACGTCAATGACCTCTGACCGCTAACTTCACCCTAAAGAGGCACCGTGCTGTTGAAGTTTCAAGGCCAAACTGTCACAAGATCCCTGTAGGTTACCTACTCCTCTAGCTCTCGCGGTGGTCGCGTATGAAACTATAACCGAACATGAGTCATCCCTAAGTAGGGGCGGTATCTCGCTACCCCTTGCAGTTAGAGCCGTTTTGACGTTATTTTCAACACTGCAGCGCCCCTTACACACCCATGCAGGCTTCTCACCCATATGTAAAACTCACCCCTATGTAAAACTCACCCCCCACGTAAAATTATAATTTCTTACCTTCTCCACCATAAGGGAATATATTGTAGGAGTTGGGTATGCATAATGAGAATCAGGGGTTGGCGCATGCGCATTGACGTTTCACCCTCAAAAATGCAAAATGAACCTCCATAAGAAAATACATGGGATTTTGTGCTAGAACGCCCATTGCTTATCTACTTACATTATATTGCATGCCTTCTAAAACTGCCAGACGACACTTTAATATTCCCTTCAATCGCAACAATTCCAACAACCCTTCATATGCCAAATACACATATTCCCCACCTTTTTCTATCTTCACAACTGCTGTCGACCCGTCGATTACCTCTCGCGATATTCGCATATGCATCCCGCAAATTGTAGGAAACACTGCATTCTTACACTCGAATCGTTCCCTCAACCGTACAATCTCTTCAATTAACCAACCCCATTCCATTACGTTCAAACACACACACTGCTTCTTTACACCAACAAGCTTTAACATGCACTCCATATTCTGCAATGGGGAGAAACCAATGCTTATCCATTTGGAATGACTTTTATTTAAAAAGAAAAACCTCTCTCCTACTAATGGCACTTCCCAAATTGGTTCCCTCATATAACTTTCCATGAACTTTTCAGCGGTTGATACCTTTCGTCCAAAATCACCATTCACAATATATGTTTTGGGATCACTCATCCCATTTAATAATTCTTCAAATCTGGGATCCAACTCAATATCTCTCCAAAACGCTTCCTCAGCATTCTCCCCGTCCTCCAAATCACTTCTTTCCACAATATGTTGGGAACAGGATGGTTTTTCCATCACAGCAACCTTACGTTTAGACATACTTGTTAATACTAACAATTGTTTCGAATAATCTCCCTTTATATGCAATACCAATAACCCCTACCTACAATTATGTGCAAAAACCAACCCGATGTGCTAGTCGTTGCAACCTCATTTATTTTTATAGAACCTCCTAGGAACATTTTTATAGAACCTCCTCGGAACATTTTTATTGATAAATGAAGATAATCTTTAGTATATAAAATATATTATTTAAATCATATTTAATGTTTTAGTTTTTTCTTTTTCGGTATTCTAAATTTTCTAAATTGTTGGGTAATACTCTTTTTACAAACTGAGCAATTTCTCTTTGAAGGGGCTGGACCGTCAATTTGTTCCTCACCGGTATTATAGTGTCTAAGGCACGGTCGATATTCTTCTAGTTCAATTTGTTTGTCAGGTGAAATTAAATGCCAGAACTCCTCTATCCATTCTGGGGCTACTTTCGTTTTAAATAAATCTAATGGAATATACTCTATTAGATTTGTTTTAATACCAGATAGATGACCATAATTTTCATAAACAAACTTGACTGCTTCTAATATCAATTCTAGGTGTTGAGACATTTTGTTTAAAGGTATTAACATTCAAGATCAATGAGACTAACAATTGTTTTGAATAATCTCCCTTTATATGCAAAACCAATAACCCCTACCTACAATTATGTGCAAAAACCAACCCGATGTGCTAGTCGTTGCAACCTCATTTATTTTTGTAGAACCTCCTCGGTTATGTAACCTCACCTAGCTTTACGTCGTCTCAAGGTCAAGGTTGTCATAAGCTTGAGGTCAAGGTCAAGGTCAGAACCTCCTCAATGGCCTTGTTGCTGCAACCTCCCTCCGCCTCAGCCGATTCTGGAACCTCCTCGGAGTGACCTTGAGCTAACATACACCAAGGTCAAGGTCACTCCGAGGAGGTTCCAGAATCGGCTGAGATCCTCTACTTACATTTAAAGCACAAGTATTCAGTTTTTTCAAGAGGTTTGCTGTTATTCCACATATGTAATTCATCAGGACAATTATTGAAATTTAACGCTCTTAATTTATATTCCTTGCCTTCAAATACTATTTTAAATGGTATTTCTTTCATGCATTTGGTATGAGCATATTGAAAAAATTTGGTATCAATATTCCACAAATCTGAATTACAACTATATCCAATCATATTATTATGCGTTAAATAACAAAAGTCCGTTAAGATGTCATCTTCTAATCGTTTTATATGTAATACTTCTTCCAAATGTTCAAATGTTTTTACAGCATTATTTTGGTCTAATTCTGCTGGTTTATTTATAATAAATTCGTTATCCATTATCACTTACCTAAGCACTTTCAACTGATACTGATTTCTATTGAGAAAATCCTTGCTTATATATGCTTGTTGACAGAAAAACTCTTACGTCAACAACGATTCGCGACGTCTTTTATTTTATTCCATATACCGACGACTGCGCCTGACCTACTTTCACGAGTAATGGGTTGGGCAACTTTCAATTTTATCCTGCCATGGTCCATGGTATACCGGTGCAACCATGGTTTACCGGACCGGCAGGATAAAATTGAAAGTTTCCCAACCCATTACTGGTGAAAGTAGGTCAGGCGCAGTCGTCGGTATATGGAATAAAATAAAAGACGTCGCGAATCGTTGTTGACGTAAGAGTTTTTCTGTCAACAAGCATATATAAGCAAGGATTTTCTCAATAGAAATCAGTATCAGTTGTACCCTATCCAATTTGTAGTACTCGTCCTTCGACAAATAAGGAGGAGGTTGCAAAGGTGGAACGGTAGTTAATTGTGACACGAAAGCAGGTGGATTAACTTCTGCCGCAACACCTACTTCAACAGTATGCGGTAGGGGTCGTACCGCAGAAGTAGATGGAACTGCAGAAGGTAATTCAACTGACTCCGATTGTCGTCTAACGTCCGTCTGACGGGATGATTCATCCAGTTGTCTTTCCAGTGACAACATCCCGTCGAAGTCTATATTTTCAACATTATCAACATTTTGTAAATAATGATACCACGGATTATCATCGTTATTAGTCTAAAATAAAAAAGATAATTAACTATGACAAATGAATGTGAAGAATTTGTAAATTTAAATTATATTCTCTATGCAATTACAAAAAGTATTTAAATTATTTTCTCGCTGCAATAAATAATTACTCACACCCAGAAAATTATTTCAATGCTTAATGTATTAACCATACATCGTTCCGTATAATCGGAACATAATACAAAACTCGAAGTAAACTGTAGCTGTAATTTTAATGTTCTTTTTACCTAATAGTGATATTAATATTAATAAAAAGAAAAGACTAAATGTAATACAAATATGTGTGTAAAATATCATAAAAGAGAAATATTATGTAATTGCACTCACCATTATCTTACAAGAGATACTTTGTGGAATGATTACCAAGTCGAATAAAGGGAGTATTTATATGATAAAACCAAGGTTACAACACGTCACGTTGTAAGAACAATTATTTTTTATACGTCTGTCAGCAAATATGGATAATTTAGTTGTTTACAGAATCAATGAATGTTAAAGATTTTTTATACGTCTGTCTGCTATTATGGAAAATAAGTTGTTTACACAATTTGTGAAGGTTAATGTTTTTTTATTTTATTTTTAATTTATTTTAAATTTTAATGTTCTTTTTACATAATAGTGATATTAACAATAGACAAAAGTTTGAATTTGTGTGCACTGTCATATTATTATTAAAGAGTAAACGCAAGAATCTAGTGGATGTAAGCATATTAATTAATTAATTAATTAATTAATATAACTGTATAAATAATTTTAAAATCAAATACAAATATGTGTGTAAATAATATTTAAATTTAAAAAGAAATATAATTTAATTGTACTCACCATTATGTTGATTATGTGAATGATTTTTAAGATGAATAGACGCTGTATTTATATAAAATATACCTATGTTAGAACACGTCACGTTCTTGAAACAACAATTTTTTATACGTCTGTCACCTATTATGGAAAATTTAGATGTTTACAGAATAAATGAAAGGTCAAAGGTTTTTTATACGTCTGCCTGCTATTAATAAGTTGCTTACACAATTTGTGAAGGTTACGGTTTTTTATTTTTTTTTAAATTTATTTACGTCTGTCTGCTATCAATATACTTTTAAATTAGTAATTATCGAGGATGTGTACATTGCACATGAAATGTACATATAGTTAATAACACGTCACGTTCTTGAAACAACAATTTTTTATACGTCTGTCACCTAATATGGAAAATTTAGATGTTTACAGAATAAATGAAAGGTCAAAGGTTTTTTATACGTCTGTCTGCTATTAATAAGTTGCTTACACAATTTGTGAAGGTTACGGTTTTTTTATTTTTTTTTAAATTTATTTACGTCTGTTTGCTATTAATATATTTTTAAATTACTAACTATCGAGGATGTGTACAGTGCACATGAAATGTACATATAGTTAATATACTATTGTTTGTGAAATATAAGGTGTTTTATTTAAGTGTAATAGTGCTGTTAATAAGTTGTTTACACAATTTGTGAAGTATTTTTTATTTTTTTAAATTTAGTTTCCATTTTTAGATGTGGTAGATGTGAAAATGTAAAAAAACAAGACTAAATTTTTTTTCGAAAAAGGTACATTTTCTGCTATTCTAATGTTCCGATCTTACCCCTCCGCATCCCATTTTGTTCTCTATATTTTTCTTTATTTTTTGTACCCAATTTTGATTCTCCTACCCCATTTTTTTTGTAGGGGGGGAAATTTCCCCTCCAATTTTTGTTTTGCCCTTACTAACCGAAAAACCAAAAAAAAACAAAAAAACTCGATTTTCTCGAAAACTACTACGATTTGAGCTATGTTTCCCCCACCCCCCGATATATTCATCTTCTAGAAATGTGGGCTGGCTGAATGTCTCAGACATTCGAATCTTTTTTTTTCAAATCTGATGAATTTGTAAGACTGGTTTCTCGTGGAGGTGTTCCGGCGAGATACACACTTCGTTGTTTTGTCGGAGAAGAATGAGTGGATGGGCTGAACCATGACACGTGTCGCTGCTGTCGTTTACGCGGTGTACTTTGTTGTCGTAAAATTGACGTTCCTGGTATTGTCACATAAGATTTTTCTGATATAATGTCTGACCAAGATTCTTCTACTTCTTTAGAAGCGTCCGCAGAATCAGTTCGTCCTCGAGTTATATTACTGGGAGCTAATTTGCTAGCGATTTCAAGTAGCGGTTTTGCTATGGGCGCATACAGAATATTTGTTTCTCTCTGAGATTGTGCAATGTCAGCCCGTAATGTTCTTAACTTTTGTTTAAGAGCTTCGCGAACTTGTATTAAATCTCTTATGATTTTATTTTCCATGTACACTCTATAACGAATACCTGTAGACTGATATAAATATTCCAGTAATACATGTTTTAAACCCTAATGTACGTTACAAACTCCTCTTAATTAAAACTTATAAACTTAAAGCACATCAAATTGTATACGATGGGGAGAAATATGTCAACTCTTCTCAGCTTCATTAATCTGTTTATAGGTGTATGTAAACGATTTCTTCCAACACATTCTACAGATGTATAGAAATTGTTCATAGCTTAAATCATGAATGTGATCATTATGGATACGTTTCAAATTTGTACAGTCTTGTCGAAATAGTATTAACAAATTGGTATTATCTCTGATAAGTTGCTTTGGGACCGCACTGTATGTTTGCATTAAATAAAATCAATCTAAATTTCGGTGTCTACCACAAGAGAAAAAATCTTTTACGATATTCAAGTCGGCAGGTGGTATATCATCAAAGATAACGACAGAATAATCCGCCATTTGGTTAGGAGTAGGCATGTGATTAACATCAGTATACTCGTGGTAACCAATTTCAGGAACATTTTTCAATATATTTCTTAAGTATTCATACTTTTGCTGATGAAGAGATCTACAGCAGATGTAAATACTTTTGAAGCGACACCCGTTAGGATGAAGTAATAGGGTTAAAAGGGCATTTGTTTTGCCACACCCAGAAGGTCCCACAATTAATCCTCGCTTAGATGAGCCACTGAAGAGGCTACTGTGTCGTATAAAACTCTTCGTAATTAATGTGGAATCATAGTTGTGCACTTGTAGGGATAATTCTTGAGGTTCCAATTGTACAATATTTGGTTCAGCTTCACTCGTTTCGATCGACATAATCGATTTGACTTCACAATAACGACTGAATTATTATTTCTCTTTGTGCGTTATATTATCTGTTTAGGATTATCTTAATATTAGAAATAAAACAAAGATTATAATAATTTTTTTATTTTATATATTTTTTTATTTTTTGGTGCCGCCACTATTTTTATTTGTGGAAGGTGGCGGCGTCTTCCTGACCGCAGACCCCCGAACCCCCGACCGGCCGTGCCGACGCCTCCGATCAATTGTCCAGATCTGGGGACGCTGGGATGCCGGAAGCCCGCTGGAACGATTCGGCGAACCGTTGCTGCAGGGTTCTCCTCTGTGGCACCGCCTGCGGAGGAGTCATTGGACTCTGAGGGTCCTCGTACCTCGGTGGCAGGTCCGGGGGATCGTCGACGTCCAACAGGGGGTCCAACGGTGCTGATATAGTTATGGTCAGCGGATAGTAAGTTCTCTTAATTGTTATTTCAAGTTCCCGTAATAAGTAAAGCATTGAAGTTATTACATATCATGTAAACTATTGCAAAACAGTTATAGGTGTAATTTTGCAGCCCCTACCTTGTCTGGATAGTTTTGTAGGAACTAGTACATTAGTATCGTGCAATGTGGGTGTTAACCAGGTCGATGCAGAATTGTTTACAATCGAATGTGATGGCAAGTTAATGTATTAGATGGTTGAAAATGTTGAAAATAGGTTGTCCGATGGTTCGTATCGTATCAGTGTAGTCTCGCTCATGAAACTTGACCAATGAAACAATTAATTATCGAAAATACAAATCATTGTGGTGGAAATGATTTTTGATAATCAATCATGTCTTCAATCAAGCTTCCAAGTCGATTCAGCAGATCCTTCCTTTCCCTTTGGCGGGGTACATGTGAGGCATCGGATGGACTGACGACATTAGTTAGGAAATGAAGAACCTTGTCTTGCTCTAACGATTTATCGTTAACCTGCCCCTTTAGCGAGATCACCTGCTGAAGGAAACTATCCGCTGACGAATTGCCCGCCAAATATCTAACACATATGTTAGAAAACTGTTTACAATCCGCAGAGAAAGTTGCGAGTTCGGATGGTTGTTGTTGCCCACAGTGGAATTGTGAGGCAAACAACGACGCAGAAGCATTGGAAGGTGGAGCTGGAGAATAATTTGAAGGAGGAGCTGGAGAAGCATTGGAAGAAAAGTGTTCAGGAATATTTGCGTTGGGGGAAGGTATCGGGGATTGAGGAAGATCAGTTATTTCTTGAGCTGCTTGAGGAATTGCAGGTGGAATTGCCACCCCTCGTGTCACATTTACATCATCACACATTTGCCTTCTTCCTACTGTATCGTCCGTGAGCAGTGTTCGCAGATTCGGCGCTCGAACCGCTCGAACACTAGGACTACAAGTTGTATAGGGTAAAGGTATATAGTTCTTAGTATTTTGCCCTCGTCGTCTTTCGGTCCTCGTAGTGTGTTCTTGTCCTGTGGTAGAGATTGTAAAGTTTCTGTACATACGTCGTTGGGCAGTCAGTTGGCGTCGTTGTTAATTTGCAATTATAACTATCATACAACAACCTCTACACTTTAAATAATTCAATATACTTAGTTCCTTAATTTCTACTCATAATATAAAATAAAAGACTGTATTCATAACATAATTTATTATTATTAATTTTTATATGTACATATAATTTCAATTACGATTTCTTCTTATTTTATCAATATCCTGGTAAACTTTTTGAAGATGATTTACCAACATCTCTTTTGTTATACACACACATTCTAGAGTTGATCCCTGCAAAACTTTCTCTATTTCCATATTCAGATCCCCTCCACTTACAGATAGATATTGAATAACATCCTTATAAAATTCATCATACTTTAAGTTTCTTAACGATTCCAATCGGGATTCCAGCACCTTTCTCACACGCCACAATTCTGACAAACCTTCAAATGATAAATACAACAAATCTCCGTCTTTGTCAATTTTTAATATTCTGTTCTCCCCATCAAAACATTCGCTAGAAAGTTCTAAATTCGATATGCGCATATTTGGAAACTTTCCACCACAATAATCGAAATACTTCTTCAATTTCGCGCTCTGCATCATAAATTCTGCCCATTCTTCAGAATTAAAAAATATGCATTGCTTTCTCACACCAACAATCTTCACTATCGGTTTGAAAAAATTATCTGGTAATAAACCAACACATACCCACTTTGAATGACTTTTATTTAAAAAATATATGCTCTCTGCTACTAGAGGTAAATTCCATGAAGATTCGAAAACTAATTTTTCAGAACATCTGTCAAATTCTTTCCAAAAATTATCCATTTTTCCCACTTCCGCAAAAAAATTTTCTATAATAGGATCGAGCACATGTTTCTCCATTACCTTATTAAAATGTTCTTCGTTAGAACTCACAATTCTTAATTCACCTTCTTCTAAACTATCTAAACGATCACAGCCACACTTACGCTTCACCGTTCCCATTATATATACACTGACTTCTTAACATCGCTGGATTTATATAGTAGCCCCTATGAACTGCCGCTGGCAAACAGCAACTGCGTCTTTATAAACCTCTCATCGGTAAACCTGCGCTTTGATTCTAGCACCTCCTCATGTAGAACCTCCTCATTGCCCTTGAGCTGTGCCACAGGTTCACCTTCTTTAAAATATATTATTTAAATCATATTTAATGTTTTAGTTTTTTCTTTTTCGGTATTCTAAATTTTCTAAATTGTTGGGTAATACTCTTTTTACAAACTGAGCAATTTCTCTTTGAAGGGGCTGGAGCGTCAATTTGTTCCTCACCGGTATTATAGTGTCTAAAACACGGTCGATATTCTTCTAGTTCAATTTGTTTGTCAGGTGAAATTAAATGCCAGAACTCCTCTATCCATTCTGGGGCTACTTTCGTTTTAAATAAATCTAATGGAATATACTCTATTAGATTTGTTTTAATACCAGATAGATGACCATAATTTTCATAAACAAACTTGACTGCTTCTAATATCAATTCTAGGTGTTGGGACATTTTGTTTTAATCGCTGGTTTCAGTATACTAAGCTTCTATATTATTTTCAACAATATTTATTGGCGATCAAAGTCAATGAGGAGTTTTTAGAATTGTTTGAAAGTTAATGGAAAATTTTCTTTACAAACCTCCTCATTGCCCTTAAGCTGTGCCACAGGTTCACCTTGACCTTGGCATAGCCGATTATAGCACCTCCTCATGTAGAACCTCCTCATTGCCCTTGGGCTGTGCCAGAGGTTCACCTTGACCTTGACATAGCCGATTCTAGCACCTCCTCATGTAGAACCTCCTCATTGCCCTTGGGCTGTGCCACATGCAAGGTCAAGGGCAATGAGGAGGTTCAACATGAGGAGGTGCTAGAATCGGCTATGTCCCTCTATTGTCGTGAAAATAAACTGAAAGTACACTATTGGGTTTATAATTTAAGTTACAAGCGGAACATATAGTTCCCCGATACATACCAATGAAATGATAGTGGTCCTTAATTTTGATTACGTTTTCATCGAAGGTACGACAACATAGAAAACCTGAAGTTGTATTATTATGATTGTTTAATTGTGGAATAGATAAATTAATAATTGGGTTATTAACACTTTAATATTCCGCATATACAGGGTGGGGCACGGCAATTGGATGTTTTTGAAATAACAATAAAATCGTCAGTTTTTGCATTAAAAGAAATTTATTGGTAGGATTACATACGCAAGAATTTAGCATTTCATAATTTGCGGAAAATTACTTCAGGCATGTGATGTCCGTTTTCGTTTACGCATTGTTGTAGTCGTTCACGAAAATTGACTTCCGCTCTTACCAGCAGGTTTCTAGGAATTAGATTAATTTGTTGACGTATCGCTTCGTATCGTTATTGTAACGTAAACACGAGATTTGAGGAACCCCCATAGAAAGAAATCACATGTGGACAAGTCGGGAGACCGAGAAGGCCATAAAACATTACCAAATCTCGAAATGAGATGATTAAGAAACAGTACTGTGATGTCTGGCCATCTAACTATGTGATGTCAGACGTGGGTAGGATCGCCATGTGATGCGCCTGGTCACTAGGGGCACATCGCTGCGTTAACACGCAGGTACACAGGTTTGGTGAATAACAGACGGTGACGTTTTGGTTAACAAATATACTTTAATAACATAACGATATACAGGGTGATTCTTAATATATGCGACAAACTTTAGGAGCTGATTCCTGGGGTTATTTTGATCATAAAAGTTCATAAGAACATATGTCCAAAACCGCTTAGTTCAGAAGTTATACAATGTTTAATAGAAAGTTAAAATAATAAATGGTTTTATTATAAATTAACAAAATAATTAGTAAATCAAAATTAACTTATAGTAACTGTTGAAAATGACCGCCCCCAACTGCACTACAAGCTGCTATCCTCCGTTGTATTGACTGGCGAGTCCGTTCGAAAATACCAGGAGTATTTCGAATTGTTTCAAAAGCTGCTATAATACGATTTCTTAGTTCATCGACATTTTCCATGGGAGTCGTGTAAACTAATGATTTAAGGTGGCCCCAGAGAAAAAAGTCCAATGAATTTAATTAAGTCTGGAGACCGAGGAGGCCACGGTTGTGAACCTCCCCGTCCTATCCACCGATTTGGATACGTACTGTCCAGAAACTCGCGAGCAAGTGAACTAAAATGCGCTGGAGCACCGTCATGCATAAAATACATTTGTAATCTTAACTGCAACGGAACTTCTTCCTGCAGTAGTGGTAACTCCTCTTCAAGAAAATTGCGGTATACCTCGCCATTTAACCGCATCGGTAAAAAATGTGGACCTAACAAGTGATCTGCAACAATTCCGGCCCACACATTTACAGAGAATTGATGCTGATGACGGGCATTCATTATTTCTCCCGGATTTTCTTCGGCCCATATGTGATTATTATGAAAATTAATAATCGCGTTTCTAGAGAAAGTAGCCTCGTCGGTGAAGAATATTTGAGCCAAATGGTTAGGATTTTGTACGATTTCGTGTTGCATCCATTGACAAAAAGCTAATCTTTGTGGAAAATCTGCAATAGAGCCTGCACCCGTTGAATGTGATATGGATGCAACAGTTGATCTTTCAATATTCTCCAAACTGTGGCCTGACTAATGTTTAAATCAAACGCAATTTTTCTGGTGCTTGTTGTCGGATGTTCCTCAATTTTATTTAATACCATTTCTTCAACTTGTGGAGTTCTCACTGTAGATGGGGGCCCGCTATCAGTCGTCCGTTTTTTAAAACTTCCCGTTTCACTAATACGTTGATGAAGACGGGCAAACATGGAATGATGCGGTATGATACGGTTCGGGTATCGTTCTGCATAAAGACGTCTAGCAGCACGCGCATTTCCATTGGCAAGACTGTAAACGAAATGCATATCACACATCTCAGCATTCGTATAATTCATTTTAGAAAACAGAAACTGGCAATAAACTGAATGAATACTCTGATACTATTAACAAATATTGAAATAACAAATAAACAATTCGTAAATACCGTACAAAATCACAACACGTGCTTCTTGAGCAACTGGTAAACACCAACTGATTAGCATCGACAACGCGACCACTACGCATATTAGAGAAACAGGCACAGACTTGTTTACGAGCTTGTATTACAGTTGGAAGCGGTCATTTTCAACATTTACTATAAGTTAATTTTGTTTTACTAATTATTTTGTTAATTTATAATAAAACCATTTATTATTTTAACTTTCTATTAAACATTGTATAACTTCTGAACTAAGCGGTTTTGGAGATATGTTCTTATGAACTTTTATGATCAAAATAACCCCAGGAATCAGCTCCTAAAGTTTGTCGCATATATTAAGAATCACCCTGTATACAACAACAATAATAACGATGTTTACATTGCAACAACGAGGTACAGACTAAAGGAGGATTACTTGGTTATACTCGCTCTTAGCTGTGCCTCTGTCGACTCTGTAACTGGCTCTGACTCTTAGATGCATTACCATCTGTATTTATACTTAAGCGTGTCCTTCCTTTGGCCTGGTGATCTACTTATAAGATAAACAGGTGGGTAAAGCGTGTCACTTGCCGAGGTTGTATTTTAGATATTGGCGAGGCCGTGTTTAGAGTTCTATCTAAACAAGACAGAGGCTGTATCGCGTAATAAATCTGTTCTAAATACCTGACCTGGTTCGGTTGTTACAGTACGAAGAACAGCAATACACGCTCTGGCGGTGTGTGCCGTGGTTCCATCTTGCTGAAACCATAATTGTAGAGGATCTCTTCTTTGCAATTCAGGGATAAAATAGGTGTTCACCATATTAATCTAACGCGCCGATGTAACAGTAACGGTAACATCGTTTTGTTCAAAAAAATAGGGACCGATAACGGCAAACCTCCCCACTGCGCACCAAACTGTAACCTTAGGACTGTGCAGCGGTTTTTGATGCAGCTCTTGAGGATTTTCGGCAGGCCAATACCGACAATTTTGTCTATTGACAGCCCCATTAAGGTGGGAATGGGCTTCATCACTCATTACCACCAACATGTTTTCGTTCTGCTCATAAAGTGTAAGCATTTGTTGGGCAAAATTCACTCGTTGCTGGTAATCCCTTTCATTCAGTTCCTGCCCAACCGCTATTTTGTATGAATGCAAATGTAATTCACCATGTAAAATCCTTCTTACAGTACGATTACTGATTCGCAGTCCGGTCGAATGAGCCCGAGCAGAGCGGCGTGGGCTTCGCAATATCGCTTGTCTAACCCTTTCAACGTTCTCTGGAGTACGCACTGTACGTTGGGATCCGAGCGGTTTTGTTTTGAGTATTGAGCCTCGTGTTCGAAGATTATGAACCCAAGGTAGGATTGTGTTACGCGTGGGCACAGAGTCATTTCGATTAATATTGAATCTCCGACGAAATTCACGTTGAACCGTAGTCACTGATTCACCACTTCTAACGAAAGAATCATATGCAAATATGCGCTGTTCTAGCGTCCACGGCTCCATGACAGTAACTGACAGTAAAATGCTTTGAGTCAGGGAAGGTATCCCCACCTGTGAAATGCCCGTTCCTTTTCTAATGGTCGAATATTATGCGTTCTAAAAACATCCGGTTCCTGTGCCCCAGCCTGTATAATAACATGATGACTTTCGTTTGAAATTAAAATATTACTGTATATATTTTTACATCTTTTGTATTGCCACTTGTAAGTTCAGCTCTATCACATTTTCATTATAGAGACCGGTGCCTTCAATAATATTCGATTTTTTTTTTTGAATACTTTTATACTGTCAACATTGAGGTCAAACACTATTCTCCTCCAATTTGCACAAAACTGTTTTTCCAAATTTCGTCTTTAACATCCTTATATTTAGGATCTTATATGGTTTATTCTTCTTTAGTTGAATCATCTGTGTGGTGTTTCGATTAGACAGGTTTTCCCCTCCATTTTTTAATGTGAGAAACAAGTTTGACAAAAGTTACGTGAGAAGATGATGCTCATCGGTTCTAAACAATCGCTAGATTTTTTATCTCGCGGTCTCCTAAAAAAATAATTTGATGTTTCGGTTAATGTTTTTTTCTTCCTCACCTACGTATATCAAAATAGTGGTGAATAAAATGCGAAAACATGGAGATGTGGCTGCGTTCATATCGTTCGTTGGACGTGTAGTAGCACAATGTGCATAATATGTCGAACGGACCATGGATATCTTGAAAACCGGTAGTACTGATACACATTCGACGATTTAGTTCATCCCTTAATTGAAATCTGCCATAACCTCTTTCTCTCATATTATACCTCATATTATATCTATGAAATCCGAACTTGTTGAATATGGATTTATACTCGACATCACTTTGAACTTTGGATAGGCTATGTGAAGGTCAAACTCTGAGTGGTCGTGAAAATAAACTGGAAGTACACTATTGGGTTTGTAATCTAAGTTACAAGCGGAACATATAGTTCCCCGATACATACCAATGAAATGATAGTGGTCCTTAATTTTGATTACGTTTTCATCGAAGGTACGACAACATAGAAAACCTGAATTTGTATTATTATGATTGTTTAACTGTGGAATAGATAAATCAATAATTGGGTAATTAACACTTTAATATTCCGCATATATAATAACATGATGACTTTTGTTTTAAATTGAAATATTACTTTATATATTTTTACATCTTTTATATTGCCACTTGTAAAATTGTGGAAATGAAACCCTTAACTGAAGAAGAGTGTTATAATTATGAGCAAGCGAGAAGTTGTCATATTTGTGAAAAAGCACTAGATGTGAATGATAAAGTATGCGGCCATGATCACATGACTGGATTATATCGAGGTGCAGCACACATGGTATGCAATATAAATTACAAAGAACCTCGCTATACTCCAATCATAATGCGCAATTTATCGAATTACGATACACATTTATTTGTAAAATCCTTAGCATTGGATAAGGAAGAAATAGATGTTATTGCCCAAAATAAAGAAAAGTATATATCATTTTCTAACAAAGTATATGTTGGCGATAGAATTGACTGTAATGGTAAGAAGAGGAAAGTCTTCCATAAATTGAGATTTTGAGATTCATTTCGATTTATGAGTTCTTCTTTAGATAAATTATCATCTTATTTAGAGGATTCTCAGTGTAGAGAAGTGTCAAGATATTATATGGGTGAAAAATTAAATTTATTACGACGAAAGGGCGTCTTTCCATACAACTATGTCACATCATTTGAAAGTCTATCTGTGACAGATTTGCCCAGTAAAGATAAATTTTATGATATATTATGTGATAGCGAAATTAGTGATGAGGATTATAGTAGAGCCGTTCGAGTGTGGGATTTATTCGAATGTCAATCTCTGGGGGAATATAGTGATATATATCTACGATCTGATGTTTTGCTACTTGCAGATGTTTTCGAAAATTTTCGAAATATTTGTATGGACAATTACAAGTTAGATCCAGCACACTATTTTACGGCACCAGGTCTTAGCTGGGAAGCGATGCTACGAATGACATACGTCAATTTAAAATTATTAACAGATGCGGATATGTTTAATTTTTTCAAACAGGGCATACGTGGAGGTGTCAGTATGTGTTCTAAAAGAATAGAGGTGGAAAATAACGAATACTTATCACAATTTGGTTTTAAATTTTTCTAACATATTTTGCACAATATTTTTATATTCTTCATGTTTTTTGTTGCCAAGAAAATTTGTAACCACATTTTTGAAGGCTATCCATGCTTGTTTTTCTGTTTCCTCCATTTTAGATTCAAAATTTTCATCTTTCATAAGCGTTATTATATCCGGCCCAACAAAAACACCCTCCTTTATCTTCTGACAAGCGAGGAAACTGGCTGCAAAGATACTTGAAGCACTCTCCATCTTTTTTTAATGTCTTCACAAATTGTTTCATTAACCCTAGTTTTATATGTAATGGAGCAAGCAAAACTTTGCTCGGGTCTACTAAACTTTTTCTTTCAATGTTTTTCATTCCAGGTTGTAAGGTTTGTCTTGGTGGCCACAATAGTGCTGCTTTCTATCACGACTATCCCACTCACACACAAAACAAGGATATTTAGTATAACCGCTTTGTTGTCCAAGTAACAAACAAAGAACTTTCAAATCACCACAAATTGTCCAGCCTTGATCCTTGTAACGAATTTTAATTAAAAGTAGCTCAAGATTTTCATAACACTCTTTTAAATGAATTGAATGTCCCACTGGTACAGAAGCATATTTACTTCCATTGTGTAGAAGAACGGCCTTAAGACTCCTTTTTGAAGAGTCAATAAAGAGTCTCCATTCAGAAACATTATATTCTACGTGGAATTGTTCCATGAGCCCGGGTACATCATTACAGAAAACTAGTGCATCTTCTTCGGAATAATATCGAGCAAACTCTTTTTCTCTGTTCCTAAACCAGTAAAATGTTGTGCTAGGTGCTAACAAATCATTTAATTCAGATTGGTCAAACAGTTTTGGCTCATCACTTCCAGTATCATAGTAATCACTTCCCTCATCCAGTTCACTTGCGCATGTACGTGAAACCATTTCGTCATCAGATACATCATCTAATGTATCTGATAGTGAAGGAACAGGTACTTCTGGTCCATGAGGTATAGGACGTGTTGCGGATCGAAGGTTTGGTTAAACGATGGCCTTTTTGTTTTTTAAATTGAATCCGTGTACTACACACGAACAAAAATAACAATCATCGCTTGATTGATCGGTTCTCTCCAAAGCGAAATGACTGTTTTTTTTCTTGTGACCACTGGCGAAGCTCAACACACACTGAACAAACCTTATGAGGAGCCCAAGGTTTGTCTTGGTCTCCTAATTTCACACCAAAATATGCAAAATATACTTTTTTTTACAAAATCGGTAATGTTTCTGTTGTTTTTTTCTGTAAACTTTCCACAAATATAGCAGAAGGAGTTGGGTACATTGACACAGCCTCTTGATGCCATTGGAATTTAATTTTAAGAAACTCGTAAAATAAAAATTAAATTAACTCAGCAACTAATCACAAATGTCAACTAATTACACAAATTCACACCACAGTTGTAAAGAAGATATTGAATGAACTAACTGTTTTGTCTAGAATAGCAATATGTTTGTAGTGGAGGTGGGGAGGTAGACATGCAGTAACAGGAAGATGATGAGTCATGTCTTGCGACATGCTCAATTATTTCTATTTGTAACTTCTTTATCATAAATCTAGTGTATGTTTATTCAGAATATCAACTTCTTGCATCATCATAAGTAAAAAAAATTATAATAGTTTATTTAAACAACGGTTTAACAAAATTGTCCTTTACAAAAAGACTAATACTCGACTAGATAGGTCAAAAAACCCCAGATTGTAAAAAACCTTACGTGATGGAATTTTTTAAATAATTTTCCCATTTTAAGCACCAAAAAATCTATTGAAATCACTGTATAAAATCCAGACAATTTTACCATCGCAGGCCTGTGTTATTTGTGTGGTGTTTTGATTAGACAGGTTTTCCCCTCCATTTTTTAATGTGAGAAACAAGTTTGATAAAAGTTACGTGAGAAGATGATGCTCATCGGTTCTAAACAATCGCTAGATTTTGGTCTGCTAAAAAATTAATTTGATGTTTCGGTTAATGTTTTTTTCTTCCTCACCTACGTATATCGTTCGTTGGACGTGTAGTAGCACAATGTGCATAATATGTCGAACGGACCATGGATATCTTGAAAATCGGTAGTACTGATACACATTCGACGATTTAGTTCATCCCTTAATTGAAATCTGCCATAACCTCTTTCATATATATCTATGAAATCCGAACTTGTTGAATATGGATTTATAGTCGACATCACTTTGAACTTTGGATAGGCTATGTGAACGTCAAACTCTGAGTCGTCGTGAAAATAAACTGGAAGTACACTATTGGGTTTGATGAAATGAAATGATAGTGGTCCTTAATCTTGATTACGTTTTCATCGAAGGCACGACAACATAGAAAACCTGAAGTAGTATTATTATGATTGTTTAATTGTGGAATAGATAAATTAATAATTGAGTAATTATCACTTTAATATTCCGCGGTGGTCCATTTATCGTGGCCCCCCCAAAAATTTGGAAGCAGTCAGTTTTATGAAAAAAAGTTTCAAGTAAAAGTTTTACTACAAGAAGTGTCCTATCTGATGGTTAAGCAGTCGTATACCAAGGAGAACGTATGAAGATCATACGAAGGTCAATTTTTTTTTCTTAAATAGAACATGGCATTTTTTGCCAAATTCTGAAAAAGGATGTAATTGCGAGTAGAAAAGTACTAAAACTCATGTGGCCTAAAATTAAGATTCAGCGAAATATTCAAGAAAACCACAAAAAAAAATGATTTAAATTGATTAAAAGAAAAACAAATAGACACAAAATATCCGATCACCCCCGGGCTACACTAATTTAAATTAATCGGGACAATTGTTTCGGAAACTTCGGACTCATTAAAGTAAATGTTCAAAGTGTTGACCTTCAACCTCGATACACTTTAGAATTCTCCGACTAAACGAATCATGGACGTTTATTAGCACGTCTTCCGTAATTTCTGAGCATGCATTTATTATCCTTTGCTGCATATCTTCCGGTGTTGTTGGGGCAGTACGGTACACTTTCTCTTTCATTGAACCCCACAGAAAATAATCGAGAGGGGTCAAATCTGGAGAACGAGCAGGCCAAGATGTAGGTCCGCCGCGTCCTTTCCAGTGATCGCTGTAATCCCTGTTTAATATTTCTCGAGCCACGTGTGAATAATGAGCTGGACACCCATCATGTTGGTACCACATTGTGGCTCGCCGCTCTAAGGGTATATCTTCAAATAGTGTCGGTAACACATTGTGTAGAAAGTCGCTATACTTATTACCATCTAAAATGCCAGTAATAAAGAAATGTCCAATTATTTTCATACCAATTATCCCACACCAGACGTTGACATTCCATGGATGTTGCCGGTCTACTTGTCGTAACCATTTTGGATTTTCCGTTGCCCAATAATGCATATTATGCCTATTTATCTGCCCATGATTCGTAAAAGTGGATTCGTCGGAAAATAGCACATTGTGAAAAAAGTTATTGTTATCACGAATTTTGTGCTGAGCCCATTCACAAAATTGTACACGATGTTCAAAATCAGTTCCGTGAAGGTCTTGATACATCGATATGTGGTATGGGTGAAATTTTTTGTGTTTCAGTATTCGACCAATACTAGTTCGTGAGATTCCAGACTGGCCGGCAATTTCTCTAGTACTGACGTGTGGATAATAAGCCACTGCCGCTAGAACAGCAATTTGCGCGTTTTCATCGGTAACAGTCTTTTTTCGAATTTTTTTCTTCACAATACTTCCTGTGGTTAGTGAACTGTTGTACAACACGACGAAAGGTCGCACGACTCGGCTGGTGTCGTATCAGGGTATCTTACAGCACACAAACGACACGCTGCGCGAATATTTCTTCCCGCTTCACCATAAATGAAAATCATATCAATTTTTACACGTGTTGCTGGATCCATTCTTGATATTCAAACACTGGTAGTTTTATCACAACGATACAAGTAACATTAAGTCAGTTACCTAGCTTGTGAGGTATTTATGCGGCTTCAAGGGATTACGAATAGAAAGTTAATTGGCTTTTGCGATGGGATTCCCGGATTAAGGGACAACAAATAACCCATTGTTTCAACAAGCAACTAATTCATACGACCTATTAATATCCAATTATAAAGAACAAACTTATACGTAGGTAATTACTTTCTAATTACCTACAACCGCTATTTCAAATATGACTTATCTGTTATGTAAATCTGTTATTAATTATGTAATGTGCGCAGTTTGTGCAACACATTGTTGTGCAGGTTCGTGGCAGGGTGAATAATCAAACAATACAAGTACGAAGTTTGTTTAACATACTATAATTAATTAACACTTAAAAATGGTTATCAGTCGTATTTACAAGATATATACATAATAACTATATCAACTAAGACAGGGGTAGAAAGGGGTACTATTGTGATAAGAGGGCCTTAAGTGATAGGGCCCTACGTGCCTGGAGGATCGGCATGTAATATGGGCCGCTTGGGCGGCCCCATTGGAAAGCAGGTTGGGCGACTTATGGTCGTAAATGATACTCACAACGAACGGGTAACATATTATAATTTAAACAACACTTAAAACTGGTTAACAAATATATACATTATTAATTAGGTACAACTCAGACTGTTACTATCGCAGTAACTGTCTGTCTAAATGTGAATCAGAATCTGAATATGAATGATGCCTCTTACTTACACTACAGTCTATATATACATAAGAGAAGATCCTCGGAGAGGTTTCTAGGACATAACAAACCCTGACATACCGTATGTGTATACAACACATACGCGCTTGAGGTCGTGTTTGTTAAACACACTGCTTTTGTATTAAAAGGAACGAGGTTGTAACCTCGTCCGAGAGTGCTTGCATATACATGAATATATTGCGTTATTACACCACCCTCCTTGGGGGTTAAAGAAAACTAACGCTAAAGTGTTTGCTTTTCTTTCATTGAAACCTTTCTCTCCGGTTACCTTCCCTATTCCTGTTCTACAATATTATAATACAATACAAAAATACAATACAATACAATAATACAATACAATACAATAATACAATACAATACAATAATACAATACAATACAATAATACAGTACAATACAATAATACAATACAATACAATAATACAATTTATAATAATAGATATTTAACGAATAAATATATAAACGAATAAACTGTAATGATAAATATATAACATAGATTGTAAAACTTTAAATAAATTTTCAAGGTACTGCTGCATAGTACGTTTTTACATTGTTGCAAAAATAATAATTAATAATCGGGCCTTCGTACACTGTCTCAATTTTGTTAGTCTGTTCGCTTTTTGTATTTTATTCCTATATCATGTGTTCGTATATATCTAATAGTTGACTTACTTCGTATTTGCAATTCTTGCTTCTAATTTCTAATTTTTCGCATTCGATTCTCTGTCTTGAATTCTTCATGTTCGCTTGTTTGCCTTAACTCTTTGCTTTGATTGTTCGTTTTCGATTCCTTATACTTGATTGTTTGTCTTCAATTTTGTGCGCTCCCAATTCTTATGCTCCCCTTCCAACCATACTTTAAAATAAATCGACTCTCCGTTTTTCTATCTATTTTCCTCCATGGAAAAATTTATTCTGGAAATCACTCTTTCGTGTACTTCCCAGGACAGCACATATTTCGTGTCTGTCATGTTCCTGCGCAGAACTATCTTTTGAAGCTTATTCTGACCACAGTAAGGGTGCTTGTACAGCGGAACTTCCCTTATGCTGTAAGCCTTTTCTTCAATATAGAAAAACTTGAGACCAGTTAACAAAACACACTTTTGTTATAACTGTAATCTCTAAAAAAAAAAATTCTGAGAGCGTTCTTTGTCGTGTCGGACTATCTCCTGGAAGCGCATGCTTGCTTCGTCACGACCTAGGGGCGAATTGGAGTCTTTTTTGCCTTTCTCCTACTTTGAAGTTCGTCTGATTCGGTTGGTTAACGTTTTCGCCAGTTCCACAACTCTAGGATGATCTGTCCTGTAGGTTGCACTGTTGTTGGTGTCGTAAAGGTACAATCGATAGGTCTCTGTCGTCTTATAGGGCTCCAGACGTGATTAGGATGCTATCGAATCGTTCCGTTACTAACCATTATGGCATTGGAATCAACTTCTAAGGCATTTGTGACAAAATTTTCGGAATTCTTGTAATATAAAATTAATATAACACTCCTCGTATATTGGTTTCTTTTATTAATTTAAAATTATTCTCTTTTATTGCGAACTTTTGAATGCGTCGGCACTATTCTTTTCAATGCCAAGTATCGTCGTTTAGAAATAAATGATGTGTTTGCATTCTTATAAGCGAACTTGACTCGAGTATTATTAAACTATACATATTCTATTTTCCTTTGATGTTTGTTTATTCGCGACTAGTTTAAATATACCTGCTATTGTTTATTTGTTCGTTTAATAAACAACATGAACTGCAACATTCTTGTATGGCGCTTATTAAAAAAGATGAAGACGCATGCATTTTTATGCACGTAATTGAACTTATGACAAAAGAAATATAACATATATCTTCATTGTTTCGTGTATAAGCGTCTTTCTTTAAAAAAAAAAAATGTATAAAATTCTACATTCTCGCGTATTTAACTAACAAACTTGGACAGGTTTTAAATTTAAATTTCTCAGCCATAATTAAATGCTTTTACAATTATATATATTAGTTTTCAAATAAACTTGACCCTAAACAACAAAATAACAATGTCACGCTCTTTACAATTGTTAGCGTATGCAGAATTTATTAATACACATATTGTGTATTTGCATTAAACTAATAGTAAACATTTCAATTAACGAAATGTACACAGTTTATGAAAGTCTTGCATTGTCTATTCACTATTTACACTGCATACTTGTCTTTGTTAAATTTATTTTACAAGGAATACCTGCATTTCTTCTTTCTTGCTCCTTGTAGGGGACGGAGATGCCTTCTTCCATCGCGTAGTACATTTTCTTAGTGGTTTGCCAACTTTCCGTTACCATGATTCGTTCCGGATTTCCACTCGGTCTTTTCCAGCCTTAGACGTGTAGATAGGTAGGATCGTCCTGTGATAAGGCTGTGCCGTAAGTGGCTGGCAGGATCGCCATGTGATAAGAGGGTCTTAAATGATAGGGCCCTACGTGCCTGGAGGATTGGCATGTAATATGGGCCGCTTGGGCGGCCCCATTGGAAAGCAGGTTGGGCGACTTATGGTCGTAAATGATACTCACAACGAACGGGTAACATATTATAATTTAAACAACACTTAAAACTGGTTAACAAATATATACATTATTAATTAGGTACAACTCAGACTGTTACTATCGCAGTAACTGTCTGTCTAAATGTGAATCAGAATCTGAATATGAATGATGCCTCTTACTTACACTACAGTCTATATATACATAAGAGAAGATCCTCGGAGAGGTTTCTAGGACATAACAAACCCTGACATACCGTATGTGTATACAACACATACGCGCTTGAAGTCGTGTTTGTTAAACACACTGCTTTTGTATTAAAAGGAACGAGGTTGTAACCTCGTCCGAGAGTGCTTGCATTTACATGAATATATTGCGTTATTACACTATGACGTATCCACAGTTCGTACCACTGACTAGTTGAGACTATATCCTCTCTACTTAATCTATCACCTTATATACATAAGAAGATCCTTGTGTTACTTACAAGTTGTTCTAGATGCAAGTGTATAACCCTGGTGCATAGCCTTGTGTATGTAGTACATATGGAGTAAGGCCGTGTTTATATAATACACTAACGTTTCGTATTAAAGTCGAGGCTATCGCTTTGCTAAAGTGTTACATGCACATGACCATGTACTGAGTCATTACAATTATTTTGTAATACGTCCACATTATTGCTTTGAAAATACTGTTTTTCATGTATTGTTTCCAATTTATATTTTGTTTTTCTTGAATATTTCGCTGAATCTTAATTTTAGGCCACATGAGTTTTAGTACTTTTCTACTCGCAATTACATCCTTTTTCAGAATTTGTAAAAAATAATGCCCCATGTTCTATTTTTTAAAAAAAACTTGACCTTCGTATCACCTTCATACGTTCTCCTTGGTGTACAACTGCTTAACCATCAGATAGGACACTTCTTGTAGTAAAACTTTTACTTAAAACTTTATTTCATAAAACTGACTGCTTCCAAATTTTTTGGGGGGGCACGATAAATGGACCACCCGATATAATAACATGATGACTTTCGTTTTAAATTGAAATATTACTTTATTAATTTTTCATATTTTATATTGCCACTTGTAAGTTCAGCTCTACCACATTTTCATTATAGAGACCGGTGCCTTCAATAATATTCAATTTTTTTCTTGTAATACTTTTATACTGTCAACATTGAGGTCAAAAACTATTCTCCTCCAATTCGCACAAAACTGTTTTTCCAAATTTCGTCTTTAACATCCTTATATTTAGGATCTTATATGGTTTATTCTTCTTTAGCTCAATCATCTGTGTGGTGTTTCGATTAGACAGGTTTTCCCCTCCATTTTTTAATTTGAGAAACAAGTTTGACAAAAGTTACGTGAGAAGATGATGCTCATCGGTTCTAAACAATCGCTAGATGTTTTATCTCGCGGTCTGCAAAAAAAATAATTTCATGTTTCGGTTAATGTTTTTTTCTTACTCACCTACGTATATCAAAATAGTGGTGAATAAAATGCGAAAACATGGCGATGTGGCTGCGTTCATATCGTTCGTTGGACGTGTAGTAGCACAATGTGCATAATATATCGAACGGACCATGGATATCTTGAAAACCGGTAGTACTTATACACATTCGACGATTTAGTTCATCTCTGTTTCTGAACTGATACGAAAGATTTCAAAGGGTGATTCTTTAGCATAAATTAAGGGGGTCTTTCATATAACTTTTTGTTCAACACCCTTTTCCCTCCAAGTTACAGTCCTTTAAAATTAAGTAAAAAAATTTGTTTTTATTTAATATATCCACTTTGGAAAAATTTAGAAGAATGAGATTTGGCAGATAACTGATGCTAATAAAATGGCAGTTTTTGAGTGTTTTTGTTACCCTAAAATGTAATCTGTTTATTATTAATTAATTTAATATCTTGGCGACGACTCAGCCGACCTCCTTTCACTTTCAATGCGCACTTGCCCTGATCCTGGTGATCGGCAGCGGCCATGGTTACCGGATGGGCAAGTGCGGGCCATTGAAAGTGAAAGGAGGTCGGCTGAGTCGTCGCCAAGATATTAAATAAAATACTAGTAGTCGCGTATCGTTGTTGACGCGAGGCTTTTTCCTCCGAACGATAGGTCACACGTATAATTTAACACACACACGTACAATTTAATATACGAATGATTCAGTTCGTTTGTATTCGTTCAACATGCCAGACCTTACGTTACCTGGTTATAATTACTTAGGTCCCGGAAACCCTTTAAATAAAGGACCACCTACTAACAGTGCCGATTATATTTCACGTGAACATGATTATGCGCATTCCAATGCAATAACAAAGGAAGATATTTACACAGCAGATCGAAATGCCATTAAAAAATTTAGTTACGATTACATGAAAACAGGCGATGTTGGGGACGCCATCGGAGCGGTAGGGTTAGCTATAAAAGATGCAATTGAAGCGCCTTTAGGAGTAGTGTTATACGGTATGCCAGGTGATAAACGGGCTCCGTACGACGTTCCCTGGGGTTACAATCGTCAAGGAAATCCGTATTATAACAGGGGTAACCGAGTATACGCCGATCGTGTCAGTGAGAGAAAAAATAAAAGAAAAGGTCAGTATTAGTTTTCGTACGAGATCAAACCACTATTCATCAAATACCCTATTTATTATTCAGGAAGTCCGTCAAATCAAGACGCTAAGAGAAGACGAAGTAGATCAGCCGAAGCGGGGCCGTCCACATCTAGATCACCAACATTACCTCTAGTCGTATCCGAAGACGAATTAGATTTACCAGCAGAGAACGTCCCCGAAGAAGCAATGCAAGCCGACGCTCCTCCGGACAATACATCTAATAAAAATAATCAATCGAATTCTATATCAGGGGGAGCACCTGTGGTGATTAGCAATGGTTTACCTGATTCCCAAAGTATAAAATTTACACGTTCTCGTTTGTTTACGTCCTGGGCCAACGAATATGTATCTAAAATTGATGAAAATAAAACACACGCCAGCATGGCATTACCTTTGGCAGCAATACCTGTCGAATTATTAATGTTTTACATATCACCTGCGGAATATGATTTACTACCATTGGGCAGTCGTGTCCAAGAAGTTAACGTGAGTGTTACACCTGTTGGAAGTAAGGTTTGTTTTTCTACAAATGAACAAAATGCGAAATGGACAAATTCAACGCAAACAATATTCGGTATGTCCGCTTTCGGTTTAAATAAAACAGGATATTCCACGAATACCAAAATTACCGCCAGGGATGCTACCAAAGTTATGAAACCCACTACTTTCGAAGCATGTAATGCCCATAAACATTGGGAATCTCGTCTATGGGGGGATCCCGCTACTCGTAAGGAATATGCATCGTGTATGTCTACAGTCAGAGCTCTTCCTTGGTATGCAACTTGGGCGGTGCCTGGAATGGAACGACTAAATACTTACTTCCCAGATTTATCGCAGTATGTCGATATGTGGGAATTTTATAGCATGGTTGGTCAACCCATACATTATCATTATAAATCACGAAATGGTTTGATTAAAAATAAGAAAATTGTCAACATTAATTACGGTAACGTCGATAGGGTATACGATACGTTTACTAATGCATATACGTCACATATTGTTACAAGAATAGATGAGGACAAAGGAGGAGTAGGTCTGACACATGCACCCATTAACGTTAATAGGAAATTAACGGATTACAAAATAAGTTAATAGATATATATGCCACTTCGACAATGCATGGCACGCATTCCGATAATACGGTACAACCTTCCTTGCATGTCGGCCTTCAATCCGTTCAAGCTAATGCGCCAGATGATGAAGGTTCCACACCCGAATTTGTTAATGCATGTGCATTTTGGAAAGTTGACAGTGAAATAATTATTTCATTTAGTTTGAGTGCTCATTATCCTTCCACAATAGCTTCCAACTATGGTACATATGGCGAAGTGGACTTTATTCCAGCCACGTCTGATCAAGCCAATCAATTTTATGATAATTATCATTCCTACGGTATATTAACTCATGAAATTCCGAAGAAAAAAGCTGGGACATCAACAACAACATAATTATATTGTTATTCTTTATTATATGTAAATATAGATTCAAGTTACATTTGTCAAGGTACATACAAAATAAAGATTTAATCTAAATAATATTGTATAATTTGAATAAATCTATCAACGCCAGGGGATAAATTTGTTTAAAGTCTTCCTCCGTAAAAGGCATTACTTGCCAATAATATTTACTAATTCTAACAGAAAAAATATCGTTTTCCGGAAATACGTCCACATTAGACGTTACTAACACCGGAGTTTTGTCAATGATCACTTGATTTTCGTATTTTACGTTAGCGGGACAATTATCGCCACTGAAAAGCATTTTGATAGTATCCAAGTTTTCACGAGTAAAATTGGGTTCATCCCATAATAAAATCCTTTTGTCTGTGCAATCGTTTAAAGGAAAGTTATCATTGCGATTAAAATTCCGAATTTGTCCAACAGAAATGAAAAAATTTGAAACAAATCTTATGAAGTAAGTTTTACAACTACTGGCGGGACCTACAATAAGAAACGTATTTTTTTTCCCGTTTTGTTTACAAATAGTTAAATATAAATTTTGTAAAAATTGAATCCTCAAATCTATATCCGGTATTTGAAAAGTTAGTATAAATTGAATCCGTTCCAAAGACTCTTGTTTCGAGTAATAATAATCCGTTATGAATTGTGACGTACAAGCGAAAAACGGAGTATGTTCCTTCATACATTTCTACAAAATTTTCGAACGTTTTATGTTTCAATTCGCGGGACCAAGTACTAAATACCGTTTGCAATTGACTATTATTTCGTCCAAAAAATTTAAAGTCACTGTTTAACCAATGAATTGACAATATCGAATTGTTAATCGGAGTGATGGCCAAGGTCTTCACCAATTCATATAACGCTTCCTCTTGACCGATGTTTGGACGTCGGGATGACTCATGGAATGTTGATGTACTGCCTGAATCAGAGAAGTCGTTAATTCTGCGATTCGATTGTCGGTTGTTTGGGGCACTACAAATTTCAAATCCTGTAATCAAAATTTAATTATAAAATTGTCCGATCTGGTGATGATTAGAAAACTTGCATTTTAATATTAAATTTTCATTACCTGAATCACTTTCGTCCATAGTTTTTCCGGAGCGACAGTCACGGCATCCGCAAAACGATACACCTTCAACTGGCAATAGTACTTCCCCATTTTCTCCGGGTAGGTATAGATATTGGATTGTTCGTGGGAATGCAGACAGGTAGCACAAGAGATTTCTCGTGTATTCTGGTGTGACGAAAGGGCTCGCGATCCGTCGATAATTGGTTCGAATACATCCATCGAATATCCGACAGCGGCATGATCTGTTTGACCATGGACATGCGTGGATGACATGGAAATGGGTCCTATCTTCAATTTCTTCGACGTGTTTAGATATGAGGAAGAACCGTCGGTTTCGCTGTTCGTTTTGCTGGCGCATAAGCCAGTCAGATATTTGGAAACCGCCATAAAATCTTGATGAATCATGTACGGTATGCAAGAGGGATTTGTTTCGAAATACTTCACTAAATTGGTCCAATCTGCAGATGCGCCGCTGTCCTTGTCCCGCAGTAGTAGGTAGGTCTGGCGTATAAACTTCAAGAAATCCTGGATCGATTCCTCCACCGAGTTCAAGGGGTAATTGAGGATATCGTGAATTATCGGCATATAAATTTGGAGTAGAGTCACCAAGTGTATCCATCGTTCTTGTTGCTCGGTTATATGTGTCACGGAAGACACTTCAGTATCTGACATTGCTCAATCGACTTGAAATAAAGGATTGTTTGGGTCTTCTTGATCTGCAACATAATTATTTATGCGTATAACATCTGCAAATGCCTCTTGAAAATCGGGATTCATATCGGGGTCACTCATGGCGCACTCCTCACAAGATTGAGACAGAATAACTATTCTAACATCTTTCCAACAAACAGGACAAAGATATTCTTCCCGTTCTCTGTCAATGTTCGACATATGTGATTCCATTGGGGCGTTTACAAATGTTAATGCGGATAAACGATATTCTTTATTATTATAATTATACTTGAAAGGGACATCTTTCAAACATTTCGGGTGGAAATATATAAAATTTTCACAGTCAGCGTTCGAAACATCTTCATGACAACAATAACCCCATATATCGTTATGATTTAACCAACAGAATTCAGTTAACGTATCTTCCGTTATATCATCGATACCTAACATTTTTTCCAAGTCTCAATAATTCTACAGCTTCCGATACTTCTTTATCCCATACAGGACTTGTTAAAAATTGAATATCCATATTAACTTACCTTGTATGCACTTAACAATTACTTAACTTGAATGATTCTCTCGGACAAATACACTCCTTATATATCAATCGATCCGAGGAAAAAATTGTGTTAAATTATACGTGTGACCTATAGATCGGAGGAAAAAGCCTCGCGTCAACAACGATACGCGACTACTACTAGTAGTAGTAGTAGGGGCAAAAGCACAAGGGGCTGAATAAAACAACCCCTATAATATTTTGCATCAGAACTTTTTAATGCGCCTATATTTTCCTATTTAAAGAATTTATTTAAAAAGACAGACTCAGTCTGCAACTTTTTTATGTCTTGACTTTTTATCATAAAATTGTTAGTTTGATCACAAAAAAATAAAATACTGCTCAGACTCTTTTCCCATAAATTCACAGAGAGGTAATTATTTATTAAAAAAAAATCAAGTAAGCTGCTGTCAAATGAAGTCATATGACAAAGAGTTTTATTGTCCTGATTTTCTCTAATTTCTAGACAGTTTTATAAGGACTTCAAACATTTTTCACAACTAAATAAAACTTTATTGAAAGAATGGCATTTTTTTATTTAGTTGAAGAATATTGTAAATTAGAACGGATTGAACAATAATTGTACTACTAATAACAATTAACAAATTACAAAAAAACTAATAATAACGTGGACAAAATTTCAATTACAAAAATCATAATAAATGTTGAAAATGCCGCCCCTCGACCAAAATGCAGGATTCTTCTCTTCGTCTAAATGAATTCCGTATTCTTTGAAATAATGCTGGTGTATTTCTAATAGTCTCACGTGCTACGATGATACGATCCCTTAAATCATCGATATTTTCAACGGGAGTGGAATAAACCAGTGTTTTTAGAAAACCCCAAATGCAAAAATCCAATGGATTCAAATCTGGAGATCGGGCAGGCCAATTCTGGGTGCCTCCTCGTCCTTTCCAGCAATTTGCATAAACTTCGTCTAAGTAGCGACGAGCGTTATTACTAAAGTGGGCTGGAGCGCCATCATGCATGAACCATAGTTCTTGCCTAATTTGCACAGGAACTATTACTAAAGTGGGCTGGAGCGCCATCATGCATGAACCATAGTTCTTGCCTAATTTGCACAGGAACATCATCAAAAAGTTGGGGTAACTCTTCTTCAAGGAAATGGCAGTATGCGTCTCCATTTAATCTTATTGGAAGAAAATATGGCCCAATTAAATAATCATCAATAACACCAAGCCACACATTCAATGAAAATTGATGTTGAAATGTAGATTCAGTAATTTCGTGTGGGTTTTCATCTGCCCATAATGTGATTATTATGGAAATTTCTGATAGATTCCCGAGAAAAGCTTGCCTCATCAGTAAACAAAATACGAGATAAGAACTGCGGAGCTTGTGTGATCATTTGAATTATCCATTGACAAAAAATTAAACGAGGTAGAAAATCTCGAGGTAAGAGCGCTTGGACTCGTTGGATATGGTAGGGATATAGCATTTGTTCTTTTAAAATTCTAAATACTGTGTAATGGCTCACATTTAACTCTCGAGCAATTTGTCTCGTACTTGTTCCGGGAGATTCCTTCAATTAAATTAAGAACAGCCTCCTCTAGTGCTACAGTTCGTACTTCTCGAGAACGTCCGCAATCGGCGGTTGTTCTTGAAAAATTTCCTACTTGTAAACGTTGATGAATACGGACGAATACGCTATGATGGGGTAATGTTCGTTCTGGATATAACTCAGCGTAAAGCCTCCGAGCTCTTAATCCATTTCCATTAGCACGGACCATATAAAAAATGCATATCTGCCATTTCGGCATTTGTGTAATTTGCCATTTTATTTACTTAATTAGTTTTAGTTCTTCAGAGATTAAAGAATAACACAGAGAAAATCAGGACAATAAAACTCTTTGTCATATGTCTTCATTTAACAGCAGCTTACTTGATTTTTTTTAAATAAATAATAACCTCTTTGTGAATTTATGGGAAAAGAGTCTGAGCAGTATTTTATTTTTTTGTGATCAAACTAACAATTTTATGATAAAAAATCAAGACATAAAAAAGTTGCAGATTGAGTCTGTCTTTTTAAATCAATTTTTTAAATAGGAAAATATAGGCGCATTCAAAAGTTCTAATGCAAAATATTATAGTGGTTGTTTTTTTCAGTCCCTTGTGATTACATTTTAGGGTAACAAAAACACTCAAAAACCGCCATTTTATTAGCATCAGTTATCTGCCAAATTTCATTCTTCTAAATTTTTCCAAAGTGGATATATTAAATAAAAATAAATTATTTTACCTAATTTTAAAGGACTGTAACTTGGAGGGAAAAGGGTGTTGAACAAAAAGTTATATGAAAGACCCCCTTAATTTTTGCTAAAGAATCACCCTTTGAAATCTTTCGTATAAATTCAGAAACACACTGTATATCTGTGATGTGACCTGGTCCCGTAGGGCACATCGTTGCGTTGGTACTCAGATTCGCCGATATAATAAATAATAGACGGTCAGCGTTTGGATAACAATATATAATTAAATAACACCATTATAAAGAATCAACAATAACAATATAACATAGTAATAAATAGACACTAGTCTTAAGGAGGTTTCTATGATACACTCTCTCGGACTCTGTGTGTGTCTGTCTCTCGAGATCTAATGGGATCTCATTATACAGTGTGGTCATAAAGTTTGGAACCAAGCTTATAACCGCATTATTTTACATTTTTAGGAAAAACTCTCGGACAGGTAAATTTTCTTTTTTAAAACGCCATCATTTGACATACAATTTTTTTCTATGACGTCATTGGTTTTCGAGTGATGACGTTATCAACACTTTCTTTAAATGGCAACCATATTATTTTTTTCTCGTTTTTGGTAGATCTTTATATCCACCAAATAGTGATATAAAACAATTGGTATGTTGCATCACAATTTTTTTGAAAAAATGATATAAATTTAGAAAAAAATACGAAAATTTTATTTTTGTACAAAATTAAAATTAAATTAAAAAAAATACTTCTGAACTTAAATTTATTGTAACAGTTAACGTAAATTTTCAAAATGGACCCTACCAACCAACTGACACTGTCCCAACCGAGTGTAAACACTTCGTATACTCGCCTCAATTATGTCTGGGGATATTTGTGTAAGTTCTACGCGAATTCGTTCTTTTAAATCTACTAAATTGTTCGGTTTGTTAAAATATACCTTCGATTTCAAATAACCCCACAAAAAAAAAGTCTAACGGAGTCAGGTCAGGAGAACGAGGTGGCCACTCTATGGCGCCTCTCCGTCCAATCCATTTATTGGGAAATATTTCGTCAAGATAGTGGCGAACCTCTACACCATAATGGGGAGGCGTCCCATCTTGTTGAAACCAAATATTTGGATGGGGTACATCACCATCCCCGTGATTTGGTTAAATAACAGCGAGCGCTGGAACCAGTTCAAATCTTAAAAATTCTAAATATTGCACAGCAATCAAATTTCCTTCAAAAAAATATGCTCCTAAAATGCGTCGTCCAATCATTCCAACCCATACGTTAACTTTTCCTCTGCGCTGAGTATGACACGCTTGAGTCCAATGCGGATTGTTCTGCGACCAATATCTGCAATTATGGCGGTGAACAGATTCATTTAGGCAGAACGTAGCTTCATCTGAGAAGACGATGTTTTCCAAGAAATTTGGATTTTGGTCACAACGTAACATTACGTCTTCACAGAACTGCAGTCGACGATCTTCGTCATCCTCATGTAATTCCTGTACAAGTTGAACTTTGTAAGGACGATAGTGTTCTTTTTTAAATAAGTTGACGACAAATGAGTGAGCCACCTGATTGGCTAACGCAAGTTGTCTGGTGGAAACATGATGCCTTTCTTCTGCTTCTAGAAGCACATTTAATTTCACATCTTCTCCTACTTGAGGTCTACCTTGCCGTGGTCGATCTTTTACGGATCCAGTTTCGGTAAACTTTCCAACTAGTTTTGTCACCGTAGTCCTGGTAATTGGAGGTCAGGGTGTTCATGGTTAAACAAATCGCATGCTTCTGCATGCGTTCTTTGTCTGTCCCCATACCCAACCATAATTAAAATTTCGATTCTTTCTCGCTCAGATAAATGTGCCGTTTTTTATATTAGCGAAAATGAACAATTTTTAAGCAATATCTCAAAAATTTAACGTCAAAAATAGAAGTAAATAATTCAACAATGTTGTCGCCATAGAAACAATTTCAAACTAAAATTTTTGTACATAAATTGTATAAAAAGAAGCAAGAATGTCATAAAGAAATACAGGGTGGCGCAGGGGAACGGAAAATTTTGAAATAACGTCATGTCCACGAATAAATTCATAAAACTAGTAATTTATTAACGAAAGTGCATGTATGCAGCATGCCATTTATGTTTTTACAATCAAAATGTTCAAAAGTGTCTCTTTACTTTTTAAAGATGATATCGGAAAGATGTCCTCCCATTCGGCGTTCACACTCTAACAGCCTGTTATGAAAACTCTGGAATGCGCGGTGTAGCAAATCTTGGGGAATGGCAGTGATTTCTTGTTGAATGTTCTCCTTCAGTTCATGGATTGTTGCAGGACGTGTACGGTACACCTTGCCTTTAAGATACCCCCACAGGAAGAAGTCGCACACACTAAGATCAGGGGATCTCGCAGGCCATTCAATCTCACCGTTACGTGAAATAATGCGTCTTCCAAACAATTGACGAACTGCTGCCATCGAATGTCGAGCAGTGTGTGACGTGGCTCCGTCCTGCTGGAACCACATGTTTTCGATGTTAAGATTAAGCTCGTACAGTCTCGGTGTAAAGAATGTTTGAATTGGGAAGACGAATTTCTTTTGACCTGGAGCGAATAACGCAGATTACTATTGATCGCAAAGCATTTACACTCGGCTGGGACAGTGTCAGTTGGTTGGTGGTGTGATGTCAGACTTGATGTCTAACGTGTGCAGGATCTCCATGTGATGTGACCCGGTCCTGAAGGTCACATCGCTGCGTTTGTAGGCAGACTCGCTGTTATATTAAATACTAATAGACTGGCAACGTTTGAATAACATCGTATAATTAGTTAACACATTATAACGAGGTAACAAATAACAGTATGTACATTAACAAAATAGACACTGGTCTTAATGAGGTTTCTATGTTACACTCTCAAAGACTTACAGTGTCTTACTGTCTCTTGAGATCGGATGGATGTCGTTAAATACTTTAGTATGTCCTTATTCAGACTAGTGGCCTTAGTATAACATCAACAAGGTGGTGAAAGAGAGTAACACATATCGAGGCCGTATGTGTATGTTTGTACGTACCGAGGTTATGTTTAGTATACAATAGAAACAAGACCGGGGTCGTACCTTGACTAAGATAAGTAGTTCAATACATGACTCGATTTGGTTACTACACCTTCCACCCGGCGAGAAAGAAAACAAAAGGGGTTGTAACCCGTTTGGCTTTTCTTTGCTACATATATCTATATCTAATTATATTTTCTTATGTACTAAGTGCAGATATAATTTACATTAATGGGATATATTTACTTATTATCTAAATATTTGACATCTTTCTGAAAATATTCTTTGTTTTAAACAAGAGTTTTATAAGAGTTACTTAAAATTATTATACATTATAAAATTATAAATTGTGAATATTAAATTGTAAAAGATAAATTCGAAATGCTAAATTTTAAATGGTAAATTGTAAAATTGTAAAAGTAAAATGATAAATAGTCAAAGGGGCCGTTGAACACTGTCTCAAGTTTGTTCTCTTAAATTTTATCTCCATAACATGTAGTAGTAATTTGGAATAGTTGACTTATTTCGTAGTTTGCAATTCTTGTCTTTCTTTTAATTTTTCGCATTCGATTCTTGTCTTTGATTCTTCATGTTTGCTTGACTGTTTGTCTTCAATTCTTTGCGCTCCCTTTTATCGTATTTATTTTAAAATAATTCAACTCTCTCTCTTTCTTTTGCTCTATGGCAAAAATTATTTTAGGAAATCACAGATTCGTGAATTTTCCTGGACAACACATATTTCGTGTATGTCACGTTCTGCGAAGCCATTTTTGATGATAGTTAAGGGCGCATGTCCTGCTGGTTCCCTTATAACTCATTCCCCTTATCTTCAATGCAGAAAATCTGGAGAGCAGTTAACAATACACATTTTTGTTAAAACTGCCATTCTCTTTAAAAAAAGTTGTGAGAGCGTTTTCGTCGTATAGGACCATTTCCTTGAAGTACATGCTTCATTACGACTCTGGAGCGAATTGAAGTTTTGCCTTTTTTGTCACCTGAAATTCTTTTGATTCGGCTGGTTTCCTTTTCGACAGTTCCATAACCCTAAGATGATCAGTCCTGGAGTTGGCGGAATCCGTAGCTGTTGTCGGTTTTGTAATGGTGCGATCGATAGGTCTCTGTCGTCGATTGGGCCTCCGACGTGATAAGGATGCTATCGGTCGTCCCGTTACTAACCTTTACATCATTTGAATCAACTTCTTATAGTGATAAGGCGTTTGCAACAAAAATTTTGGAATTGTATATAATAATTAAATTATGTTCCTCGTATATTAATCTGAATTCTCTTTATTTTGCAAACTTTACGAATGAGTTAAGACATACTTTCGTTCAATGTCACGTATGTAATCGTTTATAAAATAAATGATGTCGTGGATTTTAATCGAACTTGGCCTTGCCGATTTCTAAACTAATTTGTACGTATTTTATTCCGATGTTTATTTTTTCCGTACCGATGTTTATTGATTCAACTGTTTAAATACATATGTTATTGTTTATACACTAGCTTGGATAAACAATATGAAATACTACACTTATTGTGTGGCGCCTATTTAAAAAATAAAACGTATGCATTTTATTGTATGTATGCATTGAATGTAAGTGAATTTATACTCGCTTAGTATTAAAATACATATAACGTGTTTTTTGCGTTTCGGCAGGCGGCTTTCTTAAGAAAATGTGTATAAAATTCTGCATTCTCGTGTACGGTGGATAACAAACTTGCGACAGGTTATTGAAGTGAATTTTTCGCCCATAATGTAAAGTTTTATAATTACATTATACATTATATTGATTTGAAATAAACTTGACCTTTTAAAAAAAAAAGTAACGATGCTACGCTCTTTACATTTCGTTGGCGTAAGCAGAAAATTGTTACACATTTTATGCAAACTAATATTATTTTTTACAATACACAGAAACATTTTAAATTATTGAAATATACACATATATAAAGAGTCTATGCGTTACTTAAACACTTTTACACACTATAATTGTCTTTCAAAAAAATACCTGTTTCTTCTGATGAAGTCAGAGAGTGGCTGGGGCTGACTTGTGATCGGCTTCCGCTTGCTCCTGGCTGAGGATGATTTTTTTCGTCGCCTAGTTTCCATTTTATTTAGTGGTTTGCCATATTTCCGAGTGATTCGTTCCGATCTTCCACTTAGTTTATTCAGCCTTAAGTGGCTGGCAGGATCGCCATATGATGTCAGACGTGATGTGATGTCTAACGTGTGCAGGATCGCCATGTGATGTGACCCAGTCCTGAAGGGCACATCGCTGCGTTTGTACGCAGACTCGCCGTTATATTAAATAATAGACTGGCAACGTTTGAATAACATCGTATAATTAGTTAACACATTATAACGAGGTAACAAATAACAGTATGTACATTAACAAAATAGACACTAGTCTTAGGCCCGGTATTATAAACAATAAAAATTACAGATTTTATTTAGTAACCAAGTAAATTTAATTTACTCCATAGATTGGGTATTATAAACATCGAATAAGGAAAGTAACCAAGTAAATCTCCCAAGTAATTTACACCCTAGAAAATCGGCCTATTAAAATTTATTCTTCGAATAAATGCGATCTGACGTATTCAAACATAACCTTATTTTAAAATATATTGTATTGTTATTTTTTTATAAGAGTTTTGATTGTGTTAAAAATAATGTCGGATTTGTCGGTGAGTTCTGTATCATCAGTGTCTTCCGTATCTTCAGTATCTGATTCATCAGACGATGAAAATCAACCTTTCGAACGTCGTCGTCGTCTGCCAAGGATATTTCGCGATAGGACTGATCCATTTGAAATATATTCAAATGAAGAATTTAAATCACGATTTCGATTAACGAAAGAGACATTTCAAATGGTTTTAAGTATTATTGATGATAATTTGAAACCTTACACAAACAGGAATATGTCCATATCGAGCAAGAATCAATTGTTGCTAGCATTAAGATTTTATGCTACCGGTTCCTTTCAAAATGTAGTTGGAGATCATTTTAATGTAACAAAGTCCACTACAGGAAGGATCATCTATAAAGTGACACATGAAATTGCTAGTTTGAGGAATCGGTATGTAAAAATACCACATACAGAACAAGCCCGAAATTTAATATGCAGAGACTTTTTTAATATTCGAGGATTTCCAAATGTTTGTGGTGCAATAGACTGTAGACATGTGAAAATCCAGTCTCCAGGTGGGGATAATGCAGAGATTTTCAGAAATAGGAAGGGCTGATTGTCTATTAATGTACAGGTTATTTGTGATGCAAAATTAAAAATAATGGATATTGTGGCCCGTCGTCCAGGATCGTGTCATGATAGTTACATTTTTAACAATTCCTATATCAGGGCGCAACTTGAAAACAATGAATTTGGAAATTCTTATTTATTGGGTGACTCAGCCTATCCATGTAGAAGGTACATATTAATGCCACTATTGCAACCACAAAATCCTGCTGAAATAATGTACAACAGAGCTCATGTTGCAACACGTAATCCTATTGAAAGGACTTTTGGAGTGCTAAAGCGAAGATTTGCTTGTTTATCTTATGGGCTTCGATTGTCATTAAGCAAATTGTTGGCAGTGATCATTGCTACTTCTGTGCTGCACAATATATGTATCGAACATGGAGATAATTATGAAATTGCAGAAGACGTAGATGTAGAAATTCCACCTATTAATATCCACGACAATAATAGAGATGCTGTGAGAAATGCAGTATTAAATAATATATTTGCAAGGTATGTATTGCATATTTACCTTATACTTGTAGATTTAATAGAACATGATATAAAGTAATTAAAATAAGGCTATGTAGTCAAAAGTGTAAAAAAAAATTATTTAAAGCAAGAAATATATAACTATAACATAAATAAACAAAAACAAAATTCTAGAAAAACTATATATATATATATATATATATATATATTTAGTGTTTATAAGAATTTTATTTTTCTTATCTATTTTATTGGCCGTGTCTTAATATTAAAAATAATAGACTTTTTATTGGTTTAGCGACCTTTTATTGAATTTTGATGATTTATTCTACGACGTTTCGACTTTTATTATTATTCAGTCTTTTTCAAGTAACGTTTTTTTTTGGTTTTCAAAAACGCGCATTCTGTGTAACATGTGTTGTCGGCGACATCCGAGACCTTATTTTATAACGAACCGATCGCACTAGTTGGAATATTGTAAGTCCACTTACAATATTCGTCGAAACGTCGTAGAATAAAACATCAAAATTCAATAAAAGGTCGCTAAACCAATAAAAAGTCTATTATTTTTAATATATATATATATATATATATATATATATATACAAGGTATGTATAAATTGGCGGACCCACTACACGTGGCGACATTCTTGGTCAAATTTTGAGTTAAAAGTCCTTATCCTAAAACGATGTATCAGGCTTCCTTTGTCTTCAGAATGAATTTGACAGTAGTAATGTATTTGACTAGAACAACATTAGGCTGCCTACTTATTGTTTTACAACGTTGTCAGATGTGTTTTTTCGTCAAAATAAGTTAATAAACAAATATTAAAAACAAACTTTAAAATCAAAAAGAAAACTTTAACGAAAGGATAATAACAACAATTCTTCTTTCTTCTAAATTGTAGCTATTTCTGTCAACAAATATCGAGTAATAATGCTTATTTCAAGACTGAAAGTCCGAACTTTAGGAACCACGTGCAAAGATATGGAGCTTGGTACAACATTTTCGTATTAGGATTTTGGACTCCGAATTTAACGAAGAACATCGCCGCGTGTAGTGGGTCCGCCAATTTATACACACCTTATATATATATATATATATATATATATATATATATATATATATATATGTATATTTAAATAATTTATTTCTGCTCCCTCTTCTTTCTTACCTCTAATAACATGTTATTTTCTTCAATAACTAATTCCATTTCTTGTCTTTTGAATTTCAAAATGTTCCTTTCGATTTCTTCCTTTTCTAATCTTATTTTTAAAATTTTAAGCTTTATTTCATCCGTTGTATCCTTATAATCATTTTTTTTGTTTATTTCTTACAGGTGATACATTGCTTGGAGCTTCCTCTACGATGACCACTGGGGTGCTAACATCAGCATATGTAGACACAGCATAAGTAGACGTCTACAAAAACATTATGTTTATCTTGTTTATTTAAAAAATATATATTTACAAATATTACCATTGTGTCAATTATTTCATTCTCATCTTGCGAATATGGACTAGTGCCACTTACAGAGTTTATTTGTTTATCTGCAATAAATAAATAGGCATATTATAATACATGTTACTGACTATACATTTTTTTTTTGGTTTAAAATTTAATTGCTTACCAAAAGTAGAGGAACTGTCGTATTGGTTTGCCAAATGAAAGATACCTTGGTCACTCATTTCGAGGAACTTTTGGCCAATTCCATCAATTTTTTTTTTAAATACTCCGGTTTTATACAACTCCACCTATATGCATAACATAAATGTCTAGTAATGCATTGTAATAAAAAAATATGCATTTCTTACCTTTTCATCGGCTTTGTCTTTTTTTGCTTTCTTTTTTATTGTTTCATACAATAATTTAAGCTGGATACCAGTTCTTAGGCCACTTTCGGCATGAGCATTGAAAATATTTGCTATTTCAGTCCAAGTGCTTGTTTTCTCTTTGACATGTATGTTATCGGTTTTTTTATTTTCTATTATATGCATAAAATTCTGCACTATTTCTAATACAGTATATTTCTCTTTTTCGGTATAATTTTTCGAACGCTCCCTTTTACTTTCTTCTGACATTTTATAAATATAATAACAAAAATAATTAACCTAATATCAGCCACGAGGGAAACATAAACTTAACCTCCACAAACAATTTGTATTTAATTTGATTTATGTGGTGCCATCATTTATCGAATAACGAAACTACGAAATATTGCTATCCCGTGATAATCTACGAATAGTTATTTTACTTGCGTAAAATGTTTATAATACCCAATTTCAATTTATTCGTTCCCACTCCCACCCGTCTCCGTTTTTTCATCCGATCATGGTCCGATCGTGCAGACTATTCGTTGGCCGGCTGCGGGACGCATGTCGTTTGGTATTTTCTTTTGTATGTGAATATATGCGATGTTATTATTTAATACTAAAATAGGAAAAAATGGCGGCTATAAAACCGGAAGAGCTCATTGAAGAAGTGAGATAATATCCAGTACTATATGACCAGACCAAAGAGCAGTACCGAAACTCCGACTACAAAGACATGATCTGGAAAAAAGTCGCGAATGAATTAAATGTCGAAGACCATTCTCATCTGTTTAACGCTAATAATTTCAAACTTTTACACTCTTGTAATAAGGGTAAAAGGCTTGACTTCTTATAAATTTTAGAAATAAAAAAAGCCATAAATCTCAACAGACAGGTCACAAACACGCAATTGGATTTTTCAAATACCCCCACAATCGATGCTGTAATAAAACTTTTAAAAAAATAAGCCATAAATATTGGTAGGAGTATTCTTTTCACTTAGTTTACATGACTCTTTGAGAATGACTGTATAAGTCGAAACATATGTCAGATATATTTTAAATACATTTTGTGAAACAAATATACCAAGTGTTTTATTTATAATAAATTTAAGTTCAGATTTTGTACAAAAATGAAATTTTCTTATTTTTTTCTAAATTTATATCATTTTTTCAAAAAAATTGTGATGCAACATACCAATTGTTTTATATCACTATTTGGTGGATATAAAGATCTACCAAAAACGAGAAAAAAAAAAAATGGTTGCCATTTAAAGAAAGTGTTGATAACGTCATCACTCGAAAACCAATGACTTCATAGAAAAAAAATGTATGTCAAAAGATGGCGTTTTAAAAAAGAAAATTTACCTGTCCGAGCGTTTTTCCAAAAAATGTAAAATAATGCGGTTATAAGCTGGCTCCAAACTTTATGACCACACTGTATATTTGAGCGTGTCCTCCTTTAGCCTAGTGGCCTCGTTACAAGATCAACAAAGTGGTGAAAGATTGTAACACATACCGAGGTCGTGTTTGTATTCAATCGAAACAAGACCGGAGTCGTACCTTGAAGGAGATGTGTTTTCAATACATGACCCGGTTTGGTTATCGCATCTTCCACCCGGCGAGAAAGAAAAGAAAGGGCTTTAAGCCGTTTAACTTATCTTTTGTTATATATATATATACATATCTAATTATATTTCCTTATATACTAAGTGCAGATATAATGTACATTAGTGAGATATATTTATCTATTATCTAATTATTCAACATCTTTCTGAAATTATTCATTATTTTATACAAGAGTTTTTGTAAGAGTTACATTGAAGTGTTCTTCAAAATTCATTATAATTATAACTTAAAATTATTACAAATAGTAAACGATATTTTTAGCTGTATTTTTCGCTGGCATATTACATATAATAATGTATTAGACGGTTTTTATGTATTTCGATGTATTTATTGTCTATTTGAATGGTTACATTTGGTGGCTTATCTATCTCTGTAATAGTAAAAGGGCCGTTATACAATGTCTCAAGCTTGTTTCCTGCTTCGTTTTTTTACTAAAGCTTGATCTCCAACACAGAAGTGTGTGGGTCTGCGATTACTGTTTAATTTACTTTGTCTTTTAATTTTCGATTCGATTAAATTGCATTTTGCCTCATTTATGGCTGTTTGCAATCTGTATTAAATTTCTGCGGTATAGTTATCGAAATTATAAAGGGGCTCTATCGCGTAGGTTAATGATGAGGGTAGAGGGTTCTGTTTCGCGAAAACTAATTCGTGTGGGGTATATTTCGTTTCGGTATGCACTGTGTTGTTAAATTCAAAACACCAATAGGGTATCCATGTTGACCAATTGGCTTTGTGGTTAGCTAGTTGAATGCGTAGATACGCTCCCAAATTTTTGTGTGTGTTTTCTAATGCGCCTAACGTTTCGTGGTGGTATGCAGTTGACTTCAGCTGCTGTATGCCTAAAAGAGAGCAAGTTTCCTTAAAAACTGTAGCCATGAATTCTGTTCCCTGGTCGGAAGCTATTTGTTCGGGAATAGCGTATCTAAATTGTGTGTGTATTCGCAATATTAAGCACTTTTAATCTCTTTACACTTCTGCTCTCCTGATACTCAATGTGAAAATCTGCAACAAAGTCACAAATCGGGCAAACTTCTAGTTACATCTTCGCTCTTAGTTAGCTACCAGTGATGCTGGCTTGAGCCCCCTCGCCACGTCAAGGCCTAAGAGCCAGAGGGGGTCAACGGTCCTTGGACCGAGGGGCCTAAAGCCAAGTCAAAAACACACGCTAGTAAGAACCGCACAACACGAATATCCAGCATCTACTGCGCTGTACGTACGAAGAGTTCACTGTTATAACCCATGTCCCGTCCCCACTGGTCACTAAAACTGGTCGTCATTGTTAGACAAATGAGTAGGGGCCGGTTCAGTTGAGTCAAGGAGAGATAAAGAGGACGAACCGGGGGGGGGGGGAGGGGGGGATATATCGGGCCGGAGAGGTTTGCGGGGCACTCACGGCCAAATTCCTCGGGGCTCATGCTGGCCTCGAGACGTAGAACATACCTTATAGATCCGGTATCGGCTTTACGCTGACAGATATTAGAAATCGTAAGCAAGGTGAGTGCTTCGATTGTCGCATCAGTAAACATTAATGATCGGATTTTAAAGTATCTAATATACGGTACGTTACCTACAATTAATGGGCCGGTGTTCCAAAAAGGCGACGACACTGTGGCAGAGATTGGATTGTTAATCTCTATCTGCAAACAGGCTCCTCCACAATACCCCTGTGTAGCACTAGCAGCTTCGGCAATGCACTGAAGATGGACACCTTCTATACGAAAAGTACGATCCTTAGGAATGGCGAAACTGGAACGCTTCCACAATGCCGCGTCACCAGGGCCTATAACACCACCGACATAGTCATTAAAACGGAGCCAGCGAGGGCTAGATCGACCTCCCCGCCCACGTCCCTTAGATCTCCTTTTTCGAGGCATTTTCTCTCGAAAACGATGTTATTAGGAACGATACACAAAAACAAACAGGGCCCCAGATGTCTGCATAGGTGGCATGCTTGGTCGAGTCGGGTTCCACATTTTTAGGTCCTCCATTGTAATATCAAGTAAATGAGATTCCTCATCACCTCTAATATTAGAACTTCGTGGACGGTCCGTCATGTACGAATTAACGAAATTCATCTGGTCTAGAAATTTCCATGGTTTCACTTTCTTCTTCGCCGGGTCACCACTTTTATCCGACTTTTTATTTTTCAAGGCACATCGGTAACTATCACGAAGATTCTTCCATAGCTTTCTTGCTTCATCACCTGTACCAAAAATTGTAATGGTTATAGTAGTGATTGTGATTCGAGTTATGTGTGTGTGTAACTGCGTATATCTAGATTTGTTTTGTAAAATACAAGACTAAAATCATTTATTTTTATTTCAGGTATTTGGCTACCGGAAATTCTTACAGAACCATCGCTTATAGCTACCGAGTGAGTCCCAGAACTGTTTCACGATGTGTCAAAGATGTTTGCAGATCTATATGGTTACGTTTACAACCTCAGTATATGTCCTACCCAACAAAAGAAGATTTAAAAAATTCGGCAAATGCTTTTAAAAAGAGATCGAATTTTGATCATTGCATGGCTGCTATTGACGGAAAACATGTAATGATAAAGGCACCGTTAAATTCTGGAAGTTCGTTCTTTAATTATAAGAAAACGTTTTCGATTGTTCTCATGGCATTAGTAGATGCCACTTATAAGTTTCTGGCTATAGATGTTGGGACGAAGGGTAGATTTAGTGATGGCGGCATTTTTTCAAGTTCGGCTTTAGGGAAAGGACTACAAAAAGGTCAAAACTTACCTGCAGATGCACCGCTATATACGGAGGAAGACCTATGCCGTTTGTTGTACTTGGAGATGAAGCTTTTCCATTGATGAAACACCTAATGAGACCATATCCTGGTAGACAGGCTTCCGGAAATCGTAGACTGGAAAATTTTAATTATCGTTTATCGCGTGCACGCAGAATTGTTGAAAATGCGTTTGGAATTTTGGCCGCAAGATGGAGAGTATACAGGACACCATTTGAAATACCAGCTGAAGTAGTTGATGCTGTAGTTAAAGCTACATGTGTATTACACAACTATCTTACGGAAAATACAACAGATGGGAGTGAATATGCGGCAGATTATGCTCATGGTCAACTCCTTGACTATGGACCTGGGAGTGCACACAGCAGAAGGGCTACTTTTGAAGCTTTCTCCATACGAGATTCGTTTATGGAATACTTTAATTCACCACAGGGAAGTGTGCCATGGCGGCAATAATTATACCTACTAAAACTTTGAAACTTTGTTCATAGGTTTTTACTTCTAATATATGTTTAAACAAATAAATACAATATGCTTATGACTTACCGCTTCCTAGCCTACATTTTAGGGCAATTTCTAGCCATATTTCTGACTTCGAGCCTACGTCACTGTACTCTTTTAAATCAGTGCACCTCACCTAAAGCACCTCATATTCCCGAACAATTCCAATTAGTTTCTCTTGCGTTTGAACACATTTTGCAGCCATTGTCGTTGTTGTTTTTGGTCCGACGTGTAATTTATCGTGACTAGCTACGACAAATGTGCGTTTATAACTAAACAACGCCAGCGATGAATTCGCTCGAATCAGAACAGAGCTAAAGCGAGCGAAATTAAATATTGTTTTTATCTTCGCTTCGCTTAGCTTTAGTTGCCGCGTCCGCGTAAGATTACATTGGAGTTAATTTTTAAAAAACTTTGTTTCGCTCAGCTCAGCTTCGCTTCGTACGTAGTGGCCCCTCGCCTTTAGAGTCTGCAAATGTTTTAGTTGAAATTTCATCTTCTAGGGTTCGGCCCTGCTTGGGTAGAAAGTAATTGTTGCCATACTTTAAATTTTCAAAAATCAAGGATGCCTTGGAAATTTACAAAAAGGTAGTCCTTATCACTAATAAAGTACCTTTTTTGTAGGAGATACGACAAAATGTTATTAAGAAAAGTTATTCAGAATAATAAACTATGTAAGTATGCAAAATTTTAACAAGATCGAACATACTTTGAAAATTTACAAACAAATTATTCTTTCCACTAATAAAGTGCTTTTTCTGCAGGAGATACGATAAAATGTTGTTAAGAAAGTTATTCAGATTAATAATTTATACAAGTGTACAAAATTTAAACAACATCGGTTTACTTAATAGTTTATTAATTATGAATATAAAAAAATAATAAAACTCAAACAATTCATTTCGTTCAAATTAATTTAACAATTCACAAAATCTAAAATATTCATTCATTCAATATGTCTGCCGCCTTTATTCGCACATTCCTCAATTTTGTTCCGAAATGCGTTGAAAGCTGTTCTTATCTCCTCAAGAGAAATTCAATTTACAGCATCTCTACTGCGATTCTTCAACACCTCTACATCATTTGGAATCGTATTTGAATATACTATTTGTTTTATCCGGCCCCAAAAGAAAAAATCCATGATTGTTAGATCAGAAGATCTGGGCGGCCACAAAATGTGACCAGCATTGGCTATCCATTTTTCTTGAAAATGTTCATTCAGCCATTCACAAACTCTCAAAGTCGAGTGGGCAGGACAACCGTCGTGTTGAAAATATGAAGAAAATCTTGCTTCATATGGCAGTTCGTCTATAAACCAATTCAAAATATTTAAATATGTGTGCTGATTAAGTCTTCCTTCAATAAAATATGGTCCAATAACACCACAATGATAAGAAATTGCACACCAAACGTTAATTTTTTTAAAACATTGCCGTTTACAATATTACATAATCGGGATTATATTCAGACCAATATCGACAATTCTGTGAAGAAGGCACACCATTAGTGGTAAAAGTCGATTCATCTGAGAAGATAATATTGTTATGAAAATGTCGATGCTCCAGAGATTTCTCTCCCAAAGTAAGACAAAATTCCAACCTTCGGGCTTCATCCCCTTCTTCTAATGTGTGAAGAAATCTAACTTTATATGGTTTAACTTTTTTTGCTTTAAAAACGCGTTGCAAATGTGATTTGCTAATAAGAATCTGCTCTGACCGCTTTCTTATTGACAGTTTTGGCTGTTCGCGTACTGAATCCATTGCTAACACAGTATTAATGTCATCTTCATTAAAGTTTTTTCTTTTTTTCGGTATATTATGTACACTGCCGGCAACAATTACTTTCTACCCAAGCAGGGCCTAACCCGAGAAGATGAAATTTCAACTAAAACATTTACAGACTCTTATACCTATTCATGCGTCGATCCGGGGACGCACGGTATATCTATGAAATCCGAACTTGTTGAATATGGATTTATACTCGACATCACTTTGAACTTTGGATAGGCTATGTGAACGTCAAACTCTAAGTGGTCGTGAAAATAAACTGGAAGTACACTATTGGGTTTGTAATTTAAGTTACAAGCGGAACATATAGTTCCCCGATACATACCAATGAAATGCATAGTGGTCCTTAATTTTGATTACGTTTTCATCGAAGGTACGACAACATAGAAAACCTGAAGTTGTATTATTATGATTGTTTAATTGTGGAATAGATAAATTAATAATTGAGTAATTAACACTTTAATATTCCGCATATACAACGTGTCCACTTAAGTATGAGACAAATGGGAAATATTTTTATTTTTGATTTCACAGAAAACTTTATAGAAAAGAAAAGTTCGTGCATCCTAAGAAACTTGATATTTTGTATTCAGGGTTGCGTTGTATTACTTGGTTAGAGGAAAAATTAAAAAACATTGAAGTTGCCGTAAGAGTACACTACACTTATTTTTAAAGATATCAAAAATATTCATTTAAAAATGTTGTTTCAAATTTCAAAATATGCTCAAATACGAATTGTTATTTAAAATTTCGAAAAAATAATGAAATTATTATTATTACTTTAATAATAAATTTTATGTAATTGCACGTGAAATCATTTACATTCGATATCAATTTTTTATCGCTGAAATGCAATAGAATGAAACAAAAATCATTTGCATATAACTTTATGAAAATACATTTTTATATTACAAAATAAATATGAAATTAACAAAAACAACAAATTCAGAAATACAAACAAAAAAAAAAAGCTATTCAAAATGATGCCCCTCTCGTTGAATGCATATGTTTGTACGCCTGTTGAAATCCTCGCATGCATGTTGTAACACAATAGGATTATTTCTTAAGAACAGTACCGCATCTCCTATTTTGTTTTTCAATTCTTCTAAATTCTGAAACGACCTTTTTGAATATACTTTATTCTTTAGCCATCCCCAGATAAAGTAATCCATGGGGTTTAAGTCGGGCGAGCGCGCTGGCCATGGAAAAGGTCCATTTCGTCCCATCCATCTTTCTCCAAATTTTTCATTTAAATAGTCTACAACTATTCGTGCACTATTTGCAGGTGCTCCATCATGCATAAACCAAAGGGTTCTTATAATATTTAGTGGCAATTCGTCTAATTCGTTATCGAGGTATGTTTGTAGAAATTCCAAATATCGTTGTGAATTTAATGACGATTGAAAAAAATACGGACCAAAAATATTTCTGTTTAAAATTCCACACCAAACGTTTACCTTTTGCGAATATTGATTCTTGCAGGGAATTCTAAAATGTGGGTTGTCAGACGACCACCAACGACAATTTTGTGCACACACAACACCATTACTAGTAAAGGTTGCTTCATCAGTAAACAAAATGCTTTTGAAAAACGTTTTCTGCGTTTCTAATGTACCTTGAATATCCAAAGAAAATTCAAATCTATTGTTGTAGTCCCGTTCATGCAAAGTTTGAATATATCTTGGCTTATAGGGGTGATATCTATTGTTAACCAAAATGTTGCTTACTGATGATTTTTTAATATCCAAATTGCTTGCAATTTTTCTGACAGAAATTTTGGGATTTTCAATTACACTTTGCATAACACGTAAAGAATTTTCGAAATGTCTCACTTGCTTTTCCTTACTTTTTTTGTAACGCATTTCTAAACTACCAGTTGCTTTAAACTGATTTAAAATTCTTGAGACGCTTTGGAAACTAATAAATTTGTTGGGATGTCTTTCATTAAAAATATCAGCTGCGTCTCTACATGTTTTGTAGTTATCTCCGCAAATAAGAATTAATTCAGCTCGGTCTTGCATAGTTAACCGTTCAGCCATAGTTGGTAGGTAATAACTTAATGAATTGTCTTAAAATTACTTAATTATTAAAGTGACAGCGGATCTGACAATCACATAAAATTTATTACTAAAGTGACAATACAAATGACAACCATAGAACCATAGACAACCATGGAAGTAGAGTATCTCAGCCGATTCTAACACCTCATTGAACTTGATCGCATATGTATTGGCGATCAAGGTCAATGAGGAGGTGTTAGAATCGGCTGAGTAGTCAAGGTCATTTAAAGGTCGAAGCAGGTTATTAAAAAGTCACACCAAAGTCAATGTCATTTCCAAGGTCAGTCAAGGTCATGAGGAAGTCAAGGTCGCGCCAAGGTCAATCAAGGTTTTTGGAAGGTCACGTCAAGGTCAAAACCATTTTAAAGGTCAATCAAGGTTTTGTGAAGGGCAAGGTCGTACCAAGGTCATGGACTTTTGAAAGTCAATAACATTTGAAGGTTAAGGGCATTTGAAGGTCGATCACCTTTAAAGGTCAATGACATTTGAAAGTCAAGGGCATTTGAAGGTCAAGGTCATCACTTAAAGAATACATCGAGGTAGGGGTTCAACCGTGAGTAGTCATCCTGACTGTATATGACCCCGAGGTCAGGTAAATGTTAGATAAACAACGTTATCTCTGATGCAAATGACCCCGAGGTCAGCCAAATGTTAGATAAACAACATTATCTCTGACGCAAGTTGTTTGTTGGCTAGTGAGATTAAAAAAAAATGTTAAAAAACATGGCAAGGCCACCTGTGTGTTTTTCTCTGACATCACCAGGTTTTTGCAGACGTCTGTCAACAAGCCTGTGTGTTTTGTAAATGTATGCCGACAAAGCTGAACAGGTGGTGATTGTATTCGATTAAATTTTTATGCGGTAAAGACTACGAAAGGTTTGATTAGTGTGTATTTTAAGCTGGCAAATTGAAACCGGTTTCCACCGGTGTACACGCTATGCTTGGTTAGTCTACGCTCACAGAAAATAGATTTTTTTGAAAAGTTTACCTATATATAAGGTTTAATTAAATGCAAATTATTTTTTCAATTTTGCCGGCAAGTATAAATTTATTTTCTACAATGAAGATTGAATTGTCTAGATCTTTTGTGGTGGAAGTTGGGGGGAAAGAATTTAGTAGTATGAACAACTGCAATGATTGCAATACAACCCCGAAACATACACTGTGTGTTTTATTTCATAGGTTAAGTTGCTGTAAGTTTTAAATAAAAGTCGAAAATTCGTTTAAAATATATATATTTTTCAAATATTGGTAACATTGCTATGTATTGTGCAGTTGATAAATTATTTAAATTGGCCCACAATACACAATAGCTTGCTCGGTTTCACTCTAGTCAGTACAGCCTTCCAACAGCTCTTGTATCTTCAGGGTTACCGTCAAAGGGTATGTGTTAAATAAAACAAAAGGTATTAGCATTACATAATTCTAATAAATCACCTATATCAACAGTATTCAGTGTTTTTTTGGTAGTTATTTGTTGAAATGCGTAACCATATGTATAAAATATTCTTGATTTCTTAAAAGTTAGAGTCACGTCTTTCATTCCAACTGACCTTGGAATATTTAAATATTTTGTAGCAGTTTCAATATTACCGATAGCATTAGCAACACCCCCACCACCACTACTACTATGAGGATCGGCTGATGGATCAACAACATCTTGTTCCATATGCATACTTTCGTCAAAAATATTTCCGATATCCTGGATAATATCTGAAGGATCCTCTTGAACAGTAAAGAAAACAAACATTAACAATACGAACATATAATAAAAAAAAAATAAAAAAGAAAAAATCGACTTTATAGAGTATAAAGAAGTGCTGAAGCAACAATTGTACAACAGCGTGAGGAAAACTTGTATAAATATTGACTTGTATACAAGAAAAAAAACCTAACGTGACCGCGAGCTAAATTAAAACTAATTATATAGTTGGAAAAATTTTCAAACTTTAAATTACGTTATCCCACAACTTCAAACGTCAAAACAGAAAATTATCTGTCAGCGCGCAACTCAAACAAAATGACAAGATCATGCGCTCTAATAACATGATCAAACTCCCACCAAATTTCCCTGACCTTCAATACAACTACAGCCAGCCAAAAGCAAAAACTAGCTAAAAAAAATAAAATGTTGAAAATTTTTCTGACTATAAAATATTATAAACTAAAAATTTACTGAATTTATGAGCTCAATCAATATACAAATAGCATAACTAAATTAATATATATATATATATATATATATATATATATATATATATATATATATATATAAATATACTTGCAAATATACACGTACATCAATTAATGTAGTCGTCACATTTCACTAAAAAATTATACTAAAAGAGAGATTTCAGATAGGTCGCACAAATCAAAAATTACAAGTATCTGAAACTCGTAATTAATCGAGAATTACTTTAAACATATCAGAACAACACAACTAAAAACATAAACCGAAATTAACTATAATATACTGAATAAAAAGGAAGTCTTTATTCAGAAAAAATTAACACAACCTATCTGTCTAACGGAAGAAAAATCTCTAACGCTCCCCTGCGGAAATGAATCTCTCCATTCCTAAAACAAAATCAAAGGACCGACTACGACAATATACTTCCGAAGTGGCGGGAACCACAAACATCAAGACCACGCTCGAACATTCTACAAACGTGGGCAAAAATACACATTATAATCAAATTTTAAATAAAATATAAAATATCTCTAATTATTTTCCTGGAATAAAATATACATAAATATATATATAGTCTTTTACTGTTTCTTTAATTTTTCTTCGGGGAAAAATCTATGGCAATATGTATATATATATACTATATATATATAATATATATAATATATATTATTATACATATATTATATATATATTATATATAATATATATATAATTTTTTTTTTTTTTTTGTAACGATTGAAGAAGAAACAAATCACATATTAATAACAGTACAATTTTTACTTAGATCAAATTTACAAGAATTACAATTATTTTTTGATGGGGGTGATCCATCTACTTCAGTTCTACCGCTGTTATTGTAATGTTTGAGGCAGACACGGTATTCTTCTAGGAGAAGTTGTTGTTCTGGTGATAGAGCAGCCCACAACAGTTCCAAATCCGGTGGATCTATTCTTATTTTTAATAAGTATACAGGTACAAAACACAATAGATTTAAGATGGATTTAAGCGTAAAATAGAAACACCTCTATCGAGGTGTTCAATAATTGAACCAACCTTTTCTACAATATCATTCATTGTTACCAGTTGAGTGTTTCTAAATTATTTATTGTTCATCATGATATATAATGCAAAATCTATTTTTTAAAAAATCAGAAAGAGGGGGTTTTATATCAGCTAAGAAATCATTAATATTTTGCCACCAATAATACTTGTAATAAATAGAACGATCAGAACCAGCAAGTTCTCTAATATTGAACCGCCCGCAATACATTTTGCTTTGAAAGTTTGTAATTGGATAGTGATCTCCATCAGAACCAATTATAAAGCCAACTGTACAATTTTCGAGACTTAAGATTGGAGTTTCTAAAACAAAAAATAGAAAAAATAAATGAATTTTTTTTTTTTTTTAAACATACTATATGATATATAATCTTTTGTATAAAATGATGGGTACTCGTTTAAAATAAGCGAATCTGTATATTGCTTAACTAATAGAAATGCTCCATCAGTCGAAATGTTGATAAGTTTTGCCGATTAAAATACTAGATGAATGGATGTTAATCGCTGATAGCAATATTAATAGAGAAGAAAATATGAAATACATATTTTTCAAATGAAATTGTAAAAAATACTAATTTTTTTTTTATAATTAATAATAACTATATACGCTGAACCCCACTCTCCCTACTACTACTTACCATTCTCTTCTTTCTAGGTTTCTTAAATCGATTAAATGAAGAATTTGTTGATAGTGGAGTACATTCAGAATAGCTTTTACTTGTAATAGGAGAGTTCTATATCGTACTCACAAGTCGATTCATCGTTGCATCATCATCATATACAGCTTCTTCTAACTCAGGATGTAACAAAATATCATCGATTATATTAATCGTTGATGATGTTTTTGTAGAGGGTATTAATTTAAGTTTATTTTTTTTCTTATTTAATTCCCTATCATCACATTTTATTTTCTTCGTAGGGGGAGACTCATCCTCATCCTCAACAATCTGGATCTCTTCTTCTTCTAACCCCCCCTCCCGAATATTGAAATTAAATCTTTTCATTGCCACTGAAAACAATTTTATGTCGTCTTCATTTTCTGTCATCAGACGGATGTAATGTATGGGTAGATTCCCCAACTTCCGTCTCATTGTTTCAGTTTTAGGTGTATAATTGAGATTAATGAATATTTGGTTCTCTTTACAGTTGATGTTTTTGACACCAAATCTGTTCATATATATATATATGTATATATATATATATATATATATATATATATATATATAAATATATAAATGTTATAAATAGTTATATAAAACATTATCATATATATAAGAAAAAAAAATCTTACCTAAATATCTCTTTACACACCACTAGTAACATCTTCATTGGAAGATTTACAGTATCTAAAGATTTTATAGCAATTGTACAAGGTACGTTCGACATATTTGATGTGTTCTAAACTGTAATAGTAATTTGATTTGCTAGGCTTTTATATGAAATTTTAGTAAACAAAACTTATAAAATAATGACAAAAAATATATTTGTTCCCTTAACCTTTATATTTGGTAATTTTAAGTTTGTTATCGAAAATGTTGCAATATATTTTGCAAAAACATTTGCAGTGACGTCAATGGCAGACGAATTAGCAAAATATATTTTTTTTCACCTTTAACCTTTATTTGATAATTTTAAATTTATCTTTATATTTGGTAATTTTAAGTTTGTTATCAGTAGAGGATCTCAGCCGATTCTGGAACCTCCTCGGAGTGACCTTGACCTTGGTGTATGTTAGGTCAAGGTCACTCCGAGGAGGTTCCAAAATCGGCTGAGGCGGAGGGAGGTTGCAACAACAAGGCCATTGAGGAGGTTCTGACCTTGACCTTGACCTTGAGGACAGGTGAGGTTAGGATATATGACCTTGGCCTTGACCTTGAGATGACCGCGACCTTGACCTTGAGATGACATCGACCTTAACCTCGAAATGACCTTGACCTTGAAGGAACCTTGACCTTGAGAAGCTATGGAGGTAGGGATTCAACCGCTAATATATTAATAGCGAAGGGATCTGTATTTCTCATTCTAAGTTTCAATAGTTGCATATATAAGAGAATATGTGTTATTTGAATTTTGAAATAGTAAAAACAAATAGTGATATAAATATTTTGTTTGATGAAGATGAGTATAGTGAGGAGGAGTATAGTGAGGAGTATAGTGAGGAGGAGTGTAGTGATGAAGAGTGTAGTAATGAGGCAGATATCGAGATTGACATAGATATATTCAATGAAAATATAATAGCTGAGGATAGTGAGGAGGAAAATTTCGATATTGAAATAGATGTATTCGATCAAGACACAATGCTTTTAGGGGAGGAAGAAATAATAACTGTAGAATGTAATATGTGTTTGATATAAATATATCCTTCGAAATGTTTTCTTTTCTAAATATAATTTTTAACCTTGATTGTATATAAGGCGATGGTTGTTCTATTCCAACATTAGTCAAGTAGGTGCACTCGAGGTGTTTAGTCAGTATAAATTTAGTGTTAAAATGTTCGATTGTGAGTTTTGCGGGAAAACATTTACTCGAGCTGATAATAGAAATCGACACTTGTTAAGTTCTTGTAAGGGAAAGAGAAGGAAATTTGAGAATAATCCAGGTAATTTTATGCAATGTGAAACATGCGGCGTCGATGTGGAAAAAAATTGTTATACGGCACATATACGCAGTACCTTACATCGAAATAAAGCATTTGTTGTTGTTGATGATGGTGTGATGAAAAATGTTGGAGCATTTGGTGATAGAATAGTAAGCTACCAAATATCTGATCATTCATCTCGTGTATACATCGATGTGGATGAATTTGCAAATAACATTAGGGAGAAAGTGTTATCACTTGTGGATAGTACTTTAGCTGTACATACATCAATGAAGGTGAATTTTGAACTATATGGTTTATATTACTTATTAGTGAAAGAAAATGTAGAAATAAAATCCTTCAATTCCAAAAATAAAGTTATAACTCAAGGAAGCGGATTTTATGGATGAAATTAAGAAAAATGAGTGAATTCCAGGAGCGTGATTCAGGTAAATTAAGATTTTCTTAAAGTACGATTAATTATTAATTATTTCAGGTTGGACATTGAGTAATGTATTATATTTGGAAGTGAATATAAACAAATATAATCCAATGAGAGGTTCCAGTTATGTAGACTTACCCCCAGCAATAAAAAAAAAGAAAGCCATAATAAATATACAAAATAACGACGATGAGTGTTTTGCTTGGGCCATCACTTCTGCTTTAAGGGAACCAACAGGGTTGCCGCAAAGAGTTTCTTCATATCCAAATCATAGCACTGTAGCTGATTTTAGCAGTTGTTCCTTTCCAACAAATTTAAAAGATATTGCTAATTTTGAACAGATTAATAATATATCTCTCAATGTATATGGTTTAGAGCAAGTATTTGAAAATAAAATAAGATCACATGATGTGGTGGGCCCATTATATTTCACAAAGAGGAGGAAAACTATTCATTTAAATTTATTACTCCTTAGTGGTGAAAATGGGCATACACATTACTGCTGGATAAAGAATTTATCACGACTAGTTTCTTCACAGAAATCGTTATCAGGACATCAAAAATACATATGTGAAGGTTGTTTAACTTTCTTTACTTCTGAAGAAAAATTACATAGACATGCAAATGAAGACTGTAAGCAGGTGAAGGCAGTGTTTCCCAATAAAGAACTGAAAATAAATAAGTATGGTGAAGAATTACCGGGAAATATACTAAAATTTGAAAAATTTGAAAAGCAACTGAGGCTTCCTTTCGTAGTTTATGCAGATTTTGAGGCTATATTGAAACCTATTGATACATCAGAACCGGATCCCTCGAAATCTTACAGTGTGAAATGTTTCGAGCATGAGCCACATTCATTCGCTTATTATGTGAAATGTAGTTTCGACAAAAATCTTAGTAAATTGCGAGTATATCGAGGTCAACATGCAGCTTCAACCTTTGTGAAGGAGTTAGAAACTGACGTGAAATTTGCCTATAAACATTATTTAAGTAAAGAGGTAGAAATGAAACCTTTAACTAATGAGGAGAGTGATAATTATAAACAAGCGACAGTGTGTCATATTTGCGATAAAACATTTGAAGTCCATGGAGAAAAAGTCCGTGACCATGATCACATGACTGGATTATATAGAGGTGCAGCGCATATGGTGTGTAATGTAAATTATAAAGAACCCCGATATATACCTATTATTTTGCACAATTTATCTAATTATGATACCCATTTATTCGTAAAAGCGTTAGCGCTCGAAAAAGAGGATGTTGATGTTATTGCACAAAATAAAGAAAAGTATGTATCGTTTTCTACGAAAGTGAACGTGGGAGATATAATAGACTGTAATGGTAAGAAAAGACACGTATTTTATAAGTTAAGATTTATAGATTCCTTCCGATTTATGAATTCTTCATTGGAAAAATTATCATCTTATTTAGAAGATGAGCAGTGTAAAGAAGTTAGTAAATATTACAGTGGTGAAAAATTCGAACTCATACGCAAAAAATGCGTATTCCCATACAACTATGTTACTTCTCATGAAATTTTATCTTTTGCTGGATTACCAAAGGAGTGTTTTCATGATATATTATCAGATTGTGATATAAGCGATGAAGACTATTGTAGAGCTCAAAGAGTCTGGGATTTATTTGAGTGTGAAACATTAGGGGACTATAGCGATGTATATATACAATCAGATGTATTATTGCTAGCAGATGTTTTTGAAAATTTTCGGAATATCTGTCTGGAGAATTATAAATTAGATCCTGCACATTATTTCACATCCCCAGGATTGAGCTGGGATGCTATGTTGCGTATGACCGGTGTAAGTTTGGAATTATTAACAGATGCCGACATGTTTCATTTTTTTAAAAAAGGTATACGTGGAGGTGTGAGCATGTGTTGTAAAAGAATGGAAACAGCCAACAATAAATTCGTATCAGATTTCGATTCATCAGAAGCTGTGAAATATATTTTATACATGGACGCTACGAATTTGTACGGTCATTCTATGTCCTTTTCTTTACCATGTGGTGACTTTGAGTGGTTAACGAATGAAGATTTATTGACGATGGATGTAGAAACCTTGGAGGATGATGGAGATTATGGATACGTATTTGAAGTAGATCTAGAATATCCCGCACGCCTTCACGAACTGCACAATGACTTCCCATTTTGCCCCGAACATGTTATTCCACCTAATTCGAAGTATGGTAAATTGATCCCAAACCTTACAGATAAATCAAATTATGTCATACATCACTTAACTTTGAACAATGTGTTAGGAATGGCCTGGTATTAAAGGGAATTCGACGAGGTATTCGATTTAAGCAAAGCAAGTGGTTAAAGAAATATATCGATTTTAATACTGCAAAACGAAATGGATCTAGCAATGAGTTTTTCAAACAATTTTATAAATTAATGGTGAACAGCATCTTTGGCAAAACCATGGAAAATGTAGAAAATCGTGTTGATATAAGATTGGTTTCCCATTGGGAAACCATCCATAAAAAACTCGGTGCTGAGGCATATATCGCAAAACCAAATTTTAAGTCTTGCAAGGTATTTAGCGATTCTCTTACAGCAATTGAATTATGCAAGGTACGTGTAGATTATGTAAAACCCATATATGTAGGGTTTACAATTTTGGAACTCGCTAAGTGGGTAATGTATAATTTTTTATATGATTTCATAAAACCTTTATATGGTCCAGACGTTTCACTACTATATACAGACACTGATTCGTTGATAGTAAGTGTGCAAAATTATAACGTATATAATGATATAAAGCAAAATTTAGAAATGTTTGATACATCGAATTACACTGAGGATAATATACATGGAATACCCCCGAGTTTGCCTAGACTGGGAAAAATGAAAGATGAATACGCGGGTGATATTATCGAATGCTTCTATGGAACAGGTGCTAAAGCTTATTGTCTTAAATTAGTCAATAGGACTGTTAAAACAGCTAAGGGAGTAAAAAAGTATGTTATTGATAAGAATTTATCGGTAACCGATTATAAGAATGTTGTGCAAAATGGTGGAAACATAATGAGGAAAATGTACATATTTCATTCTGAGTTACACACAATTTATACTGAATTGAGAAATAAAATAGCTTTATCATTTAAGGATGATAAACGATATATTCTTCCCGATAAATGTAATACGTTGGCGTGGGGTCACCATAAAATAGAAAAGATTACACGGGAAGAAAACTTGCGAAATATACTTTTAGAGTTGGAAGACATGTGTGAGATGGGTCAGAGGATTTTACCAGTGTAAATATTTGTTGCTTTTGTAAATGCATTGTATGTATTTTTTAATAAATTTGCAAGTGTTTTGTAAATGTTTTGTAAATGACAGCATCTACTTTTGTAAAATTTATATCTTATATTATTGAATAAAAAACATTTCGAACATATTTGATACTGTTTTGTATCCTAAGTACAACTCACTTCCTACAAAACATTATCCTTAGAAATCCATGAATTGTGTGATGAAGGCATTCCAAGCCATTTTACGAGAACTTTACCCTTCTGCCTCCGTAAAACTTTTTCAACAAGATAAACGTCAGGGTGTTTCACTTTTGAGAGTTCCGATTCGTAAAAGCCACCTAAAATATTTTCTTTTTTTGAATCAGATAATAGATACGTTTTGTGGAAGGTGTTTTGGACTTTCCTTATAGCGAATATCTCATTAGTCCAATTTGGTCTATACATCTTTGAAAACGCATGTCTGTATTTGCTGATGCGAACCGGCTCTCCAACTTTAAATTTTGAAATGATTGGGTCGCTTACTTTCATGTTGCTATAAACAGAACTTAAAATGTGTCGCATGTTTTTTTGATTAACCGCCACAGGTTTGTACCCTGTCGTTCGGTGTACTGTATTATTATAATCTCTCACTAATTTTGGCAACATGTCAATCCACCGATAATTTCCATTGAAACTGAATTCCTTCCACATCCTATTTTTAAGAGTTCGATTAAAACGTTCCAATGGAACTTTTTAAACTAGAATAAGTTGTATAATGATTAATATTATATTGATCCATAAGTTTCTTAAAATGAGTATTAAAAAATTCCTTCCCCTGGTCGCTTTGAACATTTTTCGGTATATTTTTTTTTCCCAGATGAGAGTACAGATTTCATGGCTTTCATAACTTCTAGGGCTGTTTTGTTTTTTATCGGGACGGCCCAGGCAAATTTCGAAAATGTGTTTATACATACGAAAATGTATTTGAAATTGTCGTTTTCTTTTGCGTACGGTATCATTTCAACAAGATCGATTTGAAATAAGTCCCGCAATCCTTTTATGATATCCCGACGTCGAGTAAACCTCCTCCGAGCTGGTCTATGTATTTCATTTACAACATCCCTCCTAATTGACGACATTTCCTTCGATGACTATTTCCGCAAATACTGCTTCTGTTTTTGGTGGCGTAGGTTTGATACCAACGTGTATCAACCTAAACGTTGTTCCTTCTGTCAATTCTATCGGTCTCTTGGAATTAAATAGTTCCTTATTAACTTGCAGTGTTGTTAATTTCTCGTTAGAATAGTGAACATTTATAACCTTCCCACGATATACTTTATTCTTATATAAATAAGTCTGTTTCGCCAATGACGTACTTACATAATAACCCATGAGGCCAATGGAACCGTCACTATATATTGGAATAATATACTTCGAAGTTTCTGTTGCACTGGGAGAAGGAATATTATTTCTATGCATTTGTAATACTTCTTGAAATTTAGGATGGTTGAGAAAGTCTGAGACTACGTCGACATCCATTAAATGTCTCTTAAGGACATGCTTGTGTATGTGTCTTCCAAATTTATCTATTGTCATCGTTACCTATCATTGGTGTCGAAATATAAACTGTCATACAACCAAGACTTTACAGAGTATACAGAGAGACTATTTTATAATTTTAGCCTTCAATTCCTCAATGATTGCTATTATCTCGTTTTCGTGTCCTGTATGACCGGCATTCTTCGAGGCTACTAGCAACTTCAATCTATCACCCAATTCATTCACATCGTCCCAATACTTATATTCAATTTCATTATTAGGTATAAGCGTCTTTTTTACTGGTAATATTTTTGATAAACCTAAACCAGTCTTCCAGGTTCGAGACCACCAAACTTCAGGTTTCTTTCCTTGTAAAATAGGTTTAATAATTGATGTGTATTTATAAGCTTTACTGGCAGCATACTTCTTATCAGGATCATAATCAACTCGCGCAGAGTGAGTGTCGTTGAGTATGTACTTATAATTCTTCGCATCAGCATATAAAAATTTACCTGGTTTCTTTTTGAAAAGTAATTCTAATAAACCCTTAGTGGCTTTATATGTAAATCCACCGATTACAATGTTGGACCCATCAAATCTAACATCTGCCTGTCCCATTTTTAAATTATTATCCATTTCATGTACACCATACTTTTCATCAAATTCTTCATTTTCGTCTATCATTGAACCAATAAGATATGGGCGTATCGTGGGATTATAATCTTTCAATGATTCCCTCACTTCATCCGTTTCTAAGAGCGTTTTATTCATAGATTTATTAGCAATTATTGATCTTGATGGTTTCGTACCCAATAGCGAAATGGCGTGAGCCATTGATTTTTCTAAATCCACACTACCAGTTGTATTAGTTTCTTCTTCACTCGGATCTCCTCCCTCTTCTACTGAAGATTGTGGTAGCAGTTCCCCTATGTAATCATCTTCTATAAATGTCGGTTGCATAAATGATGTTGACATCCTAGGTTTTGGTGCAGTTTTGACAGGTGGTGCAAATGATACCGGCAACCGAGGTTTTAAATCAGAAGAAATTGCTTTAGCTTTGGTTGCTTGAGGCGTTGTGCTAAGTTTTTCATAAGGCCGCTTCGTCGGAGAAGAGTGAGTACTTGGGCTAACGTTGGGCCACACGTTTTCGTGAAGGTGTTCTCCCTTGTCGTATAACTGATGTTCCAGCCATTGCGCCATGTGATATATTCGGATCAATGTCAGACCAAGCTTCAGAAATATCCTCAGTAATACTTTCACGATGCATCCTATCTGTCTTTGTTTCAGCGGGATTTAATTTCATCGCAATTTCTTGTAGAGGTTTGGCTATAGGCGCGTATTGTATATCAATTTTTCTTTGAGATTCTGCAATGTCAGCTTTTAACGTTCTTAATTTTGCTTTTAAAGCTAAGCGAGCTTGCACTAAATTATTTACTAATTTATCTTCCATTTTATCTTCACTCTTTAACGAATACTCACATACTGATGTAGATTTGTAGAAGTAGGACTCTTTTAATGATTAAATAGTGTTTATGTAAGAACTAGACACATCATAATGTGATATAGGAATCAAAACCTTGCCGGTATCTTCCGTCATTAAATTTACAATCAGTATCGATAAGAAATATATCGAAAGGTTTCTTCCAACACATTCTACATATACTTAAAAACTGTTCAAAGCTTAAATCATGTAAATGATCATTAAAGATATGTTTCAAATTAGTACAGTCTTGTTGAAACAAAATTAGGAAGTTTGTGTTATCCCTCAGTAATTGTTTAGGAACTGCACTGTATGTCTGAATTAGGAAAAAACAATCTAAATTACGATGTCTACCGAAAGAGTAGAACTGTTTGACAATATCTAAATTAATAGCGGGTATGTCATCGAATATTACTACTGAATAGTCTGCGACATTATCCGGCGATGGCATATCATTAGCATCTATATATTCATAGTAACCAATTTCCGGGACAGTTTCCAATATATTTTTGAGATATTCATATTTTTTTTGATGGAGAGATCTGCAGCAAATGTAAATATTTTTGAAGCGAAACCCATTAGGATGTAATAGTAAAGTAAGTAGAGCATTTGTTTTACCACAACCCGAAGGTCCCACTATAAGCGCTCGTTTGCAAACACCACCAAAAAGATTACTGTGCCGGGTAAAACGTTTTTCATTAAATACTCCATCAAAATTGAATATAGGCAAGGAAAGTGATTGTTGTTTTAATTTCATATTGCTCTTATGATATCATAATGTAAACTGAACGATGCTAATTGCATAAATCAATAAATATATATCTGCTGAATGTCTGTTAAAAAATTAAACAAGGATTTTCTGATTATTTTCTTTTTTATATCTACTACCAAGAAGAGGAGGAAGAGGAGGGGGGAGGAGAATTGACATCTTCCACCCTATCTTCAGGCTTCTTCCTCCCCTTCTTTTTGAACGGTGCCATCGGTGGTGGTATTGGTGGTGCCAACTCTGGAGCCGGCGTTATGTCCAATTCAGTGGGCGTATCCCACTCTGGTGGGGTCTCCCACCCACTGACCTCGGTCCATCCGCTAAATAAGGGAAGAACCGGGGGACGTCTCCTTCGCTGGCCTCCTTCTCCCCTCCTAACGGGGCTATAGGGCGGAGGAGGGGTGTGTAACGGCGTCGCCGTCCGCGTAGGTGGTGGAGTTGGAGGTGGTGGTGGTGGAGGTGGTGGTGTTCCCTGTGTAGGGAAAACTACCACCACTCTCATATTAACTGTTATGTATAGTTCCTGTACAGAAGAAAATATTTATATTGTTGTCAATAAAAATATAGGATAATAACAAACATTCCGAATATATATGACAGCTGTAGGTGGCTATAAAGCAATCCAACCTGAAGCATCAACCAATTCTTAGCATAGGATGTGATGTGTAAGCAATGCGGTGCCCACCTGTCTTCTAATCCAGGATGTTGGACAAACATTTTTTTATTGAACACGGAACCAACTAGGTCCATTTTAAATACTTGAATTACGATGTAAATTGCGATAAATGAATGAGTTTAAATAATTTAGTGAATAGAAATCAAATGAATTGATTTGCATTCATCGAAATAATTTAAATATCAGATTGCGCATTTCACAAAGATGATTCTTTCGCTCTATGAGGGAGGGAACTTTCTCACTAATATTAACACCTTCGACACCTCCGATGTTAATATTAATGGCGCTATTAAGCTGGAGAATCATATCAATCGTTGCCAGTTCCTTCAGTATTTCCTCATTTAAGGGAAGTAACAGTTTATCAACATTAGAAACTGATGAACTTCCCCCAATGCGAGACGTTAGAATGTCTGAAAGTTCTTTTAAAGTCGCAGTTATAATGTTGGGTCGTGGACTAGATGGGATATCTGATTGGGGCTGTGCTATTATGGGAAGAGCGGGTTGTGGGAACTGCGGTATTGTGGAAGGACCGGGTTGTGGAGATCTCTGACCGGGAGTAATATTAGAATGGATAGATAACGGAAGTGGAGAAGCAGGAGGAATGAGGGTATTGTGTACTGCATGGATTGGTGAAATTGAGGAACAATTAAATAATGCTTGGGAGTGCTGGGTAGATAAGGGGTTACCACTTAAATGAGGAGATACCAATATGACAGATGAGGTATCAATTGCCACTACTGACATCTCGCGTACCGCCACCGACTGAAGTTTTGGTGTTGGTTCCAAATTCGGTACTAAAACACGATTACCCACCGTTCGTCTACTACGCTCAAGGAGCTCTCGCAGCTTACTTGTACGCCTATTAATAGGTGTAGAAGAAGTCTTACTAGTTCGGCTTTTAAACCTATTAATTGGTGTAGAAGAAGTTTTACTAGTCCGGGTCTGTCTACGTTGCTCTCCATATATATCTTGTCGAGTAAGTCCATGTTGACGTCGAGTAACGGTCCCTCTAGAACGTGTAGTAGGCACACGATTGGTGTTTAATGGTGTAATAGTGCGAATTTGAGACGGTGCAGGAGTGGCAATTCGAGACATCACCGTTATAGAATCTACAACAGTTGGAACAACTACTTTATTAGAAGTCGTCGTTATAGTAGAAGAGGTTGTCGTAGTAGTAGTAGAAGTAGTAGTAGTAGTAGTAGTAGTAGTAGTAGTAGTAGTAGTAGTAGTAGAGGTTGTCACAGTGGCACTAGTAATTGTTCCAACCACAATAGGAACCTTATCATGGGCAGCGGTACTTATAACGGTTACCGGAAACATCCAATTGTGTATCATCTAACAATGCCTCATCAAAGTCGTCAATATGGGGAAAATTAGTCCCTTCCACTTCATGAACAACATTTGTAGGGGCAGCGATAGATGGCACTGTTGATGGTGACCCATCAAAACCCGTTTCAGATACCGTTACCCTGTTGGTGTTCTGATTGAGGAAGGAAGCGTGGCCCACAGCTTGCAAGAAATTAAAATTGGACGAAGATGGTTCGTTCAAGAAAAAGTCTGCTGAAGCGTGGAAGTTATTTTGATCCTAAAGAAAAAATTTTCATCATGTGTGAAATACCCACAGTAAAACGAATGCATTGTAATTCTAATATTTGTGATTTGTTTGTAAAAGAAATGCAATAATAGAATTTATAATTGGAAATAATAAAGATAATAAAAACCAAAGAAAAGTAGAATAACATTATGCATATATGTGATAGAATTAATAAAAACGCCTAAATATGATGTCTTATTATAAACACAAAGTAACTTTCCATAATAGAATTTATAGTTCGATATAATAAAGATAACTAAAAACCAAAGAAAATGGAATTACACTTTTTGGGTAAATTTAAATACCACATATTTGTGATAGAATTAATCACAACGCCTAAATATGTCTCATTAAAAATACAAAGTAACTTTCCAAGAATACAATAAACATGTAATAAAAATAAATAAAGAAATTAGGAATAATAGAAAAAATGCTTACCATTGTATGTGTAATTAACAATTTCTTACTGTATATTTAAAGCGTTTAATATGTATAAGAAATACTTTCTGACAGTATATTAAAATTGTCGGGTATTTATATGTTAAATACGTTCACCCACTCCAAAAGAACTTAAATGAGAAATCGAAAGTTGCATTGAAATGTCAGAGCGCTAATTTAATAAATTACGGTGAAAGCCAGACCGGGCGGAATGTTCGGAGGTCGACAACTTGTAGGTCACCACGCGAGAGATCAGAAAGTAAGGACAAACAGAAGTATTCGAAAGGTCGACGACTTGTAGGTAACCGTACCGAAGTGCCCATAGCAAGAGGAAACCCCCTTACCCCTCACATAAAACTTCCCTCCATTGGCCTCCACATGAAACCCACCCTCTGCCCCCTCCCCCTCCCCCCCCACCCCTGAGGTGTTTTCATGTGTCGGCGTTTGGTTAACTCTTTTTTTTCATGCCTTGTCTTCGTATAGCTTTCAGAGACGCCTCCACACGGCCCCCGCGCCCCCCCACACATAATACTTTTTCTTAATTATTCAACGATGTAAGCATCTTTTTATTGAAACAAAACAAATCATCATATAAATAAGTCTTTATTTTAATTATTCAACTACTTAAACATGTTTTCATATATCTATATGATACTTATATCTAAATATTTATTATAATTTGGTTACAATCGAACATTAACTCGATTACGAAAACATCTTCTTATTAATATTACATATATATAAATCTTTATTTTAAATATACAACTATGCAAACATATGTTCATATATCGGTATTGTACTTATATCTAAATATTTTTTATAATTTCGTTACAATCGAGCATTAACTTCCAGATAATGAAATACTAGTTCTACATCTACACACGCTGCAGTCTCTTCTCCTAATTACCCCATCGATAGTATCCCCAAACACATTATAATGACTCACACATGGTCTACATCTAATTAAGTCTATATCTTCATGATAACTTTTCGGTAGCCGATTCCAAATATATTCTAAATCTAAGCTTCTAACATTCCACATTAAATATGTTTTTGGAATATAAACTAAGTCACTATCTTCCACCGCGGCAAATGATCCATCAACTTCATATCGCCTTATCACACTACCTACCCTACTCACAACATAATTTGTCATGAGAGTCCACACACAACCCATTTCAAAGATTATAATGTTACTTTTATTTTTGTCTTTTTATTCTCCTCAATAAACTTATGCAATCGTTCCACATTACTTAGAGCGCACACCACATAATTACCAACGTGGAAACTACAACTTGCTTCTCCCTTCCTTATTTTTTCCGCATCGACTAAATCAATTATTCGTTTATCTATAATGCACTTCAAAAATTCCAATTTTTCTCTTCCTTTAACAAGCACAATATCCACTCCTCTACACAACCGTTTAATTACTTCATCAAAATCACTCGCTGATGCATAACCGTCTTCCCACTTTAACCCGTGATGATGACTGAATGCATATCTCGCTACACGCTGATCTTCTTCAGTTAATACACCGAAGCTCAATACCGGTTTAAACACAAAATGACTCCTCCTAAATTCACTATCACAAGTGGCCAATTCTTTTGGCATCAAACTGTAATTATTAAACCGATACCATTGAAAATCTATTATGATATATTTTCTATCTGTCAAGTAGGAGCTCCACATTTTTGTATCTGTCAAGTTCAATATCGTTCACCACCAAAGAAACTTCTCGTACTAACACCAACTTCGAACTGAATCTACTACTTATACAACACCACTTTAAATATTAGTTCTCTAGTACTGTCGCTGTACCACCTTATTGAACGGTGAGTATTGATACAATTTATTGTGCAAAATCAAGCAATATAGAACCGTATCCTTTGGCACATTATCTTTCGTACTAAATTCTATTCTAACCTCCACACCACTTCTATGCATTGCATCTTCCTGATGTGAGCAATCTATGCCAACTAATGGGCACAACTTAAAATTATTTAATTTAAGCATCGGTTCACTATATTCGTGACCATAATAAGATTGTTGAAACCTAGAATACATATTGTATAACACTGCTACTCGATTATCATCAAAATCAACTCTGACATTTTCATATGGGTATCTTTTACCATTTAAATAAAGTCATATCAGTTAAATTAATGGCATCAAATCTACTCATATTTGCTTCTATTTTTCCTTTCTTCCCTGTCTGAAAACCCAAAATTATATATCTTGGCGTTTCTAAATGTGGAGCTGTTTTAATGACCCAACTATGTAAATTAGTTGTCTCGGGAATTCCTGGATTTTCATGAATTTCCCAACCTCTAAAGAACATTTCCATTATATGATTCTTCGTAATTAACTTAGTTAAAGCCAATTCCTGGCTCATCCCAACTTTAACATGTGGTATCCTCCACACAATAGAATCAATTATTAACTTAATATTCTCCGTGGTAACTGAATTCAATATGACATCATTATCATCAGCACATCTTTTTAGAACTAATTCCTGGGATACATTCATAATAACTTGCTTAAAGTCTTCTGCAAATCCCATTAACATCTTCAATGGGATACAAAAACTAAAATCCCCTTTGTTATCTAGCACTGGAGCCTTCCCCACCGCGAATTCCCAACCAGAATTTTCCAATTGATTAGCATAACTTGGGCTATATGAGAAATATCCTTTCATAGTTGATGTTATACCAACATTTCTCACTTCATCCACCTCCACTCCGCTAATAACATATCTAATATTACTAAACATAAAAGCTCCTGCATTATGAATTAAAAATGCTGTAGCACTATTCTTACTCTCATCACTTGCCAGACGTAACTTTCCCTCAATTAATAGTTCAGACTCTGATGGTAAAGTATATCTATCTATTTCCGGTACCACAATCCTGATCTCGTCATTATTCCCATATTTTGGAGAACCAAATGGTATGTGATTGTGAAATTCCATCTCAACGATAGAATTATCGACACGCACCTTCCTTAAAACATCCAAAACTTCCATATCTATTGAAAACTTGATGCAAACAGTCTCGTTAAACTTATCACGATCGAGTCTTTTCTTACACTAAATTTAATCCTCTCTTTATTCCAATTATTAACTTATAATCCCCATACCACAGTTGCTCGAAGATTTACTTTATCTACACCAAAACTTCATACCCTATGCCACTCAAGAAACTCCTATTTTCATTGGTTAATCGATTACGCACCCTCACCCCACCAACTACCCGCCATAACTTATTCATTATTTTGTATCTGCAATTCCCTCCCCTAGTGCGCAGTTTATTAAAGACGCTACTCCTCATTTGTAATTATTTAACTTTAAACTGTTCCACAACACAATATTGAATATCCCAGTCTGCTACTGCGTATATCAATTACACGTCCGACCCTATCTTCGTCTCTACAAATAATGTTGGTCTATTATTAATATCCCCACTAAAATATTGAAGGCGCTCTTCTCCAAACTCAATTAATTCGCCTCAACCTTAAATATATGGTCAATTCCTCACTTCTTAAATCAATAAGTTGTCCGGTCTGATCTACAGCTTGAATAATAATTTGAGATATTTCATTAGTGTTCACGGGCATATCAATTTTATCTTGTGGAACCTCTATTATTTTATAACCAGGTGCAACATTGGGATAAAAGTGATATAAAACATGTGATAATTCACCGTTAATATATGATCCTTCAACCACGTTACACATAATATCGATAGCACTTACTCTATTTATATCGACCACCTTATCGCTAATTACTGTTTTATTGGCTAGTATAACTTTCTTATTAAAACCTAATAAAGGACCAATTGAATTATCTATTGAAAAATTAACATCAACGGAAGCCTTCATATGCACCTTCATAGTATTACTATTGGCATCCAAAGTAAAATAATTTTTACCACCTTCATTGGCTTGTAGTTTCTCATTAATGTATTTCTCCAAATCTTGAATATCATAAGTTCCAACTGGAATAATTATATCTGTCCAATCAAAATCCATTTTGTCCAGTGATTCAGTATATCGAAATACATTGTTTGTAGATGTAACATTAGGAACAGTATGTTTGCAGATATGTTTGCAAACTTATCATGCACATTTCATATTCACCATCTAAGTATATTGGGGGATTTAAGACACAATCCACAACTGATCCCTTCCCAGATATCACTAAAGCCATATTACTGATACTTCCATTACTATCTCTCCCCATTTTAACAAGAATTTCACACCTCTTTCGTATAATACTACACACCAGTACTAGTTCCTATTTCACATAGGTTACTCAATAACACCCTTCAGAAACAATAAACACAACTGACCACAGTTTTCACTGTTAATACTCTGATATCTTCTATAATTATAACATATAACACCACCACCATTCGATAATAAATACTTTTCCACTTCAACTGCTGTTCTTAAATTACCGTAACTATCAAAATATTCGACCACATCATTATTTTTTTTGTATGCTACCCAATGAGTACCTCCCCCAATGTCATCATCCAAGTTAATTATCCCTTTCTCATTTTTATATATAAGTCTAGGTAAAACGTCTCTACTAAATATACCCCGAAATTTTCCAATTCTCCACCTTTTAACATACTTCCACAAATCTATTTCTGTTAAAGGCCTGCGAGGTAAACTACTTAATCGTTTTTTGAACCCTTACTATTCGGCAAATAAACTCCACAACCAGTTCTATATGGATTTACGTATAAACCACTTCCCACAGATACACCACAACCTTGCTTATATGGTTTTACATATAAACCACTCCCAGATTTTGACTCCATAGCCAAATTATGTCGTTTTGCTTCTTCCAACTGATCCCTTCCAGGTTTTGCAGATGTTACTGCTTTGGCAATTGCCGCAGCACCCCCACCCAACGATCCCAAAGCACCTAATGCTGCGAATAATGGAATTAATGGTAAAAATCCACCTTTTCTCGGTATTGGAATTACTCTAGACTTTGGAAATTTTATTTTCTTCCCCGACTTCATTAAACTCTGATATGCAACTCTCGCATTTTCTAAAATACCTTTTTTCCTCCCAATTCGTCTTATAGCATTTCGAGCATTCTTCATCGCTTGCAAAAATGATGTAGCTCCACCTTTTCTACTCCTCATATACTTTCTACCCTTTCCTTATATCTTTACGTCGTATCCTCGAACCCATACCCAATTTCGTTTTAGCTTTCATAGCAATGGTAACCACAGTAGCAGCTAATCTTTCTCCTACACTTGCGTCTTTACTTTTCACTCGTTCTACGGCCTTTTTATACAATTTCTCATCCGCTTCGTGCCTCTTTAATAAATCCTTTGACTGAGCATAAGATATATCATGCTCTTTACAAGCCTCATCCAAAATATTGACACCCTTATCACCCCTCTGTAATCGTTCTTCTAATTTCGTCCCTGGACCACAAAAACTATAACCCGGTATATGCAACTCTACTGGTAATTTATTAATCACGGTATTCAGTAGCCCACTACCTTTCCTTCTTACTGTCCGTTTTGAACTACCACTTTTCAATACCATCACAACCTTTTAGTGCAATCTTATTGATCTTTCTCATGAATCAACAACTTGTGAAATGACAAACAACACAACGCCAATGCGGTTTATAAATATATACTCAATTTAGCTTGCTTATTAAATCTATAGACAGTATTATATAGCTAACTCCTATATCTAATAATAAAAAATAACAATAATTTAATTTTTTTATTATCAAACTACAACTTTTTCCATTATTCATTCTTAAATAATTCACATCATTTGATAATTTCTTTGGCCAATATGTGACTAACTCCCTTAGTATGCATACAAATTCTGACACAACTCCATGATACATTTTCGTTATTGTCAATTCTATTTCTTCATCACTTTCAGCTAAACTTCGCACCACATTATTATACCATACATTATATTGCATGCCTTCTAAAACTGCCAGACGACACTTTAATATTCCCTTCAATCGCAACAATTCCAACAACCCTTCATATGCCAAATACACATATTCACCACCTTTTTCTATCTTCACAACTGCTGTCGACCCGTCGATTACCTCGCGATATTCGCATATGCATCCCGCAAATTGTAGGAAACACTGCATTCTTACACTCGAATCGTTCCCTCAACCGTACAATCTCTTCAATTAACCAACCCCATTCCATTACGTTCAAACACACACACTGCTTCTTTACACCAACAAGCTTTAACATGCACTCCATATTCTGCAATGGGGAGAAACCAATGCTTATCCATTTGGAATGACTTTTATTTAAAAAGAAAAACCTCTTTCCTACTAATGGCACTTCCCAAATTGGTTCCCTCATATAACTTTCCATGAACTTTTCAGCGGTTGATACCTTTCGTCCAAAATCACCATTCACAATATATGTTTTGGGATCACTCATCCCATTTAATAATTCTTCAAATCTGGGATCCAACTCAGTATCTCTCCAAAACGCTTCCTCAGCATTCTCCCCGTCCTCCAAATCACTTCTTTCCACAATATGTTGGGAACAGGATGGTTTTTCCATCACAGCAACCTTACGTTTAGACATACTTGTTAATACTAACAATTGTTTCGAATAATCTCCCTTTATATGCAATACCAATAACCCCTACCTACAATTATGTGCAAAAACCAACCCGATGTGCTAGTCGTTGCAACCTCATTTATTTTTATAGAACCTCCTCGGAACATTTTTATAGAACCTCCTCGGAACATTTTTATTGATAAATGAAGATAATCTTTAGTATATAAAATATATTATTTAAATCATATTTAATGTTTTAATTTTTTCTTTTTCGGTATTCTAAATTTTCTAAATTGTTGGGTAATACTCTTTTTACAAACTGAGCAATTTCTCTTTGAAGGGGCTGGACCGTCAATTTGTTCCTCACCGGTATTATAGTGTCTAAAACACGGTCGATATTCTTCTAGTTCAATTTGTTTGTCAGGTGAAATTAAATGCCAGAACTCCTCTATCCATTCTGGGGCTACTTTCGTTTTAAATAAATCTAATGGAATATACTCTATTAGATTTGTTTTAATACCAGATAGATGACCATAATTTTCATAAACAAACTTGACTGCTTCTAATATCAATTCTAGGTGTTGAGACATTTTGTTTAAAGGTATTAACATTCAAGATCAATGAGACTAACAATTGTTTCGAATAATCTCCCTTTATATGCAATACCAATAACCCCTACCTACAATTATGTGCAAAAACCAACCCGATGTGCTAGTCGTTGCAACCTCATTTATTTTTATAGAACCTCCTCGGTTATGTAACCTCACCTAGCTTTACGTCGTCTCAAGGTCAAGGTTGTCATAAGCTTGAGGTCAAGGTCAGAACCTCCTCAATGGCCTTGTTGCTGCAACCTCCCTCCGCCTCAGCCGATTCTGGAACCTCCTCGGAGTGACCTTGACCTAACATACACCAAGGTCAAGGTCACTTCGAGGAGGTTCCAGAATCGGCTGAGATCCTCTACTGTTATCGAATTAACAAAATATATTTAAGACATTATTTATAGACATTAGATTATAACAAGATAACAATACTATATACATAATAAATATAAGACAGTAGCCGAAAGGAGAGTTCTATATCGTACTCACAAGTCGTACTGACTGTCTAACTAAGTCTGATGACTCTGTTGTCTCGTTCTTTAATCGAACGTCTTATATACATTGAAAGATCCTTCTTTCGGCCATGTACTACTTAAACATCAACAAGATGTGCAAGTATGCAACTATGATTCATAACCTTGTGTATGCAATTAGATGGACCGAGGTCGTGTTATTCTAATACAATATAATGAGACCGGGGCCGCACCTTGAGAAAGTAGTACATACACATATTACTTCAATCAAGTTATCACACCTGCCACCCCGCGAGAAAGAAAAAAAACAACAGGGTTTGTTTGATTTTTTTTCTTTTTCTAAGAATTCCTATGTCTACTTATTTTTCTTATTTCCTACATGAAGATCTAACATACATTAATGAGATGATACATTCACTTATGTTGTAAATATTTATTTGACACTACTATCTATCTATTACATACTACACATAATAAAATATTTTGTTCATTTATTACACATAATAGTGTTTGAGACGGTTTTTATGCACTTCGATATATTTATCGTCTATGCGAATTGTTACATTTGGTGGCTTGTCCGTTTCAGTAATGATAAAAGGACCGTTATACAATGTCTCGAGTTTATTTCCTGCTTCGTTTTTTAGCAAAATTTGATCGCCGACACAGAAGTGTGTGGGTCTGCGATTCTTGTTTAACTTATCCTGTCTCTTAACTTTAGATAGGATTAAATTGTGTTTTGCCTCATTCAGGGCTGTTTGTAATCTGTATTTAATTTCCGCGGTATAGTTATCGAAATTAAAATGTGGCTCTATCGCGTCTGTTAATGATGAAGGTAGCGGGTTGTGTTTTCAAAAAACTAACTTGTGTGGGCTATATTTCGTTTCTGTATGCACTGTGTTGTTAAATGCAAAGCACCAATAAGGTATCCAAGTTGACCAATTATCTTTGTGGTTATTCAGTTGAATACGTAGATACGCTCCCAGATTCTTGTGAGTGTTTTCTAATGCGCCTAACGTTTCGTGGTGATATGCAGTTGATTTCAGCTGCTGTATGCCTAAAAGAGAGCAAGTTTCCTTGTAAACTGTAGCCATGAATTCTGTCCCCTGGTCGGAAGCTATCTGTTCGGGAATAGCGTACCTTAGTATAAAATTCTCGACCAGAGCTTTAGCTACTGTGGAAGCTTCTTTGTTTTGAATGGGATAGGCCTCTACGAATTTCGTTAGTTCGCATTGGAGTGTCAAGATGTATTTGTTCTCCTCGTGGTCTTGGTTCAATGGACCTACTAAATCCACAAAAATCTTCTGGAAGGCGTATGACGATGTGGTTGCGACCTTGATTGGTTCTTTGTTGGGTATTGAGTGCTTGTGCTTTTGGCAATCGCTACACCGTTTCACGAATGATTCAATGTCGTGTTTCAGTTTTGGCCAAAAATAATAAATTTTGAATATCATACACATCAACCCTATGCAGCAACAACATTTAGTAATAATAATGAAATTCGTATTCCAATTCAAACACAAGATGTATATACATTACCATCCCAAAGTTACCTGTATATTGAAGGTAGATTATTAAAAGAAGATGGGAAAACTGTTAGTGAATCATTAAAACTTGTAAATAATGGATTAGCATTTTTATTTGATGAAATTCGCTATGAATTGGGTGGAATTGTGGTTGATCGAATTAGAAATCCAGGTATAGCTAGCACGTTGAAAGGTTATGCATCTTATACAAATAATCAATGTATACGATTAGAGAATGCTGGTTGGTCACATTTGGACTATTCAAAGATTATTAATCAAAACGGATATCTTAATGTTTGCATACCTTTAAGAATGCTATTGGGGTTCGCAGAGGACTTTTCTCGAGTGTTATTAAATATACGACAAGAACTAGTTTTAATTAGAAGTAATTCTGATATAAATGCAATATGTAATAATCCAGTAACTGCAACTGATAAACCAAAGGTTCAAATAAATAAAATTTCATGGAAAATTCCTCATGTTGCTGTGTCAGATGTTGAAAAATTACGTTTACTAAAATATGTGGATAGTAATAGAGATTTAGATGTGGCCTTTAGAAGCTGGGAATTACAAGAACTACCATTAGTGCAACAAAGTACGAGGCATACATGGACTGTTAAAACAACTAGTCAGTTGGAAAAACCTAGATTTATTATTTTTGCTTTTCAAACGGATAGAAAAAGTGCAACAGGTAAAAATATGAGTCAATTTGATCATTGTAATTTAACAAATGTTAAGTTATATTTAAATTCTGACGTATATCCATATGATAATATCAACACCGATTTTGATAAGAAACAATGGGCAGTGTTGTATGAAATGTATGCGCAGTTTCAACGCTCCTACTACTACAAAAATGACGTAGAACCATGTCTCCTATAAATTATGAACATATAGCACCTATTGTAGTCATTGACTGCAGTCATCAGAGTGAAACAATAAAAAACGGTGCTGTTGATATACGTCTTGAATTCGAAACGTCTACTAATATACCTGAGAAAACTAAGTGCGTATTGTATTATCTTACATGACCGACATATTAAATATAATCCACTTACTAGTGTTGTAAAAATTTTTTTAAATGTTTATAATTGACATACAAAGCTTTCAATATAAGAACCGTGAATTTTTTATAAAAGAACTTGCTATATATAATATGACTAATAAATTCACTCATCATGTATTTATTCAATTACCAAATAAAACGTCATGGTTTTCTCCAATTGTACGTAAACATATGCAGTGGTGTACTAAAAATGTACATGGATTGGATTGGGATGATAGTTAGAATAGGTACGACTTACAGTTATTACCACAAGAAAGTATAGAAAGCTATCTACGAAGTATTATTGGTGATGGTATAATTACGGTGAAAGGATTAAATAAGAAGACAGTACTAAAAAATTTTTTATCAAATGTAATAATTGATTTGGATAAATTTTCCTGTCCTAATTTGAATACTTTATATAATAATAATAATTCATGTCAATACCATTGTAATTTACATAAAAATAATACTTTAAATTGTGCACACAAAACTATAAATTTACTTTATGATTGGTTTATTATGAATAAATAAAAAAACATTTTTAAGAAATTAATACTGTTTTATTTAATAATTTTTATTAATTATAATGATATTTCTGAGAATTAAACAATCTTGCATCATCATCTTATACAGCTTCTTCTAACTCAGGATGTAACAAAATATCATCGATTATATTAATCGTTGATGATGTTTTTGTAGAGGGTATTAATTTAAGTTTATTTTTTTTCTTATTTAATTCCCTATCATCACATTTTATTTTCTTCGTAGGGGGACTCATCCTCAACAATCTGGATCTCTTCTTCTTCTAACCCCCCTCCCGAATATTGAAATTAAATCTCTTCATTGCCACTGAAAACAATTTTATGTCGTCTTCATTTTCTGTCATCAGACGGATGTAATGTATGGGTAGATTCCCCAACTTCCGTCTCATTGTTTCAGTTTTAGGTGTATAATTGAGATTAATGAATATTTGGTTCTCTTTACAGTTGATGTTTTTGACACCAAATCTGTTCATATATATATATATATATAAATGCATAGTTATATAAAACATTATCATATATATAAGAAAAAAAAAATCTTACCTAAATATCTCATTACACACCACTAGTAACATCTTCATTGGAAGATTTACAGTATCTAAAGATTTTATAGCAATTGTACCAGGTACGTTCGACATATTTGATGTGTTCTAAACTGTAATAGAATTTGATTTGCTAGGCTTTTATATGAAATTTTAGTAAACAAAACTTATAAAATAATGACAAAAAATATATTTGTTCCCTTAACCTTTATATTTGGTAATTTTAAGTTTGTTATCGAAAATGTTGCAATATATTTTGCAAAAACATTTGCAGTGACGTCAATGGCAGACGAATTAGCAAAATATATTTTTTTTCACCTTTATTTGATAATTTTAAATTTATCTTTATATTTGGTAATTTTAAGTTTGTTATCGAATTAACAAAATATATTTAAGACATTATTTATAGACATTAGATTATAACAAGATAACAATACTATATACATAATAAATATAAGACAGTAGCCGAAAGGAGAGTTCTATATCGTACTCACAAGTCGTAGTGACTGTCTAACTAAGTCTGATGACTCTGTTGTCTCGTTCTTTAATCGAACGTCTTATATACATTGAAAGATCCTTCTTTCGGCCATGTACTACTTAAACATCAACAAGATGTGCAAGTATGCAACTATGATTCATAACCTTGTGTATGCAATTAGATGGACCGAGATCGTGTTATTCTAATACAATATAATGAGACCGGGGCCGCACCTTGAGAAAGTAGTACATACACATATTACTTCAATCAAGTTATCACACCTGCCACCCCGCGAGAAAGAAAAAAAACAACAGGAATTGTTTGATTTTTTTTCTTTTTCTAAGAATTCCTGTGTCTACTTATTTTTCTTATTTCCTACATGAAGATCTAACATACATTAATGAGATGATACATTCACTTATGTTGTAAATATTTATTTGACACTACTATCTATCTATTACATACTACACATAATAAAATATTTTGTTCATTTATTACACATAATAGTGTTTGAGACGGTTTTTATGCACTTCGATATATTTATCGTCTATGCGAATTGTTACATTTGGTGGCTTGTCCGTTTCAGTAATGATAAAAGGACCGTTATACAATGTCTCGAGTTTATTTCCTGCTTCGTTTTTTAGCAAAATTTGATCGCCGACACAGAAGTGTGTGGGTCTGCGATTCTTGTTTAACTTATCCTGTCTCTTAACTTTAGATAGGATTAAATTGTGTTTTGCCTCATTCAGGGCTGTTTGTAATCTGTATTTAATTTCCGCGGTATAGTTATCGAAATTAAAAAGTGGCTCTATCGCGTCTGTTAATGATGAAGGTAGCGGGTTGTGTTTTCCAAAAACTAACTTGTGTGGGCTATATTTCGTTTCTGTATGCACTGTGTTGTTAAATGCAAAGCACCAATAAGGTATCCAAGTTGACCAATTGTCTTTGTGGTTATTCAGTTGAATACGTAGATACGCTCCCAGATTCTTGTGAGTGTTTTCTAATGCGCCTAACGTTTCGTGGTGGTATGCAGTTGATTTCAGTTGCTGTATGCCTAAAAGAGAGCAAGTTTCCTTGTAAACTGTAGCCATGAATTCTGTCCCCTGGTCGGAAGCTATCTGTTCGGGAATAGCGTACCTTAGTATAAAATTCTCGACCAGAGCTTTAGCTACTGTGGAAGCTTCTTTGTTTTGAATGGGATAGGCCTCTACGAATTTCGTTAGTTCGCATTGGAGTGTCAAGATGTATTTGTTCTCCTCGTGGTCTTGGTTCAATGGACCTACTAAATCCACAAAAATCTTCTGGAAGGCGTATGACGATGTGGTTGTGACCTTGATTGGTTCTTTGTTGGGTATTGAGTGCTTGTGCTTTTGGCAATCGCTACACCGTTTCACGAATGATTCAATGTCGTGTTTCAGTTTTGGCCAAAAATAAAATCTCTTGATTTTGTTAAATGTTCTACTTACCCCACTATGTCCCCCTGTGGGTAACATGTGGTAGTCGTTGATGATAAGCTGCTGAGTCTCGTAGTCTTCAACTCTTTGTACTCCAATTACGTTTATCTTTAAATGGTTTGGCTCTCTATTGCTCCATGGAATAATTTTTCTCAGGAAGTCGCTGTTCCTGAAATTATCTTTGACTATACATATTTCTTGTATGTCGTGTTCTGCGCAGAACTCTTGAAGTGTAGTCAACAAGCGCATGTGCTGCTGAGGACTCATTGTACCTACAGTCTCCTTCATAAAAATTGTGAGAGCATCTTCGTGGTATAGGAACATTCCCTTGAAACGCATGCTTGTTTCGTTACGACGTTGTAGAGAATTGAAGCTTGCCTTGTCTATCACTTGAAGTTCAATAGATCCCGCAGGTTTTTTCAACAGTTCCACAACCCCGGGGTGATCTGCCCTGGAGCCGGTGGAATCTGTGACTGGTGGTTTCGTACTGGTGCCATCGGCATCTGTCTGTCTTGACTGACGTCTAGTCGTAACAAAGATGCTGTCGGTAGCTCCATTACTAACCTTCAAGTCGTTGGAATCTATTTCTATTCGTGATAAGGCGTCTGCAACTACGTTTTCCGAACCCTTAATATAGTTGATGATGAAATCGTATTCTTCTAATATTAACCTGAATTTCGTAAGACGACTAGATGGATTAGTCATACCAAATAAGTATAGTAATGGCGTGTGGTCTGTAAAGATCTTGAATTTTCGACCATATAAGTAAGGCCTGAAATGCTTGACTGCCCAAACTACAGCTAATAATTCCTTCTCAATTGTACAGTAATTCCTTTTTGCTTTATTTAAGGACCGACTGGCATAAGCGATTGGCCTGTCGTTGCGGTTGGATAGTACTGCTCCAATTGAGTAGCCAGATGCATCCGTTTTTAAAACAAACATGTCTGCATCGAAATTTGGGTACTGTAAAATTAGTGGTGTCTGAAGGGCTAGCTTAAGCTTTTGGAATGCCTTTTGTTCCACATCGGACCAGGAAAAAGGTATGTTTTTCCTTGTAAGGTTGTTCAAAGGTGTCACGATGTTGGCAAAATTTGGAATGAAACGCCTATAGTAATTAGCGAATGCAACGAAACGTTTGACGTCCTTCGCGTTCTTAGGAACTGTGTATTCCATTAAGGCTTTTACATTGGACGGGTCTGGTGAGACGCCTTTGGCAGAAATGACGTGTCCCAGATATAAAATTTCTTTCCTCAAAAAGTCGCATTTGCCTGGGTTAAGTTTAAGATTAACGCTCCTTAGTCGTTCTAATACTCTAACTAAATTCATATTATGTTGCCGAAGATTGCTGCCGAAAACTATGAGATCGTCGAGATATATAAAACATTGTTCGTAATTATGTCCTGACATTGCTATTGTCCTGGCTCGAGAAAAAGCACTACTAATTGTCTTTAGTCCCATTGGAAGTCGGCACATTTGGTATTGATCTTTGCCGGTTGTGAATGCTGTATACGGACGGCTTTTGGGTTCTAACTCGATTTGATGATATGCTTGAGCTAGATCCAAATGAGAAAAATAGACTGCACCTGAAAGTGAGTCTAAGATCTCGTTGATTGATGGCAGTGGGAATCTGTCATCGACTATCTGCTTGTTTAACAAGCGGTAGTCGATCACTATTCTCCACTTCTGGTTTCCGTCTTTATCTTTCTTTTTGGGTACTAATAACAAAGGTGGTTTTGCTTTTTCTATTATACCATCGGACAAAAGTTTGTCTGTCGATCTCATGTTTTTGGGCGTGAAGCCAACGGTAGGGCTTAGAATATATAGGATTTATTTGTGAGCTAACCTGCATGTCTCCCATGTATATATCTGTGTGCGTAAGTTTGTCTGACTCAAGGAAAAAAACGTCGCAATGTTTAGCGAGTATCTTTTGCATTGCGATATTCTCTTCCTTGTTTAAATGTGACGTATTTACAGATTGTAGAATTTTGCTGACGCGCTCGACCGATTTGGGACCATTATAGTCAGGAGGTAAGCTACAGGGGTTCTGTGACAGTTTGGCCTTGAAACTTTAACAGCACGGTGCCTCTTTAGGGTGCAGTTAGCGGTCAGAGGTCATTGACGTAAACAAGATCAAATGTTATCGCTGGCCCGCGGTAATCTCCACGTGTCATTTTTTTGTCTGCCATTGACGTCACTGCCAATGTTTGCGGCCTTGAGACTTTAAGAGTACGGTGCCTCTTTGGGTGAAGCTCTAGGTCAAAGGTCATTGACGCAAACTCTGCGCGTGTAATTTTTTTCGTCTGCCATTGTCGTCACTGGCAATGTTGTAGCAATGGGCAGGTGTATGTTTGCGCTAGACTGCACCAGGGTGGGTAGGTGTAGTTTTAGGCTAGACTGCACTTGGGTGGTTAAATGTATTTTTGGCCTAGGGGTGACCATGCTTTGTGCAGATATGTCTGGCCCAGACTCACCTGTATTTGTCCAGGTATGTTTAGTCAGGGTTCCAGATAATTAAAAGATAAGCAACTTGATTGATATTTTTTATTATATTCAAGTAATAACTATATACATTTATTCCAATTAAAAGTTAAAGACTAATTCAGATATATGAAATACTTATTCAATATTTACAATTGTACATTTATTATTTTCTATTTTATTTAAAACCTATTAGAAATAACAATCTAATAACTATATATATTCAAGTTTTACATAAATTATTACGAAAGTTTATATAAATGGACTGTCAGCAGATTTAATATTTTTTTGTGTTGGTTGTAGTTGTATGAATTTTGGTTCACATGTCTTCTCTTTGCTTTTGTTATTTGACATTAAACTAAGATGATAATTTATTGACTTTTTACAAAAACAAAAATATAATTCACAATCACAACACTTAACACTCATGTTTGTATTTGTTGCTTTCAATGGTCGAATGATTTTTTCATACGTAGTGTATCTAATACTTTACATCTATCTACAACACCATCTTCATTGTATTTTTCGTGGAGAAATTTTTCAGCACCACACTTTTCATGACTGTTAGTAAATTGATATTTGTGAGGTCGCATTTGAAGACAAGTCTGACAATTGTTTAATTTAATTTTTGTTTCATAGAGAATTTGACGACTATTAGTAATTATTCGTTCACTAAAACTACATTTACCACATACCATACAATAAGCGGATAATACTCAGCTTCACTATGAGTACATCCCAACCACTGTTTATATGTTGTTTTTTCATCATTAGAATTAAACCATTCATAAACAAGAGATGTTGGAATTTTAAAAGTTCTATTATGTTTCTTCATATCTATTATATTTGAAATATACTTCGCTTGCGTTAAATGTTTAGACTGTTAGTTGTTACACAAAGTTGGATTATTAATATCCTTTCGTTTTTATTTTTTCTTTGTGTATGTTGTTTGAAACGAATTAGCAAAATATATTTTTCGTTTTTGTTTTTTCTTTGTGTATGTTGTTTAAATTAAATTATTAATTGATATCAGTTTGTTATTTATATTAAGTTTTGTTTATCAATCCAATAATTATGTGTGTCATCAAAACCCAACCATTTTACAAACAATTTATCATTTTTTCTATTCAATATTTTTTCAACTAAATATATGTCTGGATATTTTATTTTTTGTAACTGATATTCGTAGAAACCACCACTAATTTCTTTATTTTCAAAATCTTCTAAAATATATGTAGGGGGATTTGTAAGTTTTACATTCTTTATTTTAAAGATCTCCGTACTCCAATTAGGTAAATATTTTTTAGCGAAAACTCCTCTAATTTTGGATATTCTAACAAAATCTCCTACTTTGAATTTATTATTTAGCGTGGATAATTTCATATTACTGTAAACAGTTTTCACTAACAGTTTTTCATTATTTTTGTTAAGGTCTACAGGTTTCATTCCTATTGTTCTATGTTTAGAATGATTGTATTGTTTAACAATATCTTGTAAAAAATTGCTCCATCTATAATGTCCTCTGTAATTAATTCCTTCCACATTATATTTTTTAAAGTTCTGTTAACACGTTCTACGATTGATGCCTTTTTCTCACTGAAAGTATTATAATGGTTAATATGATATTTTTTCATTAATTTTCCAAATTCATTATTAAAAAACTCTTTCCTTGATCTGTTTGTAAATTATTTGGAGTTTGAATTTTTAAAATTTTTTCCATGGTCTGACTGCCTTCTTTAGCAGATTTATTTTTTAATGGGTATGCCCATACGTATTTAGAAAAACAGTTTATTACTACTAGAATATATTTATAACCATTGTTTTCTTTAGCATAAGCTATCATATCAACCAAATCCGCCTGATGTAAATCATGTAAAGATTTGATAATAACTCGTCACCTTTTAAAGTTAATTCTAACAGGTTTATGAATCTCCTCAACAACTTGTCGTTTCAAATCAATCATTTTATTAGTTTAGCCTCTCGCAGTTCTTCAACAATTGAATTTATTTCGTTAATTACACCTGTATTTCCAGCTTCTGAAGAACTTAATAGTAATTTTAATCTTTCAACTAATTCGTTTGGATCATCCCAGTGTACATAATCAATATTTTTATTATTTAATTGCATTAAAATTCCACCTTTTTTCTTTTTAGATGTTAGCGGTGCTAAAATTCTTTTATACTTTTTTAATTTATTACCATCAATTTGTTTATTAGCTTGATAATATCACCTATTTGCATTTGTTTTTAAAACAATTTCACGATAGATTTCCTTATCAGCATCACTGTAACCACGAGGTTCTCTTTTAAATAATAATTAATAGAGTCCTCGAGTTCCTTGATACCTTTTTCTTTGAATAATGAAATCTCCATAAGGTGTTATAGTGACTGATGAATTACCAATATAAAATTTATTCTTTTTTGAATCATGTCTAATACCATATTAATGATCAAATTCATTATTTTTTTTTCCTTATTTTGTATGTCTTTTATATATTTTTTAGGTAATGAATGATAACTCTTTTTTAAATCACCATCTTCGTCATCATCCTCATCGTCATCATACTCGTCATCATGATCATCTATAGGTGTGGAAGTTTTACTTGTACTTAATATTTGTTTTACAGGTGTTAGGTTTTCGGTAGATTCAGTATTTGTTGTTTCATTTCTACTACTATTTAATTCTTCATCATAACCATTATTGCCACTAATAGTTTCTTCTTTAATAGGTATTTCATCCACATCGGAAGTATTTGAACGTTTATTTTGCAATGATATTTTATTTTCAATATTCTTTAAATGTTTAGTTATAGGTGAGAACATCTTTTCTCGAACAGTTTCACCATGTTTTAATATATCTAATTTATTTCTAATATCTTTTCTTTTTGCTATAATTCTTTTCTTAATTTTCTTATTACGTAACATTTTTCTTTGTTCTAATTAAGTGTGTGGGTCTAATTACATTCACTGTCAGATTAGCTATGAATATTATTTTTATTTGTTGTAATATATTATATTACTATGAATTCATCAAATCCTTTTCGATATCGACCATCTTTTAAAAAATTCTTTTATAATCGTTAAAAATCCAAATTGTTCACCCCAACAAAGGGCACATATGTTTTTAAAACTGTCAAATGACATATCAGTTCCGACATGATCATTGTAAACATGTTTTAAATTTAAGTCATCTTGTTTAAATAAAATAATTACGTTTGCGTTATCTCTTATAAGATGTTTTTGTATTCGCGCATATGTTTGTGATAAGTAGAAGCTATCAATATTATTATGTCGACCCATACTAAAATACTCACACATTACATTTTGTTTATCACAAGATACATCATCAAAAATAAAAATTGAATTAATCTTAGCTTCATTAGGAGGTATTACATTTTCATTATTACAAAATGAGCTAAAAGATATTCCTTTTATCGGTTTTAATAGTTTTTTTAAATAAACATACTTTGGCTGATATAATGATTTAGAATAAACGTATATATTTTCAAATTTTAATCCATTTGGATGTTCGATTAGTGTAATCATCACATTAGTTTTACCACAATTTGATGGTCCGACAATTATGCCTCTTATTGTAGATGGGAATAGTAAACCATATTTATTATTATTCTTTTTATCTAGAGCATCCCAATCATGATTTTCAACTTTTAATGTTACTTTCTGCAGTATAATTTTCATTATAAGAAAGTTAATTATGATATATATATATATATATATATATATATATATATATATATATATATATATATATACATATAAACAGAGTCAATGTTATGTTTTATTTATTCTAGTACCACTTATTGGTGTGATCACTTAGTAATATATATTAAAAATGAAGTATTATTTAGGTAGTGGACTTATAAATAATGCTATTAATTCTCTACCTTTCGAACTACACATACCTGGTTATAATTATTGTGGTCCTGGTACAAAACTTCAAAAGAGATTACAACGTGGTGATTTACCTATAAATAAGTTAGATGCAGCTTGTAAGGAGCATGACATAATTTATTCACAAGAAAAAGATTTAAGTAGACGTCACAAAGCAGATAAAGAATTAGCTTCGAAGGCAATGAATCGGTTTCGAGCATCTGATACATCATTAGGAGAGAAAATTGCATCACTTGGTGTTGCAGGCATTATGCGTGGAAAAGTAAAATTAGGTATGGGTTATTCAAATAATAATCTTACAAAAAGCATTTAAAATTGATTGAGAAAATAAGAAGAACAGTTGATAATGTATACAATAGTATAATGAATGATAATTTAAAACTGTATACCAAAAAGGATAAAATAAATCAAACTTCAATTCGTAAATCTAAATTAACAAAGAAAAATAAACAAAGCTCAAGTTCTGAAGGTGAAATTATGAATGATGCAATGTTAAAAGTAATTAACAAACGTATTAAGAACAAAACAAGTCCAATTAAAGGGGATGATGATATGCACATGGAGGAAAGTTCAATTTTAGAAAATTTACCTTTAAAACAACAGCTATGAAACGTAAAAAGGATACAGATATTATATTTTCTGATTTTAAAAAACAAAAAATTGAAGATTTTCAATCACCAATAGATCAAACTGAATCTAGAACGATAAATTTAAAACGCAAACATGATAACGATGATAACGTAAGCAATTCTTTTACTAAAAAACATAAAAATTAAATTTAATGTTTCTTATTAAACAAAATCAATAGTCTTTCTGAAATATTAGAGTAGGTAACATCTTTGGAGATAAAAATAAAATGAAAGTGCGCGAAAGAAAGAAAAATGTTAAAAAAATAAAAAGAAAGAAATCTATGAAGAAAAAGTCTATTTCGTTTAATAAAATTGTTAAAGAAGCAAAGAGAAGTATTAATCAACATACTCCTAAAACTATAAAAAGTGCTATTTTAATTGCAAAGAGAGCAACTCAAAAATTTGGTTCCAATGTAAAAAAAGGACAAAAACGAATAATACCTGTACCTAAGAGTGGTGGTATTTTACCGCTAATACCTATATTTGCTGGTTTAAGTGCCTTAGGTGGTGGTGCTGCGAAAATTGCTGAAGCTATAAATCGAGTAAATCAAGCTAGAAAACAATTGGTAGAATCGGAACGTCATAATAAAACAATGGAAGCAATTGCTATAGGGAGGGGTCTATATTTAGGACCATTTAAAAAAGGATTAGGATTATATTTACACTCCACCGAAGCTCTGCGTGACTATCCCCAACAATGAGGAAAATTAAACTATACCTTCCTAAACGAGCATTAACAAATGTAGATATAATTAAATATATAAAAAAATTTAAAGTACAACACTTTCGAGGAGTATTTATGAAAGATAAACTACCACAAAAAATTCGTAAAGTTTCAGAAACTGGTATAATAAATTTAGATGACTCACATTTTCCTGGTACACATTGGACGGCATATAAAAAATATAAAAATAAAATAATTTATTTTGATTCTTATGGTAATCTTAGACCACCAAAGGAAGTGGAAAAATATTTCAAATCAAATGGAAATGTTAATATTTATTATACCTATGATAAATATCAAATACTTAAGAAAAAATCTTATAATTGTGGACATCTTTGTATACAATTTCTATTAAATAAACTAAATAAATAAGTAAAGTTATGTTGCTTTTTATTATTTTACTAGTAGACAGTAATCGCTTAACATCTTCAAATAATGTCATACACATTTACACTTCACCAAAATTCTTCACTTCTTAGTTCTGAAATATATCCACCTATAGTATTGAACGATCAAGATTCTTACGCTTTGGGTTTGGTAAATTTTGTGTGTTATAATTCAATACCAAATATTGACTCCTCTAACAATATTTTCTACTATGATGACAATAAAAAAATTACATTACCTGAAGGTACATATGAACTTAGTGATATTAAGAGATATATAGATAAACATTTACTAGATAATGAAAAAGAAACATCAAATCGAACAGTTATCTATATTAGAGGTAACCGAAATACATTAAAATGTGAAATTAAATCAAATAAGGATATTGATTTTGAGAAACCTAATAATATTGGAAAACTGCTAGGATTTAAACCGAGAAAACTTTTAAAAAATATAAAATATGAATCAGATTAACCTGTAAATATTTTTACTATTAATTCTATAAATATTGAATGCAATTTAGTAAATAATTCTTACAATAACAACAATCACAAACACATACCTATTACATGTTTTTTATCCTACTGTATTACCAGGAACAAAAATTATTGAAAATCCCCTAAATGTTATTTATCTACCAATTAATACAAGACATATCAATGAAATTATTATTAAAATTACGCATCAAGATGGTAAACTGATTAATTTCAGAGGGGAACTTGTAACAGTAAGACTTCATTTAAAACGTCTCTCCGCATAGGTTAGAACATGGTGGTGAGATATAATTTTAATCAACAATTATCAGATATAAAAAGTGAAGATATTAACTTAGCAAGGTGCAGTGCTAATAAGCATCTTAAAGTGTTAACAACGCAGAATAAACAATTTTTAAAATTACTAGGCTTTAAACTATTCAAACATACAGAGAGAGGTGTAGGAAAAAATAACTAAATTAGAAAATGAGTTTTACAAACCTAAAAGTTGGAGAAAGTGTTTATATTGATAACTCAATAATAAATTTTGAATATCATACACATCAACCCTATGCAGCAACAACATTTAATAATAATGATGAAATTCGTATTCCAATTCAAACACAAGATGTATATACATTACCATCCCAAAGTTACCTGTATATTGAAGGTAGATTATTAAAAGAAGATGGGAAAACTGTTAGTGAATCATTAAAACTTGTAAATAATGGATTAGCATTTTTATTTGATGAAATTCGCTATGAATTGGGTGGAATTGTGGTTGATCGAATTAGAAATCCAGGTATAGCTAGCACGTTGAAAGGTTATGCATCTTATACAAATAATCAATGTATAAGATTAGAGAATGCTGGTTGGTCACATTTGGACTATTCAAAGATTATTAATCAAAACGGATATCTTAATGTTTGCATACCTTTAAGAATGCTATTGGGGTTCGCAGAGGACTTTTCTCGAGTGTTATTAAATATACGACAAGAACTAGTTTTAATTAGAAGTAATTCTGATATAAATGCAATATGTAATAATCCAGTAACTGCAACTGATAAACCAAAGGTTCAAATAAATAAAATTTCATGGAAAATTCCTCATGTTGCTGTGTCAGATGTTGAAAAATTACGTTTACTAAAATATGTGGATAGTAATAGAGATTTAGATGTGGCCTTTAGAAGCTGGGAATTACAAGAACTACCATTAGTGCAACAAAGTACGAGGCATACATGGACTGTTAAAACAACTAGTCAGTTGGAAAAACCTAGATTTATTATTTTTGCTTTTCAAACGGATAGAAAAAGTGCAACAGGTAAAAATATGAGTCAATTTGATCATTGTAATTTAACAAATGTTAAGTTATATTTAAATTCTGACGTATATCCATATGATAATATCAACACCGATTTTGATAAGAAACAATGGGCAGTGTTGTATGAAATGTATGCGCAGTTTCAACGCTCCTACTACTACAAAAATGACGTAGAACCATGTCTCCTATAAATTATGAACATATAGCACCTATTGTAATCATTGACTGCAGTCATCAGAGTGAAACAATAAAAAACGGTGCTGTTGATATACGTCTTGAATTCGAAACGTCTACTAATATACCTGAGAAAACTAAGTGCGTATTGTATTATCTTACATGACCGACATATTAAATATAATCCACTTACTAGTGTTGTAAAAATTTTTTAAAATGTTTATAATTGACATACAAGGTTTTCAATATAAGAACAGTGATTTTTTTATAAAAGAACTTGCTATATATAATATGACTAATAAATTCACTCATCATGTATTTATTCAATTACCAAATAAAACGTCATGGTTTTCTCCAATTGTACGTAAACATATGCAGTGGTGTACTAAAAATGTACATGGATTGGATTGGGATGATAGTTAGAATAGGTACGACTTACAGTTATTACCACAAGAAAGTATAGAAAGCTATCTACGAAGTATTATTGGTGATGGTATAATTACGGTGAAAGGATTAAATAAGAAGACAGTACTAAAAAAATTTTTATCAAATGTAATAATTGATTTGGATAAATTTTCTTGTCCTAATTTGAATACTTTATATAATAATAATAATTCATGTCAATACCATTGTAATTTACATAAAAATAATACTTTAAATTGTGCACACAAAACTATAAATTTACTTTATGATTGGTTTATTATGGATAAATAAAAAAACATTTTTAAGAAATTAATACTGTTTTATTTAATAATTTTTATTAATTATAATGATATTTCTGAGAATTAAACAATCTTGCATCATCATCATATACAGCTTCTTCTAACTCAGGATATAACAAAATATCATCGATTATATTAATCGTTGATGATGTTTTTGTAGAGGGTATTAATTTAAGTTTATTTTTTTTCTTATTTAATTCCCTATCATCACATTTTATTTTCTTCGTAGGGGGAGACTCATCCTCATCCTCAACAATCTGGATCTCTTCTTCTTCTAACCCCCCCTCCCGAATATTGAAATTAAATCTCTTCATTGCCACTGAAAACAATTTTATGTCGTCTTCATTTTCTGTCATCAGACGGATGTAATGTATGGGTAGATTCCCCAACTTCCGTCTCATTGTTTCAGTTTTAGGTGTATAATTGAAATTAATGAATATTTGGTTCTCTTTACAGTTGATGTTTTTGACACCAAATCTGTTCATATAGATATATATATATATATATATATATATATATATATATATATATATACAGATAGAACCACCGGCCATCTGCCTATAGGGAATTGTATGCAGTACACATTTATATACGCCTACGTATATATCTACGTACCGGCAATAATAATTTGTGGCGTAAAAAGAAATAAATACACATCCGTCGATAAAGCAAATTTAATCTTTAAATATGACACAGATATTGCCATTTCATTTCGTAGATATTTGTAAGAATCAATCATCGGCATAATGTTTCGTGTTGTAGAAATATTAGTAGTAGATTTGTAATGTAAACGAAGGTTTGAGATTCCAAAGAAGTAGTAACTAGTGATTCTGAATGTACCTAGTTAAATAAAATTAAATTGCAAATTACTAAACCAAGAGAAAATAAGAAAAATAATTCTAAAAAGGAACCAACATGGAGAAATTAAAAAACGTTCAAAAAGTAATAATTGATGTCAAACAAAAAAAATTCTAGAGAAAATAAAATAGAATTCTAGAGGCTAATAAATATCTCTTTCAAACAAGCCTCCATTGTTTGCCTCACAGTAGCCCAGTCTGTTGTAAAATTCTCTACGTACATTAGAGAGAGTTACAGGTGAAATACTATTACAGAGTTGTGTAATTCGCATTCGTAAATCATCTAATGTGCGGGGTCTTTCATTCTGGTGTACATAAATGGTTTCATTCAAATATCCCCAAAGGAAAAAATCACATGGCGTTAAGTCAGGGGATCTAGGCGGCCAAGAAATATTACCTCTAGTGCTAATGGTATGTGGAAAATGCAATGAAAGACATTCTTTTACTATTCTGGCATTATGAGCTGGGCAGCCATCTTGCTGAAACCAAATATCATTAAAGTTTACAGCAAGGTCACGCACTGCAGGAACAATATGATTTTGCAGTAATTGTAAATATGACTGCGCATTTAATGTTCCGTTTAGGAAAAATGGCCCTATGATGTGATCCCCTAAGATTCCTGCCCAGACATTTAGTTTCTGTGGATATTGAGTGGTGACATCCCTGCTCAAATGTTTGTTTTTCTGAGACCAGTAGCGAACGGCAGATGGATTATGGCGTTTGTGAAGGGAAAATGTTGATTCGTCAGTGAACAAAATATTTCGTGTAAAATTATCATCATTATCACATTTTTCTCTAATAGCCTCACAAAATTCGAGACGTCTAAACTGGTCATCTGGGAATATTTCTTGATTTTTTCTAACCTTATAACACTTATATTTCTTTTTGTGTAATATACGCCTAACTGTGGTTTTTGGAATACCTAATTGTTCAGAAATTTGGCGGCTAGAGCAGGCCTCACTAGATTCTACAAAGGCGCATACACTGACTTCCTTCTCTATTCTTTCCTCCGAAATAGGATGGAAATTACTCTGATAGCATTTCGAACATCCATTAATGCAGCCCGACTTTTCAAAACGATGTATGATATCTAGTATCGTCCGACGGCAGGGAACTGGACGATCAGAAAACGAAAAAACAAAACGACCAATCACTTCTTGCGTACCTCCTTGAGATGAGTAATACCATTTAATAATATTTATTTTTTCTTCTTTACTATAAACTAACGGCATAGTAAATACGTAAATGAATATCGGTAAAAAAACAGAAAAAAATACTGAGCTCTAAATAATTCTAAACCCTAAAGATGCAGACAACAAGAATTTGCGTATTTTTGCAAGTTCGACCAACTATGACTATACTCCACCGCAGTCAAGACACGACTGACGCGGTTGACTGTCGATCCCTAGCGTCGGCATAGACAACGCTTCTGATAAACGGTAGGACTAGATACATATATGTACATATAAATGTGTACTGCATACAATTCCCTATAGGCAGATGGCCGGTGGTTCTATCGGTATGTATATATATATATATATATGTATATATAAATGCATAGTTATATAAAACATCATATATATAAGAAAAAAAAAATCTTACCTAAATATCTCTTTACACACCACTAGTAACATCTTCATTGGAAGATTTACAGTATCTAAAGATTTTATAGCAATTGTACAAGGTACGTTCGACATATTTGATGTGTTCTAAACTGTAATAGTAATTTGATTTGCTAGGCTTTTATATGAAATTTTAGTAAACAAAACTTATAAAATAATGACAAAAAATATATTTGTTCCCTTAACCTTTATATTTGGTAATTTTAAGTTTGTTATCGAAAATGTTGCAATATATTTTGCAAAAACATTTGCAGTGACGTCAATGGCAGACGAATTAGCAAAATATATTTTTTTTCACCTTTAACCTTTATTTGATAATTTTAAATTTATCTTTATATTTGGTAATTTTAAGTTTGTTATCGAATTAACAAAATATATTTAAGACATTATTTATAGACATTAGATTATAACAAGATAACAATACTATATACATAATAAATATAAGACAGTAGCCGAAAGGAGAGTTCTATATCGTACTCACAAGTCGTACTGACTGTCTAACTAAGTCTGATGACTCTGTTGTCTCGTTCTTTAATCGAACGTCTTATATGCATTGAAAGATCCTTCTTTCGGCCATGTACTACTTAAACATCAACAAGATGTGCAAGTATGCAACTATGATTCATAACCTTGTGTATGCAATTAGATGGACCGAGGTCGTGTTATTCTAATACAATATAATGAGACCGGGGCCGCACCTTGAGAAAGTAGTACATACACATATTACTTCAATCAAGGTATCACACTGCATATAAACCATCTTTTGCTCTTGCCATTCCCTCTTCTCTTTTTCTTCTAAGAATTGATTTAAACTAACCATGTTTTGTTGCATGCTTTGGTCGTTTATTAATGGAAATGAATCTTCTATTATTTCTTTCTCTGTTTGTTTACTGCTATTCACTGCCACGATTTGATCCATTTTTCTTTCCATTATTTCTTGTCTTTGTTTTATGTTTTCCATATCATTATGGTTTTGTTGCATCATATCCATCATCATTTGTTGTTGCTTCATCATCATTTGTTGTTGCTTCATCATCATTTCCATTTTTGTGTTCATCATGTCCAAAATCTTTTGACTGCTACCACTATCGTGCCCTGCTCATGTATGGGATTTATATTTAAATTACTTATTCCTGCCCCTGTTCCATCTAATGAATCTTGACTACCAATATGTTGTGGTGGCTGTCTCCAATCTTCTACATTCGAAATGCCATCCATATTTAATAAGTGCTTTTTTATTTCTTCTATGCTCGCTTTTTCTTTATTTGCCTTTTCTTTGTTCGCCTTTTCTTTGTTCGCCTTTTCTTTATTTGCCTTTTCTTTGTTCGCCTTTTCTTTGATCGCCCCACGTTGGTTTACGTCGTAAATGTGCTATGTATTGTGGAGTTGATAAATTATTTAAATTGGCCCACAATACACAATAGCTTGCTCGGTTTCACTCTAGTCAGTACAGCCTTCCAACAGCTCTTGTATCTTCAGGGTTACCCTCAAAGGGTATGTATTAAATAAAACAGAAGGTATTAGCAAAGAAAACAAACATTAACAATACTAACATATAATTAAAAAAAAAGAAAATAGAAAAAATCGACTTTATAGAGTATAAAGAAGTGCTGAAGCAACAATTGTACAACAGCGTGAGGAAAACTTGTATAAATATTGACTTGTATACAAGAAAAAAAACCTCACGTGACCGCGAGCTAAATTAGAACTAATTATATAGTTGGAAAAATTTTCAAACTTTAAATTACGTTATCCCACAACTTCAAACGTCAAAACAGAAAATTATCTGTCAGCGCGCAACTCAAACAAAATGACAAGATCATGCGCTCTAATAACATGATCAAACTCCCACCAAATTTCCCTGACCTTCAATACAACTACAGCCAGCCAAAAGCAAAAACTAGCTAAAAAAAATAAAATGTTGAAAATTTTTCTGACTATAAAATATTATAAACTAAAAATTTACTAAATTTACGAGCTCAATCAATATACAAATAACATAACTAAATGAATATATATATATATATATATATATATATATATATATATAAATATACTTGCAAATATACACGTACATTAATTAATGTAGTCGTCACACTTCACTAAAAAAATTATACTAAAAGAGAGATTTCAGATAGGTCGCACAAATAAAAAATTACAAGTATCTGAAACTCGTAATTAATCGAGAATTACTTTAAACACATCAGAATAACACAACTAAAAACATAAACCGAAATTAACTATAATATACTGAATAAAAAGTAAGTCTTTATTCAGAAAAAATTAACACAACCTATCTGTCTAACGGAAGAAAAATCTCTAACGCTCCCCTGCGGAAATGAATCTCTCCATACCTAAAACAAAATCAAAGGACCGACTACGACAATATACTTCTGAAGTGGCGGGAACCACAAACATCAAGACCACGGTCGAACATTCTACAGACGTGGACAAAAATACACATTATAATCAAATTTTAAATAAAATATAAAATATCTCTAATTATTTTCCTGGAATAAAATGTACATAAATATATATATAGTCTTTTACTGTTTCTTTAATTTTTCTTCGGGGAAAAATCCATGGCAATATGTATATATATACATTTTTTTTTTTTTTTGGTAACGATTGAAGAAGAAACAAATCACATATTAATAACAGTACAATTTTTACTTAGATCAAATTTACAAGAATTACAATTATTTTTTGATGGGAGTGATCCATCTACTTCAGTTCTACCGCTGTTATTGTAATGTTTGAGGCAGGGACGGTATTCTTCTAGGAGAAGTTGTTGTTCTGGTGATAGAGCAGCCTACAACAGTTCCAAATCCGGTGGATCTATTCTTATTTTTAATAAGTATACAGGTACAAAACACAATAGATTTGGATTTAAGCGTAAAATAGAAACACCTCTATCGAGGTGTTCAATAATTGAACCAACCTTTTCTACAATCTTATTCATTGTTACCAGTTGACTGTTTCTAAATTATTTATTGTTCATCATGATATATAATGCAAAATCTATTTTTAAAAAATTCAGAAAGAGGGGGTTTTATATCAGCTAAGAAATCATTAATATTTTGCCACCAATAATACTTGTAATAAATAGAACGATCAGAACCAGCAAGTTCTCTAATATTGAACCGTCCGCAATACATTTTGCTTTGAAAGTTTGTAATTGGATAGTGATCTCCATCAGAACCAATTATAAAGCCAACTGTACAATTTTCGAGACTTAAGATTGGAGTTTCTAAAACAAAAAACAAAAAACTTAAAAAAAATAGAAAGAATAAATTAATTTTTTTTTTAAACACTATATGATATATAATCTTTTGTATAAAATGATGGGTACTCGTTTAAAATAAGCGAATCTGTATATCGCTCAACTAATAAAAATGCTCCATCAGTCGAAATGTTATAAGTTTTACCGATTAAAATACTAGATGAATGGATGTTAATCGCTAATAGAAATATTAATAGAGAAGAAAATATGAAATACATCTTTCTCAAATGAAATTGTAAAATCTACAATTTTTTTTTTTATAATTAATAGTAACTATACAGGATGTCCGGGCAATAAAAAGACAGACTAGTATGAATGTAAAGTACTATCAGAAACAAATCTATATATATATATATATATATATATATATATATGGTAAACCTAATCAGTAGGCGATTAAAGGTCTGTATATTACTTCAAAATATATGTATTTAAAAAACTCTACATGTTTCGGCTGTATACGCCTTTTTCAAGAGAATACAAAATATGAATGACAGGATATAAATGTCAAGTAATTAAGTTGCTATGGTTTAAATTATTCAAAGATACATTCTAGTAATAATAATAAATCATGCCTTTGTATTCCAAAAAATAGATAACAAGGTGTGAAAATATGTGTTGTTCGCTGCTAGCAATTTGTGTCTCCTTCTGGGTATGAACTTGTGTGTTGGTTGCTGCTGGCAGCTTGCGTCTCTCTATGGGTGTGTGGTTTTGTGTGAGAGCGTAAGTGTAGGGTTTTGTATGTCGGTGCGTTCGTGCGTGTGTTTAGTGATCGGTCGCATGAATTTAGAGAGGTCGGATAACCAGCCGTTGCGTAGGGCCGCCAACCCTTTCCCGACAACTTCTTTACAATTCCGTGCAGTACTTCGACGGTCTGACCCCCGCCCCAACGAGGCAAGGCGCAGACAGGCGAAGCGCACCCTGTACGGGGTTGCTCATCGCAACTAAGGGAACACTCTTAGTGGCTACCTCGGTCGACGATGGTCACACTTATGCCATCTTAACGTTTTCCGCCGAAGCGGGGGCATAGCACACACGTCGAACGTGTGTGTGCTGTTAACGGCAGCCTAGCCAGGTTGTCGCCCAGGACCGGTCCTAGTGGTGTGTGCATTGCGCGGCGACGAGATAGCGCCGCGTAGCATGGTTCCTCACTCTTGCTGGAAAGGCGGAATGGCACCTGACTGCCCAACGGGCAGACCCCCCTAGAGTGTTCCCTTAGTTGCGATGAGCAACCCCGTACAGGGTGCGCTTCGCCTGTCTGCGCCTTGCCTCGTTGGGGCGGGGGTCAGACCGTCGAAGTACTGCACGGAATTGTAAAGAAGTTGTCGGGAAAGGGTTGGCGGCCCTACGCAACGGCTGGTTATCCGACCTCTCTAAATTCATGCGACCGATCACTAAACACACGCACGAACGCACCGACATACAAAACCCTACACTTACGCTCTCACACAAAACCACACACCCATAGAGAGACGCAAGCTGCCAGCAGCAACCAACACACAAGTTCATACCCAGAAGGAGACACAAATTGCTAGCAGCGAACAACACATATTTTCACACCTTGTTATCTATTTTTTGGAATACAAAGGCATGATTTATTATTATTACTAGAATGTATCTTTGAATAATTTAAACCATAGCAACTTAATTACTTGACATTTATATCCTGTCATTCATATTTTGTAAGGCGTATACAGCCGAAACATATATATATATATATATATATATATATATATATATATATCGAAAAAACGAAGAAATGAAAAATGTAATTTTTTGGTGAAATTTTTAGACAAGAAATTTACATTACGGTCCTGGCACATAATTTCGTATATGCATAAATATAGACACATGCGAAAGATCGTTGATTCATACTCAAGTAATCCTAGTGTGTTTAGTATGAATACAATAGGGTTATTGAACACAGTTATGTTTTTTTGTAAAATAATCCTAGTTTGTTTATTATTAATACAATAGGGGTATTAAAGTTTGTAAACAGTTTTATTAAACTTGAAAAAAAGGTAAACAGCTGTTATTGAAAGTGCATTAACCTTGCTCTTATCATATAGAAATAAATGGTGGTCCTGAAAAGGTCCGAGGTGAAACATGTGGATTATTACTATTTATATTAAATGTTCGATGTGTCCGCCATGTGCACGAATACAGGCGTCCAAACGTCGTAAAAGATTGTCTCGCATTCGGTGAAAGGTACCTTGTTCCTCACGTATGCGCCTTGCCGCTGTAAAAATACGATTGCGAAGATCTTCTGTCTCAATTTCATCCCCATCATACACCAGTGTTTTCATATAGCCCCCAAAAAAGAAATCTAATGGATTTAAATCCGGGCTGCGCGCCGGCCATTGTCTATGTGATCCACGTCCAATCCATCGATGATGATATGTATCATTTAGGTAATTCCGCACTGCCAATGAAATGTGTGGTGGCGCGCCATCGTGCATAAACCAGAGATGTCTTCTAAGCTGCAGATGCACATCATCGAGATACTCTGTCAACCCATTCAGCAAAAAATCTAAGTAACTCGCTCCGGTCAATCGTGCAGGTAGTATGTGCGGTCCAAGCAGACAATCACCGGTAATTCCCGCCCAAACATTCACTGAGAAGCGTTGTTGAAAATGCCCCTGTTGTATTATATGCGGATTTACATCACTCCAATAATGCGCGTTATGAAAGTTTAATACGCCATTCCGGGTAAAACAACATTCATCGGTGAATAGTACGCTGGCACAAAACTGCACGTCTCTCGCTTGCATCCATCGAAACCAGGTGCAGAATCTAACACGTGCTGGACGGTCCTGTAGTGTTAGAGCTTGAGAGGATCTTATGAACCGTCGATCGGGATATTCCAAGTTGCGATGCTGCAGTTCGCGTGCTTATACGTGGATTCGCATCTACCATATCCAAGAGCTGCTCTTCCGCACGTAACACTCTCCTTTCTCTTGCACCACACCTACCTTCGTAACTTGGATGTAGTGTTCCTCGTTCTCGTAACCTATACACGGTGTCCATAATATCCTGATACGGCGGACGCCTACGATTAGGAAAACGTTCCGCGTATAAACGTTGAACCGCCCTTCCGTTTCCACATGTTTCACCGTAGAGACACATAATATCCCATAATTCTTGTGTTGTAAAAGCCATGCCGATAACTAAGCGTCAATACGCAACCCCGACTGAAAACAAAATGAACATATGTCTTGTGTTGGATATCTGTCTAGATATCATACATGCAACCGCGCGCTGTCCATTCATTTTACATAATACCTCGCTCGACCAGGGACGGCATAAGCACATGTAAATTTTTAATTATTTTTTTTTGCCGTATGCGTACGAATAAAGGCTTTATATTTTGGGTATAGCTTCTTGAGCATTACAACTATCGATTTCTGATATTCCGTCTTCTTATTGCCCAGACACCTTGTATACGCTGAACCCCACTCTCCCTACTACTACTTACCATTCTTTTCTTTCTAGGTTTCTTAAATCGATTAAATATTCCAGAATTTGTTGATAGTGGAGTACATTCAGAACAGCTTTTACTTGTAATAACTGTATAGACATTTGATTTACATATTTTATAAATTGGTATTTCAAATGGTTCTCTAAGTTCTTCACACAAATTATGAATATTCTCAATTTTTACTAAATTGTAGCGATTTAATCTCCACTGGCACTCTTCCGTTTCTTGACATTTCTCACAAATTGGGAATATACTGGAAATTCCCGGTAGGTGGAAATAATCGAAACATTTCTTTAACCAGCAAAACTTTTTTTGAATTGAAATTGAAATTGAAATTGAAATTTTGGATTGTCCGCAAAGTCTCTAGTATACCTGGGTGATATAGGTCTATCCTCGCACGTATTGTTCATTTTTACAAAGTTTGTTCAAGACTAATTGTGTGTGTATTTGCGCTATTAGTTTTTTATAATATGCTATCTCTCGCAATTTAGACGCATGTGCATGGTGTTATACAGATATACTAAGTAAACTAAATTAAGCGAAAAGATGAAATAATATATATGTTTAGTAATATCCCCAAGGTTTCGTATCAGTACTTATATAATTAACATTTCTTTTATCATCAAAATTATTTAACGCTATTTTTTTCTGTTTAACACTAAATACTTGATGTTTTTCAGATTTAATTAAATTTTCCTCTGTACTAAGTGTGTGATTATGAAATAGACAATTATAATAATCATTGAATGTAATAGATTTTGACGAGGCTGCTCTAATTCCTTTTGCTTTCTTTATAATGTCAAAATTCACCATAATGTTTTCTATTTCAGCTATGTCCTCACCTTTATCAATCAATTTTTTCTCTAACTCCAATGTCCAATTCATTGAAATCGATTTTTATTGCGTACATTTTAGATTTCAAACCAATAAATTCAAGAATGATTGAACCACAGTTTTCATCTTTCATTAAACCGATTACTTTTTTATTTTTTTGAGGGATATCATAGATATTATTTAACGGATACTCAGATGTGTCAAAAAGATGTATATTTTCTTTAATATGTTTGTAAATGTCCTCAGTGAATATATGGTAAATTAATGAATCAGTGTCTGTATAACATAATTTTGCCTTATTATTATTAAAATTTTTAACTATATGATTATAATGAAAGTCATACAGGAATGTTTTAGATATGTCCAATATTGACATCCCCACAAATATTGGTTTTGAAAAGTGAATTTTTAATTTACTCATTTCTATGGTAACTATATTTTCATCAATAATCGAACAACTATGAAAATTCGGTTGCGATATATAAAATTTAGCCCCATATCTACCTGACCACATGGTGACTAATTTTACATCTTTATATTTTCATACATTTTCCATTGTCTTGCCAAAAACGGCATTATTCATCAGTTTAAAGAAATTTTTCTCGAAATCGTTTTTACTGTTTTGTCGCATACTTGTATTTATATCTATATATTTTTTAACCAAGACGACTGATTGAATTTTAGAATGCGATGTACTTTGTCAATTTTAATACCCAACTCGACAGCTTGTTTAAGTGTTTTATAGTGTATAATGTCCTTAATTTTTTAAAAAAATGATGTTATCAATTTGGGAATTTTAGATTGTGAACCCGGTGGAATTAAATGTTCCGAACACAAGGGTAAATCCCTATGCTTTTCGAACAGCTCTTGTGGATATGAAAGGTCTACTTCATAAATATAACCGGTGTCACCGTTGTCAGGTATTTCTGAAATATTAGGAACCGAGTAAATATTCTCTACCCACTCAAATTTCCCATATGGTAAAGGTTTTGACATAGCCATACCATACAGATTATTTATATCGAAATACATTAAATAGGATGTTTCCTCATTTATATTATAATTTTTCTTCATATATTTATTATTAGCTGCGGCATATCTATTAGAACATTGTGATATGCCACCTCCAATACCTCTCTCAACAAACATCATATCCACATCTGATAATAATTCTAATTGTATATTTGTTATTTTTAACATTGCACTGAATGCTAAACCAGGTGCTGTGTAATAATGTAGGGGGTCTAACCCGTAAGTTGTTTTATATACCTTGCGGAAATTCTCAGACATCACTCAAAATTAATACATCGGGTTTTTAAGTATAATTCGGCATATTGCTGTAAATTTTTAATTTTAAATTTATTCCATACATTCCAGGCATGATCATATTCAGATTTTGATAAAAAAATTTTATTTACGCTACTATAGAAATCCTGTATACACGGCAATTTTTCTTCTGTTAATTTTTCCCAACAATCAAGGTATTCATAAGGAAAAACTCCTTTTGGTTGTAATTATTTAAATTCAATATCATCTCTAAAAAAGTTTTTGGTCATTTCTTTTTGATTTTCCGCCAAGTATGATCCAAGTTTATCCAAACTACTACACATAAATCTAAATGAATCGATAAATTTTAATGTAATCTTAGTGTTATGAATATATTTTGTAAAGGAAATATATTTTTCCTTATTTACGGGTAATAGTGAAACATTTCCGGGGATATTCATACTAATAGATTTCAAGATAAAATGTGAATCATATCCAGATAAATTATGAAATACTACAGGAATGGAGGGGAAATGTTTATAGTTTAAATTACAATTTATATGTGCGCTCCCTCTAAATTTACCACTAAAATGACAATGGTCTCTACATTTATAATTCTGGTTATCGCTAGCGTTAAACGGTTAAACATATAAAACATATTTTCGCATCTTTGTGCAATTGCATATCTTCAGTAGTTAATTGAATTGTATTAACATTAAGCATTTTTTCATTTAAGTCCATAGCAATTTTTTCTAGTTCTTTTGCAAACCATAAACAGCAATCTTTACCTGTGTACAAATCAAATTTTGAAATCGAATCATCATATGAACATTTTAGATAATATGCAATACTAAATGCTTCATGTTTTTGATATCTCGCTAGAGTTTCTGTAGCCTTAGTATCTTCATGTTTTAATAAAATACTCTCAATATCTGCATATACAACAAAAGGCACATCTAAAGCATGTCTAAAGTTTTTAAATTTTACAATTCTATCAGATTCTGAAGGTAAAACTATTTTAGTTACATTTAAAATCACGGCACTCCATTTCGTGTCGATGTAATTTTTCTTCACTTCTAAAATTACTTAAGCAACGATTACAGAGCCAACTTTTATTTTTTAACCCCGGTAATTGTTTGTATAGTAAACGAGATAGGTTCTTAATTAATGTGAAATGATATACATGTTCATAATTTTTTAAATCCGTTGCACTATCATCATCACTATGGCTATTATTAAACATTTTGTTTTCAAGCATTAACAAATTTACTTTTTCACTAAAATCAAATTTACTGGTATATGCAGGTAAAATTTCATTTCTATTGCTAATTATGAATACGTTGATTGAAATGGTATTCATAAATTCAAATTTAGGAATAGATTTCAATTTGATGGGAAATGTTATATCATCATATTTTAATATTCCACTAAAATGTGGATATGAAGTTGTTCTGTTTTTATGTTTTGTTGCAATGCATGGGTATTTCGATGCCATAATGGACCATAGAAAACAATACTGATCATTATTCCGTATGTTTAGTACAGATTTTGTAACTCTTATAAATTTTGGTAGTTCAACGAATGTTGAACTAGTACCCATAGTAATTGGTGAATAATTATTAATATTCACTTTTAAATACAATATTTCATATAAACTCCAACCCGACTCTTTTTCGCTAAATTCCTCTAATTTATTTAAAATTTTATCTATTACAAATTCAGTATACCATTCTTTCAAATTAGTATTTCTATCAATCTGTTGATTTTTAGTGTTAAAATGTTTTATGTCAGTTTCGGCAGTGTGCGGTTTAATAAATTTCCCGCAAAAAACATTATTTACTTTTAATAATGACTGTTTTAATGCTTGTTTAATTTTACATGAAAAACTTTTAAATGCTTTATTAAAAAAATTTTTCGGATCTGTTATTTTATAATTAACAATTGCCCCACTTCGCAATCTATTATTAAAACACGATTCTAAATCCTCCCACACTAAGTTACGGTTTTTAGTTTTTCGCTTATCCCTGTTGTAAGTTAATTTTTGTTTGTAATATTTTAGTTGTGCCAAACATGATTCTAATTTTGAAAAAATTTTTACGCTATTAGATTTTGATTTGATTGCTTTTTTAGAAATAAATGTAAATTTTTTTATAATTTTTAACCATTTTGTAAATTCATCTTTTCGCTTAATTAGGTTACTTACTACATCAAGCTTTCTCACAACCCTGCACACTAATGGATCAAGTGTATTGTTACCGGACATCACGTTATAGGTTAATGTGTGTGTGTGTGTGTGTGTTTACATCAAAATATATTCTGTTAATAATGATAAGACGCAAACATACATGCAACTTTTGCGTGCATGCTGACACACATCAATACAATTTTTAATAGACATTTTTGTTTTTGAATATGTAATAATACAATGTATTATTGCAGCAGTAAATACAACAAGCTAATGCTTTTATTATTTATAAAATATTAATGATTGATATATATTAAAGTTTTATCTAAATTAACCTCTGACCGCAAACTAATTTACACACATCTCATAAATATTAGTATTTGCAATCATTGCATTGGTGTTGTTGCTACATTGTATTTTGCAGGAATTATATATTCTAAAAGTTTTATCTAAATTAACCTCTGACCCTAAACTAATTTACATACACATCTCATTAAAATTATTATTTGCACTCAATACAATGTTTGTTGTTACATTATTGCATTTTATGGGAAATTTGCGCACACCAACTAAATTAGATAATGCAACTATTCAATACAAAAAACATGTAAACATGATTATTTTTTCCTTTTGAATTTGTATAAATACTTAATTTGGCGCTATGTTCAACAGTACCAATTTGTTTAACCAAAAGTACACGCAAACAAAAAAAAACCATGGCAAATATAATGTGTAAGTAGAGGATCTCAGCTGATTCTGGAACCTCCTCGGAGTGACCTTGACCTTGGTGTATGTTAGGTCAAGGTCACTCCGAGGAGGTTCCAGAATCGGCTGAGGCGGAGGGGGGTTGCAACAACATGGCCACTGAGGAGGTTCTCGAATCAAGAGGTTCTCGAATCAAGAGGTATGAGACGGAGGGAGGGATGTTGAAACACCACGGTCACTGAGGAGGTTCTAGAATCAAGATGACCTTGACTTTGAGACGACCTCGAGAAAACCTTGACCTCGACCTTGTGGTGACATTGATCTTGAGGTGACCTTGAGGACAGGTGAGGTTAGGATAGATGACCTTGACTTTGACCTTGAGACGATCTCGAACAAATCTTGACCCTGGGATGACCTTGACCTTGAGACGACCCAACATTGAAATGACCTGACATTGACCTTGAAGGAAACTTGACCTTGAGAAGCTATGACGGATTTAACCGCTAATATATTAATAGCGAAGGGATCTGTATTTCTCATTCTAAGTTTCAATAGTTGCACATATAAGAGAATATGTGTTATTTGAATTTTGAAATAGTAACAACAAATAGTGACCTAAATACTATTTTTGATGAAGACGAAGATGAAGAAGATGAGTACAGTGAGGAGGAGTGTAGTGAGGAGGAGTGTAGTGACGAGGAGTGTAGTAATGAGGCAGATATTGAGATTGACATACATATATTCAATGAAAATATAATATAAGGTGTCCCAACAGGAACTTGGCGATTTAAATTCCAAATAACATGCGTAGTATTTAGAAATTCAACGATTTATTAACGTAAACATAAAATAGAAACCCTAAAATTATATGTGGAACAAGATATCGGATAAATGTCCACCGTGACTTCTATTGCACACAGCGATTCTTTTCTTAAAATTTTCAATGACTTTACCACACATATGCAAGTTAATCTCGCCAATAGCCGCACGAATGTTATTTTTCAATTCATCAATTGTCTGTGGATTATTTGTGTAGACTTGATCCTTAAGGAAACCCCAAAGGAAAAAGTCCAGCGGTGTTATGTCGCAGGATCTTGCAGGCCAATCCACGTCACCATTACGAGAAATCACACGGCGAGGGAATTTCTCCTGCAGTAAATTTAGAGTTTCCCTGGCAGTGTGACAAGTGGCCCCATCTTATTGAAAGTAAAGATTGTTGAGGTCCATATCTTCCAAACGAGGCCATAGAAAGTTATTCAACATCTGTCGATACCGCTCCCCATTTACAGTTTCTGCTTCTCCATTCTCATTTTCAAAAAAGTAACGTCCAAGAACACCAGTAAGTAAGCTACAGGGGTTCTGTAACAGTTTGGCCTTGAAACTTTAACAGCACGGTGCCTCTTTAGGGTGAAGTTAGCGGTCAGAGGTCATTGACGTAAACAAGATCAAATGTTATCGCTGGCCCGCGGTAATCTCCACGTGTCATTTTTTTGTCTGCCATTGACGTCACTGCCAATGTTTGCGGCCTTGAGACTTTAACAGTACGGTGCCTCTTTGGGTGAAGCTCTAGGTCAAAGGTCATTGACGCAAACTCTGCGCGTGTAATTTTTTTCGTCTGCCATTGTTGTCACTGGCAATGTTGTAGAAATGGGCAGGTGTATGTTTGCGCTAGACTGCACTAGGGTGGGTAGGTGTAGTTTTAGGCTAGACTGCACTTGGGTGGTTAAATGTATTTTTGGCCCAGGGGTGGCCAGGCTTTGTGCAGATATGTCTGGCCTAGACTCACCTGTATTTGTCCAGGTATGTTTAGTCAGGGTGCCAGATAATTAAAAGATAAGCAACTTGATTGATATTTTTTATTATATTCAAGTAATAACTATATACATTTATTCCAATTAAAAGTTAAAGACTAATTCAGATATATGAAATACTTATTCAATATTTACAATTGTACATTTATTATTTTCTATTTTACAAGAATTACAATATTTTCATTACAATAGGTTTCATAGGAACAAATAGACAATTAAATTTATTATTTGATTATATTAATACATTGCATCAAAATATTAAGTTTACAATGGAACAGGAAACAAATAATAGTATTAACTTTCTTGATTTAACGATTACTAGAATTAACAATAAATGTAACTTTGCTATTTACCACAAACCGTCAACTACAGATATTACTATATATACATAACACTTCTTGCCATCCGATACAACACAAATTAGCGGCTTATCACAGTCTTATACATATATTAATAAATACTCCGTTGAACCAAACAAATTTCGAGAAAGAGTTAAATTTAATTAGACAAATAGCTATCAACAATGGATATAAAAGTAATATAATAGATAACATTTTAAATAAAAAACTCCGTACAAAAGCCATATCACAAGTTTACCCAATATTAAATAATAACACCCAAAAATTTAAAATGATCACGTTTATAGGCTCTTCAAGCACAAAAATTTGTAAATATTTAAGAAAGTTTGACATTAATATAGCGTTCAAAACTAATAACAATTTATCCAAATTTATAAAAAAACAATAAGGATTTAACAAACAACAATAAAAAGTCAGGGGTCTATGAGTTAACCTGCGGTAGTTGCCCTATGACTTATATCGGACAGACAGGCAGATCGTTTGAAGTACGCGTCAAAGAACATTTTTCTTCATTTAGAAATAATAAAAGTGACTCTTCATATGCGTCTCATATCAATTCAACGAACCACAATTTTAACAAAGAATTTAAAATATTACATATAGAAAATAAGGGCAAAAAACTTAATTTATTAGAGTCACTGGAAATCAATAAAATAAAGAAAACTGACAAGATCTTAAATGATCAATTAGAAACAAATAATTCACCTTTACTTAATCTATTTATTTGATTTACAGACAGTTACATATTGTATAGTATTTTTGTATTTTTCCATAGAATTCGTTATCCCTGTAATATAATGTAAACCTCTAGTTTTATTACTTAAGAACAGTACATTTTTTTATAAACCGTAGCGAAAGTTTTGTATAGACATCCCGTAATAAAAAGCACCCATCCCTCTGACTATTTTTTTTTTTTAAATAAAACATGTGTTTTTGCTTGTTACCGTTTACTTGTGTTTAATATAAAAAATATTTTGTAAATAAGTTAGTTATATGTCTGACGAAGCCCAGGTTGGTGCGAAACGACTCGTTACAGTGATAATTAAAAAGTGAAATTCATAAAATTTGTTTTATTTTATCTTAATAATTACAATATTTTTTTGTAGCAGGAGGTCCATCTATTTCTGTTCTTTTTCCAGTGTTGTGATGTTTTAAACAAGGACGAAATTCTTCTAACAAAGCTTTTTTCTGAGCTGATTGTAATGTGGGCCGTTTGTGCAGCCACATTGTTGTGCAGGTTCGAGGCTGGGCGAAGAATCAAATGATACACGTACGAAGTTTGGTTTACATACTATAATTAATTAACACTTATAAAATGAATAACAGTACTATTTACAAAGATATATACAAAGATATATAATTATATCAACTAAGACAGGGTAGAAAGGGGGTACTATGATGTACCCACAGTTCATACCACTGACTGGTTGTGACTATCCCTCTAACTTAATCTATCACCTTTATATACCAGAGAAGATCCTTGTATCACTTACAAGTTGCTTCTAGAACAAGTGTATAACCCTGATGCATAGCCTTGTGTATGTAACAAATACGGAGTGAGGCTGTGTTTGTATAATACATTAATGTTTTGTATTAAAGCCGAGGCTATCGCCTTGCCAAAGTGTTACACATACACATGACCGTGTATCGAGTTATCACATGATAAAGTATCCTATAATAATTCTAATTCCATATTTTCTATTCTTGTTTGAAATATATACAGCGTTAGTAAAAAGTCCCGGAACGGTCGAATAACTTTGTTATTTGAAAATTATGATTTCTGAAATTTGGTATGGGGGTATAGTTAATATAAATGCTATTTATGCAATACACTTAATATTTTTTTCACTTCCGGTTTAATCGGCAATACGTCCAACTTTTTTTTTTAAATGGAACGGCCAGTTTTTTTTAACACTATTGAATTCAAAATAAAAAGTTCAGGAAGTTTTAAAATGTTTATTTTTATTCACAAGAAAACAGTTAAAAAATTAAAAAAGTGTCCTAATACAGAAAAATCAAGGTACCTGTCTATTCAGGTTGCGATTACAATAATTGTTCAAAATGCTCTCCATTTACAATTTGACAAAAATGTAAACGGTCAGTAAAATTTCTTATTGAATTTTGTATTTGTTCTGGAGTGATGCGATTGGCTTCTTGAACTATTCTCTCTTCCAATTGTTCAAGATTATGGGGACGATTTTTGTACACTTGACATTTCAAGTGACCCCAAAAGAAAAAATCTAATGGCGAGAGATCTGGTGAACGTGCTGGCCATTCGAATGCTCCTCTACGTCCGATCCAACGTCGCGGAAAAATGTCATTCAAATAATCGCGGACATTATGGGCAAAATGGGGGGGAGCTCCATCTAGTTGAAACCAAAAATGTGCATTAGGGTAATCACCTATGTTTGCATTTGGGAAGAGGGCCGCAAGTGCTGGAACAATCTCATTTCGCAATAAATTTAAGTAGACGTTGCCAGTTAAATTTCCTCTTATAAAAAATGGTCCTATGATGTTGTTTCCAACAAGACCAGCCCAGACATTCACCTTTTGAGGACGCTGTGTATGGACTTCCTCAATCCAATGCGGATTTTCAATTGACCAGTAGCGACAATTATGTCTGTTCACAGTGCCGTTGAGACAAAACGTTGCCTCATCTGAAAAAATGATGTGATCTAAAACATTAGGCTGCTGCTCGATCAATTCCGTCATTGTTTCGCAAAATTGTAGTCTACGATCTGGATCATCTTCAGTTAACTTCATTTTTGCTGATTTAAGAATTTTATGAGCAGATTTTTGAGAGATCTCATGAATTTGACCTAATTCTGTTGTGGACACGTGATGATTTTCTTCCACTGTAAGTAACACATTCAAACTAGTTTCTTCATCTGTTGCTGTTAATGGACGTCCCCTTCTAGGTAAATCCTTCACCTGACGAAATACTTCAAACTTTTCAATTGTTCGGCATACCGTACTTTTACTAATGTGACGATCCGGATAAACAGTATTAAACAAAATACGAACCTCTTGAAAAGAACGTTGACGATCACCGTACCCACGCATCATTAATATCTCAATTCGTTCTGATTCAGTAAGTTTTACTGCCATTTTCAAATGTGTTAATGTCTAAAATAAGTAAATTTATAGCGATGCAAAAGTTAAAACGCTTTTAAAATTGTCAAATGTGACAGCAAAAAGAATGAAAACACTAAACAACAACTATTTTCAAAGGTACCTTGATTTTTCTGTATTAGGACACTTTTTTAATTTTTTAACTGTTTTCTTGTGAATAAAAATAAACATCTTAATACTTCCTGAACGTAGTTTTTTATTTTGCATTCAAAAGTGTTAAAAAAATCTGGCCGTTCCATTTAAAAAAAAAAAGTTGGACGTATTGCCGATTAAACCGGAAGTGAAAAAAATATTAAGTGTATTGCATAAAATGCATTTATATTAACTATACCCCCATACCAAATTTCAGAAATCATAAATTTCAAATAAAGTTATTCGACCGTTCCGGGACTTTTTACTAACGCTGTATATTGGTATATAATCAAATAAATTTAAATCTAATCGTAAGATTGAATTACCATTATCTAAATGTTCAATAATTGAACCAACTTTTTCTATGATCTCATTCATTGTTGAGAGTTAAAACGTTTTTAAGTTATTTAAACAAATTTTTTATTTATATATAAAACAAAATTCCTTATTTTTAAAAAGATTACTAAACTGAGGATCGATATCGTTTAGAAAATCATTAATATTTTCCACCAGTTATAATTATAATAAATAGCGTTAGTATAACCAGACAGTTCTGTAATATTGAAAAGTCCACAATACATTTTGTTTTGAAAGCTTGTAATTGGATAGAAACCTCCATATGAACCGATGATGTATCCTACTGTAGAATTTTCTTCACTTAAAATTGGTGTTTCTAAAATAAAAATTAAATGTATACAGGAATATTATGAATAAGTATCGTACTAAAAGGTATATAATCTTCTGTATAAAATGTTGGATATTCATTTAAAATCAGAGAATCTTTATGTTTCTCTGTTAAAAGAAATGATCCATTTGAAATATTCTATTTAAATTTGTTAATAAAAACACTTGATGATTGAACATTATTTGGTATTAGAATTAATAAAAAAAAAAAATAAACGTTGAATACATTTTATTAAATGAAAGTTTTATAAATACTAATTTATTATTGCTTGAACTAAATTATTTAAACTAAATAAATTTTTTCCCCTCCACTTACCTAGATTTTTTTTATTGCTTTTGGAACGTCTTCTTCTTTTAAATGGTGGATGTTGAGTATTGCAGTCTGAACAATCTTCAGTCTTTATAACTTGATATACTTTTTTCTTGCAAATATAACAAATAGGGATTTCAAATAGTTGACGTTCTTCTTCAACTAATTTATGAATATTTTTACTCTTTATTAGAGCAAACCGATCAAAGTTATTAGAATCTTCTCCGTTCTGACATATGTCACAAATGAGAAATATTTTTGTTATTCCAGGTGGATGATAGTAATCGAAATTTTTTGTTATCCAACAAAATTTCTTTTGAAACTTTGGATTATCAGCAACATCTATACTACGTCTTGATATATGTACATCTGTACATCCACATACCATTTTGTATTTGTTATTATTGAGTTCAATGTTTGAAGTTATTCACTAATATATAATTATTTTATGTTTGCACATGCGTATAATGTTTAATGATATTTAAACATAAGTCGAATAATCAATATAAAGAAGAAATATATATATAAATTTATATTATAACCCCAAGGATAAGTGTCTGTAAATAAATAGCTAACAATTCTTTTATCATCAGATGAACTAAGAGCAATTTTTGATTGCTTAATTGTATATACTTCATGTTTAAAAGTTCTAATACTATTTTGATTTGCAATTAATGTTTTATTATTGAATAAGCAGTTGTAGTAATCCTCGAACTGAATAGTTTTTAATGTAGACTTTGTAACACCTTTAGCTTTTTTATAAATCCCTAAATTGTTTAAATTATTTTGAATAGTAGCTATATTCTCCCCTTGAAATTCTAATTTATTTTTTAAATTGATAATATCATTTTCATCTGTTAATACTTTTATAGCGTACATTTTAGATCTTAAACCTATAAATTCCGTCATTATTTTACCATTATTTTCATCTTTCATAAGACCAATAACTTTTTTGTTCGCTAAGGGAATATATTCATTATTTGATTTATAGTCAGAAGTATCAAATAGGTGAATATCTCGTTTTATGTAGTTATATACGAGCCCCGTCCCGTTTCAATTGGCACACCTACTAAAATTTTAAATTTTACTCAAAACATGTTTGAAAAACGGTTACTATCAATTTTTTTAACTGAAAAATAAAAGGATAACACTCTTAAACGTTGGACAATATATGTTAAATATATACTTCAAATAAAATATATTAGATAAAAACAAAATTCACCGGTTAACCATTTGTGTCGGATTTGTTCATGTATTCTTAACACATAAAAATTGGTAAAAATCGAGGTAGCTATGAAAGATATGTCAAAACTTCCATTAATTCATCGTTAGGTTATATTGTGGGCAGTAAATATTATTATTATACGCTGTAGTTATTGTAATTAAATAAACAATGGCAAGAGCTAAAGCAATTGATGAAGAAATTAGGTCAATAATTGTAAAACTATCGAATGAAGGGAATTCATATTCTGAAATTGGAAAATTGTTGGATATATCAAGGTACAGTGTTAGAAATGTAATAAAATTTTACAAGAAAAACAGTTCAGTGACCCCAAAACCCCGTAATACAAAGAAAAGCAAACTCACTGATAACGACAGAAGAGCTTTGAAACGAATAATAAAACAAAATAGGCGTGCTAAGTATGGCCAGTTGAGTGTTCTATGGAGTGATGCTGTAGGAAGACGTGTATCAAGATCCACATGTCACAGAGAAGCTAAGAAACTTGGATTTGGGTCGTACAAGGTGACACTTTTGAAATACTAATTTTGTTTTGTTAAATATCTTTTTCTCTAGGCCAAAGAAAAACCTTTATTGACCTCAACACAAAAGAAAAATAGATTGAAATGGGCCAGAGACCATAGTAATTGGGACTTGAAACAGTGGAACAAAATACATTGGAGTGATGAGTCTCGATTTGAAGTCTGTATAGGTGACAGTCGGAGTCGAGTCCTCCGTGAAAGACATGAGACATTTCATCCAGATTGTCTGAAACGAAAAGTAAAATTTCCGGCATCCGTTATGGTGTGGGGGTCGATGTCGGCAAAATGTGTCGGGCGGGTTATATTTTATAGATGGTATTGTCAATACCGATAAATATTTAACCATTCTTAAGGAACGTTTGTTACCCACGATGGAAGAAACTTTGAATTCGGGGGATGATTTTATATTCCAGCAGGACGGGGCTGCGTGTCATACGTCAAAAACAGCATTAAAATGGTTTAAGGACAATAATATTCCATTGTTAAAATGGGTCTCAAGCAGCCCTGACCTATCGCCCATAGAGACTCTATGGCATCAAATGAAAAAGGCCTTGCGCGCAGCTCCTGCAAGATCAGTGGGAGAATTGAAAACCAGGCTTCGAGAAATATGGCACAAGATTGCCAAGAACTTGTAAATACAATGCCCAGGAGAATCCATGCCGTTATCAAAGCTAAAGGCGATGTAACGCAATGGTAAAGTTTCGTTAATGTTTGTCAAAGGTTGTTCGTCTGAAGTTTATTTATATATAATTATTATTATTATTGATTTTTTTTTTTTCGAAATAAGTTGTAAACTAGTTTGGAATTGTTGGCAAAAAGGCTTGATGAAAAATAAAAAACTTTTAACATATTTATGAACAGGATTTCTTCTTCTAAAATGTTACTTACTAAAAATTTTAGAGGTGTGCCAATTGAAACGGGACGGGGCTCGTATATCGTCAACAAAAATATGATAAATAAGCGAATCAGTGTCACAATATAACAATTTTGCTTTATTTTCAAAGTTATTTAATATATAATTATAATGAAAATCGTATAGATATGTTTTGGAAATGTCTAAAACTGACATACCAATGTAAATAGGTTTAGTAAAATTTACTTTTAGTTTTCGCATCTCTATAATTACCATATCGGTGTCAAATATATCACAGCTATGAAAATTTGGTTGTGAAATATAATATTTAGCTCCATAGCGTCCAGACCATTTAGTTACTAATTTTACATCACGATACTTTCGAACATTTTCCATTGTTTTTCCATATACAGAGTTAATCATTAATTTATAAAAATTTTTTTCAAATTCGTTTTTACTTTCTTTTCTCATGTTAGTATTTAGGTCAATATATTGTTTTACCCAATATGATTGCTTAAATTTTAATATTTTATGAATTTTATGAATTTTTAATCCAAGTTGTAATGCCTGTTTTAATGCTACATAGTGAATTACATATTTTTCTTTTTTAAATAATGTCATTAATTTAGGTAATTTATTTTTTGAAATTGGTGATACTAAGTGTTCTGGACATAGAGGTAAATCTTTATGCTTTTCAAAAAGTTGTTTTGGATATGAAATATCAACCTCATATACATAGCCATAATTTGAATCATTAGAAATTTCTAGAATATTTGGTATCGAATAAATATCTGTTACCCATTCAAATTCACCTGTTGGTAAAATTTGTGACATTGCCATACCATATAAGTTATTTATATCAAAATACATTAAATATGACGATCTCTCTTGTGTATTGTATTTATCTTTCATATATATGTTGTTTGCTTTACCATACCTATTTGAACATTGTGAAATACCACCCCTTATCCCTTTTTCAAAAAATAATAGCATATTAACATCAGTTAGCAGTTCTAAATTAACACCTGTTACTTTTAACATAGCATCGAATGCTAATCCTGGTGCTGTATAGTAATGTAATGGATCTAAGTTATATATTTTTAAGCAAATATTTCTAAAATTTTCAAAGATGTCAGTTAATAGACGAACGTCTGTTTTTAAATATAATTCTGCATATTCCTTTATAGTTTTAATTTTAAAAATCGACCATGCTTTTTGTGCATGTTCATATTCAGACATAGTGCTACCCCTAAAACGTGTTGGCAGCAAAACCCCAGTTGGTATTAGGACGAGTCCTAATTCCGCCCCTGGTCTCAAAGGCCCTTCGAAAAACTTGCCGACTAGCTCAGTATGATATAAAGCGGAGGCGTCGTGGGCCAACACAACGCATAGTTCTTATATGGGCACCACTACGTTTGGTCTGGCAAGTAATAGGCTAACGTAGAACACCCTCGGCCTTAAGGGCTTAAAACACTACAAGGGGTGTTCAGCTTCCCAGTAACTACTCAAACACTTTTGCTCGTTAGGGTCTTAAGGCAAACAAACACAAACTCGGAAAAAAACAGTAACAAATAAATTTATTGATCAGTCCAAAAGTTTATCTACAAATTGTTTCAGACAAAAATAAAACTAGCGCATATTATAATTAAAGAAAAGTAAAGATATGAAATATAAAAAACTACTGAAATAGTTGAGATATTCACTAAAACACTAAAGTAAACAAAGTATGATAAGAATTGGATCTAGCGTTAGTAGATCATCAAAGCTTTGACGTTCTTTACAGTACATACGCGTCACCCAGTATAAAACCTTCAGAAATAATAAAAAGGTAAAGTTAAGCTAAAGTGTCGTAATTTTATACAAAGAACATCACAAATAAAGTGAATCAAACTATTCAGGCGGAGCCTGTATATACTTAAAAAAAAATAAATTCCAGTTGAGTAACGTTTTAAAAAAAAACTAGAAGTGTTTAGAATTATCTAAATGACATTAGAGACAAAGGTTCTCTGACAGAATCACAATTAATTTAATCAAGAGTAAACTAAATGAAAACAATAGTACGTTACCCAAGTATGAGTTAAAGAAAAAAAGCTAGTTTCAAAATTAAATATTAGAAGCGTTTAAGCCTCTTGGATTGATTATAAGAAAATATTAATTACAATAACGTAAGCAAATAACTAATCAAGATTAAGACATAAATTATATAGATTTACAAAAGTATCAGGTATAAAATTTTAATTGAAAGTGGTTTTTCTCCTGTTTGCGACGAAATGGCGACTCGCTCCAAGTAGCACGTGGTTACGCACAAACTTAATTTCATATATTTAAGATAAAACTATCGAAACCAGAATTATGGAATTTCCGTCGTTAATCTGGATTTTGCGGCAAATAAAAATGTACCACACTACCTTAAGATCACAAAAAGGAGTGTCCTCCAACACGTGGTCCCCGGAGTCTCGGAAACACGTGGATGTGGAAATCTTAACTGCCGGAATGCGGTCTGCGTCTGGATTTCCTCGTGCAGAAGTTAATAAGCAAACTTCTCCTTCAGCCGTAAACTACAGCCCTGAAGCACGAGGTCGAGTAAAACTTACACAAATGATTAATTAAAGCCCATAAGTCAAGTATGCACGAATCCTGCCTATGCAGAAAATTTAAAACTGGGTAAAAAGAACAAAACTTGACTTAGGTTACTGACTACTGCGTACTTCAAGGCTTACACGATAAAGATGGAGCCTTACTTTCGGCTGCACGATATTTATAGGAGAAGGTAACTGCGTCATAGTTACAAAAACTAATTCCAACGGAAAATGTTAAAATTAACGAAATAATAAACAATAAGCCCAGAGGACAACATGGTGTGAATACATAAGCTAATAACCTGAAATTCGGGAGTAAAATCGCAACCAAGAAAAAGGTCATTAACCAATTTGAATTACAGAAAAATGCAAAGCAAACTAAAACGGAAGTAATCCTATATGCCGCATAGATGGCGTACAAAGCCAATGACAGAAAAATTCCAAAATAAAACTTAAAATAAAGGTTAAACAATCAAATAAATCGCCCTGAAAGCATTACCAAAATTCCAAAATTAAAATAATAACTCGTTTAGTGCGTAATCAACGTTTTAAAATAACGAAACTCGCATAAGGCAAAGATAAAAAACATGAGTACGCATAAAATTTACACAAAAAGATGCCTGCACAGAGAAGGCGGGAGAATTACACCGGAATATAAAGGATATACGTTCCTCCAAAATATTAGAACATAAGAAACTTTTAAAATAATAACGAAATTGGAAGAAGCCTAAAAGGTTCGATAATTAGGGAATATGCCAAATAAAATATAAATTAGCGGAAGGATAAAGTTTCAAAAGGCTACGAAGGTTTAAAGTAAACAAATAAAGTAATTACACGTTCAAAAATTAACAAAGGGTAGCAAAATGATTTTGTACACGTAACAATAGATATATATGAATTATTCACTGAGCTATAAAATTCATTAATGTTAGGTAATTTTTGTTCTTCTAATTTTTCCCAACTATCTAAGTATTCATAAGGAAAAACACCTTTACGTTTCAATAATGTAAAATATTGATCATTTTCACAGAAATTTTTGGTTACTACTTTTTGATTATCATCTAAATATGAGGAAAGTTTGTCTAAACTACTAGCCATGAATCTGAATGAATCTATAAATCTAAAATGAATTTTCGTATTGTGAATTTTTACTGTGAACGATATATATTTTTCTTTATTAACTGGTAATAAACTAATTTGACCATTTATTTTTAATGCTAACGTTTTAATTAAGAAATGACTGTCATATCCTGATAAGTTGTGAAAAACGACTGGAACAACGTATGTATCATTATAATTAATATTACAAGACTGGTGTGCACTTCCTCGATATTTACCAGTAAGGTGACAATGGTCAAAAATGTTTCCACATATATGACAATTATTTGAATTTAGAAATTCCTGTTTTTCACAATCAGTTAGAGAAATTAATTTTTTTTCATTAGAAAAATTATTTAATTGTAATGAAAGTTGGGATAATTCTTCAGTAAATAATTCAATACAATTTTTACCTGTGTACATTTTAAATTGTGAAATATTATCATCATATGAACATTTCATATAGTAGCAATGCTAAAAGCTTCATGTTTATGATACTTCTGTAGGTTAGTATTAGGTGAATTTAATAAACACGTTTGTAAAATACTTTCTATGTCAGCGTATATTACGAATGGGACTCGCTCTTTGTATTTAAAGTTCTTAAATTTTAAAATATTATTTTGTTCATTAGGCATTATAATTTTAACATTGTTTAAATTTTGACATTCAGTTAGATGTTTTAGTAGATACGTTGTAGAAGAAAACCTATTTAAACAGCGATTGCAAAGCCAATTTTTATTTTTCTTATTAGGTAATTGTTTATTTAATAAACCAGATAAATTTTTAATTAATACAAAATGAAATAGTTTTGATGATTTATAGACTTTTACATTAAATAAAGACATTTCGTTATCATTATCATATTCATCGTCGTCATCTACATCAGCGTCACAATTTTCTTTATCATTACATAATAATAATAAATTAATTTTATTAAAATGTTCTTTTTTACTAAGACAAAGAGGTAAAATTTCATTTTTGTCACTAATACAAAAAACATTAATAGATAAATTATTTAATTTTTCAAATTTTGAAATATCAGTAAGTTTAATTGGAAAATTTATGTTTTGATATTTTAAAATATTTGAAAAATGTGGGTAAGATGTTACTCTATTAGGATTCTTATTTGTTGTAACAGGAAATTTATAAGCCATAATGCACCAAAGAAAGCAATATATGTCATTATTTTTAATATTAAGAACAGAATGAGTATTTTTAATAAAATTCGGAGTTTCTATGTAGGTTGATATTCCTATGTTAATGGGATTATAATTATTAATGTTAACTTTCAAATACAAAACTTCAAACAAAGACCACACTGAATCTCTTTCAGAGAATTCTTCCAATTTTTTTAAAATTTTACTCTTAACATTATTATCAAACCAAAATCTTAAATTTGTAGTAGAATCAATGATATCATTTCGTGTATTGAAATGTTTAATATCAGTTTCACCATTATTTGGTTTAATAAAATTTGCGTAAAATATACAATTTACTTTTAATATTGCAGTTTTCAATTCTTTTTTAATTTTAATCACAAAACTTCTATGTGCTTTTTCTAAAAATTTAATTGGGTCTTTTACACTTAAATTCACAATAGCACCTGATTTTATTCTATTATTAAAACAAGTCTCAATATCTTCCCATGTTACAAATTTATTTTTATTTTTTGATTTAATACTTAGAAAATTAAATTGTTGTTTATAATATTTTAATATGCCTAGGGCTGACTCTAATTTTGAAAAATTACAATTTTTACATTTATTTTTAATAGTACAACGACAAAGTTTAATAAATTGCTACCTACGCGATCCAAAATAGTAGCGCACGCCTACAACAAGGCTGTCGCTTGATGTTCAGCGAATACCTCTCTCTCTCTCGGGCTGACCCACCTGAAGGTGGACGCTCCAAAGAAATACCCCTACCGACTAGCTCGTATGAAAGGAGAGCGTGTGGGATCAAAAGATCGCTCGATGGAAGATAAAGGCGCCACCGCATATAAGTCCACGGCAGGCGCACCCCGTATACACGGCTGCGGGTGGAACTTAGGTGGCCTCAGTCGCAAAAGAGAGAAGTATTCCCCCACACCTCGTTGCTGCCAAAACGTGAATTTGTGTTCTCATCAGCACCCGCAGGGAAAGAAATCAAACACGCAAGTCATAACAAACAAATAACTTTAATAAAACAAATCAACAATAATAATCGATACCTCAGGTCAAATCAAAAGTCAATCAAATAGCTCAAAATCCAACAGGTGAATGTAACATACAGTTTGGTAAAGAAGGTTTATAACTATGATAACAAAATGAAAATTATAAGAAAGGTTAAGCCAAATACAAAATCGTTATTCAAACGAGGATAAGCCTCTCTGCATAAAGTGACACATTAATTAAGTAGCAACAAAGTGGCTAGAAACAAAAATATTTACCCACAATATAATTAGCCACCGGGTATATTTATAAAATGAATAAATCTATAATAAATATAATTATCAGAGATAACGCTTTAACTGACAATGAAAATAAACAAAAGTGTACCCAAAATAATCAAAGCACAGGTACACCTAATATGTTAGCGTCACCCTGTATCACAGGTTAATAATAAATGCACAAAACCTATACGTCAAATTAACAATAAGGAAATTAAATAGAACAGTAGTGAGAATTCTGACAGTAGTTCCTTACAGAAACGTTTACAAATAATTAAAACTAAAATAAAGTTTGACGTAATCACAAATTAAGCAGAAGCTCCACTGATGGTACGAGCCTCGTGAATATTATAAAGACAAATGCTACGGTTGCTGAATTCAACAAACAACCCTCTAGTTAATGAAAATTACATGAGTATAACGTATTTATTTTTACCTTCCTTACTAAATTGAGGGGGTGAAGCCCTTAATCTGTTTACACAGGTGACAGGTGACAGGATTACAACAAATATAACGCAAGAGAAAGGTGAAGCCCCTCTCTGAAGTTTTCTAGAGATTAAGAATGATTACAGTAACACCCTATCGATGTTTCTAAAATTCAGAATATAAAATGTCTCCAATAAAAAGATAACCCCCCTTAAAGACACCAAAAGATATTAATGCACACTTAGCTGGCACCAAAGTTTCGTAGATTCGTTCCCCTGGAGTCTGTCCTCCTGGTTAGAACATCAAATAAACTGTACGTATGAGATTATTCCACCATCCAGGATACTTGGTCCCAAAATGGCCTTCGCTCTCCACGTTGTAAATAATTCCTGACAGTTTTTGTCAAATAATGTAAAATTATGCTATTCCTCGGAATTAACACAATTACCAAAAAATCCTAAGGAAGAGAATACGAAATAAGTAAAACTCAAAATAATAAAATTATTTCTTACCGCAGAATAAGCTCCTTCGAATAAAAGAAGACACGTTAGCGCATGGATGTCTATGGAAGAAGTGTTTTTCGAATACCTCGTGTTCCTTTCAATGGCCGTCATACGTCACCCGAAATATTCGGAAACATAAACGAAAGAAAATAAAGCTCAAAATCTCCCAAACGATTAAAGAACGCCTAAAGAGTTCGACAGAACACATTTCGACAGAAAGCTTTATCAGAAAACGGCAATTACCAAAATAATAAAATAATTAAACTCTCATTACAGAACTCTGTAATTGAAAGAAACCAACATGCCGAACAGAGGGCGCTCTAACGAAAGAGTTATCAAATAATAAAATAAAACGGTAACTCAAAATTAAAGAAAATGCGTCAAGTTGATCTTACAATTCAAAACAAGAATTACCACAATGTAAAATTAGGTAACGGAGCTACATAATTCGAGATAAACGGCAAACACTGCCAGAATGATTTAAGCGGCAAAATATATGTTTAAAGAAGCGTGCTGCGTCAAATAAAACAACTTCAAAAATATCTGGAACTAAATAGATGGCGTCAGCAAAACATAGACCCAAAATTATATAACGGTAAATATAGGGTCGGTCAAAATAATCGAACCCGAAATAAAAATTAGGAGGAATAATCATTTTGAAAAGCTTAAAAGACATGATAATTAATAAACTAAAAATATAAAATAGAATAATATGTACCTATTGAAAACTAAGCGGATCACGATGAGTGATTTTCTATACGTAACAAAATTTATTAATAATTTTTATCCATTTTACATATTCTTCTTTATATTTAATTAGTCGACTTACCTTTTCAATTTTTTTAACTAGGTTTGTTGCTATTTTATCAATTTCAGAATTTAAGAACCGAGTGATTGCACTTGTCTTGATTCTATTTCTTAAATGTTAGCAAACTGATTATTTATCTATATAAATATTTATTTTACACAAGATATTTTAATCTAATCTATTTTTATAATATGTGACCTCCATTAATTTTTATTATCGTTAAAAATATAACATATACGTGTAATGTTTAAATTTTTAAAAAATGACGTAAAAAATTAAATTAAGTTAATTGTGCACAATTAACATAATCTACGTATGAAAGTCAGGAAATTAAAAAAATTCAGAAAAATTAAATTAAGTTAATTATGCACAATTAACACAATCTGCGTATAAAAGTATATCAACTAAACTTTTTCTACATATATAACATTTTACGTCTATATTTGATATATTTTCTAAAAAATAATCTAATTCCATCCCATGAAGTTCTTCAAATTTCCCCCCTTTATAAACATCAGGTGTTAAGAAAAAAGTTGCCACCAACGCGACGTAAAATTTACAGTGTGGCGAGTGATAAGGTGTGATCGTTCGCTGATCCTCTCTGGTCTGAACCTACCTGTTGATGTTAAGTCCCCAGGAAGGTCTCTGCCGGCTAACTCTCTCTAGACTACGGAGAACGTCGCGGATTCAAGGCCGCGAGATGGAGGGGTATGTGGACGCCACCGTTATTATCCACCTGCAGAGATAACGCTATAACGGGAGCAGGCGGGACCTGGTAGCTCCAATTAACACCAGAGGGTCAGCCCCCTATCACTCGTCGATAAACAAGAAACTTGACTAACTCAATGCTAGTGGGAAGGGATAAAGAACGAAACGCTTTCAACAATACAACTAAATTTATTGCGTACACAATACGGTATAAACAAATTATATATCCAAAACGGCAATGCCAACGCTTATATGCTAGGTACCAGATACAGTCGTTTATACTTGACTCAGAACTATCGAAACATTAAAGGTGAAGCCCTGTTCAAATACAGTATGAACACCAATTGAAGGTAGAAAATTAAAAGTATAAGTCCAAAACTATATTACTCTCTCCCGTATAAGTAAATCGAGAGGTGGGAGGGGTTAGCCCAAAATTATTCCCCGGGTTGAAGTTAATTAAAAATTCAATCAATCGAGAACAAGGTAGTCTCAATGACGTAAATGCGCAAGATTCTAAATTAAAAAAAAACAGAATCTCAAGAAAATCGGAAAGTTACTTTATAACAAATCCAAGGTTAAGCCTTGAATTCAAATAAAATCAAAACAAGAATAGAACCGATCATGAACATACAATTACCCGGTAGGATACTTTTGGAGTACCCCCTGTATAACAGGTGAGCAGAATTCAGTAAAATCGAAATGGCTGTAGTATTTAATTAACAAGAGATAAAACTAGAATACCAATTCCGTATACGCAATTTTCATTCTGTACAGTATTTCTATATCAAACATGAAAGGCAGTTTACAGGTAATCTATGATTAAAAGTAATGACAAAACAAACTTAGGCCCGTTCTGAAGGATTTGGGCTTGATTTCGACTCTAATTTTATGCAGAAGACAGACAGTGACGCTGTCGGTCTTCAGGTTTTAATAATAGATTCCAATTACAGAAATCGGGGAAAATTGGTGGACAAAACGGGTTTAAATTATAAACAGACTCGTAAGGCTCATTAAAACAAAATTGAAATAAGGGAAAAAAAACTCCCCTCAATTGATCTGTATATCAAGATAAATTTTCACCCCTAATGAGTGTCTCTCTAGAGGGTATAAGCTTGATATTAAATTTAAGTTATAAGAAAATCTAATCGATTTCTGTTCCAAATAGATCTTGTATTAAAATTACAGCAAATAATAGAACAACACCTACTTTGACTGGTTTTACAAACTGTAAACGTTTCTTCCAAATTCTGTTACCGCACTCAAATGCAACTCGATGCTTTATTATTTCCCGGTAGTCCTCACGCCGACGCCATTTTGGGATAGAACAATATGGAAGTTCCGCGTCCTTCCTCCGACACCAAAAGGGTTCCGCAGAATATATGTGCCCCTATTTCTCAGGATACGGACGGCCTACAGGAACTCCAGATCTGCGACGGTAAAATTCGAACGGCCAAATTACGTTCCCAAAATAACCAGGTAGAAATTCCGGAGAGACGCCTATCGCCTCACGGAAGGAAAATCACCAAAATCTCCGTTATTCAAAGAATTGTACGTTTAAAATAACGTTCAAAAGAATCCTGTAAGTTCGAAAAGGGATATAGTATATATATTAAGAAGATTACCTCACCATTACCGCAAAGATCAAATTTCTGTATCACAAGTCACAAACACGACTCAGCGCTAAGGGAGATTAAGCCACAATGGCGGCCGGTTCGAAATTGATGAAAATGCCGGATACACGTCATCGTAAGTTTTGGAAGTTCAAGAAGAAAAGGAATTTAGTTTTCGAATTCTTGAGAAAGATTACAATTTGCAAAAAGGTGACATTTAAAACTAGCAACGTGAAACAATTAAATGTCTGGAGACGTAAATTTTCTAAAAGGAGTCGGCAAGTGAGATTCCTGTCGCAGAAGGCGAACGTCGAAAAGAAGATGGCGCAATAAGCGGTAAAACTATAATTAAATTAGAAATAATTTTTAAAAGAGCAAAATTAACGAAAGAAAATGCGTTTAGATGATCTATAATTCGTAACAAAAATTCCTATAGAATCAGTTTGACATTCGGTAAGGCATTAAGCGAGTTATCAGTGTAAAACTTGCGATCGTTTCGGTAAAGGGTAAATAAAGATGGCCGCATGCTTTAAAACATAGGCTTTCAGAATAATTTGAAAGAATGTAAAGGATTGACAATATTGTAGTTGAAGGGTCTAACTGTTCGAAATAAGGAGTTTGAAAGCAAATTAAATAGCATTAGTAGAAATTTATTTAGAAGATAAAGCTACGAGGGTTTTAAGAGTAATAATAGAGAAAACTTGCACTAAAATAGGTCGTTTGCAGAAAAGTGCATTTGTTAGCGTAACAAATTCCCCCCTTTCACAACAGAAATTTACTTGTAAATTTCTCCAGAAGTAGAAGGTAAGTCCCCTAAAGTAAACCAGAAAAGTGAAAACGTGAGCCATAATTTTAAAAAAACTGAACAAAAGTTCGGCGGAGCGGTGTCCATAAACGACGGTATCTAGCAAAACATTTGATAAGAATCGACGGAACGCAAATAAATCTAAATTCTGAAACTATAGTGACCTAAAGTCACAAAAGCGAAACGCAAGAATCTGATGAAACAATACAGAGAATTGCGGTAAAACCAAATATAAACGTAAGCTGAGTTATAACACGACACTAGTCGTAAACAAACGGTAGCACTGAAGAGCGACCTAAGAACATGAATCAGAAATACACCTCAATCAAAACTATCTAAAACAGATAGAAGCAAAACGAAACGCAGAAGGCGAAATCGACACAAAGTCAAGCATAAACTATCTTTCACTAGATAGGAGCGAAACTAAACGAAAAAGGCGAAAACGACACAACGTCAGGCAAAACTATCTTAAAGAAGATAGGAGCAAAGTAATACGCAGAGGGCGATATTGACAAAACGTCAAGCGAAACTAACTTAAACTAGATAAGAACCAGGTAATACGCAGAAAGCGAAACTGACACAAAGTCATCTAACTATCCAAATCTAGTAGGAAGAAAAGTAAAACGCAGAAGGCGATAATGACACAAGGTCAGCAAAACTATCGACGCACAGATTGTTCGACGGCAGAAACTCATTAGCACATCAATAACCAAACCAACACACCATGTCAACAGTTAGCTCGGCCTAAACCACCACAAAGGCCCTTCGACATTCAGCCGGTACGAGGATTACAAATAACGAGAACATAAAACAACAAAACAAACAGTACTGAACGGTCGTCACCCCAGCATCAGAATGTGCAACAGCCGATATCATGCCGAGTGTTCAAGCGCCTCGAAGAAAACAAGAAAGGGGAAGGAAAAGCTGCATAAAGCACCGAAAAAAGCACAGACTAGGAGGGGATCATTACTCCTAGCGGCGAAAGAAGATAGAAAGCTGCGCTATGAACACAAGTCACGAAAATCGTCGCGTCACAACCAAAACTAGGGAACAACTCCCGACAGCTCTAAAGAGACTAACTACCGTGAAGCAGTAGCAGCTCAAAAGAAAAGGATAAACTAAAAAGGTATATTACTAACGTTATAGGATGCAAATTGATAAGGAAAAGTAGGTAAGAATCTAAAAGGTAGGATATGAGTAACTGTGGCACTGTGTACTTACGAGTTCCAACAATCTTACAAACGTTACGCCATGCGATAGAAACAACAACATAAAGAATCTTAATCTGGCCAAACAAAATAAGAGATTACGTTACAACAAATGTTTAAAGTGCAGCGGCGGCCTACCACCACACTGATACGGTTGAGGACCAATAAACAGAAAAAAGTAAACAAACAAAGACACGTCCATGACCGATAAAAGAAAAATCGCGATTACAAACGAGGGGTGTCGGTCTCAGCCCTATAAGAAGCTTCCGGGAATGGACGACGGAATTTATTGACGTCCATCCCGCTTCTTAAAGCGAAAGAGTCAAAATCGGTAAATATATAGAACACATCAAGATGTATCCAAAAGTCCACATACTATTATCTTAAAGAATCATTCACAAAGGTCAAGGAGAAAACGGTAAACAGCAAATATGCAGGTAAAATAACAACCCATATGCCAAATATTAACCTAAAGTGAAGATTTCTATAAGAAAATTAAACACTAGTCAAAATCGGTATATAAAATTGGAATGTATAAAATCCAAAAGTCAATATCAAACGTCCAGTACGTATAAGAGTTTACAAAACCCTCACAAGAGGAAAACCTACACGGTACAATAAAACTCTATACGACAAGAACAATTCAAGTTGGTAAGATCTGTGTATAAGTGTGAACTCCAAATCCTCTAAATAGAGATGCAACAACAGCAAAAGAACAACACTATCAACAGTTCTAAACCTTATAACGTCCATACTCATATTATTTAGTATAACAATCTACAAGATTGTTTACAGAGTCAACTCGAAAGCATAAGCTATCATAGAATTAAAAGACACCATATTAAACCAAAATTGTCAGAATCAAGAATCGATAAATGTATCAACAACCAAACGCAGTCCGATCCAAACTTGATATAACAAACTTATCTCAAAATAAGTACATCAAAACCTAGCACGACAGCTAAAATCAGAACATACCAAGATAAAAGGATCTGCGAAACGTAAACTTGTCAACACGAATAAACGTTCCAGAACAGACAATTGAATGTCACGATAAATAAGTTAAGTCCAAAACGGTATACAGTACGATAAATTATTGAGAACTAACTTCAACCTGAAATATACGACATGTTACAGATGGTAAGAACAAACAGACAGAGACTCCTTTTTGGACGCCTTTTACGCCAGGGCGGATTACACCCGACTGAGTATTCGTCTAGCCCCCAGACAGGCCACAGATGTATTCGAGATAGAATGAACACACAGACAAAGACTCCTTTTTGGACGCCTTTTACGCCAGGGCGGATTACACCCGTCTGGGTATTCGTCCAGCCCCCAAACAGGCCAAAGAAAAAAAAAACTAAACAACTCCAGGTTGCGCTTTTAGGTGTGCGCTATTCCAAGTTCCAGGCACAAGTTCGCCTTCACAGGTTTTTAGTTCATAGAAATCGGAAGATAGTCGACGATGTATTCTATAAGGACAAACAAAATTACTACGCCAGACTATTTGATTCGGCAAGAACTCTACTGCTCGATGTTTCATATCATATCGTGTTTTAGATTTCGGTTGGGAATCAATGTTATCGATACGAGGTTCTTCCACAGACTTAACATTACGAGAGTGATCTACCATACGACTAACAGGTTTCTGTTGTTCGGGTTTCGGTCTTGAACAAGTGTGACAGCGATTAACGTATCGAATGACATCAGCTGACATTTTAGGCCAATAATATGTCTGAGAAATGCGTCCTAAAGTGTTCGAGATATTCAGATGTCCAACAGTAGATGGTTTATGATATGCCTTTAATAAATCGGAACGACGATCTTTAGGGACCAACTCCCTCCAAGAATCGCTTACGGTACCAAAACTACCACGCCAAGGGCGTACAAACTTAAAAAGCTTACCATCAAAAATCTGGAATGCTGTATATCTTTCAGGAGATTCCCTAACATGATGTAAAAGTCGATTATACCATTTGTCAGAAGTATTGGACATGGCCTTCATTGAACAAACTTGAGCTTGAGCGTTAATCGGCTCACGGAAATCACTGTTACGATGTAAAACGGAAGTAGGATACGGACACAATCTCAACGACGTTTCCTGCTGTCGTTTCCTAGAAAAATTAGAAGATTGACAACGAGGGCAAGAGTTTACGGTATGTCCACGAGCACCACATCTAAAACAATAACGGGATTGACGAGGATTCGGACAATCTCTAACCAAATGACCTGGAACATTACAATTCCAACATTTCGGACTATTGCTGGTTAAAGGTACAGATATCGTTGCTGCACTGGATGATGTGTGTGTGTACGCCATATCAGGCTCTTGCAAAGAAGTTTTATTGCGAGGTGGAAGTGCATAAGCTTCTATGGAGATCTTACAAGCTTCTAGTTTTCGGCATAATTCTAAAAGCTGGTCTACGGATTTAATTTCTGTAAGCCCTAATTGACTCTGATAGAACGGAGCAATGTTTTGCAACAGAACGTCCAACCTAAGTCCCTCGGCAACTGGCACAGTCAAACGCCCAAACATACCATTCATTACCGCCACGTACATGCCTATCGTCTCATTCGGCCCTTGAGTTCGCCTCTTTATTTCCTGAAACAATTTGTCGTTATAGTTGGGAGGTTGAAATTGAAGACGAAGTTCTCGTACAAAATCGACCCAAGTCGTTACCTTATGGCGAGTGGATCGCCACCAAACCAAAGCCTTTCCTGAAAACAACTCTGTAGCGGACCTTATTAACTGTTCCTTAGCGAGATTATTAGCTATGCATTTGTCTTCGATGGTTTCGAGAAATGCACTCAAGGATTGACGCGAATTTTCTCCATCAAATTTGGAGAAGTTCCACCTTGACACCGGAACAACCTTACACGACGGAGATGACGCAGAAACAGCTGCCGTACTCACCGCATGTGACGCAGTCGCACGAACAGGTGACAGAATCGGTTCTCCCACAGATTCTTCGGAATCGGAAATTTCGCTATCAGAAGCAGTAGGACCTTGTGCTACACTAGTGGATGCGAACACAAATGACATGTCAGCAGGAACGGTACCTGCCAAAGCTGACTTCCTAGCCTTCCGGGCCTTAGACTTAAGAGATGTCTGAAGGGTTACCAACTCAACAAGAAAACCTGCTACTTCCTCCTCAGCTTCAGGCGTCTCTGGCTTTGCTCGCCTAATACGTGAAAAAGCATGGATGATTTTTGTGTTAATTTTCCGATACCTTAAACTAGTTTCTATTTCAACAAATTGATCTAGAAGATCATTGATCTCGGCGATCTTCCTCCTGACTTCGCGAGTGTCCTCTTCGATAGTGAAAGGATTAGCTGGCTTAGCCATCGGAATACCCCCACTCTCTAACTGTAATAAACTCCTAAGAGTCGCACGCATTGTCTTGACAGGAACATTCTCGTTTGCTCCACGAACCCTTAGTTCGTAAACTAACTCATCTCGCTCTAACCTGTTGATTTCGATCTTACCTTCCATCACAACAAATGTTCAGACACACAAAGCGAAAATCTATTTACAAAAATATCGAAACCTCAAAATTTTAAACGAATTCAATAAATCTAAAACAACCCTAAGCTGAATATAAATCTCAATAAAAAAAAATCCCTCCCACAAGCGTGAGCAAGCAAAGTTTCTATAGATTTTAAAAATAAAACAAAATGGCCTCCACACAGGGCGCCAAAAACTTGCCACCAACGCGACGTAAAATTTACAGTGTGGCGAGTGATAAGGTGTGATCGTTCGCTGATCCTCTCTGGTCTGAACCTACCTGTTGATGTTAAGTCCCCAGGAAGGTCTCTGCCGGCTAACTCTCTCTAGACTACGGAGAACGTCGCGGATTCAAGGCCGCGAGATGGAGGGGTATGTGGACGCCACCGTTATTATCCACCTGCAGAGATAACGCTATAACGGGAGCAGGCGGGACCTGGTAGCTCCAATTAACACCAGAGGGTCAGCCCCCTATCACTCGTCGATAAACAAGAAACTTGACTAACTCAATGCTAGTGGGAAGGGATAAAGAACGAAACGCTTTCAACAATACAACTAAATTTATTGCGTACACAATACGGTATAAACAAATTATATATCCAAAACGGCAATGCCAACGCTTATATGCTAGGTACCAGATACAGTCGTTTATACTTGACTCAGAACTATCGAAACATTAAAGGTGAAGCCCTGTTCAAATACAGTATGAACACCAATTGAAGGTAGAAAATTAAAAGTATAAGTCCAAAACTATATTACTCTCTCCCGTATAAGTAAATCGAGAGGTGGGAGGGGTTAGCCCAAAATTATTCCCCGGGTTGAAGTTAATTAAAAATTCAATCAATCGAGAACAAGGTAGTCTCAATGACGTAAATGCGCAAGATTCTAAATTAAAAAAAAACAGAATCTCAAGAAAATCGGAAAGTTACTTTATAACAAATCCAAGGTTAAGCCTTGAATTCAAATAAAATCAAAACAAGAATAGAACCGATCATGAACATACAATTACCCGGTAGGATACTTTTGGAGTACCCCCTGTATAACAGGTGAGCAGAATTCAGTAAAATCGAAATGGCTGTAGTATTTAATTAACAAGAGATAAAACTAGAATACCAATTCCGTATACGCAATTTTCATTCTGTACAGTATTTCTATATCAAACATGAAAGGCAGTTTACAGGTAATCTATGATTAAAAGTAATGACAAAACAAACTTAGGCCCGTTCTGAAGGATTTGGGCTTGATTTCGACTCTAATTTTATGCAGAAGACAGACAGTGACGCTGTCGGTCTTCAGGTTTTAATAATAGATTCCAATTACAGAAATCGGGGAAAATTGGTGGACAAAACGGGTTTAAATTATAAACAGACTCGTAAGGCTCATTAAAACAAAATTGAAATAAGGGAAAAAAAACTCCCCTCAATTGATCTGTATATCAAGATAAATTTTCACCCCTAATGAGTGTCTCTCTAGAGGGTATAAGCTTGATATTAAATTTAAGTTATAAGAAAATCTAATCGATTTCTGTTCCAAATAGATCTTGTATTAAAATTACAGCAAATAATAGAACAACACCTACTTTGACTGGTTTTACAAACTGTAAACGTTTCTTCCAAATTCTGTTACCGCACTCAAATGCAACTCGATGCTTTATTATTTCCCGGTAGTCCTCACGCCGACGCCATTTTGGGATAGAACAATATGGAAGTTCCGCGTCCTTCCTCCGACACCAAAAGGGTTCCGCAGAATATATGTGCCCCTATTTCTCAGGATACGGACGGCCTACAGGAACTCCAGATCTGCGACGGTAAAATTCGAACGGCCAAATTACGTTCCCAAAATAACCAGGTAGAAATTCCGGAGAGACGCCTATCGCCTCACGGAAGGAAAATCACCAAAATCTCCGTTATTCAAAGAATTGTACGTTTAAAATAACGTTCAAAAGAATCCTGTAAGTTCGAAAAGGGATATAGTATATATATTAAGAAGATTACCTCACCATTACCGCAAAGATCAAATTTCTGTATCACAAGTCACAAACACGACTCAGCGCTAAGGGAGATTAAGCCACAATGGCGGCCGGTTCGAAATTGATGAAAATGCCGGATACACGTCATCGTAAGTTTTGGAAGTTCAAGAAGAAAAGGAATTTAGTTTTCGAATTCTTGAGAAAGATTACAATTTGCAAAAAGGTGACATTTAAAACTAGCAACGTGAAACAATTAAATGTCTGGAGACGTAAATTTTCTAAAAGGAGTCGGCAAGTGAGATTCCTGTCGCAGAAGGCGAACGTCGAAAAGAAGATGGCGCAATAAGCGGTAAAACTATAATTAAATTAGAAATAATTTTTAAAAGAGCAAAATTAACGAAAGAAAATGCGTTTAGATGATCTATAATTCGTAACAAAAATTCCTATAGAATCAGTTTGACATTCGGTAAGGCATTAAGCGAGTTATCAGTGTAAAACTTGCGATCGTTTCGGTAAAGGGTAAATAAAGATGGCCGCATGCTTTAAAACATAGGCTTTCAGAATAATTTGAAAGAATGTAAAGGATTGACAATATTGTAGTTGAAGGGTCTAACTGTTCGAAATAAGGAGTTTGAAAGCAAATTAAATAGCATTAGTAGAAATTTATTTAGAAGATAAAGCTACGAGGGTTTTAAGAGTAATAATAGAGAAAACTTGCACTAAAATAGGTCGTTTGCAGAAAAGTGCATTTGTTAGCGTAACAAAGTTTGTGAAATTTTTTGATAGCACTCATTACACATATAAATTTTCCTACCTCTAACGATAATAGAATGTATTTCCTCAATCAAAATCATGCACAATCGGTTCTCATCCTCTTCATCGAAGAAGTCAGGAATATCTCCTAATGGAACTTCTAAATCTTTAATATTATGACAACACATTTGAATTTAAGTTTCAAAGAAATTTTATTAGAGTACTAACGAAGAATTACTGATTTTACTTGCTTATGGATCTGTGACTTGCTTTTATAGACGTCGAAACAAATATTATTGTTACTAATTTCTAATGGAATATTTTCAATGACAAATTTAAAATTATCAAATAAAGGTTAAGAAAAGGTTAAGATGAAAACAAATATAGTTTGCTAATTAATAGGGGATTTTTTTACTAATTTCAAATGTAACATTTTCAAAGATAAATTTAAAATTATCAAATAAAGGTTAAAGGTGAAAAAAAATATATATATTTTGCTCATTCGTCTACCATTGACGTCACTGCAAAATATATTTTGTTAATTCGATAACAAACTTAAAATTACCTAATATAAAGATAAATTTAAAATTATCAAATAAAGGTTAAAGGTGAAAAAAAATATATTTCGCTAATTCGTCTGCCATTGACGTCACTGCAAATGTTTTTGCAAAATATATTGCAACATTTTCGATAACAAACTTAAAATTACCAAATATAAAGGTTAAGGGAACAAATATATTTTTTGTCATTATTTTATAAGTTTTGTTTACTAAAATTTCATATAAAAGCCTAGCAAATCAAATTACTATTACAGTTTAGAACACATCAAATATGTCGAACGTACCTTGTACAATTGCTATAAAATCTTTAGATACTGTAAATCTTCCAATGAAGATGTTACTAGTGGGGTGTGTAAAGAGATATTTAGGTAAGATTTTTTTTTGCTTATATATATGATAATGTTTTATATAACTATGCATTTATATATACATATATATATATATATATATATATATATATATATATATATATATATATATATATATATATATCTATATGAACAGATTTGGTGTCAAAAACATCAACTGTAAAGAGAACCAAATATTCATTAATCTCAATTATACACCTAAAACTGAAACAATGAGACGGAAGTTGGAGAATCTACCCATACATTACATCCGTCTGATGACAGAAAATGAAGACGACATAAAATTGTTTTCAGTGGCAATGAAGAGATTTAATTTCAATATTCGGGAGGGGGGTTAGAAGAAGAAGAGATCCAGATTGTTGAGGATGAGGATGAGTCTCCCCCTACGAAGAAAATAAAATGTGATGATAGGGAATTAAATAAGAAAAAAAATAAACGTAAATTAATACCCTCTATAAAAACATCATCAACGATTAATATAATCGATGATATTTTGTTACATCCTGAGTTAGAAGAAGCTGTATATGATGATGATGCAAGATTGTTTAATTCTCAGAAATATCATTATAATTAATAAAAATTATTAAATAAAACAGTATTAATTTCTTAAAAATGTTTTTTATTTATCCATAATAAACCAATCATAAAGTAAATTTATAGTTTTGTGTGCACAATTTAAAGTATTATTTTTATGTAAATTACAATGTTATCGACATGAATTATTATTATATAAAGTATTCAAATTAGGACAAGAAAATTTATCCAAATCAATTATTACATTTGATAAAAAAATTTTTAGTACTGTCTTCTTATTTAATCCTTTCACCATAATTATACCATCACCAATAATACTTCGTAGATAGCTTTCTATACTTTCTTGTGGTAATAACTGTAAGTCGTACCTATTGTAACTATCATCCCAATCCAATCCATGTACATTTTTAGTACACCACTGCATATGTTTACGTACAATTGGAGAAAACCATGACGTTTTATTTGGTAATTGAATAAATACATGATGAGTGAATTTATTAGTCATATTATATATAGCAAGTTCTTTTGTAAAAAATTCACTGTTCTTATATTGAAAGCCTTGTATGTCAATTATAAACATTTTAAAAAATTTTTACAACACTAGTAAGTGGATTATATTTAATATGTCGGTCATGTAAGATAATACAATACGCACTAGTTTTCTCAGGTATGTTAGTAGACGTTTCGAATTCAAGATGTATATCAACAGCACCGTTTTTTATTGTTTCACTCTGATGACTGCAGTCAATGACTACAATAGGTGCTATATGTTCATAATTTATAGGAGACAAGCATGGTTCTACGTCATTTTTGTAGTAGTAGTAGTTGAAACTGCGACTTAATAACTTATGAAAAGAATTTTACGTTTTAAAAAGTTTATTAAGATAATTTTGTGACAACTAAATACGTCTGACCGATTTGAGGTCTGTATTAGAAGTGTCTTTACAATTTTATCAATGTGTACAACTCTTAAAACTAGAATAGTAATCACATTGCAAAGTTTATCAATGGACGTGCCGTTTCCCGGTTGACGGTGAACTTCTCACGGGAACGACCTTGCGTGGACATATAACTGTTTATCAATGGACGTGCCGTTTTCCGGTTGACGGTGAACTTCTCACGGGAACGACCTTGCGTGGACATATAACTTCTCCGTCGCTAAGTCGGAGACATTCACGAACTTAAAGTGAGTGGATGATCTCTGGCTGTATCCATTCCCATCTGACCTTCATTGGTGGCCCTGGATATCTTCTTTCCTCGTTTGATGCATTTATATAACAGAATAATACCTATAACTATTAATACAATTATTATTAATACTGTCCAAATTGTTATAGGCCCTTCATGGAAACCAACTTCAGTAACATCTTGTAGCTCAGATTTTAGAATTTGGAGATTTTCATGTAACCGTGTTAAGTTGTTGAAATTTATTACTTGTAATTCCTTTTTAACATTTACTTCATTATATACTTCGAATTTTATATTGACTTTAGGGATTTTGATGAATTTATTTTCTTTATACGTTGATTCCAATATTTTGAGAAGATTGTTATTAATTTTTGCAAAACAATTATGTAAAATTTCTATTATGTAAGTACCCTTTATTATTTCCATTTCTCTGTCATTTCCGCAAAGTTTTGTTATTTTGATTTGACTTGGCGCAACTACCAACCATTGATTTTGTTGTAATTTTATTATTTCTAAATGTTTGTATTTTACTTTCTTATATTCGCAGGTACTATAGTCGTTCGAAAATGTTAGTAACTGAACTTCACAGGGCGAATCTTTTTCTATCCATTTACTTTGTTGATGATCACAGATAAATTCTTCATAATTAATAGCGAGGCATTTTCTATCTGAATTTACATACTTTTTGTCATTGATAACTAAATACTGGGTTTTAGGTTTGATATAAATATATTCGGTAGAATTATAATGGAGAGGAAAGGGATACAATTGATAATAATTATATTGATCGGACTCAACGAGTGGGATTTGGATAATAAAAGTGATTTCTTTGTTTTTAATATAAGCCTTTACTTTTATTATATTTTCGATTAAATATAAATTTTCTATCTTTGCATCGATAGGTAACTTTAGATTTTCTGGTACTGATAAATTTGCTAATTCATTTATTAAATCTTGTGGTTTGATTATTGAAGAATGAAACACTTGTTGTTTAGCGAACGTTAATGCATTTGTAATGGTATCCAATATCTCGTTTACTATATTTGTTAGTAATATCAATTGATCGAATACTATATAGACAATTGTTCTATTTCCAGTAATCTGTGAAACTTTTGTCTCTAACGATTTTAGTCTATTTTCTAACAATATCTGATTATCTTGTATTATTCTAACGGTATTATTAAAAATTTCAATTGATTTTGTAACTAGAGTAATTTGTTTCTGTGATACTTCCTTTATTTTATTTTGATTTTTTATTATACCTTGTATTACCTCATCGTACCTTTTAGCATCTTCTTCGTCCAAATTACCTGTTACTGCTTTTACGATATTACCGAGGAAATTAAATGCTCCTCTTACTATTCTCTTATGTTGATTCGGTAAAATTTGTCCAAGTTTTAATTTCATTAATTGGATTTCGTATTTTAGGATATTTCCATAATTTATTATTTCCATATTCCTAATATCTTCCCAATCTTCTTTATTTAATAACGTATTCATATGATTAAACTGATTTTCTATTTTGTTTATTTCTTCAATTAAATTGTCCAAGTTATAAATGTTAATAAAATTCCAATATGTTTGTATATTTTGTGCGGTTCCTAATTTTATACGTAGTAATTCTGTCGTGTTTTTCATTTCCATTATATTAATGTTTCCTCTTGTTCCACAGACGAGGAGTCCGTAGAATCTGGAACAACACCATGTTTTAGATTTTTTGTATGGACTTTTCTTTCCTTATTTTTCTTATCAATAAGTATCGCGTTGTTATCTTCGTTAATTCGTTTAATTTTAAACGGGCCTTGATATGTTTCTGAAAGTTTATTTCTATTTAACATTCTAATATATACTTCTTGGTCAACTGTGAATGGTTTGATTTTAGCGTTTGCGTTTCTTTTATTTATTATTTCTGTTTTACTTTCTTGCATTTTATTCCCTAATCTTTCATATAATAATCGTAAACGATTCGAGTGGTTTCTCACATAATCACAATAATATTTATATCATAATAAATTTCGAAAGGATCTCTTAAGTTTCGTATGACCCTATGTTAATTCCAAAGGTGTTAAATTTGTTGTTGCATGTATAGAATTTATTATGTGCGATAATGGCAAGTTTTATTATTAACTTTATTTCTTATTCGTTGTGTCCGTTGATCTTTGCTTTGCTCGTGTAATTTTTTATTTTATTTTAACAAGATATCCGAATTATGTAACATGCTATTTATTACATTTTGCATATTTTCTTGTTGATAAACCTAGGTGCAGTAGATAAATTTTTTCGTTGTAAAATAATTAATTGGCCTCTTCCTTTTGAGATTTGGTTGTTATTAATTTTTCTTTGTGATATATTATAAGCTTGTTCACATAAATAGCTGTTTACTTGTTGGAAATTATATTTATAGCGTATTATATAATTGAAATTGTTTGAACACTGAGGCAAAATGTAATTATTTTTATTATAAATATTACTTTCTCTGTTGCAATTCTTGCCTTGATTAATATTGTCTTTAGGAGTAATATTGTTATTTTCTAGAGCTATGTTATTGTTATCCGTATTATTTGAAACATCTTCGGTATTTTTGGGTTGCTCTTGTGAAGGATGAGACGGTGGTTGGTTGAGCTTATTTATTACGTCTGTTTCTTCTAATACGTTCTCTTCACATTCGTTCACTGGAGTACTGAATTTATTATCTTCATTGTTAATCTCTTCGATGATGTCTTGTTCAAGAAACTTGTTGACTTGTCTTTTTATTTCCTCTTTCTGACCTGGAGGTTTCCTATATGGCTTTATATAAATTGGTGTTTCATCTTTCATATTTAGCTGATGCTTTACATCATTCGTAAACGTTAATGGTAATCGATTATCATAAAAAATGTCTTTAAATTTAATGCATAGTTCTTGTATTGATTTATTTTCTTCTTTATTTAAGTGATCTAACCTAACTTTATTAATTACATTTTCATATTGCATTTTTTCTATTTGTCGCAGCGTATCGCGAATAATTTTATTTACTGGCGATTTTTGTTCGTACGTTTCAGTCAAAATTGGATGTACTAAGTCTATTTCTACATTATGTTCATTGAAATTTATAATTTCGGTGACTGCTTCAAAATCTTTGGCATTCGTAAGAGAATTAGGTATCTCTACACCTGGAGCTATTATTTGATGACTTATAATAATATTCGAACAATTTCTCGTAACAGGAATTTTAACTATTTTACGTTCTCTAGGTCCTATACTAATTTTATTATCCTCAAAATATATAGGGATTTTTCCAAACTTAGTTTTTAGAATTTTGTTTACTATATCAATATTTGCGCCTAACTGTTCTAATAATGATATGCCAATTAAACCGTCATATTTATCAGAAAAATCAAATACATGAAATTTATGTACCTGTGGTATCGCTTTGAACGTTTTTAAAGACGGAATTTCTATAATATACTCATGTTTGGTTTTAGCATGTGCCGTTTGCACAGTAAAAGGTTCATATAAAAGATAATCATAAAAATATTCGCTTGCTTTTTTCGTACTTATCATTGACCTAGATGCTCCCGTATCTATTAAAAATTTAGCGTTTATTTCCGATAACATTATAAAAGGTAATTTTTATGTCGTCTGCGTGTTAAGTTTGATTTCTTCTAAGTCTTCTTTCATGTAGCCGGAGGCTATTTCCCGAAAATTTTCCTCTTCTTCAGCTTGCGGTTCGTAATATTCCTCCTCTTGCTCTTCTCCGATGTACTCTTCTTCTGTATACTCTGCAGGGTAATTTTCTTGAGAACACGACGGTTGGTCCATGTCGTCTTGGTAGTACAGTTCTTGTGAAAACCAATTAGGTTGTTCTGCTGCTCTCGAAGGTTGCTGAGGCTGTGTTTGTCTCGTTATTCTTGAGCTATCTACCTCCATAGGCATCTGTCGCGGTTGTCGCTTTTTGTCTATTTGACCTGGTGATTTTGAAAATCTGAAGGATGGTGGTCTCGTGGGCGTCATCGTCGTAGTTTTGGTTTGCTGTTGGTGCCATTGTGGTCTGAATGGTTGCTGGGGCCGTTGATATTGTGTGAATGGTCTTTGTTGTATTTGCGTGGAGAATTGCGGTCGTGGTGATTGTTGAACATATACAGGCTGATATGTAGGCATTTGGTGCTTTATAGGTACGATTTGAGGTACTATAGGTAAATGTCGCGAAATTGGTTTTACCTCGGTGCGATTTAAATTATGAGGTCGTCTAGCGTAATAATTGGAGTTTTCCTCTTCAATTACATACGTCATAGCTGTTTCTAAATCTTGCGGTTGTCTAGTTTTAACGCGAAAACCTATTTCACCTATTATTTCTAATCCCCTAATATAAACTCTGAGCGCTTTATTTTTATAAAATTTGTTTTTAAATTCCCTACTGTTCGCATCTTTTTCTGTTAATTTAACTTTAGATAACAACAAATTTCTTAAATTTTTTATTCTAATACCGAAATTATAGGCAAGTAGAGGGACATAGCCGATTCTAGCACCTCCTCATGTTGAACCTCCTCATTGCCCTTGACCTTGCATGTGGCACAGCCCAAGGGCAATGAGGAGGTTCTACATAAGGAGGTGCTAGACTCGGCTATGTCAAGGTCATATGAAGGTCACATCAAGGTCATATCAAGGTTATATCAAGGTCATGTCAAGGTCAAGGATATCACAAGGTCAAGGGCGCGACAGTCAAGGTCACGACAAGGTCAAGGGTACGGCAAGGTCAATGACACAACAAGGTGAAGGGTACGACAAGTGGAGGGAGTTTAAGGTGCTATTTAAAAAACGTGGAGAACGTATTCGCAAATAGTGTAATCCTTAACAATATTATGGAACTATTACATAGAAAATATATTTTTTTCTGTGAGTGAGTTAACAGAAGAGGAAGAAGATGAAATAATACAACACATTTTGGAAAGTATTGGTGAAGATGAGGAAAGTGAGGAAGAAGAAGAAAGTAATAATGAAGAAAATAATGATAATGAAGAAAATAATGATAATGAAGAAAATAATGATAATGAAGAAAATAATGATGATGAAGTAATTTTCGATGATGTTGATGAAGTAATTTTCGACGATATTTTTGAAATAGAGACAGTGATACTTCTAGCAGAACTAGATAATATCAGTGATTTTGAAAATAATTAAGATGACCAATTATTAGTGTTTATTTATTTTATTATTTTGTTATTAGTGTTAGTTAAATACAGTAGTAGCAGTAGTAGTAGTACAGCGATGGAGTTGAAGATCTGATAAATAAATATAATCAGAACATGTTCCATTTACTTTTAATAAGCAGCAGTAGGTTCTATAAGTACATATAAATAAATTTGCGGAGGATAGTAGATGTAGTACAGAAGTTGGTTCTACAGTCAAAAGTAAGCTTGAGGAGGTCCCCACACTCGAAATCGTGCTAAAGCGCAGGTTTACCGATAAGAGGTTTATAAAGAGACAGTTGGTGTATGCCAGCAACAGTTCATTGCAGCTGTTCATTTCAAAGTGTTCATTTAAAGAACCTAAGATGTTTGATTGTGAGTATTGTGGTAAACAATTTTCTCGTGGAGATAACAGAAATCGACACATGTTAAGTTCTTGCAAAGGCAAGAGAATAAAAATCAGTGATAACAATCCAGACTTATGGAAATGTGAAATCTGTGATGTATACGTGGAGAAGAATTGTTATACTGCACATATTTGTAGTGCCACGCATCGAAATAAAGCGTTTGTAATAGTTGACGATGGTGTAAGAAGAAGTGTATCCACATTCGCAGGAAGAATAGTAAGTTATCAAATATCTGATTCGTCTCAAATATATGTTGATATTATCAGAGAGACGTATCTGATTATATTTCAGGTTGGACTTTGAGCAATATTATACATTTGGAAGTGAACATAAATAAATACAATCCTATGAGAGGATCAAGTTATGTGGACTTGCCACCATCAATAAAGAAGAAGAAGGCCATTATAAATATTCAAAATGTTGACAATGCATGTTTCGCTTGGGCGATTACTTCAGCGTTAAGAGTGCCAGGTGGACTTCCCCAAAGACCTTCTTCCTATCCCCATTATGATACCGTGGCTGATTTTACTGGTTTAGATTTCCCTGTCCATTTAAAAGACATTGTTAAGTTTGAAGAAAAGAATAATATATCTGTAAACGTATATGGTATCGAGGAGTATTTCGATGGTGCTGTGACGGTGCATGATATAGTGGGACCTTTATATTTTACGAAACAAAGGAAAATAACTCATTAATTTTTTACTTCTTTCTGCGAAAGAAGGGAATTTACACTATTGTTGGATTAAGAACTTGTCTCGACTTGTTTCGGCCCAAAAATCACAGCGTGGACACCAAAAACATATATGTGAAGGATATCTAACTTTTTTTACATCGTTAGAAAAATTACAAAGACATGAACATGAAGATTGTAAGCAGGTGAAGGCGGTGTTTCCAACTATGAATCTGAAGACGAACAAATATGGCGAAGAAGTTCCGGAAAATATATTAAAATTTGAAAAATTTGAAAAGCAGTTAAGAGTTCCTTTTGTTGTGTATGCTGATTTTGAGGCAATATTAAAACCTATTGATATGGTAGAACCGGATCATGTAAATCCTTATAGTGTGAAATGTTTCGAACATCAGCCACATTCTTTCGCTTACTATATAAAATGTTCGTTCGATGAAAATTTGTGTAAACTGCGCACTACCGTGGACAAAATACACCTAAAACGTTCATGACAGAGTTGGAAAGTGATGTAAAATTATTATATAAAAACTATTTGAGTAAAATTGTGGAAATGAAACCCTTAACTGAAGAAGAGTGTTATAATTATGAGCAAGCGAGAAGTTGTCATATTTGTGAAAAAGCACTAGATGTGAATGATAAAGTATGCGACCATGATCACATGACTGGATTATATCGAGGTGCAGCACACATGGTATGCAATATAAATTACAAAGAACCTCGCTATACTCCAATCATAATGCACAATTTATCGAATTACGATACACATTTATTTGTAAAATCCTTAGCATTGGACAAGGAAGAAATAGATGTTATTGCCCAAAATAAAGAAAAGTATATATCATTTTCTAAGAAAGTATATGTTGGCGATAGAATTGACTGTAATGGTAAGAAGAGGAAAGTCTTCCATAAATTGAGATTTTTAGATTCATTTCGATTTATGAGTTCTTCTTTAGATAAATTATCATCTTATTTAGAGGATTCTCAGTGTAGAGAAGTGTCAAGATATTATATGGGTGAAAAATTTAATTTATTACAACGAAAGGGCGTCTTTCCATACAACTATGTCACCTCATTTGAAAGTCTATCTGTGACAGATTTGCCCAGTAAAGATAAATTTTATGATATATTATCTGATAGCGAAATTAGTGATGAGGATTATAGTAGAGCCGTTCGAGTGTGGGATTTATTCGAATGTCAATCTCTGGGGGAATATAGTGATATATATCTACGATCTGATGTTTTGCTACTAGCAGATGTTTTCGAAAATTTTCGAAATATTTGTATGGACAATTACAAGTTAGATCCAGCACACTATTTTACGGCACCAGGTCTTAGCTGGGAAGCGATGCTACGAATGACAGACGTCAATTTAGAATTATTAACAGATGCGGATATGTTTCATTTTTTCAAACAGGGCATACGTGGAGGTGTCAGTATGTGTTCTAAAAGAATAGAGGTGGCAAATAACGAATACTTATCACAATTTGATCCATCAGAACCTAAGAAATATATATTATATCTTGATGCGACGAATTTGTATGGTTATGCTATGACGTCCAAATTACCAAGCGGTGAATTTGAATGGTTAACGAATGAGGAGTTAATGATGCTGGATGTTCAAACTTTGGAAGACGATGGGGATAGAGGGTACGTTTTCGAAGTAGATTTAGAATATCAAACAGCCCTTCACGACCTCCACAATGATTATCCCTTCTGTCCGGAACACGTTATACCACCTAATTCTAAACATCCTAAATTGATTCCAAATCTTTCAAATAAATCGAATTACATTATTCACTATACGACTTTGAAACAATGTTTGAATAATGGTTTGAAACTAAGTGGAATTCGACGCGGAATTAAGTTTAAACAAAGTAATTGGTTAAAGGGATATATTGATTTTAATACAACGAAACGAAGTGAATCGAATAATGCATTCTACAAAGAATTTTACAAGTTAATGGTGAATAGCATATTTGGAAAAACTATGGAAAATGTTGAAAATCACGTTAATATTAAATTGGTTTCCCATTGGGAAACAATTAGAAACAGATTGGGTGCGGAGGCATATATTGCAAAGCCAAACTTTAAATCCAGTAAAGTATTTTGCAACACGTTAACAGCTATCGAATTGGCTCAAGTTCGAGTAGATTATGTAAAGCCTGTGTACGTAGAATTCACAATCCTGGAAATAGCTAAAAAGATAATGTATCACTTTTTCTATACCTTCCTTAAGCCTTTGTATGATTCGGACATTACACTGCTCTACACAGACACAGATTCTCTAATTATAAGTGTACGAAATTATAATGTATATAATGACATAAAAAATAATTTAGATATGTTTGATACTTCATCTTTTACTGAAGGGAACTTATTCGGAATACCACGCAGTTCACCTAGGCTCGGTAAAATGAAGGATGAATACGGCGGAGGTATTATTGAATGCTTCTATGGTACAGGGGCCAAAGCTTATTGCTTGAAAGTCCAAAATAAAACGGTGAAGACGGCGAAAGGAGTCAAAAAATATGTTATTGATAAGAAATTGTCCGTTGCACATTATAGAAGTGTAGTTGAAGAAAATGAAACTCTTATGCGGAAGATGTACGTATTTAGATCAGATTTTCACACGATTTACAGCGAATTGCGAAATAAAGTAGCGCTCACATCAAAAGATGATAAACGATATATTCTCCCAGATAGAGCTTCTACCTTAGCGTGGGGTCATTATAGAACAGAAGAATTAGAACGTGAAGCAAATTTGCAGAAATTGATTACCGAATTGATGGATTACCAATCTACAATTGACTTCAGCTCCTAATTTGCTTTCCTATCTGTACTTTTTCCATTATGTGTACTTTGAACTTATTACTTATGTAAAATAAAACACTGTATTTGATTTATTTTTCTAATTAGCTCTCTCATATGTATGCTTCTTAAACTGTACTACCTCATAACATGCATACTATGAACTGTATCATAACTTATAAGAAATATAACACTGTATTTAATTTATTTTTTGTAATTAGCTCTCATAACTGTTTCATGTGTACTCTGAACTGTATTACTACTACTTCTTGTAAAATAAAACACTATAATTTATTTATTTTTTTATTATTTCCCTAATTTCATTCGAAAATTACATTCTACAATACATTATCCTTGGATATCCAGGAGTTGTGTGATGCAGGCATACCAACCATTTGACAAGAACTTGATTCTTTTTTCGACGTATAACTTTCTCAACCAGATAAACATCTGGATGTCGAACCTTTTTTAATTCTTCTTCGTAAAAACCTCCGAGAACATTCTGCTTTTGAGAGTCTTGCAATATATACGTTCTCGGATATGTATTCTGGACTTTGCTTATCGTGAATATTTCATTGGTCCAGTTCGGAGTATAAATTTTAGAAAAAACGTGTCTATGCTTACTGATACGCACATGATCTCCCCTTCAAATTTACCAATTCTAGGGTCACCAATTTTTATGTGACTGTACACCGATTTTTGAATTGCTTTGGCATTCCTTTGGTTTACTGCAACAGGTTTGTATCCCGTTGTTCTGTGAACTGTATTGTTGTAAATGTTGACCAACTGTTGCAACATACCAACCCACCGGTAGTTACCGTTGAAGCTGAACTCCTTCCACATTTTATTTTTAATCGTTCTATTAAAACGCTCAACAATAGAACTTTTTAAATTGAAGTAAGTGGTGTAGTGATTAATGTTATACTTATCCATGATCTTCTTAAACTGCCTGTTAAAAAATTCTTTCCCTTGATCGCTCTGAATATTCCTTGGAATGTTTTTCTTTCCTGAGGAGAGTATGGATTCCATAGCCGCTGACACTTCTGCTGCTGTTTTATTTTTTATTGGAATCACCCACGCAAACTTTGAAAATGTATTTATGCATACGAAAAGATATTTGAAATTATCGTTTTCTCGAGCATAAGGTATCATTTCAACCAGATCGATCTGGAATAAGTCTCGTAGTCCTTTTATTATGACTCTCCGTCGTCTAAAATTTCGTCGCGCAGGTGCGTGTAGTTCATTAACGACATCCCTTTTAAGTGATGACATTTCCTTCGACGACTACTTCTGCAAACACTGGCTCTGTTTCTTTCGGTACAGGATATGGACCAATGTACTTCAATCGCAATTCCGCGTTGATGTCTATTGATACTGCAGGATGGATGAGAACGATGCTGTGAGCGTTAACGGACAGTCTCACTAATTCATCGTCGGAATACTTAACTGCAACAATCTTTCCACTGTATAGTTTATTCCTATATAACTGCGTTTGCTTTCGACGCGCAAGAGTTATAAAGTAATATGCGTCCTGCCCAATACGTCCATTACTCTGCAGTTGAAAAACATATTTTGAAGGTTCCCTTTTTGGAGGAGGAACATATAATTACGAGTAAGCTTTTCCAATTCCTTCTTGAATTTAGGGTGTTTTAAAAAATTTGCTACTGCATCTTCTTCCGCTAAATGCCTTCTGACGATATGTTTATGTATGTGTCTTCCAAATTTATCTATTGTCATCGTAATACTCTATCGGTGTCGATATACTAACTGCTTTATAACTATGCTGCTCAACCTATTTAATTATTTTTGATTCCTGCAATTCCTCAATTATTGCAGTGATTTCGTTATCATGACCAGTATGTCCGGCATCCTTGGACGCCATCAGTAACTTCAATCTGTCGCACAATTCATTTACATCATCCCAATACTTATATTCCACAATACTCTTAGGAACAACGATCTTTCGCAACGGTAATTTTTTTGATAAACCCAATCCTGTTTTCCAAGTGCGGGTCCACCAAACTTCTGTTTTTTTCCTTGAACAATAGGTTTAATAATTGTCGTATATTTATAATATTTACTTGCTGCATATTTCCGAGCCGGATCGTAATCAACTCTAGCGGCGTGAGTATCATTTAAAATGAATTTATAATTCTTAGCGTCAGCATATTGAAACTTTCCCGGTCTCTTCATAAACAGTAGCTCTAGTAATCCCTTAGTAGCCCTATAAGTAAATTCACCGATTATAATGTTGGGTCCATCAAACCTAATATTTGCATTTCCAATCATCAGGTCACCATCAACTTCGCGTACACCATACTTCTCATCGAATTCTTCTTTCTCATCCGTCATCAACCCCATAAGATAAGGTCGTAGAGCGGGGTCATGATCTTTTAGCGCTGCCTTAACTACATCCGTTTCTAACAGAGTCTTATTTAACGACTTATTAGTAATTATTGACTTTGACGGACGCGTTTTCAAAAGCGATAGAGCGTGAGCCCTTGACTTATCCAACTCAAGGCTTTCACTAGAATCTAATTCATCACTTCGTTCCTGCTCTTCATCACCACCCTTTGGAGTCTGTGGCAATTGTTCCCCGATATATTCATCTTCTAGAAATGTGGGCTGGCTGAATGTCTCAGACATTCGAATTTTCTTTTTAAAATCTGATGAATTTGTAAGACTGGTTTCTCGTGGAGGTGTTCCGGCGAGATACACACTTCGTTGTTTTGTCGGAGAAGAATGAGTGGATGGGCTGAACCATGACACGTGTCGTTGCTGTCGTTTACGCGGTGTACTTTGTTGTCGTAAAATTGACGTTCCTGGTATTGCCACATAAGATTTTTCTGATATGATGTCTGACCAAGATTCTTCTACTTCTTTAGAAGCGTGCGCAGAATCAGTTCGTCCTCGAGTTATATTACTGGAAGCTAATTTGCTAGCGATTTCAAGTAGCGGTTTTGCTATGGGCGCATACAGAATATTTGTTTCTCTCTGAGATTGTGCAATGTCAGCCCGTAATGTTCTTAACTTTTGTTTAAGAGCTTCGCGAGCTTGTATTAAATCTCTTATGATTTTATTTTCCATGTACACTCTATAACGAATACCTGTAGACTGATATAAATATTCCAGTAATACATGTTTTAAACCCTAATGTACGTTACAAACTCCTCTTAATTAAAACTTAATAAACTTAAAGCACATCAAATTGTATACGATGGGAAGAAATATGTTAACTCTTCTCAGCCTCATTAATCTGTTTATAGGTGTATGTAAGTATCAAAACCTAAACGATATCTTCCATCATTAAATACAGAATCATTATCAATAAATAGCATACCAAACGATTTCTTCCAACACATTCTACAGATGTATAGAAATTGTTCATAGCTTAAATCATGAATGTGATCATTATAGATATGTTTCAAATTTGTACCGTCTTGTCGAAATAGTATTAACAAATTGGTATTATCTCTGATAAGTTGCTTTGGGACCGCACTGTATGTTTGCATTAAATAAAAACAATCTAAATTTCGGTGTCTACCATAAGAGAAAAAATCTTTTACGATATTCAAGTCGGCAGGTGGTATATCATCAAAGATAACGACAGAATAATCCGCCATTTGGTTAGGAGTAGGCATGTGATTAACATCAGTATACTCGTGGTAACCAATTTCAGGAACATTTTTCAATATATTTCTTAAGTATTCATACTTTTGCTGATGAAGAGATCTACAGCAGATGTAAATACTTTTGAAGCGAAACCCGTTAGGATGAAGTAATAGGGTTAAAAGGGCATTTGTTTTGCCACACCCAGAAGGTCCCACAATTAATCCTCGCTTAGATGAGCCACTGAAGAGGCTACTGTGTCGTATAAAACTCTTCGTAATTAATGTGGAATCGTAGTTGTGCACTTGTAGGGATAATTCTTGAGGTTCCAATTGTACAATATTTGGTTCAGCTCCACTCGATTCGATCGACATAATCGATTTGACTTCACAATAACGACTGAATTATTATTTCTCCGTGTGCGTTATATTATATGTTTAGGATTATCTTAATATTAGAAATAAAACAAAGAATATTATTTTATTTTATTTTTTTTTTTTTTTTGTGCCGCCACTATTTTTTATTTGTGGAAGGTGGCGGCGTCTTCCTAACCGCAGACCCCCGAACCCCCGACCGGCCGTGCCGACGCCCCCGATCAATTGTCCAGATCGGGGGACGCTGGGATGCCGGAAGCCCGCTGGAACGATTCGGCGAACCGTTGCTGCAGGGTTCTCCTCGTTGGCACCGCCTGCGGAGGAGTCATTGGACTCTGACTCTCCTCGTACCTCGGTGGCGGGTCCGGGGGATCGTCGACGTCCAACAGGGGGTCCAACGGTGCTGATATAGTTATGGTGAGCGGATAGTACGCTCTCTTGATGGTTATTTCAAGTTCCTGTAATAAGTAAAGCATTAAAGTTATTACATATCATGTAAACTATTGCAAAGCAGTTATAGGTGTAATTTTGCAGCCCCTACCTTGTCTGGATAGTTTTGTAGGAACTAGTACATTAGTATCGTGCAATGTGGGTGTTAACCCGGTCGATGCAGAATTGTTTACAATCGAATGTGATGACAAGTTGATGTATTAGATGGTTGAAAATGTTGAAAATAGGTTGTCCGATTGTTCGTATCGTATCAGTGTAGTCTCGCTCATGAAACTTGACCAATTAAACAATTAATTATCGAAAATACAAATCATTGTGGTGGAAATGATTTTTGATAATCAATCATGTCTTCAATCAAGCTTCCAAGTCGATTCAGCAGATCCTTCCTTTCCCTTTGGCGGGTTACATATGAGTCATCGGATGGACTGACGACATTAGTTAGGAAATGAAGAACCTTGTCTTGCTCTAACGAATAACCGTTAACCTGCCCCTTTAGCGAGATCACCTGCTGAAGGAAACTATCCGCTGACGAATTGCCCGCCAAATATCTAACACATGTGTCAGAAAACTGTTTACAATTCGCAGAGAAAGTTGCGAGTTCGGATGGTTGTTGTTGCCCACAGTGGAATTGTGAGGCAAACAACGACGCAGAAGCATTGGAAGGTGGAGCTGGAGAATCATTTGAAGGAGGAGCTGGAGAAGCATTGGCAGAAAAGTGTTCAGGAATATTTGCGTTGGGAGAAGGTATGGGGGACTGAGGAAGATCAGTTATTTCTGGAGCTGCTTGAGGAATTGCAGGTGGTTCAGTAAAAGAGCCGGTAACATTCATTTGAGGTTGGGACGCTGAAAAATGAGTAGTCTGAGACTGAGACAAGATTACTACAGATTCTGTGGTTAGATTAATCGTCTCCACAATCTGTGGTATTCTTGCCACCCCTCGTGTCACATTTACATCATCACACCTTTGCCTTCTTCCTACTGTATCGTCCGTGAGCAGTGTTCGCAGATTCGGCGCTCGAACCGCTCGAACACTAGGACTACAAGTTGTATAGGGTAAAGGTATATAGTTCTTAGTATTTTGTCCTCGTCGACTTTCGGTCCTCGTAGTGTGTTCTTGTCCTGTGGTAGAGATTGTAAAGTTTCTGTACATACGTCGTGGGCAGTCAGTTGGCGTCGTTGTACCCTATCCAATTTGTAGTACTCGTCCTTCGACAAATAAGGAGGAGGTTGCAAAGGTGGAACGGTAGTTAATTGTGACACGAAAGCAGGTGGATTAACTTCTGCCGCAATACCTACTTCAACAGTAAGCGGTAGGGGTCGTACCGCAGAAGTAGATGGAACTGCAGAAGGTAATTCAACAGACTCCGATTGTCGTCTAACGTCTGTCTGACGGGATGATTCACCCAGTTGTCTTTCCAGTGAGAACATCCCCTCGAAGTCTACATTTTCAACATTTTCAAAATGATAAAACCACTCGTTATTAGTCTAAAATAAAAAAGGTAATTAACTATGACAAATGAATGTGAAGAATTTGTAAATTTAAATTATATTCTCTATGCAATTACAAAAAGTATTTAAATTATTTTCTCGCTGCAATAAATAATTACTCACACCCAGAAAATTATTTCAATGCTTAATGTATTAACCATAAATCGTTCCGTATAATCGGAACATAATACAAAACTCGAAGTAAACTGTAGCTGTAATTTTAATGTTCTTTTTACCTAATAGTGATATTAATAATAATAAAAAGAAAAGACTAAATGTAATACAAATATTATGTAATTGCACTCACCATTATCTTACAAGAGGATACTTTGTGGAATGATTGCCAAGTCGAATAAAGGGAGTATATATATATATATGATAAAACCAAGGTTACAACACGTCACGTTGTAAAAACAATTATTTTTTATACGTCTGTCAGCAAATATGGATAATTTAGTTGTTTACAGAATCAATGAATGTTAAAGATTTTTTATACGTCTGTCTGCTATTATGGAAAATAAGTTGTTTACACAATTTGTGAAGGTTAATGTTTTTTTATTTTATTTTTAATTTATTTTAAATTTTAATAACTGTTTAAATAATTTTAAAATCAAATACAAATTTAAAAAGAAATATAATTTAGTTGTACTCACCATTATGTTGATTATGTGAATGATTTATAAGATGTATAGACGCTGTATTTATACCAAAAAATACCTATGTTAGAACACGTCACGTTCTTGAAATAACAATTTTTTATACGTCTGTCACCTATTATGGAAAATTTAGATGTTTATAGAATAAATGAAAGGTCAAAGGTTTTCTATACGTCTGTCTGGTATTAATAAGTTGCTTACATAATTTGTGAAGGTTACGGTTTTTTATTTTTTTTTTAAATTTATTTACGTCTGCCTGCACAGTGCACATGAAATGTACATATAGTTAATATACTATTGTTTGTGAAATATAAGGTGTTTTATTTAAGTGTAATAGTGCTGTTAATAAGTTGTTTACACAATTTGTGAAGTATTGTTTATTTTTTTAAATTTAGTTTCCATTTTTAGATGTGGTAGATGTGAAAAGGTAAAAAAACAACTTAATTTTTTTTCGAAAAACGTACATTTTCTGTTATTCTAATGTTTCGATCTTACCCCTCCGCATCCCATTTTGTTCTTTATATTTTTCTCTATTTCTTGTACCCAATTTTGAGTCTCCTACCCCATTTTTTTTGGAGGGAGGAAATTTCCCCTCCAATTTTTGTTTTGCCCTTACTAACCGAAAACCCCAAAAAAACAAAAAAACTTTATTTTCTCGAAAACTACTACGATTTGAGCTGTGTGACTTTCCTGTAGATCGTCGAACTTGCTTCCACAATTTATTGTTAGTATTACTTCTCATGTTGCTTAAAATTTGTTTGTAGTAGTCACTGTTTTCTTCTTAATCGTAAATAAACTGTTAACTCTTCACCTCTCAAATCAATTAATCGTCCGTTCTGATTATAATATTCGTTAACATGTTCACATTCACGGGCATATAAATGTTCTCTTGCGGAACTTCTATTATTTTAAACCCTGGTGGAACATTCGGATGAAAATGATATAAAACATGCGACAACTCCCCGTTAATATATGAACCAGCAACTACATTACACATAATATCGATGGCACTCATTTTATTAATATCAACCACCTCATCACTGGTCCTCGGAATATTTCCTTGTATTTGAACTTTTCCAAAGCCTAGTAGAGAACCAATTGAATTTTCTACAGTAAAATCGATATCCACTGAAGACTTAATTAATAGTTGCTTTCAAGGTATTATTATTTGCGCTTAAATTAAAAAAATTCTTATCATCTGTACCGAGACGCACTTGTTCTTCAATATACTTCTCTAAATCTGCTACGTCATAAGTACCCTGTGGAACTAATATATTCTCCCAATTCCCGGGCTTACCCGGGGCTATAGCATAATATCGAAATACATTATTCTCCGATGTAACATTTGAAATAGAATTATAAGTTTGCAAACTCAACATACACATTTCAAAGTCACCATTTAAATATACAGGCGGATTCAATACACATGTCAACTGTGGTCCTTCTCCTGATAAAACAAAAGCCAAATTATCCGCATCACCATCACGTTCCATTTTATATACATACAGCAATTAAAATTAAATTAACAAATTAAATAAAAATTAAATACATACAACAGAATTTACTAAAAGAAACTCGTTCTCAACTAATGAATCCTTTCAAAAAGAATAAACGCAAATGTCCACAATTCACAGTATTCAATTCTTGATATCTCTTATAGTTATATCGTATAACGCCACCCGCATTCGATAATAAATAGTTTTCGACCTCAGTCGGAGGTCTTAAATCACCATAACTATCGAAATACTTTACTATATCGTCATGCTTCATATAAGCTACCCAATGAGTATCTTCTCCAACATTATCGTCCAAATTAACTATTCCCTTTTCTCTTTTGCGTATGATTGCTGGTAGGACATCTCTACTAAATATACCCCGAAAATTTCTTATTTTCCATCCTCTAACATATTTCCATAAATCGACTTCAGTTAGAGGTCTTCGGGGTAATTTGCTTAACCGTTTTTTGAAACATTTCCACTGGGTAAATATACGCCACAACCAGATTTGTATGGTTTAATATATAACCCACTCCCAATTGATATTCCACACCCCGACTTATATGGTTTCACATATAAGCCGCTACCAGCTTTTGACTCCATAGCAGTATTATGGCGTTTAGTTTCTTCTAATCGATCTCTTGCAGCTTTAGATGAATTAACTGCATTCGCAATTGCTGCAGCACCTCCACCTAGCGATCCCAGGGCACCCAAAGCTGCAAATAACGGAATTAATGGTAAAAAGCCACCCTTCTTTGGTATTGGAATAATTCTCGAACGAGGTAATAAAATTTTCTTTCCAGACTTCCTCAAACTCCGATATGCCACTTTTGCATTTTCTAACATTCCTTTTCTACTGCCCGCCCATTTTATTGCATTACGTGCAATTCTCATTGCCTGCATAAATAATATAGAACCACCCACAAAATTCCGTTTCATGTTTCTACTCCTTTGTCTATTAACTGGTTTACTGTGTCGAGTCACTCCTTTTCGAACCCGTCTCCTCACACCCATACCTAATTTTGTTTTACCTTTCATAGCACCAGCAACTATAACAGAAGATAATTTTTCTCCAACTCGAGCGTCTGCATTCTTTAATCGTTTAATAGCAATGTCATACAATTTTTTATCCGCTATATGTCGCTCTGATAAATCACCAGATTTTGAATAAGCTATATCGTGCTCTTTGCAAGCCTCATCTAAATCATTCACGCCTTTATCACCTCTCTCCAATCGCTCTTTTAATTTCGTTCCTGGTCCACAAAATCTATACCCTGGTATATGTAGTTCTACTGGAAGCTTATTTATTATTGTATTCAATAGGCCGCCACCTTTCCTTCTGCCTTTTCGATTTAAACTACACCGTTTAACCAAATTCCCCATCTTTTATAGGCAAACGCTTTAATGTATCTATCATAAGCGATGGTTCACACTTTAACACAAAACGCTCTCAATTTTTATATTTATACACACTCTCTTTTCTCTTAATTTGCAATTATAACTATCATACAACAACCTCTACACTTTAAATAATTCAATATACTTAGTTCCTTAATTTCTACTCATAATATAAAATAAGAGACTGTATTCATAACATAATTTATTATTATTAATTTTTATATGTACATATAATTTCAATTACGATTTCTTCTTATTAGATCAATATCCTGGTAAACTTTTTGAAGATGATTTACCAACATCTCTTTTGTTATACACACACATTCTAGAGTTGATCCCTGCAAAACTTTCTCTATTTCCATATTCAGATCCCCTCCACTTACAGATAGATATTGAATAACATCCTTATAAAATTCATCATACTTTAAGTTTCTTAACGATTCCAACCGGGATTCCAGCACCTTTCTCACACGCCACAATTCTGACAAACCTTCAAATGATAAATACAACAAATCTCCGTCTTTGTCAATATTTAATATTCTGTTCTCCCCATCAAAACATTCGCTAGAAAGTTCTAAATTCGATATGCGCATATTTGGAAACTTTCCACCACAATAATCGAAATACTTCTTCAATTTCGCGCTCTGCATCATAAATTCTGCCCATTCTTCAGAATTAAAAAATATGCATTGCTTTCTCACACCAACAATCTTCACTATCGGTTTGAAAAAATTATCTGGTAATAAACCAACACATACCCACTTTGAATGACTTTTATTTAAAAAATATATGCTCTCTGCTACTAGAGGTAAATTCCATGAAGATTCGAAAACTAATTTTTCAGAACATCTGTCAAATTCTTTCCAAAAATTATCCATTTTTTCCACTTCCGAAAAAAAAATTTCTATCATAGGATCGAGCACTTTTTTCTCCATTACCTTATTAAAATGTTCTTCGTTAGAACTCACAATTCTTAATTCACCTTCTTCTAAACTATCTAAACGATCACAGCCACACTTACGCTTCACCGTTCCCATTATATATATACTGACTTCTTAACATCGCTGGATTTATATAGTAGCCCCTATGAACTGCCGCTGGCAAACACCAACTGCGTCTTTATAAACCTCTCATCGGTAAACCTGCGCTTTGATCTAGCACCTCCTCATATAGAACCTCCTCATTGCCCTTGAGCTGTGCCACAGGTTCACCTTATTTAAAATATATTATTTAAATCATATTTTATGTTTTAGTTTTTTCTTTTTCGGTATTCTAAATTTTCTAAATTGTTGGGTAATACTCTTTTTACAAACTGAGCAACACCTTGACCTTGGCATAGCCGATTATAGCACCTCCTCATGTAGAACCTCCTCATGTAGAACCTCCTCATTGCCCTTGAGCTGTGCCAGAGGTTCACCTTGACCTTGACCTTGACTTTGACCTTGACATAGCCGATTCTAGCACCTCCTCATGTAGAACCTCCTCATTGCCCTTGGGCTGTGCCACATGCAAGGTCAAGGGCAATGAGGAGGTTCAACATGAGGAGGTGCTAGAATCGGCTATGTCCCTCTACTAACACCTCCGATGTTAATATTAATGGCCCTATTAAGCTGGAGAATCATATCAATCGTTGCCAGTTCCTTTAGTATTTCCTCATTTGAGCCAACATTAGAAACTGATGAACTTCCCCCAATGCGAGACGTTAGAATGTCTGAAAGTTCTTTTAAAGTCGCAGTTATAATGTTGGGTCGTGGACTAGATGGGATATCTGATTGGGGCTGTGCTATTATGGGAAGAGCGGGTTGTGGGAACTGCGGTATTGTGGAAGGACCGGGTTGTGGAGATCTCTGACCGGGAGTAATATTAGAATGGATAGATAACGAAAGTGGAGAAGCAGGAGGAATGAGGGTATTGTGTACTGCATGGATTGGTGAAATTGAGGAACAATTAAATAATGCTTGGGAGTGCTGGGTAGATAAGGGGTTACCACTTAAATGAGGAGATACCAATATGACAGATGAGGTATCAATTGCCACTACTGACATCTCGCGTACCGCCACCGACTGAAGTTTTGGTGTTGGTTCCAAATTCGGTACTAAAACACGATTACCCACCGTTCGTCTACTACGCTCAAGGAGCTCTCGCAGCTTACTTGTACGCCTATTAATAGGTGTAGAAGAAGTCTTACTAGTTCGGCTTTTAAACCTATTAATTGGTGTAGAAGAAGTTTTACTAGTCCGGGTCTGTCTACGTTGCTCTCCATATATATCTTGTCGAGTAAGTCCTTGTTGACGTCGAGTAACGGTCCCTCTACTCAATGTAGAACGTGTAGTAGGCACACGATTGGTGTTTAATGGTGTAATAGTGCGAATTTGAGACGGTGCAGGAGTGGCAGTTCGAGACATCACCGTTATAGAATCTACAGCAGTTGGAACAACTATGTTATTAGAAGTCGTCGTTATAGTTGAAGAGGTTGTCATAGTAGCTGTAGTAGAAGAGGTCGTCATAGTAGTAGTAGTAGTAGTAGAAGAGGTTGTCACAGTAGTAGTAGTAATTACTACTACTACTAAGTTGCCTTCACTGCTTCCTCCCATTTTCTTCTATACCTTAAATCACTAGTTCTTAACATTTGGATGAATGTGGTCATTAGCCCTAATGATTGAGCCATTGATGTCTTTTTCTCTGGGTTCCAGCTGATACCTTCTAGTAGTACGTGATGAGCTCCATTTAACCCTAATGTTGATACCGGTGTTCCTTTGGGGTCTCCATCCTTATTCTTACCTGTGATTATTCTCCCATGTCCCATCCTAAGTTCTTTGAGTCTTAATTGGAACCCTGAAGCATATGTGAGATACGGGCTTATAGTACCTATCCAGTTGTTGGTGCTATCCTGATCAAATCTTTTATCTGCTTCAGGAGTCTGACCAGGATTGTTAACTCTCTGCCTGCATATGTTATGCAAAGTCATCAGTATGCTGGTTATTTGAGTGGATACATTTAGGTTACTTGAAAGTTTTACCATTTTGGTGTTATCTCCACCTGATATATGAGTTATAAAAGAGGAACATGAATGTATCAAAACTTTTAAGGATTTTACTTTAATATCCTCATTCAATACTATGTTTCTTCTCTTAGGATTAGGTAAGTCTTCACCTGTATCTATATCTACTGTTTGAAAAGATGGCATTTTTCTTTTTGGCCCTCTTTGAGGCTCTGTTTCAGTCACCTCAGTTTCGACTTCCATTTTAGCTTTGCTCGTTGGAACAATTATAATTGTTCCAACCACAATAGGAACCTTATCATGGGCAGCGGTATTTATAACGGTTACCGGAAACCTATCAAATTGTGTTTCATCTAACAATGCCTCATCAAAGTCGTCAATATCGGGTAAATTATCCATATCCACTTCATCAACAACATTTGTAGGGGCAGCGATAGATGGAACTGTTGATGGTGACCCATCAAAACGCGTTTCAGATACCGTTACCCTGTTGGTGTTATGATTGAGGAAGGAAGCATGGTTCAACGCTCGAAAGAAATTTAAATTGGACGAAGAAGGTTCGTTAAAGAAAATGTCGCCCGAAGCGTGGAAGTTATTATTATCCTAAAGAAAAAATTTTCGTCATGTGTGAAATACCCACAGTAAAACTAATGCATTGTAATTATAATTTTTGTGATTTGTTTGTAAAAGAAATGCAATAATAGAATATATAATTGGATATAATAAAGATAATAAAAACCAAAGAAAAGTAGAATAACTTTTTGGATTAATTTAAATCCCACATATATGTGATAGAATTAATAACAACGCCTAAATAAGATGTCTAGAGACCGGAATTATATTCATGGAAATTGCTCGAAATATTCGCATATATATGCACACAATTCTTAAAAAATATGAACTATTTGTATGGAAATATGCACCTTTTTATGCAAATATGCAGGTTTTTTTTCACAAAAGAAAACAATTATTCACATAATATTTTATTTTGTAAAATATACCTATATGTACATAAATGCGTATACCTACATTATACTTATCTACCTATGATCTACATCGAATCTACTTTCAAATGTTATTTATTGTTACCAACATTGGCATTATAACTTGTAACTAGATGCTTTTCAATATTTTCTATTAAAAAATTATGTCTTCTATCAGATAAAGTGTATTTATAACTAGAAAAGCTTCTTTCTACATCTACAGATGTTATTGGGGCATACTTAAAGCTACTAATTAAATTTGGATCTAGGCTGACATCAATATTTTCAAAATCTCAATTTAATATTTTTGCAACTCTTGATAATAAAAAATAACCATCATTTTTTTCAATAACTTGTTTAAATTTGTTACTTATAATTTGAGCTCTATTTCCTGTCACTTCATATATTTTTTTTTTCAAATTGCTCAACTAATCCAACAGACTGTATTAATGGCATTCCTTGAGTTTCTAAATTTAGTATAATATTGCTGACAAATTCATAATTGGTCTGGATAAATCCTAATTCAGCATTTAATGAATTTTTTATTAAAACTTCTTTGCACTTTCTAATGGCAAGACTAGCTGCATCGTCGAAATCCATAATTAGTTGCTTCAGAGGAACTAAATATTTTGCATAAAAAAGTGAAGCATTAAGCCATGTACCCCACCGCATAATTATTGGTTCTGGTGGTAAAGGAACATTGGGCAACTTTTCTCTGTACAATTGAATTCTCAATGGAGATTTTAGAAATATTTGTTTAATTACTAATTAAAATATTTACGTCTGGAAACTGATTCCTAATCTCTTCTGCCACTCTATTTAAACCATGAGCTAAGCAGGTCACATGAATTAAATTAGGATACAACACTTTGAGCTGTTGACCTGCTTTAACCATATAGGTTGCTGCATCTGTGAGCATTAACAAAATTTTTTCGGTTGGCACAATTTCCGGAAGAAAAAAATTCATTAAAGATTCGTTCACAAACCGTATAATTGTTTTATTGTTGGTTTTCTCTAACTGTTTACAGGCAATTAAATAAGATATACTTGGACCTGAATTACTTAAAGTACCAATAAGTAAATTTGCAATATACCTTCCACAAGAGTCGGTAGTTTCATCGACTATAAAATAAATGTTATTATTTTTAGTAATCTGTTTAATGTTCTCAATTGTTTCCAAATATACATCATTTACATAACGTTTGCGCATAGTGCTTTCGTCCGGCACGTTGAAACGAAAGTTTTTTTCTAAAAAAAATTTAAATACAGGATTTTGCAATTTATGAAGTGGGTGGAATGTTAGCAGAAAGTAAAGCTTTACACAATTCTGCACTGAATATTTCTTGTTCATTTTTCCTGGTTCCCGCCTGAAACGCTTGGGTTAAAGATTGTTGAGCCATTCTTGTTTCATTTATTCGTTTGGTTTTTTTCTTATGCATGTCGGTAGCAACATGTTGCGTGATTTGAAACTTACGATCACAGGCTATCTGTAACAAAATAAATAATTTTTCAGTTTAATGTGAAAAGAATTTCTGTAACAAAATAATACACTTCTTATTTAATTTTATGTAAAAGAAGTTTCTGACAATTTCTAAAAGTATACAAAAAAAAAAAAAGAAAGTGAATGAAAATTGAGTCCAAACAGGTACATTCTTCAAGATAAGTCATACATGCTATAAAAACAATGAAAACAAACACTTATCGTTTTCCCACATGCTTTGCAGAAAACCTTTTCGTCATTTAGAATGAGTTCTGGACACTGCTTAATCCAGGACGCCACCAAGTAGTTATTATCTTTTGGCGTATTTGAAGAACACTTAGCAACACGTACAAGACACTCGAAAAAACACCTTCGCACTGAATTCGAAAATGGTAATTTTTAGAGCTGTAGCAAACCGTATGTATTTGGTACTGAGTAACGGGTGCGCCATCTAGTACCGAATAACGAAACGTTACACACGAATGCATTTCGTTACTCGCATTTTTCGTAGTATGGGTACCTACACTGTTTCAGTTCACGCAAGTACCGTTGATGCGTGTATTGAAACGTTTGCTCATCGTATGTTCTACGGATGCGCGCGCTTATTCGGTGAATTTAAAAACGTACGTTACAAAGAGCGATGTTTGTTTATTAACTAAAGTATAATTTGGAAATTCGTCGTCCAAGTTTTTTACTGTTTATTAAAGGTATTGTGTGTGTAGAGAAAGTTTTAGATTGGAACAGAAGCAAGGTAAGAATGTATTTTTTACAAATTAGAATATGTATGTTTTTGTTTTTTATTATCGCGTATTTTCCCTTTTTTTTTGTTCTTATCTTAAAAGAGATATTATAATAAAGCTGCTCTAATGAGATTTAATTGTTTCTTGGATAACAAAAGCTGTTAATTATCAAATATGCAACAATTACAGATATATGCAAAATATGCGAAAATTAATATGCGTCAATCAATTGCAATTGACGTAATTCGGCTAGATACTGAAGGATTTAGTTGTCATATTAATGATAACTGATATGCAAATTTCATAAAATCCGGTCTCTAATGATGTCTTATTATAAATACAAAGTAACTTTCCATAATAGAATTTATAATTAGATATAATAAAGATAATTAAAAACCAAAGAAAACTGGAATAACACTTTTTGGATTAATTTAAATCCCACATATCTGTGAGAGAATTAATCACAACGCCTAAATATGTCTTATTAAAAATACAAAGTAACTTTCCAAAAATATAATATACATGTAATTAAATAATAAATAAATAAATTAGGAATAATAGAAAAAAATGCTTACCATTGTATGTATATAAGAAACAATGTCTGACAGTATCTTAAAATTGTCGGGTATTTATATGAAAGACGTTCACCATCTCCAAAACAACTTAAATGTGAAATCGAAAGTTGCATTAAAATGTCAGGGCGATAATGTAATACACTACTGTGAAAGCAAGACCAGACGGAATGTTCGGAGGTCAACAACTTGTAGGTCACCACATGAAAGATCAGAAAGTAAGGACAGACTGAAATATTCGAAAGGTTGACGACTTGTAGGTTACCGCACCGAAGTTCCCAATGCAAGGTGAGACCCCTTCACCCCCCCCCCCCCCCGGAGGGGGGGGGGGGGCGGGGGCTCAGAAGTGACAACCATTTCATGGAGAAAAAATCCTCCTCCCCCTCTGAAAGCCATGGGAAAACAAGTCATGTGAAAAAAAGTTGGCCAAACGCCTCCCCACGAAAGCAGCTCCGGGGGGAGGGATGATAGAGGGTTAGGAGGGGGGGGGTTCATGACGTACTTACATAATAACCCATGAGGTCAATGGAACCGTCACTATATATTGGTGTAATATACTTCGAAGTTGCTGTTGCACTGGGAGAAGGAATATTTTTTCTATGCATTTGTAATACTTCTTGAAATTTAGGATGTTTGAGAAAGTCTGAGACTACGTCGACATCCATTAAATGTCTCTTAAGGACATGCTTGTGTATGTGTCTTCCAAATTTATCTATTGTCATCGTTACCTATCATTTGTGTCGAAATATAAACTGTCATACAACCAAGACTTTACAGAGTATACAGAGAGACTATTTTATAATTTTAGCCTCCTTCAATTCCTCAATTATTGCTATTATCTCGTTTTCGTGTCCTGTATGACCGGCATTCTTCGAGGCTACTAGCAACTTCAATCTATCACACAATTCATTCACATCGTCCCAATACTTATATTCAATTTCATTATTAGGTATAAGCGTCTTTTTTACTGGTAATATTTTTGATAAACCTAAACCAGTCTTCCAGGTTCGAGACCACCAAACTTCAGGTTTCGTTCCTTGTAAAATAGGTTTAATAATTGATGTGTATTTATAAGCTTTACTGGCAGCATACTTCTTATCTGGATCATAATCAACTCGCGCAGAGTGTCGTTGAGTATGTACTTATAATTCTTCGCATCAGCATATAAAAATTTACCTGGTTTCTTTTTGAAAAGTAATTCTAATAAACCCTTGGTGGCTTTATATGTAAATCCACCGATTACAATGTTGGACCCATCAAATCTAACATCCGCCGGTCCCATTTTTAAATTATTATCTATGAATGAATATTAAATTGAAATGAATGAATATTAAATATTGAATATTAAATATTAAATTATTATTAAATAAATTAAATTAAATTTATTAAATATATTATATTATATATATTATTATACATATTATATTATTATATATTATATTATATATATATATATATATATATATATATATATATATATAATATTATATATATTAAATATTGAATATTAAATTATTATCTATTTAAATTATTATCATGTACACCATACTTTTCATCAAATTCTTCATTTTCGTCTATCATTAAACCAATAAGATATGGGCGTATCGTGGGATTATAATCCTTCAATAATTCCCTCACTTCATCCGTTTCTAAGAGCGTTTTATTCATAGATTTATTAGCAATTATTGATCTTGATGGTTTCGTACCCAATAGCGAAATGGCATGAGCCATTGATTTTTCTAAATCCACACTACCAGTTGTTGGATTGTGGTAGCAGTTCCCCTTTGTAATCATCTTCTATAAATGTCGGTTGCATAAATGATGTTGACATCCTAGGTTTTGGTGCAGTTTTGACAGGTGGTGCAAATGATACCGACAACCGAGGTTTTAAATCAGACGAAATTGCTTTAGCTGTGGTTGCTTGAGGCGTTGTGCTAAGTTTTTCATAAGGCCGTTTCGTCGGAGAAGAGTGAGTACGTGGGCTAAACCAGGCCACACGTTTTCGTGAAGGTGTTCTCCCTTGTCGTATAACTGATGTTCCAGCCATTGCGCCATGTGATATATTTGGATCAATGTCAGACCAAGCTTCAGATATATCCTCAGTAATACTTTCACGATGCATCCTATCTGTCTTTGTTTCAGCGTGATTTAATTTCATCGCAATTTCTTGTAGAGGTTTGGCTATAGGCGCGATTTGTATATCAATTTTTCTTTGAGATTCTGCAATGTTAGCTTTTAACGTTCTTAATTTTGCTTTTAAAGCTGAGCGAGCTTGCACTAAATTATTTACTAATTTATCTTCCATTTTATCTTCACTCTTTAACGAATACTCACATACTGATGTAGATTTGTTGAAGTTGGACTCTTTTAATGACTAAATTGTGTTTATGTAAGAACTAGACACATCATAATGTGATATAGGAATCAAAACCTTGCCGGTATCTTCCTTCATTAAATTTACAATTAGTATCGATAAGAAATATATCGAAAGGTTTTCTTCCAACACATTCTACCTATACTTAAAAACTGTTCAAAGCTTAAATCATGTACATGATCATTAAATATATGTTTGAAATTAGTACAGTCTTGTTGAAACAAAATTAGGAAGTTTGTGTTATCCCTCAATAATTGCTTAGGAACTGCACTGTATGTCTGAATTTGGAAAAAACAATCTAAATTACGATGTCTACCGAAAGAGTAGAACTGTTTTACAATATCTAAATTAATAGCGGGTATGTCATCGAATATTACTACTGAATAGTCTGCGACATTATCCGGCGATGGCATATCATTAGCATCCATATATTCATAGTAACCAATTTCCGGGACAGTTTCCAATATATTTTTGAGATATTCATATTTTTTTTGATGGAGAGATCTGCAGCATATGGAAATATTTTTGAAGCGAAACCCATTGGGATGTAAGAGTAAAGTAAGTAGAGCATTTGTTTTACCACAACCCGAAGATCCCACTATAAGCGCTCGTTTGCAAACACCACCAAAAAGATTACTGTGTCTGGTAAAACGTTTTTCATTAAATACTCCATCAAAATTGAATATAGGCAAGGAAAGTGATTGTTGTTTTAATTTCATATTGCTCTTATGATATCATAATGTAAACTGAACGATGCTAATTGCATATATCAATAAATATATATCTGATGAATGTCGATTAAAAAATGAAACAAGGATTTTTTAATTATTCAATTTATTAGACTATGAAGAGGAGGAAGAGGAGGAGGGAGGAGAATTTTCATTCTCCATCCTATCCTGATACTCCTTCCTCCCCTTCTTTTTCATCGGTGCCATCGGTGGCGGCGTATCGCCGGAGGGAGGCAACTCTCGGGCTGGTGTCCTTAGTTCAGTGGGCGCTGTGGGCGTATCCCACTCCGGTGGGGTCTCCCACCCACTGACTTCTGTCCACCCACTGAATAGCGGGAGAACCGGGGGCCGCCTCCTTCACCCCTCCTAACGTGGCTATAGAGCGGAGGAGGTGTGAATAATGGCGTCGCCGTCCGCGTTGGTGACGGAGTTGGAGGTGGTGGTGGTGGTGTTCCCTGCGTAGGGAAAACTACCACCACTTTCATTTGAATTGTTATATACAGAGTGATTCTTAATATATGCGACAAACTTTAGGAGCTGATTCCTGGGGTTATTTTGATCATAAAAGTTCATAATAACATATGTCCAAAACCGCTTAGTTCAGAAGTTATACAATGTTTAATAGAAAGTTAAAATAATAAGTGGTTTTATTATAAATTAACAAAATAATTAGTAAAACAAAATTAACTTATAGTAACTGTTGAAAATGACCGCCCCCAACTGCACTACAAGCTGCTATCCTCCGTCGTATTGACTGGCGAGTCCGTTCGAAAATACCAGGGGTATTTCGAATTGTTTCAAAAGCTGCTATAATACGATTTCTTAGTTCATCGACATTTTCCATGGGAGTCGTGTAAACTAATGATTTAAGGTGGCCCCAGAGAAAAAAGTCCAATGAATTTAAGTCTGGAGACCGAGGAGGCCACGGTTGTGCACCTCCCCGTCCTATCCACCGATTTGGATACGTACTGTCCAGAAACTCGCGAGCAAGTAAACTAAAATGCGCTGGAGCACCGTCATGCATGAAATACATTTGTAATCTTAACTGCAACGGAACTTCTTCCTGCAGTAGTGGTAACTCCTCTTCAAGAAAATTGCGGTATACCTCGCCATTTAACCGCATCGGTAAAAAATGTGGACCTAACAAGTGATCTGCAACAATTCCGGCCCACACATTTACAGAGAATTGATGCTGATGACGGGCATTCATTATTTCTCCCGGATTTTCTTCGGCCCATATGTGATTATTATGAAAATTAATAATCGCGTTTCTAGAGAAAGTAGCCTCGTCGGTGAAGAATATTTGAGCCAAATGGTTAGGATTTTGTACGATTTCGTGTTGCATCCATTGACAAAAAGCTAATCTTTGTGGAAAATCTGCTGGCAATAGAGCCTGCACCCGTTGAATGTGATATGGATACAACAGTTGATCTTTCAATATTCTCCAAACTGTGGCCTGACTAATGTTTAAATCAAACGCAATTTTTCTGGTGCTTGTTGTCGGATGTTCCTCAATTTCATTTAATACTATTTCTTCAACTTGTGGAGTTCTCACTGTAGATGGGGACCCGCTATCAGTCTTCCGTTTTTTAAAACTTCCCATTTCACTAATACGTTGATGAAGACGGGCAAACATGGAATGATGCGGTATGATACGGTTCGGGTATCGTTCTGCATAAAGACGTCTAGCAGCACGCGCATTTCCATTGGCAAGACCGTAAACGAAATGCATATCACACATCTCAGCATTCGTATAATTCATTTTAGAAAACAGAAACTGGCAATAAACGGAATGAATACTCTGATACTATTAACAAATATTGAAATAACAAATAAACAATTCGTAAATACCGTACATAATCACAACACGTGCGTTCTCACAGATCGCGTTCTCACAGATCGCACAGGCGTTCTCACAGATCGCTGTCCATCGACATATGCCTCAGTTCTCTCCTCCACCAGTAGCGAGATGGGCGGCACTCCAGCGACCACCTGTACAGCACGGGTGGAGATGGTGCGGTAGCCACTTACCACCCGGACCAACATCTTCCTTTGGGTAGATTCTAGTACATTCCGGTATTTCTTTATATTTAGAACGCTGTTCCATACCGGTGCTCCATATAGTAAAATCGAGTTGACTACTCCGTTTAGTACCATCCGCTTTCTGGTACTTGGTCCTCCCACATTTGGCATAATTCTGGCCAGGGCGGACATGCGTTTTCCTGCCTTTTCAACGCTGTGTTTTACCTGTTTCCCAAAAGTGAGTTTATCACCTATAAATATTTCAAGATATTTTAATGCTCTCTGGGGTTTTATTTCTTGGTCCAACAGCGTAAATCGCACAGCATTCCTATTTCTCGGTCCTTTCAGTACTATGGCTTCCGACTTTTGTGGTGCCAGCGTCAAACTGTGTCTGCGAATCCACTTAGCAACAATTCTTGTTGCCTCGTCCCCCACGTCCATGAGTTCTTTCACATCCTCACCTTCCACAATAACGGCTAAGTCGTCGGCAAACGCGATACAGCTTGCACCCTCTCCCAAGTTCGTTCTTAACACGTCATCGTACAGCACATTCCACAGTAATGGGCCAAGGACGGAACCCTGTGGCACTCCCATAGTTACTTCAATTCTTTTGTTTCTGGTGATCAGTATGGATCGCTCCCGGAAGTACTCTTCCACGATGTTCACTAAGTACTGCGAAATGTTTCTCTGCTTTAGTTTCCTGACGATTTTACTCCATGTGGCGGAATTGAAAGCGTTTTTACATCCGCCGGTCCGGTAAACCATGGTTGCACCGGTATACCATGGACCATGGCAGGATAAAAGTGAAAGTTGCCCAACCCATTACTGGTGAAAGGAGGTCAGGCGCAGTCGTCGAGATATAGAATAAAATAATAATATCGTCGCATATCGTTGTTGACGTAAGAGCTTTACACAAAGTGAAAGGATAGAGGTGGTATTATTTTAAAATAATATTATTTAGTTATAATTTGAACAGCGAACGTTAAACATGCCTGATTTAACGTTACCAGGATATAATTATTTAGGTCCTGGTAATCCTTTAAACAAAGGACCACCCACTAATAGTGCAGATAATATTGCTAGAGAACATGATTATGCATATTCTAATTCTATTACAAAACAAGATATTTATACAGCCGATCGACAAGCTATTAAAAAATTTAGTTACGATTATATTAAAACAGGTGATACAGGTGACTTATTGGGAGCATTTGGATTAAGTATAAAAGCCGCTATAGAAGAACTTTTAGGAATAGTATTATACGGTATGCCGAGTGATAAACGTGCTTCTTACGACGTTCCTTGGGGTTATAATCGTCGAGGACAACCTTTTTATAATTACGGTAATCGATTGTATTCCGATAAAGCGTCCGAAAAAAAGAAAAATAAAAAAGGTCAGTATGCCAAATAAAGTATCACCTAGAAGTTTTCGTAATCGTAATCGTTTGTCATTATTACGACCATTAAATCTTAACGCTCCACGTCTTATTTATTATTCAGGCAATAAACCTGTAACAAATACAGAAGATAGAAGACGAAGTCGATCTGCCGAAGCTGGACCATCTACTTCCAGATTACCTCCAATACCTCAAATAGATTCCGAAGACGAATTTGATTTACCTGTGGCTACTTCAACTCCGCAAGAAATGCAAGCAGATGCTCCCGTTCAACCTTCGAATTCAAATACACAATCAAATTCAACAACAGCTGGTGCTCCGATAGTTGTTTCAAATGTATTACCAGATTCTCAAACAATAAAATTTACACGTTCACGATTGTTTACATCTTGGGCTAATGAATATGTTATGAAAATAAATGAAGGTAAAACTCATACGAGTATGGCGTTACCTTTAGCAGCCGTACTTGTAGAATTATTGATGTTTTATATATCACCAGCCGAATATGGTTTATTGCCTATAGGTTCTAGAGTTCAGGAAGTAAATGTCACAGTTACACCTGTGGGAAGTAAAGTTTGTTTTTCTACAAATGAACAAAATGCTAGATGGACGAATTCAACTCAAACAATATTTGGAATGTCAGCTTTCGGTTTAAATAAAACAGGTTATTCAACAAATACAAAAATTACTGCAAGGGATCCTAAACAAGTAATGAAACCAACAGGTTTTATGCAATGTAATGCACAAAAACATTGGGAAGCACGTCTTTGGGGTGATCCATCTAAACGATCACAATTTGCGTCTTGTATGTCTACGATTCGTGCTTTTCCTTGGTATGCAACATGGGCTGTTCCCGGATTCGAAAGATTACCAACGTATTATCCTGATTTATCTCAACACGTCGATATGTGGGAATTTTATAGTATGATTGGTCAACCGATTCATTATCATTACAAACCTAGAAACGGTTTAATAAAAAATAAAAAAAGTGCATACATAAATTATGAAAATGTTGATAGGTTATATAATACATTCACAAACGCGATGACAGCTCATATTGTTACCAGGATTTCAGAAGAGAAAGGAGGTGTAGCAATAACAAATTCGGACGTTAATAGAAATAGAGACTTGACAAATTATGGTAATAAATTAATAGATATATATGCCACGAGTAATATGCATGGACAAATGCAAAATAATACGGTACTACCTTCGTTACACGTAGGTTTGCAATCTGTACAAGCGAATGCCCCTGATGACGAAGGTTCTACGCCGGAATTTGTTAATGCGTGTGCTTATTGGAAAGTAGATACCGAAATTATAATTTCTTATAGTATTGCTTGTCAATATCCGTCCACCAAAGGAGCTAAATATGGTAATTATGGTGAACAAGATTTCATTCCTATGAATACTGATCAAGCCAATGCTTTTTATGATAATTATCACACGTACGGTATTTTAACACACGAAGAAGCGAAAACACCTGCTACTACGCCTTCGACAGCAGCTGCCGGGGTCGCAACATAATATAAACACTTATTTATTATGTACATATATTTATTGGAAATAAAAATTTTATTACATATCATGTTTTATTAATTATAATATATTATACAACTTAAATATATCTATCAAGGCTAACGGATATAATTGCTTGAAATCTTCGGTACTTGCAGGTAATTCCGACCAATAATATTTGCTTAATCTAACATTAAATATTTCATTTTCTGGAAATATATCTGTATTCGATGTCACTAAAATAGGTGTTTTGTCAATTACTACCTGATTTTCGTATTTCACGTTAGCTGGGCAATTATCTCCGGCAAATAACATTTTAATTGTATCCAAATTTTCCCTAGTAAAATTCGGTTCATCCCAAAGCAAAACACGTTTATCGGGACAATCATTTAATGGAAAATTGTCATTTCTATTGAAATTTCGAATTTGACCTACAGATATAAAGAAATTTGAAACAAAACGAATAAAATATGTTTTACCGCTACTGGGTGGACCTACAATTAAAATAGTATTTTTTTACCATTTTCTTTAGCTAATGTTAAATATAGATTTTGTAAAAAATTTATACGAACATCAATATCCGGAAATTGAATTCCTAATAAAAATTGAACTCTTGCAATAGATTCTTCAATTGTGTAATAATAATCTGTAATATTCGCGGAGGTACAAGAAAAAAAAGGTTTGTGCTCGGTATACATCTCAATAAAATCATTGAAACTTTTATGTTTCAATTCCCGTGACCATGTACTAAAAACAGTTTGTAATACTTGATTTGAACGGCTATAAAATTTAAATTCGCTATTGAGCCAATGAATAGATAATATAGAATTATTGATTGGTGTTATGGCCAGGGATTTCACCAGTTGGTAGAGCGCTTCCTCCTGACCGTGGTTTGGACGTCGGGATGATTCTGAGAATGTTGATGAATTGCTTGAATGAGCGACGTTGTTAATTCTCCGATTCGATTGTCGTTGGTTAATGGGATCACAAATTTCAAATCCTGTAATAAAAATTTAATTATGAAATTGTTGATCTGGTATGGATTAGAAAACATGCATTTCAATATTAAATTTCTATTACCTGAATCACCTTCGTCCATAACTTCTCGGACGGTACAGTTAGAGCATCCGCAAAACGAAATACCTTCAATTGGCAGTAATACTTCCCCTCCTTCTCTGGGTAGGTATAGATACTTAATTGATCGAGGGAATGTAGAGAGGTAGCACAAGAGATTTCGCGCATATTGCTTTGTGACGCATTGCCCCGGGACCCTTCGATAATGGGTTCGAACACATCCGTCGAACATCCTGCACCTACATGATCTGTTTGACCATGCACATGAGTGGATGACATGGTAATGGGTCCTATTTTCAGCCTCTTCGACGTGTTTTGATATGAGGAGGAACCGTCGATTTCGTTGGTTTTGTTGGTAGCGCATAAACCAATCAAAGACTTCGAGACCATTAGAAAGTCCACATGCATCATGTACGGTATGGAGGAGTGATTTGTTATAAAATAATTCTGTAAACTGGTCCAATCTACAGACATCTCGGAATTCTGGTCTCGTAAATTGAAATAAGTCTGCCGGATAACTTTCAAGAAATCCTTCACTTGTTCCTCCACCGAGTTCAACGGAACAGTCATTATATCTTGTATCCTGGGTAAAATTATCTGTAAGAGTGTTATCAAGTGGATCCATTGCTGGGTTTTTGCTTAAAGGTTGGGATTCTTCAACTACTGCGGAAGACACTGTACTAGACATTGTTTTAATCAACGTTTAATAATGGATTTTCGTTTCTAATTCCTAAAACATAATTAAAAGCCATATTAAAATTTGGATTAAATTCAGGATCGTATTCGGCACATAAATCACATGATTGAGACAAAATTATTTGACGTATCTCTTGATGCCATTTGAAACATAAATATTCCAATTTTTCAGTTGGTCTACTCTTATTCCACATGTGAGTTTCATCTGGACAATTGTTATAATTTAAAGCTTGTAATTTATATTCTTTTCCATCCAATGTTAATTTAAATGGTATTTCCTTCATGCATTTAGTGTGAGCATATTTGAAAAATTTTGTATCTATATTCCACAAATCTGAATGACAACTATATCCAATCATGTTATTATGAGTGAGATAGCAGAATTCCGTTAATATATCATCTTCCAATCTTTTTATACGTAGCACTTGTTCTAAATCGTTGAATGTTTCAACTGCTATATTTTGTTGAACTTCCGCTGGTTTATTTATAATAAATTCAGTATCCATGATGACTTACCTAGACACAATATAAACTATACTGATTTTCCTTTCAGAAATTCGAGCTTATATATACCCGTTCAAGGGAAAACTCTTACGTCAACAACGATATGCGACGATATTATTATTTTATTCTATATCTCGACGACTGCGCCTGACCTCCTTTCACCAGTAATGGGTTGGGCAACTTTCACTTTTATCCTGCCGGTTCGGTAAACCATGGTTGCACCGGTATACCATGGACCATGGCCGCTGCCGGTCACCAGGATGCAGGCAAGTGCGCGTTGAAGTGAAAGGAGGTCGGATGAGTCGTCGCCGGGATATTAAATAAAATACTAGTAGTCGCGTATCGTTGTTGACGCGAGGCTTTTTCCTCCGAACGATAGCTCACACGTATAATTTAACGTGTGATTTAATTTAATTTACGAATGATTCAGTTCGTTTGTATTCGTGCAACATGCCAGACCTTACGTTACCTGGTTATAATTACTTAGGTCCCGGAAACCCTTTAAATAAAGGACCACCTACTAACAGTGCCGATTATATTGCACGTGAACATGATTATGCGTATTCCAATGCAATAACAAAGGAAGATATTTACACAGCAGATCGAAATGCCATTAAAAAATTTAGTTACGATTACATGAAAACAGGCGATGTTGGGGACGCCATCGGAGCGGTAGGGTTAGCTATAAAAGATGCAATTGAAGCGCCTTTAGGAGTAGTGTTATACGGTATGCCAGGTGATAAACGGGCTCCGTACGACGTTCCCTGGGGTTACAATCGTCAAGGAAATCCGTATTATAACAGGGGTAACCGAGTATACGCCGATCGTGTCAGTGAGAGAAAAAATAAAAGAAAAGGTCAGTATTAGTTTTCGTACGAGATCAAACCACTATTCATCAAATACCCTATTTATTATTCAGGAAGTCCGTCAAATCAAGACGCTAAGAGAAGACGAAGTAGATCAGCCGAAGCGGGGCCGTCCACATCTAGATCACCAACATTACCTCAAGTCGTTTCCGAAGACGAATTAGATTTACCAGCAGAGAACGTCCCCGAAGAAGCAATGCAAGCCGACGCTCCTCCGGACAATACATCTAATAAAAATAATCAATCGAATTCTATATCAGGGGGAGCACCTGTGGTGATTAGCAATGGTTTACCTGATTCCCAAAGTATAAAATTTACACGTTCTCGTTTGTTTACGTCCTGGGCCAACGAATATGTATCTAAAATTGATGAAAATAAAACACACGCCAGCATGGCATTACCTTTGGCAGCAATACCTGTCGAATTATTAATGTTTTACATATCACCTGCGGAATATGATTTACTACCATTGGGCAGTCGTGTCCAAGAAGTTAACGTGAGTGTTACACCTGTTGGAAGTAAGGTTTGTTTTTCTACAAATGAACAAAATGCGAAATGGACAAATTCAACGCAAACAATATTCGGTATGTCCGCTTTCGGTTTAAATAAAACAGGATATTCCACGAATACCAAAATTACCGCCAGGGATGCTACCAAAGTTATGAAACCCACTACTTTCGAAGCATGTAATGCCCATAAACATTGGGAATCTCGTCTATGGGGGGATCCCGCTACTCGTAAGGAATATGCATCATGTATGTCTACAGTCAGAGCTCTTCCTTGGTATGCAACTTGGGCGGTGCCTGGAATGGAACGACTAAATACTTACTTCCCAGATTTATCGCAGTATGTCGATATGTGGGAATTTTATAGCATGGTTGGTCAACCCATACATTATCATTATAAACCACGAAATGGTTTGATTAAAAATAAGAAAATTGTCAACATTAATTACGGTAATGTCGATAGGGTATACGATACGTTTACTAATGCATGTACGTCACATATTGTAACAAGAATAGATGAGGACAAAGGAGGAGTAGGTCTGACACATGCACCTATTAACGTTAATAGGAAATTGACGGATTACAAAAATAAGTTAATAGATATATATGCCACTTCGACAATGCATGGCACGCATTCCGATAATACGGTACAACCTCCCTTGCATGTCGGCCTTCAATCCGTTCAAGCGAATGCGCCAGATGATGAAGGTTCCACACCCGAATTTGTTAATGCATGTGCATTTTGGAAAGTTGATAGTGAAATAATTATTTCTTTCAGTTTGAGTGCTCATTATCCTTCCACAATAGCTTCCAACTATGGTACATATGGCGAGGTGGACTTTATTCCAGCCACGTCCGATCAAGCCAATCAGTTTTATGATAATTATCATTCCTACGGTATATTAACTCATGAAATTCCGAAGAAAAAAGCTGGGACAGCAACAACAACATAATTATAATGTTATTCTTTATTATATGTAAATACAGATTCAAGTTACATTTGTCACAGTTACATACGAAATAAAGATTTAATCTAAATGATATTGTATAATTTGAATAAGTCTATCAACGCCAGGGGATAAATTTGTTTAAAGTCTTCTTCCGTAAAAGGCATTACTTGCCAATAATATTTACTAATTCTAACAGAAAAAATATCGTTTTCTGGAAATACATCCACATTAGACGTTACTAACACCGGAGTTTTGTCAATGATCACTTGATTTTCGTATTTTACGTTAGCGGGACAATTATCGACACTCAAAAGCATTTTGATAGTATCCAAGTTTTCACGAGTAAAATTGGGTTCATCCCATAATAAAATCCTTTTATCTGTGCAATCGTTTAAAGGAAAGTTATCATTGCGATTAAAATTCCGAATTTGTCCAACAGATATGAAAAAATTTGAAACAAATCTTATGAAGTAAGTTTTACAACTACTGGCGGGACCTACAATAAGAAACGTATTTTTTTTCCCGTTTTGTTTACAAATAGTTAAATATAAATTTTGTAAAAATTGAATCCTCAAATCTATATCCGGTATTTGAAAAGTAAGTATAAATTGAATCCGTTCCAAAGACTCTTGTTTGGAGTAATAATAATCCGTTATGAATTGTGACGTACAAGCGAAAAACGGAGTATGTTCTTCATACATTTCTACAAAATTTTCGAAAGTTTTATATTTCAATTCGCGAGTCCAAGTACTAAATACCGTTTGCAATTGACTAATATTTCGTCCAAAAAATTTGAAGTCACTGTTTAACCAATGAATTGACAAAATCGAATTGTTAATCGGAGTGATGGCCAAGGTCTTCACCAATTCATATAACGCTTCCTCTTGACCGATGTTTGGACTTCGGGATGACTCATGGAATGTTGATGTACTGCCTGAATCAGAGAAGTCGTTAATTCTGCGATTCGATTGTCGGTTGTTTGGGGCACTACAAATTTCAAATCCTGTAATCAAAATTTAATTATAAAATTGTCCGATCTGGTGATGATTAGAAAACTTGCATTTTAAGATTAAATTTTCATTACCTGAATCACTTTCGTCCATAGTTTTTCCGGAGCGACAGTCACGGCATCCGCAAAACGATACACCTTCAACTGGCAAAAGTACTTCCCCATTTTCTCCGGGTAGGTATAGATATTGGATTGTTCGTGGGAATGCAGACAGGTAGCACAAGAGATTTCTCGTGTATTCTGGTGTGACGAAAGGGCTCGCGATCCGTCGATAATTGGTTCGAATACATCCATCGAATATCCGGCAACGACATGATCTGTTTGACCATGGACATGCGTGGATGACATGGAAATGGGTCCTATCTTCAATTTCTTCGACGTGTTTTGATATGAGGAGGAACCGTCGGTTTCGCTGTTCGTTTGGCTGGCGCATAAGCCAGTCAGATATTTGGAAACCGCCATAAAATCTTGATGAATCATGTACGGTATGCAAGAGGGATTTGTTTCGAAATACTTCACTAAATTGGTCCAATCTACAGATGCGCCGCTGTCCTTGTCCCGCAGTAGTAGGTAGGTCTGGCGTATAAACTTCAAGAAATCCTGGATTGATTCCTCCACCGAGTTCAAGGGGTAATTGAGGATATCGTGAATTATCGGCATATAAATTTGGAGTAGAGTCAACAAGTGGATCCATCGTTCTTGTTGTTCGGTTATATGTGTCACGGAAGACACTTCAGTATCTGACATTGCTCAATCGACTTGAAGTAAAGGATTGTTTGGGTCTTCTTGATCTGCAACATAATTATTTATGCGTATAACATCTGCAAATGCCTCTTGAAAATCGGGATTCATATCGGGGTCACTCATGGCGCACTCCTCACAAGATTGAGATAGAATAACTTTTCTAACATCTTTCCAACAAACAGGACAAAGATATTCTTCCCGTTCTCTGTCAATGTTCGACATATGTGATTCCATTGGGGCGTTTATAAATGTTAATGCGGATAAACGATATTCTTTATTATTATAATTATACTTGAAAGGGACATCTTTCAAACATTTCGGGTGGAAATATATAAAATTTTCACAGTCAGTATTCGAAACGTCTTCGTGAAAACAATAACCCCATATATCGTTATGATTTAACCAACAGAATTCAGTTAACGTATCTTCCGTTATATCATCGATACCTAACATTTTTTCCAAATCTTTCAATAATTCAACAGCTTCCGATACTTCTTTATCCCATACAGGACTTGTTAAAAATCGAATATCCATATTAACTTACCTTGTATGCACTGCACAATTACTTAACTTGAATGATTCTCTCGGAAAAACACACTCCTTATATACCAATCGATCCGAGGAAAAAATTGTGTTAAATTATACGTGTGACCTATAGATCGGAGGAAAAAGCCTCGCGTCAACAACGATTCGCGACTACTAGTATTTTATTTAATATCCCGGCGACGACTCATCCGACCTCCTTTCACTTCAATAGCGCACGCTTGCCCATCCGGTAACCATGGCCGCTGCCGGTCACCAGGATGCAGGCAAGCGCGCGTTACCTGCCGGTCCGGTAAACCATGGTTGCACCGGTATACCATGGACCATGGCAGGATAAAAGTGAAAGTTGCCCAACCCATTACTGGTGAAAGGAGGTCAGGCGCAGTCGTCGAGATATAGAATAAAATAATAATATCGTCGCATATCGTTGTTGACGTAAGAGTTTTACACAAAGTGAAAGGATAGAGGTGGTATTATTTTAAAATAATATTATTTAGTTATAATTTGAACAGCGAACGTTAAACATGCCTGATTTAACGTTACCAGGATATAATTATTTAGGTCCTGGTAATCCTTTAAACAAAGGACCAGTGGACTAGTGCAGATAATATTGCTAGAGAACATGATTATGCATATTCTAATTCTATTACAAAACAAGATATTTATACAGCCGATCGACAAGCTATTAAAAAATTTAGTTACGATTATATTAAAACAGGTGATACAGGTGACTTATTGGGAGCATTTGGATTAAGTATAAAAGCCGCTATAGAAGAACCTTTAGGAATAGTATTATACGGTATGCCGAGTGATAAACGTGCTTCTTACGACGTTCCTTGGGGTTATAATCGTCGAGGACAACCTTTTTATAATTACGGTAATCGATTGTATTCCGATAAAGCGGCCGAAAAAAAGAAAAATAAAAAAGGTCAGTATGCCAAATAAAGTATCACCTAGAAGTTTTCGTAATCGTAATCGTTTGTCATTATTACGACCATTAAATCTTAACGCTCCACGTCTTATTTATTATTCAGGCAATAAACCTGTAACAAATACAGAAGATAGAAGACGAAGTCGATCTGCCGAAGCTGGACCATCTACTTCCAGATTACCTCCAATACCTCAAATAGATTCCGAAGACGAATTTGATTTACCTGTGGCTACTTCAACTCCTCAAGAAATGCAAGCAGATGCTCCCGTTCAACCTTCGAATTCGAATACACAATCAAATTCAACAACAGCTGGTGCTCCGATAGTTGTTTCAAATGTATTACCAGATTCTCAAACAATAAAATTTACACGTTCACGATTGTTTACATCTTGGGCTAATGAATATGTTATGAAAATAAATGAAGGTAAAACCCATACGAGTATGGCATTACCTTTAGCAGCCGTACCTGTAGAATTATTGATGTTTTATATATCACCAGCCGAATATGGTTTATTACCTATAGGTTCTAGAATTCAGGAAGTGAATGTCACAGTTACACCTGTGGGAAGTAAAGTTTGTTTTTCTACAAATGAACAAAATGCTAGATGGACGAATTCAACTCAAACAATATTTGGAATGTCAGCTTTCGGTTTAAATAAAACAGGTTATTCAACAAATACAAAAATTACTGCGAGGGATCCTAAACAAGTAATGAAACCAACAGGTTTTATGCAATGTAATGCACAAAAACATTGGGAAGCACGTCTTTGGGGTGATCCATCTAAACGATCACAATTTGCGTCTTGTATGTCTACGATTCGTGCTTTTCCTTGGTATGCAACATGGGCTGTTCCCGGATTCGAAAGATTACCTACGTATTATCCTGATTTATCTCAACACGTCGATATGTGGGAATTTTATAGTATGATTGGTCAACCGATTCATTATCATTACAAACCTAGAAACGGTTTAATAAAAAAAAAAAAAAAAAAAAGTGCAAACATAAATTATGAAAATGTTGATAGGTTATATAATACATTCACAAACGCGATGACAGCTCATATTGTTACCAGGATTTCAGAAGAGAAAGGAGGTGTAGCAATAACAAATTCGGACGTTAATATAAATAGAGACTTGACAAATTATAGTAATAAATTAATAGATATATATATATATGACACGAGTAATATGCATGGACAAATGCAAAATAATACGGTACAACCTTCGTTACACGTAGGTTTGCAATCTGTACAAGCGAATGCCCCTGATGACGAAGGTTCTACGCCGGAATTTGTTAATGCGTGTGCTTATTGGAAAGTAGATACCGAAATTATAATTTCTTATAGTATTGCTTGTCAATATCCGTCCACCAAAGGAGCTAAATATGGTAATTATGGTGAACAAGATTTCATTCCTATGAATACTGATCAAGCCAATGCTTTTTATGATAATTATCACACGTACGGTATTTTAACACACGAAGAAGCGAAAACACCTGCTACTACGCCTTCGACAGCAGCTGCCGGGGTCGCAACATAATATAAACACTTATTTATTATGTACATATATTTATTGGAAATAAAAATTTTATTACATATCATGTTTTATTAATTATAATATATTATACAACTTAAATATATCTATCAAGGCTAACGGATATAATTGCTTGAAATCTTCGGTACTTGCAGGTAATTCCGACCAATAATATTTGCTTAATCTAACATTAAATATTTCATTTTCGGGAAATATATCTGTATTCGATGTCACTAAAATAGGTGTTTTGTCAATTACTACCTGATTTTCGTATTTCACGTTAGCTGGGCAATTATCTCCGGCAAATAACATTTTAATTGTATCCAAATTTTCCCTAGTAAAATTCGGTTCATCCCAAAGCAAAACACGTTTATCGGGACAATCATTTAATGGAAAATTGTCATTTCTATTGAAATTTCGAATTTGACCTACAGATATAAAAAAAATTGAAACAAAACGAATAAAATATGTTTTACCGCTACTGGGTGGACCTACAATTAAAATAGTATTTTTTTTTACCATTTTCTTTAGCTAATGTTAAATATAGATTTTGTAAAAAATTTATACGAACATCAATATCCGGAAATTGAATTCCTAATAAAAATTGAACTCTTGCAATAGATTCTTCAATTGTGTAATAATAATCTGTAATATTCGCGGAGGTACAAGAAAAAAAAGGTTTGTGCTCGGTATACATCTCAATAAAATCATTGAAACTTTTATGTTTCAATTCCCGTGACCATGTACTAAAAACAGTTTGTAATACTTGATTTGAACGGCTATAAAATTTAAATTCGCTATTGAGCCAATGAATAGATAATATAGAGTTATTAATTGGTGTTATGGCCAGGGATTTCACCAGTTGGTAGAGCGCTTCCTCCTGACCGTGGTTTGAACGTCGGGATGATTCTGAGAATGTTGATGAATTGCTTGAATGAGCGACGTTGTTAATTCTCCGATTCGATTGTCGTTGGTTAATGGGATCACAAATTTCAAATCCTGTAATAAAAATTTAATTATGAAATTGTTGATCTGGTATGGATTAGAAAACATGCATTTCAATATTAAATTTCTATTACCTGAATCACCTTCGTCCATAACTTCTCGGACGGTACAGTTAGAGCATCCGCAAAACGAAATACCTTCAATTGGCAGTAATACTTCCCCTCCTTCTCTGGGTAGGTATAGATACTTAATTGATCGAGGGAATGTAGAGAGGTAGCACAAGAGATTTCGCGCATATTGCTTTGTGACGCATTGCCCCGGGACCCTTCGATAATGGGTTCGAACACATCCGTCGAACATCCTGCACCTACATGATCTGTTTGACCATGCACATGAGTGGATGACATGGTAATGGGTCCTATTTTCAGCCTCTTCGACGTGTTTTGATATGAGGAGGAACCGTCGATTTCGTTGGTTTTGTTGGTAGCGCATAAACCAATCAAAGACTTCGAGACCATTAGAAAGTCCACATGCATCATGTACGGTATGGAGGAGTGATTTGTTATAAAATAATTCTGTAAACTGGTCCAATCTACAGACATCTCGGAATTCTGGTCTCGTAAATTGAAATAAGTCTGCCGGATAACTTTCAAGAAATCCTTCACTTGTTCCTCCACCGAGTTCAACGGAAAAGTCATTATATCTTGTATCCTGGGTAAAATTATTTGTGAGAGTGTTATCAAGTGGATCCATTGCTGGGTTTTTTCGTTTAAAGGTTGGGATTCTTCAACTACTGCGGAAGACTCTGTACTAGACATTGTTTTAATCAACGTTTAATAGTGGATTTTCGTTTCTAATTCCTAAAACATAATTAAAAGCCATATTAAAATTTGGATTAAATTCAGGATCGTATTCGGCACATAAATCACATGATTGAGACAAAATTATTTGACGTATCTCTTGATGACATTTGAAACACAAATATTCCAATTTTTCAGTTGGTCTACTCTTATTCCACATGTGAGTTTCGTCTGGACAATTGTTATAATTTAAAGCTTGTAATTTATATTCTTTTCCATCCAGTGTTAATTTGAATGGTATTTCCTTCATGCATTTAGTGTGAGCATATTTGAACAATTTTGTATCTATATTCCACAAATCTGAATGACAACTATATCCAATCATGTTATTATGAGTTAGATAGCAGAATTCCGTTAATATATCATCTTCCAATCTTTTTATACGTAGCACTTGTTCTAAATCGTTGAATGTTTCAACTGCTAAATTTTGTTGAACTTCCGCTGGTTTATTTATAATAAATTCAGTATCCATGATGACTTACCTAGACACAATATAAACTATACTGATTTTCCTTTCAGAAATTCGAGCTTATATATACCCGTTCAAGGGAAAACTCTTACGTCAACAACGATATGCGACGATATTATTATTTTATTCTATATCTCGACGACTGCGCCTGACCTTTCACCAGTAATGGGTTGGGCAACTTTCACTTTTATCCTGCCGGTCCGGTAAACCATGGTTGCACCGGTATACCATGGACCATGGCAGGATAAAAGTGTCAATCAACACTACCCATTTCTCTCCAGAACACTTTACTTTTTCTACGACTGCTAATACGGCATCTATGGCTGACTTCCCTTTGGTAAAACCGTCTTGATTTGGAGAAAGACCGCCCCTCTCCACTATTTCCGCTTCTAGCCTCTCTTTTACCAGCCCCTCGTACATTTTCCCCATCGTGTTTAAAAGACATATTGGACGATAATCCGACGGGTTTTCCATGCCTTTTCCTTTCCAAAGAAGCGTGATCTTTGCTTCTTTCCAATGTTTTGGAAACCGTTGTCGCATTAACAGCTCGTTCATAACTTCCCTCACCGCATGTGGGCAGGTCTTATTAACCAAACACTTGATTGCCTCCACCGGAACTCCATCTGGTCCTGGAGCTCTTGCCACCTTCATTTTGTTGCACACATTTTCGATCTCACTTTCTGTGAATAGGTGCTGTATTGCCTCTGTCGAAGTACTTCTGTCCCATTGGTCTTTTATTTGGGGAAATAGTCCTTTTGTTATTTCCACCTTCTTTTCATCCGCCAGATTGAAGGGTAACGCTACCCTTCAATGAGGAGGTGTTAGAATCGGCTGAGATACTCTACTTACTATCACATAGATGGATGTTAAAAACTATTGCGTATTTGCTATTATTATTGCTCGATAATTTAATTTTTATTTTTTCGAAATTTTAAATAACAATTCGATTTGAGCATATTTTGAAATTTGAAACATTTTTAAATGAATATTTTTGATATCTTTAAAAATAAGTGAAGCGTACTCTTACGGCAACTTTAATGATTTTTTAATTTTTCCTCTAACCAGGTAATACAACGCAACCCTGAATACAAAATATCAAGTTTCTTTGGATGCACGAACTTTTCTTTTCTATAAAGTTTTCTGTGAAATCAAAAATAAAAATATTTCCCATTTGTCTCATACTTAAGTGGACACGTTGTATAATAACATGATGACTTTCGTTTTAAATAAATATTACTTTATTAATTTTTCATCTTTTATATTGCCACTGTAAGTTCAGCTCTACCACATTTTCATTATAGAGACCGGTGCCTTCAATAATATTCAATTTATTTCTTGTAATACTTTTATACTGTCAACATTGAGGTGAAACACTATTTTTCCAAATTTCGTCTTTAACATACTTATATTTAGCATATTATATGGTTTATTCTTGTTTAGTTCAATTATCTGTGTGGTGTTTCGATTAGACAGGTTCTCCCCTCCATTTTTTAATGTGAGAAACAAGTTTGACAAAAGTTACGTGAGAAGATGATGCTCATGGGTTCTAAACAATCGCTAGATTTTTTTTATCTCGCCGTCTGCTAAAAAAATAATTTGATGTTTCGGTTAATGTTTTTTTCTTAACTCACCTACGTATCAAAATAGTGTTGAATAAAATGCGAAAACATCGAGATGTGGCTGCGTTCATATCGTTCGTTGGACGTGTAATAGCACAATGTGCATAATATATCGAACGGACCATGGATATCTTTAAAACCGGTAGAACTTATACACATTCGACGATTTAGTTCATCCCTTAATTGAAATCTGCCATAACCTCTTTCATATACAGTATGATTGAAGTTTCCTTTTGTTAACTTAAATAACATAAAACAAACTTAAAAACAATAACATTTTTTAATTTAAAAATTTAAAATAAAAATATAAATTAATAATAGTAACAAAAACGATATATTTAGGATAGTTAATACATACTTTACATGTCTACAACAGGTGTTCGAAGTTTCCCCCACCGACTCGCACACACAACTGCAAACGTCGAATGAGTGACTCGTTGACACGCTGAAGGACATTTTGCTCCCGTATTAAAGTACTTGCTTCATTCACACGATTTGCAGTTCATCGATGGTATTTATTTCATTCACATACACCAGTTGTTTTAAATAGCCCCAGAAGAAAAAGTCCAGCGGATTTAAGTCAGGAGGACGCGGTGGCCATGCGACAGGACCCCCGCGTCCAATCCAATTATCTTGATACACAGCAGTATTTAAATGTTTACGAACAGTGTGTGTAAAATGTGCCGGAGCACCATCATGTTGAAACCACATCCGATATCTAATATTAAGGGGGACATCTTCTAACCGGTTGTAAATTATGTTGTAAGAATTCTAAATAAGTTTGGCCATTAACACGAGCAGGGAGAATAAACGGGCCGACGATAAAGTTATCTATTATTCCCGCCCATAAATTTAGCGAAAATCGCTGTTGATTATGCACACGAAGGACCGCACGAGGATTGTCTATTGCCCACTGATGCAAATTACAAGTCCCTTCACGTGTAAAAGTAGCTTCGTCTGTAAAGAGAATATTAAATACAAAATTATCGTCCTCGCGATTTCTTTGAAGCAACCATTCACAAAATTGTACCCGAGCCGGATAATCACGAGGGTTTAATGTTTGCACTCGTCGGTAGTGAAAAGGATAAAGTTGAGCTTCTCTTAAGGTTTGCCAAACAACAAACTGTGATACGTTAAACTGATGAGCAAGGTGTCGTGTGCTTAACGTTGGATCATTTTCTGTTGCCTCCAAAATCTCTTCTTCAGCAGCTAAAACGTTTTCAGCACGTCGTGGACCAGTATCTCGGCGTCGAGGTTGTAATTCTCCGGTATCGCGAGCCCGTTGGACAACTGCTATACATACCAATGAAATGATAGTGGTCCTTAATTTTGATTACGTTTTCATCGAAGGTACGACAACATAGAAAACCTGAAGTTGTATTATTATGATTGTTTAATTGTGGAATAGATAAATTAATAATTGAGTAATTAACACTTTAATATTCCGCATATATAATAACACGATGACTTTCGTTTTAAATTGAAATATTACTTTATATATTTTTACATCTTTTATATTGCCACTTATAAGTTCAGCTCTACCACATTTTCATTATAGAGACCGGTGCCTTCAATAATATTCAATTTTTTTCTTGTAATACTTTTATACTGTAGCATTGAGGTGTAATGTCACCTGGCCCTGGAGGTCACATTGTTGCCTTTAACCCGGAGGTTTACCAGCATGATAAATAATAGACGGGACAACGATTAAATAACGACATATAATTTAATAAAGATAATAACAATGATAACAATAACAAACACTACATTGTAATAAAGAGGCACTAGTCTTGCAGGGACTCTAACTCTCTGACTGTCACTCTGTCTCTGACTCTGTCTCTCGAGACCTCGGAGTGTCTCGTTATACAGTGTCGCCCAAAAGTCGCGCAACCGAATGAAAAAAAAGAAATGAAATTGTGTAGTACTGTGATGACTCATCCTACGACTAATAGGCGCGTCATACTTGTCTGGTGTTCTCTTCAGCCTTCTACATCATTCGAGAATATATGAACGAGATATATAAGCCGCGTCGAAGAAGGGATAGGCAGACATTCGATACCCAAGTCTCGCGAAGTATACATAAATATAGTTACATAAATATAAAATAGATAAATGTACTTATTGTTGTTAATAGTTAGTTTTATATGTTTATACGTTTTAATATTAATATAGTGTGTGTGTCTAAAGTTATTGTTAGTTTTATTTAAGAACCCGAAAAGACAAACGTTACAGTGGTATTCAGGTGTGGACTAATTAATAAATAATAAACTAAGTAGACAATTAAGTGTTAATTAAGTATTCGTTTAAATAAATATACAGTGCGGAAAGACGTTATATTAAATATCGTGATGGCTAATAGAATGAAACTGGCGGAATTAAAAGTGTCCGAGTTAAAACGAGAATTAGAAGAGAGGGATGAGGATACAACTGGCAAAAAGTCGATCCTCCAGCAGCGGCTTCGCAATGTGTTGATCCAAGAAGGCGAGGATCCAGAGAAGTATGTCTTTCAAGTTCCAGGCGGAGATGCTGACGTGAATTCGCTGTTTATGAAACTAGAACAAATGGAGCAGAAGAACCTGGAAACTTCTGGAAACTTAGCGAAAACTCTAGAACAAAGACTAATAGATAATTCGCAAACCTTGGAACAGCGTCTAATAGATTCACAAACTCAAATGCAACAAATGGAGCAGAAGAACCTGGAAACTTCTGGAAACTTAGCGAAAACTCTAGAACAAAGACTAATAGATAATTCGCAAACCTTGGAACAGCGTCTAATAGAGTCACAAACTCAAATGCAAGAAATGGAGCAGAAGAACCTGGAAACTTCTGGAAACTTAGCGAAAACTCTAGAACAAATGGAACAGAAGAATCTCGATAGCGCGAAAAATATGGAACAACGATTAATAGAGAATGCGCAAATACAAATGCAACAAATGGAACAAAGAAACCTAGAAACCGCTAGAATCCTCGAGAAAAATCTGGAAAAGAAATTACTAGAAAATTCTAGAAACTTCGAAAAAAGTCTGGAACAAGTGGAGAAAGTTCTAGAACAGCGATTAGCGGATAAATCAGAAGCGTTAAAAGAAGAGGTTTTCACAGCTGTAGAAGAGAAAATTGGAGAACATTCTAGACTTTTAGAGGCAATAATGATCGAGATGAAATTACCCGCTACCATGAGTCATTCTGATCCCAGGCAGGGCAACGAAGAAATCATACCGCGGCCCATCGAAATAAAAGAAGAACTTGTGGCTATTTCAAGGACCAGAATCAAGCCACCAACCTTTGATGGAAAGACGTCATGGGCAACTTACCTGACGCAATTCGAAGCGGCCGCAGAAGCAAACGCATGGTCTTCTGCCGAGAAGGCGACTGCTTTAGTCATAGCATTGAGGGGTGATGCTAGTGATATTTTGCAGACATTGCCTCCTGAGGAACGTAAAGATTATTCTCAACTCATTAAACGCTTGGAGATGAGATATGGCCATGCGCATTTGGAGCAAGTATACCATACCCAACTGAAGAATCGATCACAGAAGAAAGGCGAGAATCTTCAGGCATTTGAGGCAGATATTGCTCGTCTAGTTCGACTTGCATATCCGATGGCACCAGATAATTTCATGGAACACCTAGCGGTCCAGATATTCATAGATGGTCTCCGGGATATTGATACGCAGCAAGCATTAAGGTTGGCAAGACCGAAAACCTCGATCGATGCTTTGGCGTACGCACTTGAATTTGAGACTGCAAGACAAGCCTCTTTGAACAATGCTCGTGGCTGTTCTGTCGACGAACAGGAAAATGAGGAGTTCATGGAGCAGGTGGTTAGTCAAGTCCTAAATCAGATCAAATCAAATAAAAGTGCGCGGCCATGCGGGAATTGTAGAAGAAACGGTCATATCCAGAATAAATGTGATAAAAGGACCAAGAAAGAATCCGCTGAGAATCCGAAAGTCCCAAGGACTGCCCAAATCGCATCCTTGCAAAATCAAACCAATGGCCTGTATGTGGATGCTATTATGGAAAGAAGAACCTATGCTTGCTTGCTAGATACTGGATCGACGAAAACCATTGTACGACCCGATTTAATATCCAGGAATAAAGAATTACTTTCTAGTAAATGGAGACTAAGGACAGATACTGGAGAAGCAGCTTCTGTGGAAGGTGAAGTAGATGTCAATTTTGTCATAGGACCAACATCAATCCGACATCGTGTTCTCGTAGCCGACATAGAAGAACAGATAATCTTGGGATTAGACATCATGAACACCTACGGCTTCCAGTTAAACATGAAAGAAGGCACTTTAAAAATAAATAATGAGGAATTGTTTCTTCATGGGAAAGATTGTGGGAATGTACAAGTAATTACTGCAGAGAATGTTGTTCTGGATGCAAGAAGTGAGACATTTTTGACGGCGTGTATGGACGGTGATTATTTGGACGGAAATGTTATAATGTTGGAACCAAAGGCTGATGATGACGAGGTGGGCCGAGGAATAGTAGTTGCCAAAATGCTGGTTAAGACTCAGAAGACTGTACCGATAAGGGTAATGAATGTGAACCATTACCCTGTTTCATTGAAGAAGGGTACTATTCTGGGGTGGTGTTCGCCAGTGTCGGCCGTCGTTCATCGCATAGAGGCGAAGAAGAATGGATTCGTGCAGGTTCCTGAGAAATTGTCCAAGATAATCGACTCCGCCTGTCAAGGATTGAGCAAGAAGGAACAAAGTCAAGTTAAGGATTTAATCAAACATTATGAAGACGTCTTTGAAACTGAAACTGGTACGAAAGGAAGAACCAATATTGTAATGCACAAAATAAATACCAGCGATGCAAGTCCAATTCGACAAGGACCAAGAAGGTTACCTCTGGCAAAACGTGAGGAAGCCAAGCAAATTATACAAGATATGGAAGGCCAAGGAGTAATTGAACCATCGAATAGTCCATGGGCTTCACCAGTGGTCCTTGTCAGGAAGAAGGATGGATCTACCAGATTCTGTGTGGACTATCGTCGTTTGAATAGTGTGACCAAAAAGGACAGCTATCCTCTCCCAAGAATAGACGATACGCTAGACACCTTGGCAGGAGCAAAATGGTTCTCCACTCTCGACTTGAAGAGCGGTTATTGGCAAGTGGGAATGGATCCCAATGACAAAGAGAAGACTGCCTTCAGTTTAGGTACAGGACTCTGGCAATTTACAGTCATGCCATTTGGACTGTGTAACGCCCCAGCTACCTTTGAGCGACTCATGGACACTGTACTGAGGGGATTGTCTTGGGATACCTGCCTGGTATATCTCGATGATGTGATTGTGGTAGGGAAGACCTTTGAAGATCACATGAAAAATTTGGAAGTAGTATTCCAGAGGTTGCGAGATGCCAACCTGAGATTAAGTCCAAAGAAGTGTCACCTTTTCCGCAAGGAGGTAAATTACCTTGGACATGTGGTTTCCGGAAAAGGAATTGCTGTGGATCCAGAAAAAGTAAAAGCTGTGGAAAACTGGCCGGTACCCAAAGACAAACATCAGCTAAGAAGCTTTTTGGGATTATGCACATATTATCGACGCTACGTTCCTGGATTCTCCAACATTGCAAAACCACTTACTCGCCTAACAGAAAATCGAGCATTCATTTGGAACAACGAATGCCAAGCGGCCTTTGAATTGTTAAAAGGTACGTTGATCAGTGCACCCGTTCTGAACTATCCGCTGCCATCTGGGAGGTTTGTTTTGGATACGGATGCCAGTAACGTCGGGATTGGTGGCGTGCTCTCTCAAATCCAAGATGGACAAGAAAAGGTCATTGGATACTTTAGCAAGACCCTGTCCAAACCGGAGAGGAACTACTGCGTAACCAGGAGAGAACTATTGGCAGTAGTTAAGACCATTGAGCACTTTCACAAGTACCTGTATGGGCAGAAGTTCCTGATCCGCACTGATCATGCCGCCTTAAAGTGGCTCTTGCAATTTAAGAATCCAGAGGGTCAAGTAGCTAGATGGATTGAGAGGCTACAGGAGTATGACTTTGTCATTGAACACAGAGCAGGCCTCAAACATCAAAATGCAGATGCCCTTTCCAGAAGGCCCTGTCCAGAAGACTGTCGATATTGCAACAGAATCGAAGACAAATCGGCCAACGCTCTTCGAACCACCGTTGTTGATGACCAATGGCAACCTGACAATTTGCGCGCAGATCAAGAAGCTGATCCGGATCTTGCAGTCCTCAGGGCTTGGAAAAGAAATGGGCAAAGACCGACCTGGCAAGAAATTGCTCCCCATTCACGAGAATTGAAGTCATACTGGGCACAATGGGATTCCTTAACCATAGAAGACGATCTCCTGAGACGTGAGGTCGAAAATCACGATGGAAGCGAGCGGAAGATGCAAATGGTGGTTCCCAAGAACAGAATACCAGAGGTATTGCGAGAACTCCATAATGGTGCTTCTGGGGGACATTTTGGAGTCCATAAAACACTGGAGAAGGTGCGCCAGAGATTTTACTGGGTGAATTGTTCACGAGATGTGAAGGAATGGTGCCGAAAGTGTGCTAATTGCGCCGGAAGCAATGGTCCCCAGAGGCGTCGACGTGCACCCATGCGCCAATACAATGTAGGAAGCCCATTTGAAAGGATCGCCATAGATGCCGCCGGCCCTTTTCCAGAAAGCGACAAAGGAAATAAATACATAATAGTGGTCATGGATTACTTTACCAAATGGGTTGAAGCATATGCTCTACCAAATCAGGAAGCTGGAACTGTAGCAGACGTGATTGTGAAGGAGTTCGTCAGCCGTTTTGGTGTACCCTTGGAACTTCATTCCGATCAAGGACGAAATTTTGAGTCCAATCTATTCGAAAAGATGTGTGGACTTTTGGGCATACGGAAGACGAGAACAACTCCCTTGCATCCACAATTAGATGGGATGGTAGAGCGAATGAACAAGACCATGATCAGACACTTATCCAAAGTGGTCTCCGAACACCAGAGAGATTGGGACGAACATTTACCATTATTTCTAATGGCGTATCGGGCCTCCGTTCAAGAGACAACAGGCCAATCACCAGCAAACGTGCTATTCGGGAGGGAACTCCGATTGCCCTGTGATTTAAAGTTTGGGAGCAAGCCTGGTGAAGATCTTGCCGGAGAAGATTATGTCAACACGCTCAGACGACGACTAGATAATATCCATGAACAAGTCAGACATAATATCCAAGATGCTAGTGACAGAATGAAAGAGAGCTATGACATCAACGCCGAGAAGAGTGGTTACCATGAAGGCGATCGGGTTTGGTTGTATAATCCACAACGCCGACGGGGCCTATCTCCAAAACTTCAAAAGAATTGGGAGGGGCCATACGAGGTGTTGAAGCGGATCAACGATGTAATATACCGCATCAGGCGAACACCTCACACTAAGCCAAGAGTCGTACATTTTAATCGATTAGCCCCATACTCTGGAGACAATAATGACGAAACCGCTGACTTGCGCCGATTGGATAGCCAATACCATGAACTAACCTTCGAAGACTTTATGCAAGAATATTCTGGTTCGAGAAAAGCTCGATTTGGAGTAACCATCGAGAAACAGCAAGATTTGTTTACAGTACCGCCAGACTACGCGCTTGCTCATTGCGTAGCCCGAGATCTGCGAATGGCCAAAGGAATTGCCAGGGAATTTAAAGAGAGATTTGGCAGAATCGAAAAACTAAGGCAGCAGGGACCAGCAATTGGGAAGAGTCTCCAAATAATAAATGAAGGACAGCCCATATTTTATTTGGTCACGAAAGAACTGTCGTGTCTAAAGCCAACCTATCGTGCCTTATGGGAGGCCCTGACCCACTTACGCGAACAAATGTTACAGCAAGACATTCTGAAATTAGCAGTTCCAAAATTGGGTTGTGGATTGGACCGCCTGGACTGGAGAATTGTAAGGAGCATGTTGGAAGTAATCTTCCGACATACTGGTATGGAAATTCTAGTATGCAGTTACCAGCTTGAATATTCCTGTCCATCCAGGCAAGATAAGACCGTGGACTGTTATTTCGATATGACGTCACAATGTAACAAAGGCCCTACCTGTCGATTTCGCCATCGGTTGAGGGAATCAAAACTTGACATGTTTCGGGACGAAACTTCATTCTTAAGAAGGGGGCAATGTGATGACTCATCCTACGACTAATAGGCGCGTCATACTTGTCTGGTGTTCTCTTCAGCCTTCTACATCATTCGAGAATATATGAACGAGATATATAAGCCGCGTCGAAGAAGGGATAGGCAGACATTCGATACCCAAGTCTCGCGAAGTATACATAAATATAGTTACATAAATATAAAATAGATAAATGTACTTATTGATGTTAATAGTTAGTTTTATATGTTTATACGTTTTAATATTAATATAGTGTGTGTGTCTAAAGTTATTGTTAGTTTTATTTAAGAACCCGAAAAGACAAACGTTACAGTACAAATACAAAATTTATTCTTCTGTAATAAAAATAATACAAATATGTTTGAACAAAAACTGACTCTTTGGGATCACAGCTTATGTTCGAAGTGTCCTCCACCTTCTTCAATGCTTCTCAGACACCGCTTTTTAACCGCGTTACAAATGCGCCGAAGTAATTGTTTGTCATCATTAAGGTTGGCGACTTTTTCGGTTATAACATTTTTCATGGTCTCAATATCCGGCAACTGATGATGGAATACCGTATCCTTTAAAATACCCCACACAGCGAAATCTAGTGAGGTTACGTCCGGAGATCTCGGAGGCCATTCGACTTGACCTCTTCTTCCAATCCATCCGGGGAAAAATTCATCGAGAAATTCGCGAACAATTAAAGCGTAATGTGCTGGAGCACCATCTTGTTGAAGAGTTAAACAATGACCAGCAAACACTGGGTTATTGGCAAGTTCTTCGCGTAGTTCCATCAACAAATCGAGGTATGCAACACCTGTTACAGCATTGTCGAAGAAATAGGGGCCGACGATTCCGAAGGCGCAAACACCAAGCCATACCGTTACTCCAGGCACGTTTAATTCTTCTTGAATGGTGATATGCGGATTTTCATTGGACCAGTACACACAATTGTCTGTATTGATGCGCATATTTAATTTAAATTGAGCTTCGTCCGACCACAAAATTGTTTTGAAGAAATTTTGAAAGGCTTCACATTGTTGACATACCATTCTGCGAACTGTGGCCGACGATCCGGATCATCTTCTGTCAATGCTTGTAAGAGGCGTGGTCTGTAAATCTTCAAACCTAGTTCCTTCATTATTCGCTGTAGGGTAGAACGAGAAATATCCAGTTCATTTGCGAGTTTTCGGACAGATCGCGCAGGCGATTCAATAAAACTCTGAGCTACAGTTTGTAAGTTATCATCAGTCCTCAGACTACGTGGCCGGCCTGTACGGTTGGAATCATCCACAGAACCGTTTTTTTCGAATCTTTTTATCAAGCGATAAACAGTCTCACGCCTCGGAACTTGACAGTCAGGGAATTTTACCGCGAAATCAGAAAAGATGTGTTCATAATCAGCATGGTAACGATAGTACGAAGACACCAAGAATACCCGTTGCCCTACGGTATACCGATAATGTGGGCTTGTTGCCATGATAACGCGTTCACACACTTACAAACTCCGACAAGATATTGCTTCACACACAGACAACCGCTGTACTGTCGACAGACCAGCCGTCAACCTTGCATTAGGGGGAGAATGGCGCATGTGTATTTCATTTTGACGTTGCGCGACTTTTGGGCCACGTGGTATATTAGAGTGTGTCCCCTTAGCCTAGTGACCTGGTTACAAGATAAACACAATGTGGTGAAAGATCATAACTCACCGAGGCCCTATTGTCGAAAGAGATGTTTTGTAAATACATGACCTGGTTTAGTTATCGCATCTTCCACCCGGCGAAAAAGGAAAGAAAAGGGCTTCTAAGCCGTTTGGCTTTTCTTGTCCGTGTTACATATACAGCGTTAGTAAAAAGTCCCGGAACGGTCGAATAACTTTGTTATTTGAAAATTATGATTTCTGAAATTTGGTATGGGGGTATAGTTAATATAAATGCATTTTATGCAATACACTTAATATTTTTTTCACTTCCGGTTTAATCGGCAATACGTCCAACTTTTTTTTTTTTAATGGAACGGCCAGTTTTTTTTAACACTATTGAATGCAAAATAAAAAACAACAGTAGAGGGACATAGCCGATTCTAGCACCTCCTCATGTTGAACCTCCTCATTGCCCTTGACCTTGCATGTGGCACAGCCCAAGGGCAATGAGGAGGTGCTAGAATCGGCTAGGTCAAGGTCATATCAAGGTCATATCGAGGTCATATCGAGGTCATATCAAGGTTATATCAAGGTTATATCAAGGTCATGTCAAGGTCAAGGACACAAGGTCAAGGGCGCGACAAAGTCAAGGTCACGACAAGGTCAAGGGTACGGCAAGGTCAATGGCACAACAAGGTGAAGGGTACGACAAGTGGAGGGAGTTTAAGGTGCTATTTAAGAAACGTGGAGAACGTATTCGCAAATAGTGTAATCATTAACAATATTATGGAACTATTACATAGAAAATATATTTTTTCTGTGAGTGAGTTAACAGAAGAGGAAGAAGATGAAATAATACAACACATTTTGGAAAGTATTGGTGAAGATGAGGAAAGTGAGGAAGAAGAAAGTAATAATGAAGAAAATAATGATAATGAAGAAAATAATGATAATGAAGAAAATAATGATAATGATGAAGTAATTTTCGATGATGATGATGAAGTAATTTTCGACGATATTTTTGAAATAGAGACAGTGATACTTCTAGCAGAACTAGATAATATCAGTGATTTTGAAAATAATTAAGATGACCAATTATTAGTGTTTATTTATTTTATTATTAGTGTTAGTTAAATACAGTAGTAGTACAGCGATGGAGTTGAAGATCTGATAAATAAATATAATCAGAACATGTTCCATTTACTTTTAATAAGCAGCAGTAGGTTCTATAAGTACATATAAATAAATTTGCGGAGGATAGTAGATGTAGTACAGAAGTTGGTTCTACAGTTAAAAGTAAGCTTGAGGAGGTCCCCACACTCGAAATCGTGCTAAAGCGCAGGTTTACCGATAAGAGGTTTATAAAGAGACAGTTGGTGTATGTCAGCAACAGTTCATTGCAGCAGTTCATTTCAAAGTGTTCATTTAAAGAAACTAAGATGTTTGATTGTGAGTATTGTGGTAAACAATTTTCTCGTGGAGATAACAGAAATCGACACATGTTAAGTTCTTGCAAAGGCAAGAGAATAAAAATCAGTGATAACAATCCAGACTTATGGAAATGTGAAATCTGTGATGTATACGTGGAGAAGAATTGTTATACTGCACATATTCGTAGTGCCACGCATCGAAATAAAGCGTTTGTAATAGTTGACGATGGTGTAAGAAGAAGTGTATCCACATTCGCAGGAAGAAAAGTAAGTTATCAAATATCTGATTCGTCTCAAATATATGTTGATATTGAAGAATTTTCAAATAACATCAGAGAAAAGGTGTTGACATTAATAGAGAGTGTCGTACATGTACATAATTCGATTAAAATAAATTTTGAATTATATGGTATGTATTATTTGCTGACAAAAGATAATGTGGAAATCAAATCATTTAATACTATGAACAAGATCATAACGCAAGGAAGTGAATTATATAGCTTGTACAATGAGTATATTGATGAAATTAAGAATAAAATGAGCGAATTCCAGGAGCGTAATTCAGGTAAAATTGTATAAACTTATATTATTATAGTGATTTACGTCTCTCTGATTATATTTCAGGTAGGACTTTGAGCAATACTATACATTTGGAAGTGAACATAAACAAATACAATCCTATGAGAGGATCAAGTTATGTGGACTTACCACCATCAATAAAGAAGAAGAAGGCCATTATAAATATTCAAAATGTTGACAATGCATGTTTCGCTTGGGCGATTACTTCAGCGTTAAGAGTGCCAGGTGGACTTCCCCAAAGACCTTCTTCCTATCCCCATTATGATACCGTGGCTGATTTTACTGGTTTAGATTTCCCTGTCCATTTAAAAGACATTGTTAAGTTTGAAGAAAAGAATAATATATCTGTAAACGTATATGGTATCGAGGAGTATTTCGATGGTGCTGTGACGGTGCATGATATAGTGGGACCTTTATATTTTACGAAACAAAGGAAAATGACTCATATTAATTTATTACTTCTTTCTGCGAAAGAAGTGAATTTACACTATTGTTGGATTAAGAACTTGTCTCGACTTGTTTCGGCTCAAAAATCACAGCGTGGATACCAAAAATATATTTGTGAAGGATGTCTAACTTTTTTTACATCGTTAGAAAAATTACAAAGACATGAACACGAAGATTGTAAGCAGGTGAAGGCGGTGTTTCCAACTATGAATCTGAAGACGAACAAATATGGCGAAGAAGTTCCGGAAAATATATTAAAATTTGAAAAATTTGAAAAGCAGTTAAGAGTTCCTTTTGTTGTGTATGCTGATTTTGAGGCAATATTAAAACCTATTAATATGGTAGAACCGGATCATGTAAAACCTTATAGTGTGAAATGTTTCGAACATCTGCCACATTCTTTCGCTTACTATATAAAATGTTCGTTCGATGAAAATTTGTGTAAACTGCGCACATACCGTGGACAAAATACACCTAAAACGTTCATGACAGAGTTGGAAAGTGATGTAAAATTATTATATAAAAACTATTTGAGTAAAATTGTGGAAATGAAACCCTTAACTGAACAAGAGTGTTATAATTATGAGCAAGCGAGAAGTTGTCATATTTGTGAAAAAGCACTAGATGTGAATGATAAAGTATGCGACCATGATCACATGACTGGATTATATCGAGGTGCAGCACACATGGTATGTAATATAAATTACAAAGAACCTCGCTATACTCCAATCATAATGCACAATTTATCGAATTACGATACACATTTATTTGTAAAATCCTTAGCATTGGATAAGGAAGAAATAGATGTTATTGCCCAAAATAAAGAAAAGTATATATCATTTTCTAAGAAAGTATATGTTGGCGATAGAATTGACTGTAATGGTAAGAAGAGGAAAGTCTTCCATAAATTGAGATTTTTGGATTCATTTCGATTTATGAGTTCTTCTTTAGATAAATTATCATCTTATTTAGAGGATTCTCAGTGTAGAGAAGTGTCAAGATATTATATGGGTGAAAAATTTAATTTATTACGACGAAAGGGCGTCTTTTCATACAACTATGTCACATCATTTGAAAGTCTATCTGTGACAGATTTGCCCAGTAAAGATAAATTTTATGATATATTATCTGATAGCGAAATTAGTGATGAGGATTATAGTAGAGCCGTTCGAGTGTGGGATTTATTCGAATGTCAATCTCTGGGGGAATATAGTGATATATATCTACGATCTGATGTTTTGCTACTTGCAGATGTTTTCGAAAATTTTCGAAATATTTGCATGGACAATTACAAGTTAGATCCAGCACACTATTTTACGGTACCAGGTCTTAGCTGGGAAGCGATGCTACGAATGACAGACGTAAATTTAGAATTATTAACAGATGCGGATATGTTTCATTTTTTCAAACAGGGCATACGTGGAGGTGTCAGTATGTGTTCTAAAAGAATAGAGGTGGCAAATAACGAATACTTATCACAATTTGATCCATCAGAACCTAAGAAATATATATTATACCTCGATGCGACGAATTTGTATGGTTATGCTATGACGTCCAAATTACCAAGCGGTGAATTTGAATGGTTAACGAATGAGGAGTTAATGATGCTGGATGTTCAAACTTTGGAAGACGATGGGGATAGAGGGTACGTTTTCGAAGTAGATTTAGAATATCCAACAGCCCTTCACGACCTCCACAATGATTATCCCTTCTGTCCGGAACACGTTATACCACCTAATTCTAAACATCCTAAATTGATTCCAAATCTTTCAAATAAATCGAATTACATTATTCACTATACGACTTTGAAACAATGTTTGAATAATGGTTTGAAACTATTGGAATTCGACGCGGAATTAAGTTTAAACAAAGTAATTGGTTAAAGGGATATATTGATTTTAATACAAAGAAACGAAGTGAATCGAATAATGCATTCTATAAAGAATTTTACAAGTTAATGGTGAATAGCATATTTGGAAAAACTATGGAAAATGTTGAAAATCACGTTAATATTAAATTGGTTTCCCATTGGGAAACAATTAGAAACAGATTGGGTGCGGAGGCGGCGGGGGAGTGCGGGAGAGGCATATATTGCAAAGCCAAACTTTAAATCCAGTAAAGTATTTTGCAACACGTTAACAGCTATCGAATTCGCTCAAGTTCGAGTAGATTATGTAAAGCCTGTGTACGTAGGATTCACAATCCTGGAAATAGCTAAAAAGATAATGTATCACTTTTTCTATACCTTTCTTAAGCCTTTGTATGATTCGGACATTACACTGCTCTACACAGACACAGATTCTCTAATTATAAGTGTACGAAATTATAATGTATATACTGGCATAAAAAATAATTTAGATATGTTTGATACTTCAACTTTTACTGAAGGGAACTTATTCGGAATACCACGCAGTTCACCTAGGCTCGGTAAAATGAAGGATGAATACGGCGGAGGTATTATTGAATGCTTCTATGGTACAGGGGCCAAAGCTTATTGCTTGAAAGTCCAAAATAAAACGGTGAAGACGGCGAAAGGAGTCAAAAAATATGTTATTGATAAGAAATTGTCCGTTGCAGATTATGGAAGTGTAGTTGAAGAAAATGAAACTCTTATGCGGAAGATGTACGTATTTCGATCGGATTTTCACACGATTTACACCGAATTGCGAAATAAAGTAGCGCTCACATCAAAAGATGATAAACGATATATTCTCCCAGATAGAGCTTCCACCTTAGCGTGGGGACATTATAGAATAGAAGAATTAGAAGGTGAAGCAAATTTGCAGAAATTGATTACCGAATTGATGGATTACCAACCTACAATTGACTTGAGCTCCTAATTTGCTTTCCTATCTGTACTTTTTCCATTATGTGTACTTTGAACTTATTACTTATGTAAAATAAAACACTGTACTTGATTTATTTTTCTAATTAGCTCTCATATGTATGCTTTTTAAACTGTACTACCTCATAACATGCATACTATGAACTCTATCATAACTTATAAGAAATATAACACTGTATTTAATTTATTTTTTGTAATTAGCTCTCATAACTGTTTCATGTGTACTCTGAACTGTATTACTACTACTCCTTGTAAAATAAAACACTATAATTTATTAATTTTTTTATTATTTCCCTAATTTCATTCGAAAATTACGTTCTACAATACATTATCCTTAGATATCCAGGAGTTGTGTGATGCAGGCATACCCAACCATTTGACAAGGACTTGATTCTTTTTTCGACGTATAACTTTCTCAACCAGATAAACATCTGGATGTCGAACCTTTTTTAATTCTTCTTCGTAAAAACCTCCGAGAACATTCTGCTTTTGAGAGTCTTGCAATATATACGTTCTCGGATATGTATTCTGGACTTTGCTTATCGTGAATATTTCATTGGTCCAGTTCGGAGTATACATTTTAGAAAAAACGTGTCTATGCTTACTGATACGCACATGATCTCCCACTTCAAATTTACCAATTCTAGGGTCACCAATTTTTATGTGACTGTACACCGATTTTTGAATTGCTTTTGCATTCCTTTGGTTTACTGCAACAGGTTTGTATCCCGTTGTTCTGTGAACTGTATTGTTGTAAATGTTGACCAACTGTTGCAACATACCAACCCACCGGTAGTTACCGTTGAAGCTGAACTCCTTCCACATTTTATTTTTAATCGTTCTATTAAAACGCTCAACAATAGAACTTTTTAAATTGAAGTAAGTGGTGTAGTGATTAATGTTATACTTATCCATGATCTTCTTAAACTGCCTGTTAAAAAATTCTTTCCCTTGATCGCTCTGAATATTCCTTGGAATGTTTTTCTTTCCTGAGGAGAGTATGGATTCCATAGCCGCTGACACTTCTGCTGCTGTTTTATTTTTTATTGGAATCACCCACGCAAACTTTGAAAATGTATTTATGCATACGAAAAGATATTTGAAATTATCGTTTTCTCGAGCATAAGGTATCATTTCAACCAGATCGATCTGGAATAAGTCTCGTAGTCCTTTTATTATGACTCTCCGTCGTCTAAAATTTCGTCGCGCTGGTGCGTGTAGTTCATTAACGACATCCCTTTTAAGTGATGACATTTCCTTCGACGACTACTTCTGCAAACACTGGCTCTGTTTCTTTCGGTACAGGATATGGACCAACGTACTTCAATCGCAATTCCGCGTTGATGTCTATTGATACTGCAGGATGGATGAGAACCATGCTGTGAGCGTTAACGGACAGTCTCACTAATTCATCGTCGGAATACTTAACTGCAACAATCTTTCCACTGTATAGTTTATTCCTATATAACTGCGTTTGCTTTCGACGCGCAGGAGTTATAAAGTAATATGCGTCCTGCCCAATACGTCCATTACTCTGCAGTTGAAAAACATATTTTGAAGGTTCCCTTTTTGGAGGAGGAACATATAATATACGAGTAAGCTTTTCCAATTCCTTCTTGAATTTAGGGTGTTTCAAAAAATTTGCTACTGCATCTTCTTCCGCTAAATGTCTTCTGACGATATGTTTATGTATGTGTCTTCCAAATTTATCTATTGTCATCGTAATACTCTATCGGTGTCGATATACTAACTGCTTTATAACTATGCTGCTCAACCTATTTAATTATTTTTGATTCCTGCAATTCCTCAATTATTGCAGTGATTTCGTTATCATGACCAGTATGTCCGGCATCCTTGGACGCCATCAGTAACTTCAATCTGTCGCACAATTCATTTACATCATCCCAATACTTATATTCCACAATACTCTTAGGAACAACGATCTTTCGCAACGGTAATTTTTTTGATAAACCCAATCCTGTTTTCCAAGTGCGGGTCCACCAAACTTCTGGTTTTTTACCTTGAACAATAGGTTTAATAATTGTCGTATATTTATAATATTTACTTGCTGCATATTTCCGAGCCGGATCGTAATCAACTCTAGCGGCGTGAGTATCATTTAAAATGAATTTATAATTCTTAGCGTCAGCATATTGAAACTTTCCCGGTCTCTTCATAAACAGTAGCTCTAGTAATCCCTTAGTAGCCCTATAAGTAAATTCACCGATTATAATGTTGGGTCCATCAAACCTAATAGTTGCGTTTCCAATCATCAGGTCACCATCAACTTCGCGTACACCATACTTCTCATCGAATTCTTCTTTCTCATCCGTCATCAACCCCATAAGATAAGGCCGTATAGCGGGGTCATGATCTTTTAGCGCTGCCTTAACTACATCCGTTTCTAACAGAGTCTTATTTAACGACTTATTAGTAATTATTGACTTTGACGGACGCGTTTTCAAAAGCGATAGAGCGTGAGCCCTTGACTTATCCAACTCAAGGCTTTCACTAGAATCTAATTCATCACTTCGTTCCTCCTCTTCATCACCACCCTTTGGAGTCTCTGGCAATTGTTCCCCGATATATTCATCTTCTAGAAATGTGGGCTGGCTGAATGTCTCAGACATTCGAATTTTCTTTTTAAAATCTGATGAATTTGTAAGACTGGTTTCTCGTGGAGGTGTTTCGGCGAGATACACACTTCGTTGTTTTGTCGGAGAAGAATGAGTGGATGGGCTGAACCATGACACGTGTCGTTGCTGTCGTTTATGCGGTGTACTTTGTTGTCGTAAAATTGACGTTCCTGGTATTGCCACATAAGATTTTTCTGATATGATGTCTGACCAAGATTCTTCTACTTCTTTAGAAGCGTGCGCAGAATCAGTTCGTCCTCGAGTTATATTACTGGGAGCTAATTTGCTAGCGATTTCAAGTAGCGGTTTTGCTATGGGCGCATACAGAATATTTGTTTCTCTCTGAGATTGTGCAATGTCAGCCCGTAATGTTCTTAACTTTTGTTTAAGAGCTTCGCGAGCTTGTATTAAATCTCTTATGATTTTATTTTCCATGTACACTCTATAACGAATACCTGTAGACTGATATAAATATTCCAGTAATACATGTTTTAAACCCTAATGTACGTTACAAACTCCTCTTAATTAAAACTTATAAACTTAAAGCACATCAAATTGTATACTATGGGGAGAAATATGTCAACTCTTCTCAGCCTCATTAATCTGTTTATAGGTGTATGTAAGTATCAAAACCTAAACGATATCTTCCATCATTATATACAGAATCATTATCAATAAACAGCATACCAAACGATTTCTTCCAACACATTCTACAGATGTATAGAAATTGTTCATAGCTTAAATCATGAATGTGATCATTATGGATATGTTTCAAATTTGTACCGTCTTGTCGAAATAGTATTAACAAATTGGTATTATCTCTGATAAGTTGCTTTGGGACCGCACTGTATGTTTGCATTAAATAAAAACAATCTAAATTTCGGTGTCTACCATAAGAGAAAAAATCTTTTACGATATTCAAGTCGGCAGGTGGTATATCATCAAAGATAACGACAGAATAATCCGCCATTTGGTTAGGAGTAGGCATGTGATTAACATCAGTATACTCGTGGTAACCAATTTCAGGAACATTTTTCAATATATTTCTTAAGTATTCATACTTTTGCTGATGAAGAGATCTACAGCAGATGTAAATATTTTTGAAGCGTAACCCGTTCGGATGAAGTAATAGGGTTAAAAGGACATTTGTTTTGCCACACCCAGAAGGTCCCACAATTAATCCTCGCTTACATGAGCCACTGAAGAGGCTACTGTGTCGTATAAAACTCTTCGTAATTGATGTGGAATCATAGTTGTGCACTTGTAAGGATAATTCTTGCGGTTCCAATTGTACAATATTTGGTTCAGCTCCACTCGATTCCATCGACATAATTTATTCGACTTAACAATAACGACTGAATTATGATATCTTCGTGTGCGTTATATTATCTGTTTAGGATTAACTTAATATTAGAAATAAAACAAGAAATATAATAATTGTCCGTATCTTGGGACGCTGGGATACGGGAAGCCTGTTGGAACGATTCGGCGAATCGTTCCTGCAGGGTTCTCCTTTGTGGCACCGCCAGAGGTGTCATTGGGCGATGCGACTCCTCGTATCCAGGTGGCAGGTCGGGGGAGTCGACGTCCATCAGGGGGTCAGTCGGTGTTGTTATTGTTATGGTCAGCGGACCTTCAATTTTTGTTATTTTTATCTCAACTTCCTGTAAAAAGTAAAGCATTGAAGTTATTACATATCATGTAAACTATTGCAAAACAGTTATAGGTGTAATTTTGCAGCCCCTACCTTATCTGGATAGTTTTGTAGGAACTAGTACATTAGTATCGTGCAATGTGGCTGTTAACCAGGTCGATGCAGAATTGTTTACAATCGAATGTGATGACAAGTTGATGTATTAGATGGTTGAAAATGTTGAAAATAGGTTGTCCGATGGTTCGTATCGTATCAGTGTAGTCTCGCTCATGAAACTTGACCAATGAAACAATTAATTATCGAAAATACAAATCCTTGTGGTGGAAATGATTTTTGATAATCAATCATGTCTTCAATCAGAGATCACCATGTAATAAGCAGTGGTCGTCATGTAATAAGGTGGGCCTTAATGTGATAAGGTCCTATGTGCTCGGAGGATCGGCACGTAATGTGCCATTGGATAGCAGGTTAGGGCGACTTATCGTAGTAAATGATACGCACAAAGTTCGGGTAACATCTTATAATTACTTTAACACTTACAACTGGTTAACAAAGTATTTACATCGAGTACTATTACTATGACTGTATATGTGAATGTGAATCTCTCTTACTTAAATTACTGTCTATATATATTAGAGAAGATCCTTGTAATCTTTTCTAGAATATAACACAAACCCTGACATATAGTCTTGTGTATGCAATATACACAGAGTACGGTCGTGTTTATATAACACGTTACCGTTTGTATTAAAAAGAGCGAGGTTGTAGCCTTGCCGAGAGTGTTATGCATATACATGACTATATTGCGTTATTACACAAGCTTCCAAGTCGATTCAGCAGATCCTTCCTTTCCCTTTGGCGGGTTACATATGAGTCATCGGATGGACTGACGACATTAGTTAGGAAATGAAGAACCTTGTCTTGCTCTAACGAATAACCGTTAACCTGCCCCTTTAGCGAGATCACCTGCTGAAGGAAACTATCCGCTGACGAATTGCCCGCCAAATATCTAACACATGTGTCAGAAAACTGTTTACAATCCGCAGAGAAAGTTGCGAGTTCGGATGGTTGTTGTTGCCCACAGTAGAATTGTGAGGCAAACAACGACGCAGAAGCATTGGAAGGTGGAGCTGGAGAATCATTTGAAGGAGGAGCTGGAGAAGCATTGGAAGAAGTGTTCAGGAATATTTGCGTTGGGAGAAGGTGTGGGGGACTGAGGATGATCAGTTATTTCTGGAGCTGCTTGAGGAATTGCAGGTGGTTCAGTAAAAGAGCCGGTAACATTCATTGAGGTTGGGACGCTGAAAAATTAGTAGTCTGACACTGAGACAAGATTACTATAGATTCTGTGGTTAGATTAATCGTCTCCACAATCTGTGGTATTCTTGCCACCCCTCGTGTCACATTTACATCATCACACCTTTGCCTTCTTCCTACTGTATCGTCCGTGAGCAGTGTTCGCAGATTCGGCGCTCGAACACTAGGACTACAAGTTGTATAGGGTAAAGGTATATAGTTCTTTGTATTTTGCCCTCGTCGTCTTTTGGTCCTCGTAGTGTGTTCTTGTCCTGTGGTAGAGATTGTAGAGTGTCTGTACATACGTCGTTGGGCAGTCAGTTCGCGTCGTTGTACCCTATCTAATTTGTAGTACTCGTCCTTCGACAAATAAGGAGGTTGCAAAGGTGGAACGGTAGTTAATTGTGACACGAAAGCAGGTGGATTAACTTCTGCCGCAACACCTACTTCAACAGTATGCGGTAGGGGTCGTACCGCAGAAGTAGATGGAACTGCAGAAGGTAATTCAACTGACTCCGATTGTCGTCTAACGTCTGTCTGACGGGATGATTCACCCAGTCGTCTTTCCTGTGACAACATCCATTCGAAGTCTACATTTTCAACATTTACAACATTTTCAACATTTTCTAAATAATTGTACCAGTCATCGTTATTAGTCTAAAATAAAAAAGATAAGTAACTATGACAAATGAATGTGAAGAATTTGTAAATTTAAATTATATTCTCTATGCAATTACAAAAACTATTTAAATTATTTTCTCACTGCACTAAATAATTACTCACACCCAGAAAATTATTTCAATGCTTAATGTATTAACCATACATCGTTCCGTATAATCGGAACATAATACAAAACTCAAAGTCAATTGTAGCTGTAATTTTAATGTTCTTTTGACATAATAGTGACATTAATAATAGGCAAATGATTGAATTTGTGTGCACAGTTATATTATGATAAAAGAATAAATACAGGAATATATTGGATAATAATAAGTAAAAAGCATATACAAGAAATAGAATGTAATTATACTCACCATTATACTGTAAGAGATACTATGTGAATGATTTATAAGAAGAATAAAGGAAGTATATATATTAAAATCTCTAGGTCAAAACACGTCACGCTTTAAGAATAACAATGTTTTATACGTATGTCTGCTATTATGGAAAATAAGTTTTTTACACAATTTGTGAAGGTTAATGTTTTTTTATTTTATTTTTAATTTATTTTAAATTTTGGTGTTCTTTTTACATAATAGTGATATTACCAATAATATATTAACAATAGACAAAAGTTTGAATTTGTGTGCACTGTCATATTATTATAAAAGAGTAAACGCAAGAATCTAGTGGATGTAAGCATTTAATTTGAACTGTATACATTATTTTAGAATAAAATACAAATATGTGTTAATAATATTTAAAAATAAAAAGAAATATATATTTTAATTTATTTTTATTATTTACTGTATTAAAAGAAATATTATTTTAATGTACTCACCATTATGTTGATTATTTGAATGATTTCTAGGATGAATACAGACTGTATATATATATCAAAAATACCTATGTTAGAACACGTCACGTTCTTGAAACAACAATTTTTTATACGTCTGTCACCTAATATGGAAAATTTAGTTGTTTACAGAATAAATGAAAGGTTAAAGGTTTTTTATACGTCTGTCTGCTATTAATAAGTTGCTTACACAATTTAAAATACCTATGTTAGAACACGTCACGTTCTTGAAACAACAGTTTTTTATACGTCTGTCACCTAATATGGAAAATTTAGTTGTTTACAGAATAAATGAAAGGTCAAAGGTTTTTATACGTCTGTCTGCTATTAATAAGTTGCTTACACAATTTGTGAAGGTTACGGTTTTTTATTATTTATGTCTGTCTGCTAATAACATAATTTTAAATTAGTAACTATCGAGAATGTGTACAGTGCACATGAAATGTAATAAGGTGTTTTATTTAAGTGTAATAGTGCTGTTAATAAGTTGTTTACACAATTTGTGAAGGATTTTAAATTTAGTTGCCATTTTTTAGATGTGGTAGATGTGAAAATGTGAAAAAACAACAGATTTTTTTTTATCGGAAAACGTACATTTTCTGCTATTCTAATGTTCCGATCTTACCCCTCCGCATTCCATTTTGTTCTCTATATTTTTCTTTATTTGTTGTACTCAATTTTGATTCTCCTAACCCATTTTTTTGGAGGGGGGAAATTTCCCCTCCAATTTTTGGAACCTACTCGGATTTGAGCTATGTTTCCCCCCCTACCCCTATATATCCTTCTTCCCACCTTAACCCGTGATGACAGCTGTAAGCATATCTCGCGACACGTTTATCCTCATCTGTCAAAGCATTAAAACTTAGCACAGGTTTGAAAACAAAATGACTCTTTTTGAAATTATTGTCACATGTAGCCAACTCCTTCGGCATTACCCTATGTATTTCAGACGATACCATTGAAAATCGATAACAATAGACTTTTTGCCACGTCTTGCAGTCATCATGTAACGATTAACTAACCAACTACACAAACTACGTCACCTCAGTCCGCATCTCATTTAACAACAACATCCTACCCCTATTACGGTATCTATTGTGCCGCTAATATTTTCGTTGAATCACTTTATTAAATGGTGAATACTGATATAATTTATAATGCATGATCAAACAGTATAGAATGGTATCCTTTGGCACATTAGCCTTCGTTGTAAACTCAATTCTAACCTCTACGCCACTTTTATGTACCGCATCTTCTTGATGTGAACAATCGATACCTATTAGCGGACACAATTTAAACTGATTCAGTTTCATAAGCGGTTCGCTATGATCGTAACCATAGTAACTCTGTTGAAATCTAGCGTACATATTATATAAAACAGCTACGCGATTCTCGTCAAAATCAACACGAACATTTTCGTATGGGTATCTCTTCGCATTCAAATAAGCCATCACGTCCGTTAAATTAATTGCATCAAATTTGCTCATATTTTGAGACAAACTTCCTTTTTTCCCACTTTGAAAACACAAAATTATATACCTCGGTGTTTCTAATTGTAGGGCAGTTTTAATTGCCCAACTATGTTTAGTTGTCTCAGGAATTCCCGGATTTTCGTGAATTTCCCAACCTCTAAAAAACATTTCCATCAGAGTATTTTTCGTTGTTAATTTTGTCAGGGATAAATCTTGAGCCATACCCACTTTAACATGGGTACTCGCCATATTATACTATCAATAATTAATTTCATTTCTTCATCGGCAACAGTGTTCATTATCGCATCGCTATCATCAGCACATCTCTTCAATATTAATTCTTGCGGCATAAGCATAATAATCTGCTTTACGTCTTCTGCAAAACCTATTAACATTTTAAGTGGAATACAAATACTAAAATTTCCTCTGACATCTAAAACTGGAGCCTTCCCTGTAGTAAATTCCCAACCGCAATTTTCTAATTTATTTATATAACTCGGACTATAAGAAAAATATCCCTTCATAGTTGATGTTATACCCACATTTCTAACTTCATCTACCTCCGATCCACTCATTACATATCTGATATTACTAAACATAAAAGCTCCGGCATTGTGAATCAGAGATGCTGTAGCACTTGCTTTACTAACATCACTAGCTAATCGTAATTTCCCTTCTATTAATAATTCCGATTCGGATGGTAGAGTATATTTATCTATTTCTGGAACCACAATTCGTATTTCATCATTATTCCCATATTTTGGTGAGCCAAATGGTGCATGATTGTGGTATTCCAATTCGATAATTGAATTATCCACACGAACTTTTCTCAAAACATCTAACACTTCCATAATTAAAATAATTCTACCTCACAGTGACAATCAACTTCTCGCAACACAAATTATTCTTACACTGACAAAATATCCTCATCCTTTTTCTATAAATACTATTTTTATACTCCTCCGTATTTATACCAAAACTCTGTAACCCAAATTTTTCAAAAATTTTCTATTTTCACCTGATAAACCACCATATTTCACTATTCGCCCCATCCCGCTCCTCAATTTATTTGATGACTTTCCTGTAGATCGTCGAACTTGCTTCCAAAATTTATTGTTAGTATTACTTCTCATGTTGCTTAAAATTTGTTTGTAGTAGTCACTGTTTTCTTCTTAATCGTAAATAAACTGTTAACTCTCCACCTCTCAAATCAATTAATCGTCCGTTCTGATCGACGGCTCGAATTATAATATTCGTTAACATGTTCACATTCACGGGCATATAAATGTTCTCTTGCGGAACTTCTATTATCTTAAACCCTGGTGGAACATTCGGATGAAAATGATATAAAACATGCGACAACTCCCCGTTAATATATGAACCAGCAACTACATTACACATAATATCGATGGAACTCATTTTATTAATATCAACCACCTCATCACTGGTCCTCGGAATATTTCCTTGTATTTGAACTTTTCCAAAGCCTAGTAGAGAACCAATTGAATTTTCTACAGTAAAATCGATATCCACTGAAGACTTAATAGTTGCTTTCAAGGTATTATTATTTGCGCTTAAATTAAAAAAATTCTTATCATCTGTACCGAGACGCACTTGTTCTTCAATATACTTCTCTAAATCTGCTACGTCATAAGTACCCTGTGGAACTAATATATTCTCCCAATTCCCGGGCTTACCCGGGGCTATAGCATAATATCGAAATACATTATTCTCCGATGTAACATTTGAAATAGAATTATAAGTTTGCAAACTCAACATACACATTTCAAAGTCACCATTTAAATATACAGGCGGATTCAATACACATGTCAACTGTGGTCCTTCTCCTGATAAAACAAAAGCCAAATTATCCGCACCTCCATCACCATCACGTTCCATTTTATATACATACAACAATATTAAATTATTTACTAAAAGAAACTCGTTCTCAACTAATGAATCCTTTCAAAAAGAATAAACACAAATGTCCACAATTCACAGTATTCAAGTCTTGATATCTCTTATAGTTATATCGTATAACGCCACCCGCATTCGATAATAAATAGTTTTCGACCTCAGTCGGAGGTCTTAAATCACCATAACTATCGAAATACTTTATTATATCATCATGCTTCATATAAGCTACCCAATGAGTACCTTCTCCAACATTATCGTTCAAATTAACTATTCCCTTTTCTCTTTTGCGTATGATTGCTGGTACGACATCTCTACTAAATATACCCCGAAAATTTCTTATTTTCCATCCTCTAACTTATTTCCATAAATCGACTTCAGTTAGAGGTCTTCGGGGTAATTTGCTTAACCGTTTTTTGAAACATTTCCACTGGGTAAATATACACCACAACCAGATTTGTATGGTTTAATATATAACCCACTCCCAATTGATATTCCACACCCCGACTTATATGGTTTCACATATAAGCCGCTACCAGCTTTTGACTCCATAGCAGTATTGTGGCGTTTAGTTTCTTCTAATCGATCTCTTGCAGCTTTAGATGAATTAACTGCATTCGCAATTGCTGCAGCACCTCCACCTAGCGATCCAAGGGCACCCAAAGCTGCAAATAACGGAATTAATGGTAAAAAGCCACCCTTCTTTGGTATTGGAATAATTCTCGAACGAGGTAATAAAATTTTCTTTCCAGACTTCCTCAAACTCCGATATGCCAGTTTTGCATTTTCTAACATTCCTTTTCTACTGCCCGCCCGTTTTATTGCATTGCGTGCAATTCTCATTGCCTGCATAAATGATATAGAACCACCCACAAAATTCCGTTTCATGTTTCTACTTCTTTGTCTATTAACTGGTTTACTGTGTCGAGTCACTCCTTTTCGAACCCGTCTCCTCACACCCATACCTAATTTTGTTTTACCTTTCATAGCACCAGCAACTATAACAGAAGATAATTTTTCTCCAACTCGAGCGTCTGCACTCTTTAATCGTTTAATAGCAATGTTATACAATTTTTTATCCGCTATATGTCGCTCTGATAAATCACCAGATTTTGAATAAGCTATATCGTGCTCTTTGCAAGCCTCATCTAAATCACTCACGCCTTTATCACCTCTCTCCAATCGCTCTTTTAATTTCGTTCCTGGTCCACAAAATCTATACCCTGGTATATGTAGTTCTACTGGAAGCTTATTTATTATTGTATTCAATAGGCCACCACCTTTCCTTCTGCCTTTTCGATTTAAACTACGCCGTTTAACCAAATTCCCCATCTTTTATATGCAAACGTTTTAATGTATCTATCATAAGCGATGGTTCACACTCTAACACAAAACGCTCTCGATTTTTATATTTATACACACTCTCTTTTCTCTTAATTTGCAATTATAACTATCATACAACAACCTCTACACTTTAAATAATTCAATATACTTAGTTCCTTAATTTCTACTCAGAATATAAAATAAAAGACTGTATTCATAACATAATTTATTATTATTAATTTTTATATGTACATATAATTTCAATTACGATTTCTTCTTATTAGATCAATATCCTGGTAAACTTTTTGAAGATGATTTACCAACATCTCTTTTGTTATACACACACATTCTAGTGTTGATCCCTGCAAAACTTTCTCTATTTCCATATTCAGATCCCCTCCACTTACAGATAGATATTGAATAACATCCTTATAAAATTCATCATACTTTAAGTTTCTTAACGATTTCAACCGGGATTCCAGCACCTTTCTCACACGTCACAATTCTAACAAACCTTCAATTGATAAATACAACAAATCTCCGTCTTTGTCAATTTTTAATATTCTGTTCTCCTCATCAAAACATTCGCTAGAAAGTTCTAAATTCGATATGCGCATACTTGGAAACTTTCCACCACAATAATCGAAATACTTCTTCAATTTCGCGCTCTGCATCATAAATTCTGCCCATTCTTCAGAATTAAAAAATATGCATTGCTTTCTCACACCAACAATCTTCACTATCGGTTTGAAAAAATTATCTGGTAATAAACCAACACATACCCACTTTGAATGACTTTTATTTAAAAAATATATGCTCTCTGCTACTAGAGGTAAATTCCATGAAGATTCGAAAACTAATTTTTCAGAACATCTGTCAAATTCTTTCCAAAAACTATCCATTTTTCCCACTTCCGAAAAAAAAATTTCCATAATAGGATCGAGCACTTGTTTCACCATTACCTTATTAAAATGTTCTTCGTTTGAACTCACAATTCTTAATTCACCTTCTTCTAAACTATCTAAACGATCACAGCCACACTTACGCTTCACCGTTCCCATTATATATATACTGACTTCTTAACATCGCTGGATTTATATAGTAGCCCCTATGAACTGCCGCTGGCAAACACCAACTGCGTCTTTATAAACCTCTTATCGGTAAACCTGCGCTTTGATTCTAGCACCTCCTCATGTAGAACCTCCTCCATTGCCCTTTAGCTGTGCCACAGGTTCACCTTATTTAAAATATATTATTTAAATCATATTTAATGTTTTAGTTTTTTCTTTTTCGGTATTCCAAATTTTCTAAATTGTTGGGTAATACTCTTTTTACAAACTGAGCAATTTCTCTTTGAAGGGGCTGGACCGTCAATTTGTTCCTCACCGCTATTATAGTGTCTAAAACACGGTCGATATTCTTCTAGTTCAATTTGTTTGTCAGGTGAAATTAAATGCCAGAACTCCTCTATCCATTCTGGGGCTACTTTCGTTTTAAATAAATCTATTGGAATATACTCTATTAGATTTGTTTTAATACCAGATAGATGACCATAATTTTCATAAACAAACTTGACTACTTCTAATAACAATTCTAGGTGTTGGGGCATTTTGTTATAATCGCTGGTTTCAGTATACTAAGCTTCTATATTATTTTCAACAATATTTATTGGTGATCAAAGTCAATGAGGTTTTAGAATTGTTTGGAACCTTGATATAACCTTGATATAACCTTGGTATAACATTGATATAACCTTGATGTGACCTTGATATGACCTTGACCTTGACATAGCCGGTTCTAGCACCTCCTCATGTAGAACCTCCTCATTGCCCTTGGGCTGTGCCACATGCAAGGTCAAGGGCAATGAGGAGGTTCAACATGAGGAGGTGCTAGAATCGGCTATGTCCCTCTACTGATAAATCATACAATATTTTGTGCTTCTTAACATTTTCTATTAAAATTTCTGTCAAATCAGCTATTTTTATTGCAGTATTTTTCACGCGACCTGCGATCAATTCGACGTGTTGCGTTTGATCGCTAACGCTGTTACATCGCCGAGAGTATGCGACCGAACGCTGCACAAGTTTATTATATCGCTAACAGGTCGTACCATGTCTGTGCGGTGAATTAACTTTCTGTGTACGCATCTGATCGTCGACACAGTCGCCATCGCGGTCGTGGTCGTGATCGCGCATGTGTGTTCGATCCTTTATTCAGACTAAATACCAAGCAATAAGGTTTTATTATATTTTTTATTAAAATTTTGAACAAAAACATTGCAAACAAATTTCTGGCATTAAACATGTTTCTTTAAATCTTTAACAGAAAAAAATCCTCTTCTATTTATTTCCACGGGAGGCTCGATTTTTTTTAACAATTTCATCATAGTCATACCAAATTTCATCTTTCACATTGGGCCATTTCCATTTATCTGTACCAGCCTTAGCCATTGCTTTAGCTAAGACTTTTTCTTCATTTTTATCAGTAATTTGTGCCGGATAATATTCATCCAAATAATTGACAACTACGAAATCGCCAATAATTCACCAACTTCAGTTTCTGCATCAACATTATTTGTATTTTGATTA